>OY755246.1:11570112-12297949 GCA_963576725.1 Azorinus chamasolen
CTCATTTTAATTTTCTTCATTCTGAGCAGTTGTCTCTTGTACAAGTGCTATTTTAAATTCAGGCTAATTGATATTCATATACACATGTAGTAATTATATTGAACATAATTATTTGTTAGGTAAAGAGTTACCCTATGTATTTGGATAGACAAGCTTAGGCAAATAGTGCAAACCTATATCGAATGTCCCCTGAAGGAGCAGTCTAAGTGAAGGAATGTCTACTCTGTTTGCTTATGAAATAGCATAGTTCTGATTCTACAGTATCTGAATGGCTAAAAGTTTCTTTGTTCATTGGCCATTATAAAAGTTATTAGTTAATGAATATTCATGAAATCATGAATTCTTGTATGAGGTAAAGGGTCGAATGATGTGCTTATTACAATTTTTGTTTTCATACAGGTCCTTGATATATCTATGTTGGGTCACAGAAAACGAATACTAGCGTCCCTCGGCGAGCGATCTCCAGATAAAGTGAACACTGTAAGTAAACAAAGCAGTAAAAGGTTAAACAGGTTGATTCTTTGCTAATAGTACAACTATACCTTTATAGATACCTTTTTATACGCCCGTCTTCAGACGGGACGTATTATGTCGTGGCGTTGTCCGTCCGTCCGTCCGTCCGTCTGTCTGTCTGTCTGTCTGTCCGTCCGTCCGTCCGTCCGTGAACTTTTGTTTGTCCGCTCTCTAACTCGAACAAATTGAATCGGATCCTTTTCAAACTTGGTCAGCATGTATATGGCCAAAATGACTCGGCTAAGTTCGATAATCAGCAACATCGCCCTGCACACTTCTGAATTATCTCCCCTTTTTTAATAAATTTTTAACAAAATTCTCTTGTCCGCTCTCTAACTCGAACAAATTGAATCGGATCCTTTTCAAACTTGGTCAGCATGTATATGGCCAAAATGACTCGGCTAAGTTCGATAATCAGCATCATCGCCCTGCACACTTCTGAATTATCTCCCCTTTTTTATTAACTTTTTAACAAATTTTAAACAAAATTCGTTTTTTGTCCGCTCTCTAACTCAAACAAATAAAATCCAATCCTCATCAAACTTAGTCAGCATGTATATAGTCAAAATGACTTGGTCAAGTTCGATAATCACCAACATTGCCCCACCCACTACTAAATTATCTCCCCTTTTTTAGCTCACCAGAGCACAAAGTGCTCAAGGTGAGCTTTTGTGATACCCCTGTGTCCGGCGTCCGTCGTCCGTCTGTCCGTCTGTCCGTCTGTCCGTCTGTCCGTCTGTCCGTCTGTCCGTCTGTCTGTCCGTCAACAATTTCAAACGACTTCTTCTCTGAAACCGACTGCCCAATTGTAACCAAACTTGGTCAGATACATACTGTGGGTGGGTGCTTCAAAAGTTGTTAAAAGATAGTGGGCGGGGCCATCGGTCTTGTTGCCATGGCAACCGGACACAATATCTAGAAAAATCTTCTTCTCCAGAATGACTTGTTGGATTTGAATATAGTTTTCACCAAAATGTTTCTCAGTTGATAGACTTTAAAAGTTGTTAAAAGAATTTTGATCGGGCAAAAAACATGGCCGCCAGAGGGCGTGGTCAATATTTCCATATATGGTAATATGGAATTTTCATAGGAAAATCTTTAAAAATCTTCTTCTCTGAAACTGTAAAGCCTAGACCTTTGATATTTGGTATGTAGCATGATCTTATGGTCCTCTACAAATACTGTTCAAATTATGACCCCCGGGCCAAAAATGGCCCCGCCCAAGGGCTTATCAGTTTTTCATAGGAAAATCTTTAAAAATCTTCTTCTCTGAAACTGTAAGGCTTAAACCTTTGATATTAGGTATGTAGCATGATCTTATGGTCCTCTACAAATATTGTTCAAATTATGACCCCTGGGCCAAATATGGCCCCGCCCAAGGGCTTATCAGTTTTTCATAGGAAAATCTTTAAAAATCTTCTTCTCTGAAACTGTAAGGCTTAAACCTTTGATATTAGGTATGTAGCATGATCTTATGGTCCTCTACAAATATTGTTCAAATTATGACCCCCGGGCCAAAAATGGCCCCGCCCAAGGGCTTATCAGTTTTTCATAGGAAAATCTTTAAAAAATTTCTTCTCTGAAACTGTAAGGCTTAAACCTTTGATATTAGGTATGTAGCATGATCTTATGGTCCTCTACAAATAGTGTTCAAATTATGACCCCTGGGCCAAAAGTGGCCCCGCCCAAGGGCTTATTAGTTTTTCATAGGAAAATCTTTAAAAATCTTCTTCTCTGAAACTGTAAGGCTTAAACCTTTGATATTAGGTATGTAGCATGATCTTATGGTCCTCTACAAATATTGTTCAAATTATGACCCCTGGGCCAAAAATGGCCCCGCCCAAGGGCTTATCAGTTTTTCATAGGAAAATCTTTAAAAATCTTCTACTCTCAAACTGTAAGGCCTAGACCTTTGATATTTGGTATGTAGCATGATCTTATGGTCCTCTACAAATATTGTTCAAATTATGACCCCTAGGCCAAAAATGGCCCTGCCCAAGGGCTTATCAGTTTTTCATAGGAAAATCTTTAAAAATCTTCTTCTCTGAAACTGTAAGGCCTAGACCATTGATATTTGGTATGTAGCATGATTTATGGTCCTCTACAAATGTTGTTCAAATTATGACCCCCGGGCCAAAAATGGCCCCGCCCAAGGGCTTATCAGTTTTTCATTGGAAAATCTTTAAAGATCTTCTTCTCTGAAGCTGTAAGGCCTAGACCCTTGATATTTAATATGTAGCATGATCTTACGGTCCTCTACAAATAGTGTTCAAATTATGACCCCCAGGACAAAAATGGCCCTGCCCAAGGGCTTATCAGTTTTTCATAGGAAAATCTTAAAAAATCTTCTTCTCTGAAACTGTAAGGCCTAGACCTTTGATATTTGGTATGTAGCATGAACTTATGGTCCTCTTCAAATATTGTTCAAATTATGACCCCCGGGCCAAAAATGGCCCCGCCCAAGGGCTTATCAGTTTTTCATAGGAAAATCTTTAAAAAACTTCTGAAACTGTAAGGCCTAGACCATTGATATTTGGTATGACTAACATGATCTACTGGTCCTCTATAAATATGTAGCTGTGGCTTGTGGTCCTCTGCCAAGAATGTTTAACTTACGACCCTGACCACAGGGCGAAACTTGGCCCTGCCTGAGGGCTTATCAGTTTTTTCGATGGGAAAAATATGAAATATTACTTTTCTCTGAAATCATAAGGCTTAGACCTTTAATTAATGGCATACTGCTTTGCCTTGTGGTTCTCTACCAGGTTGTCCACATGATTTCTTGTGGTCAAAAAAGGCCCTGCCCCTGGTGTTATCTCAGGTGAGCGCTTCAGGGCCTCATGGCCCTCTTGTTTAATATATTTAAGTGGAATTGTTATGTTTTTTTATATGACATTCGCCTGTCTTCATAACTAGACACAGAATGCATATATATATATACACCTGGAAACGTTCAGTGTATTTTCTATTTTCTTTTAAAAATCTATGTATGAAAAGGGGGGTTACTGCAGGAAAAGTCATTGGACTTGTCACAAAATCAATAGCTGTCTTCCCTGTATGGTGATGAAGCTAAGTATTTAATTTGGTTACAACAGGTCTATATTATATATATAGCTCTACTAGGCAGTTGCCAATGATAGTTTCACATTGTAACAGATTCAATTTCCTATTAAATTGGCTTATCACTGACTTTGCCGACGGGCGTATTTTGCTGCACAGCGGTGCTCTTGTTGTGCATTTGCAAACAGAGTAGATTCAGATCAGATTGTTTCTGTAGCCGCAGTGTACAGATAAGGAGCTGATGGGAATATTCATTAGCATTAACTGGTTTATAGTTCTAATTGTAAATGAATTGTTTAACCCATTTGTCGGCAGTGTCCCTTTAACCCTTTTATTGATAGAGATTGCTTTTCATGCCTTTGCAAACAGAATAGACTCAGATCAGACAGCTCCTGTAGAAGCCATCTGATCAGGGTCTGCTCTGTTTGCTTATGGAATAATACAGGACTGGTTCTGCAGTTGAATGAGTTGAAAAAGAAATGTGGGTTAGTCTAGGTTAACTCTTTCCCTGATGAGTATTCATGTACAGAATAATGACTTCATGAATATTTATTAGCTGATGTTTTATAATGGCATATATACACATGAACTTTTGGTGTTGGTAGAAACTAGTCAGATACATGTGTATATTAGAATTTCATATGCGAACAGAGCAGTCCTTGATCAGAGTGCACCTACAGGATCAGTCTGATCTGAGTCTACTCTGTTTGCGAAGGTGGGAACAAGCATTTGTATGAAGGAAAGGGTTAACCCATTCCCTTATATTGACACCTTTTGAGGCCTCTGTAAAAGTCCCTTTGTGAAACCATGCTGATAAATAGAGCATTTGCTCCATAGGAGCAAATGCTCTATTTATCATGATGGTTTCAAATTTTCACAATGCTAAAATTACCTTTTCTCTAGTAAATGCTGCTTTTTGGTAGAAATATTGAAAGAGGTTGGATCTAAAAATAGTCTATGAGGTAATGGACAGATGTCTATCACTAGTGAGGTAATGGACAGATGTCTATCACTAGTGTGAGAAAACTTTGTAAGGCAGGGTATACCAATTATCAGACATTCTTCTCCAATTTCAAGTTTTCTGTGAAATTATGAAATTTTATATGAAACTCAGAATTCAACATGTATTTTGTGAAACAAATAAGTATCAACAAACAGTCTTTTCGGGTTATGTTGTATTTCATCATCTCAAAGATCTACTGTTTATTTATTTCCATGTCATGTGTTACATTTTTGTGTGTTCAGAAGCGCCCCAGTTTAAGTTCGCTCAGTCCAGACAAGTCCAAGTCCCACCTAGGTGACCTTGACTTTTATAAAGACTATACCGGTGTCAAGCCTGTGTCCTCATCAGAGGAAGACATCAAGGAAACAATGGCAGTGGCGAGCAGTGAGGAGGAGGAAGATGTATTTAAAACAGTGAGGCTCTAAAATGTGTGCACTGTAGAATAGAAAAACATGTGCACCGTAGGGTAGAAAGTGTTGCACTTTAGAGTAGAAGTAGAAGAGCATAATGCCTGAAAACTGCCAAACTCATGGATTTATTTCACTAATAGGAGGATTTCGTATTAAATTCCTTAACCCTTTGAATGCAGGAAACAAGTTATCTGGCATTTACAAACAGTGTAGACCCATAATAGAGGGATCATGGAGGAGCCTTTTGAACAGTGTTTGCACTACAGTATAACCTTTCTATAAAGACCACTAAATTGTGTTAATTAGTTGGTATTTATGGCAGGTGGCTGCTTAAAGCAAGGTGAAAGTAAATCAGAACGCTCCTATAGGAGCGTTCTGTTTTACTTTCACCTTGCTTTAAGCAGCCACCTACCTTTAACACAAAATACTTGGTTAAATTTAGTGGTCGTTATAGAGAGGTTTTACTGTATAAATATTTATCATTCAAAATTCTCCAACAGGTTGTACCCTTGCATTACCAAATGGACTCTACTGATAAACAATTATGGATCATGCCACTTTGAAAATCAGCATTGAAATGGTTAAATGACTTATACATACTTGTATGCTTGATGCCGAGGAAATCATTGTTTTCATCTGGAATCAAGCTATGCAATATTTAGGATGGGTTTTTTGCAATAGAAGCTTGCTTGTAAAATATTGGCCAGCAATTATGCAGAGCACTGAGATTCAACTGAGATTTAATATTAACCATTTAGATGCAGTAAATGAGTTCCCTGGAATTTGCAGACAGTGAGGACAAAGATCAGAGAACTTCTGTTGGAGTCCTGTTATCAGAGTCTGCATTGCTTGTTATCCAGAATCCACTCACAAAATTTGCTCTTTCATATTGAATGATCTCTATCATTGAACAATGATGTGAATTCAGCATTCAAAGCGTTACATGTGGGGATAACTATAGTCCAGTATAAATTCATCCATAGTGTTTAACCCATGCAACCTCTTTGAATAAATCTTCTGAAAAGATGCATTTACTAGCAGGTAAATTTTAGATTTGTGTAGTTTTGAAAACCATTGTGATAAATAGAGCATTTGCTCCTATGGAGCATATATAGAACATTTGCTCACAATGGTTTCAAAATATGACTTTCACAGAGGCATTAAAGGCGTCAATATGATGGAATGGGTTAAACAATGATGTACCTTCCATTTTGAAAATTAAGCATCCAAAGCCTTAGATGTGGGTAAAACGAAATATATCCATGATGTTTAACACAGTTTTCAGGCTATTGAGTATCAAGTCCTACACTGCTGACCTTTGTATAGGAAGGTTGCCTGTTGAAAATTCCAGTTTTATATACCTAGCATCTCTAGGATGTGTATCATTCTCATCATGTAAACCTTGCAAACAGTTTGGGTCCAGATGAAAGTCTGAGTAACTTTGCTGACTGATCAGGATCCGAATTGTTTGACACTTACAGACCTGTAGTTAAGAAAAGTACTGAATATATTTTCTCTTGTTTTTCAGCCTATTATCTCTCTCTGTTAACTTAACTAGCGCTCTGGAGTAAGATACAGTTGTAGTTTTTGGAAAGAAAAACAAAATTGAAGAAAATTTACAGTGAAATTATAGCAGACGACAAAAACAAAGTTCAGCATTGCAGGGCTTTTTGTTAGAAGACCTCCACCATTATTATGTAGACTTTTATCTTGTATGCCAGGAGCGCGGAATATTATGGTATTTACCTGACAAGGACACAGAGTCTGTGGACATCCCTGAATTTCATATTACAATGCCGGTGGTGAGAAACCATTTTGATCTGTATCACTAGGGGACGGGCTTTAACATATTGCAAACAGTGTAGACCCAGACAGCTGTCAAGTTGAAAATGCATTTTTTAATCAGGGTCTATACTGTTTGCCCCATGTAAGTGTTATCAATAATCTATACAGTAGAATCTCTGTGCAGGGGCCACTAAATGAGTATGGTTGTCTTTAAAAGCAGGTGGTTGCTTAATGCACAGCTTGTATGTTAGCTTTCTGCATAACTACAGGTTAACCCTTTAACCCATTACCTCATAGGCTATTTTTAGATGCAACCTCTGAATAGATCTACCGAAAAGGAGAATTAACTAGAGAAAAGGAAACTTTTCGAATTTTGTAGTTTGAAACCATTGTGATAAATAGAGCATCTGCTCCTATAGGAGCAAATGCTCTATTTATTACAATGGTTTCACAAAGTAACTTTTACAGAGTCGTCAAAAGTCATCAATATGAGGGAATGGGTTAATCAGTGAATATTCATGAAAGAAAAAATTTATGAATATTGATTAGCTGAATTTTTATAGTGGAATATGGGCAAGGATATTTTGGCCAGAAACTGTAAAATCAGATCTATATTATTCTGTAAGCAGGCTAAGAAGACCTTGATCAGACAGTGCTTACAGGAGCTGACTGATTTGGGTCTACTCTGATAGCAAATGTGTAAATATGCAACTGTATGAAGTAAAGGGTTAAGCTACTACCTGCATTTAGGCCCTATAATTGGATCTCTTTTGATTGGTCATTGTAGAGAGGTTTTACTGTGTAGTGCAGGTCAGCATTAGATGCCACATTTTCACTGTGGTCTTTAGAGCTCTAGATAGGAGGAGTATTTAAGAAATGTGGGTAAAATAGTTTTTTTGTATTTCTCCGCTAAACCCATTCTTGTTGATATTCATTAGTATCATCTCTCTTAGGTGATTCTAACGACTACCAACAAGATTTTTTGTTTTGCTGAGAAATAAGAGATTTGGATAGACCAGGTGTCAAGGTTATAAAACTTCTGAGTCTGAGATCATTCTCAAGTATCTGAGCAAGCTCAGAATCTGACCAATCAGATGCTTGAGAATGATCTTAGACTCAAGCAAAAAGTTTTATAACCTCTGGGCCAGTATTCATCTGAACATTTTACCTACTGCTCTGAGTCTTATACAAACATGGTTTACATTGTTGGCAATATCTGACAGCCCTGGTTCCTGTGATACAGCTCACCTGTATGTCTGTTGGTAGCAAGCCCATGGTAACCGTTATAATAGGCATTCTGATATGTGTGCTTCCGTAACCCATTCTTTATGTGAAATTAATTGGCTGTTTGTAAGATAAACAAGGGCTTTAAATACTATATACATATAATTGACTTGGCTGTTACTTGTGCTGAAAACAGTTAAAAGGTATCCGAATGATAATTAGGCATGTGGTTAATATTTGAATCTTGTGTAAATGATCTGATTGTCTATTAAGACAATTTATATACAGTTATGCCTATATACAGATATGCTGTTTCATGTGAAAAGTTGCCTTGTGACTTTGCAGATAGTGTTGACCAGTCAGTGCAGATAGTGTTGATCCTGACCAGTCAGATGTCTGTCTGATCAAGGTCCATGCTATTTGACTCTTATCTTCAGTCCTGACAAACAGTACAGGCCCTGACTGGACATCTGGTCTGTGGTATATATGCTGATCTAGGTCTACACTGCTCGCAAAATGCCAAAACTCATGAAGTTACTTTTCTCATGGAATGGTTCTTATTCCTTTGAAAAATGTCTACATGTTTACCTTAATACCTTTACTACATAATCCTGTCTCTTTATGCCTTCACAAACAGAGTAGACAGAGATCAGAGAGTTCCTATAGGAGCTGTCTTGTCGTGATTTGTTCTGTTTGCCTACACACTGCAGATGCTTTATTTTATTCTTTAATTGTAAAATCCCTTGAGTTAGTTAATAATTATAATGGGCCAGAGTCTTGCATAAATATTCATTATTATATAGACACCGAGGCTCTCGCTACATGACTGTGAAAAGAAACTCTCCTGCACCTATCTGTTCTATAATAATACCTTTTTATAGTGGCCACTTGATTAATAGACATGGGGGTTTACCCCTTTCCCTGTTCTACGTTTATTCCAAATTCAAATACCTACTGAACATTCTTGGACAAAATAGTTATGATGAAATATAGAAGCTGGAATAGTGTAGCCATTTTAGAAATGCCTTTGGAAACAGAATTGACCTAGATCAGAGGTCTCCTGTAGGAACCATCTGTTCAGGGTTTGCTCTGTTTGCTGTCTCTGCAGTTTTCACCTATTCCAAACCTTCATGTGTAAATATTCCATTAATGAATTTGTCTAATAAATATTCATGAGGTCATTGTTTCTTACATCTTCATTCAACAGGGTTTAAAAAATGACAGTTAAATTTTGCAGTGGTCGCTGTAGACAAGGAGCTCACTATAGTGACTTTTCTTTACTGAGGGCATGTCCTATGTTAAATGTTTTAACATTCATATTGACAAACTTCTGTTAACCATTTGAATGCTTAAACCTTCACTCCATAAATACGTCTTTCTGCACCTTTGCAAGCAGAGCAGACCCAGATCAGACAGCTCCTATAGGAAGTGTCTGATCTGGGTCTGCTTTGTTTGAAATATTATAGATATGATTGCTTAAATGAATCTTTCAGAGCTGACTCTTGTGTCTTTGTAGAAAGTTAGCTTGCCTGTTTTTAAAATTGAAAAGTAAGTTTGAATCAGTGCAGAATGTAGGCACTAACTATAGAGATCTCGCAAATCTGACTGATTTAGGTCTACACTCTTTGTTAATGCTATCCTCAACTAGCTGTAAAACATATACATGTACCTTAATTACCTTAAGTATAAGTATTCGCACACTCAATCTCCTATCTCCATAGGTTTGTAAAGCTGAATCATTCAATTTGCCACCAATCTGATTACTTATAATCAGACTGACATGGTAGCAAATATTGCAGACCCTGATGACACTGTTCCCCCAAGAGACATTGTATATATTATAGTCTGCACTATTTGCCGGTTTGTTCATCCAAACAGTTACAGTAACTAGGGTATGTACCATTTCTGCAAGGTATATAGTTTTCATTTCGTCATCTGCAAACATTAAGCCGGTTCTTGGGGCGAGTGGTGCACTCTTAACTGCTCATGAACATACTCAATAAAACCGAGCCTGCAATTTTCTCTTTTCACATTGCTGTGCTTTATCCTAATTTCAGAATTTATGTTGGTAATGTTTATATCAATACCAACTGCATAATATAAGTTTATCATGCATTTGGCACAGAATCTACATTTTCAAAGGGAAATAACATGTATTTTTAAAATAATAATAATTTTAGGAGTTATCTACCTTTGATAAGTCTTGATTTAGCAAGACTGGTACAGCTATTTTATCTCGTATTTGTTCAAGAAGTTATAGTATTCAAGTAGGAGTCCTGTCCAGATATTTAGATTAAATATGATACAACTCATACCATGTACTCATTGAACTTACCTGTTTGTTCCCTTATTCCTTTATTGTGTGATACAGTCTGTTTTTAAAAAGCCAATGCCTTTTTCAGGGTCAAAACATCCGTGACAACAGTATACATGTACGTCCTCCCCATATGGCTCAGACCAGCAGTCCGGCCAAACAATGGCGCCACAAGCCTGAGATGCTGATAAAGGGATGCTGCAATTACACTGCTCAGGTGATATTCATTAATCTGGACACTAGTCTTGATCCTGATGAGATGCTGAACAACTCTTTGTCTTATCAGGTTCCAATGTGGTTGACACTTTTGAAAAAAAAAAAAAAATTGTGTCTCCTGCATATGATTTTTGATGGATTCAAGGTTAGTTTAAATCATTTGGGGTATTGGTAGAAACCTTAGTCAGATTTATTATAATTTCATAAGCAAGAGCAGACTCTGATCCTACAGATCCTACAGGAGCTGTTTGATATGGGTCTACTCTGTTTGCAAAGGTATGAAAAGGCGTTTATATGAAGGAAAGGGTTAACATTCAATACTCTACCAGTAATTTGTGATGATCTTGGCAAACAGGTGGGATCCAGAGGCGCCAAATAACTTAGTGTCTCATCAAGTTCTAAACTTTTTGACACTCTGCGAGTCTGATCAAGTGTTCTGGCAGGATATACAGTAAAAAAAAAAAACTCAATACTTCAAAATTGTAGTAATGAAGAATTGGTGCCTTTCTAGGCAGGTGGCTGCTTAATGCAGGGTGACAGTCATGCAGAAAGCTCCTATAGGAGCTTTCTGCATGACTTTCATCCTGCATTAAGCTGCCACCTGTCTTAAAGACCCATGACAATACTTGTTTAGTGTTCGAACTATTGGGTTTTTACTGTATATAGATAATCTACTGTTAGCATTGAAGCAGTAGACTATTTGCAGATGATAATAGCTTACAATGCTAAAGGTTCAATTGATTTTTTCAGTACCTTGGATCTACAGTAGTGCCTGAGCTGACTGGTGGTGTGGAATCAACAAGAGCCGGAATTACCAAATTAAAGGTACAATAAAAGCTGTCTACAGCGACTACTTTAAAGAAAAGACTTGGGCGTATACCTTATTAGTTCATGAATATTCTTGTAAGCAATAATGACTATGATTATTAATCACTTTAATAATTATACTGAAATTATGAATAAGGGAATGTTTTATCAGTGCAGAAACCGTTGAATCAGATCTATATATATTATTTCATAAACAAACAGAGCATAGCCTGATGAGACAGCTCCTACAGGATCTACCTGATTTTGGACTGCTTTGTAAATGTATAAACATGTGTCTCTGTCAGGTAACGGGTTAACACAGGTATGCAGGACAAAAGCTCTAAACGCTTTCTGCATTACATTAAGCATCCACCTGGTTTTAACCCTTTACAAGATAGAAATGTCTTTTAACATATTGCAAACAGAGTAGACCCAGATCATATTGGCTCCTGTAGGAGCCATCTGGTCAGGGTCTGCTCTGTTTGCTTGCAGAATGCTATAGATATGATTTTCTTCATGTAATATAAATGTTCATGAATGAAAGGGTTAAATATGTCCATTATTGTTGCTTTAGGGAAGTTCTCTTGTGTATAGATCCTTACACATTTATTCAACCCTTAACTTCCAATGTAGATCTCTAGTAAGACTGGGGCGAAAAACCTTTTTCCCATTAACCCTTTACTTCATGTGTACTCATGTATGAAATAATGACATCATGAATATTTATCACATGATTTTTTATAATGGTGTATGAATACAGGATCTTTTAAATACAGTAAAATCTTGATTATTCAAATTTTCTGTATAGAAGAATTTAGACCCGTTTAGGCAGGTGGCTGCTTAATGCATGATGAAAGTCATGCAGAAAGCTCCTAGAGGAGCTTTCTGCATGACTTTCATTATGTATTAAGCTGCCACCTGTCTTAAAGATCGATAATAACATGTATTTTAGTGTTCGAATAATGGAGGTTTTACTGTATTTATGGAAAAACTTTTATAACAGTGCTGTGAACAAGGGATATTTTTTATCATTACAGAAATTGTAGAATTATATTTGTATTATTTCACAAACAAGCAGAGTAGACCCTGATCAGACACTTCCTGCAGGAGCTGTCTAATCTGGGTCTACTGTGTTTGCCAATGTATCAATAGTGTTCCTATAGAGTAAAGGGTCAACCCTTCACTTCATGTATATCAATATTTATGCTTTTGCAAACAGATCAGACCTGTATCAGATATATCTCCTGTAGGAGCTGTCTGATCAGTGTCTGCTCAGTTTGCATAATTAATGTTACAGATCTGATTCTCCCAAACATCCCTAGTTGCATATGCAATAATAATTCACTTAATGAATTAAGTCGTAAATTCTTAAATGAATATTCATGATAAAAGGGTTATTAAAAGGATTAAAGTTCATTTTTGCTCCTACTGTTTATCAATATAAATCTTATTTATGAAACCGTTTACAATCTGTATGATTCTTAGAGTGAGCATATTATCAGAATTGTAATAAAATATCAGTCCTGATATTCCTAAATATTCGGACAAAGGCAAAGATCCATCTGCTCCTGAGGGTCTTTATTATTTGCTACTATGTCTGTCTATTTTAACCCATTCCCACATATTGACGCCTTTTGACGCTTCTGTAAAAGTCACTTTATGAAACCATTGTGATAAATAGAGCATTTGCTCCACAGGAGCAAATGCTCTATTTATCACAATGGTTTCAAAACTACACAATTCTGAAAATTTCCCTTTCTCTAGTTAATGCACCTTTTTGGTAGAATTAATCAAAGTGGTTGGATCTAAAAATAGCCTAAGTGGGAATGGGTTAAAGTTATCATATTGCTGTTAACCTTCTCCATCACATAAATGCTTTGTAACATCTTTGCAAACAGAATACATGTATACCCAGAAAGCTTCTGTAGGAGCAGTCTGATCACTGTCTACTCTGTTTGCTTATGAAATTATATAGATCTGGTCCTACAATTTTTGCCAAAGCAAAAAATTGCCTTGAAAATTTTACATTATAAAAACTTAAAATAAGGCATATTCTTGAAGGGAATAATTAAGTGTTCATTGGGGATCGGACTTCTTTGAATAAATCTACCGAAAAGTAGCATTTACTAGAGAAAAGGACATTTTTTAGAAATTTGTAGTTTTAAACCATTGTGATAAATAGAGCATTTGCTTCTATGAAGCAAATGCTTTATTTATCACAATGATTTCAAAAAGTTACTTTTACAGAGGCGTAAAAAGGTGTATTTATGGAGGAAAGGGTTAAATGAATTATTTATGTGGCTTTACACAAGGTTCGAAAGAGTGTCCGGATATTTAGAGTATCGATAAATGAAACCTTTTCTAATAGTATACTTTGAGTGCATATCAGTTGACCTTTGTAAACACTTTGAATCCAGATGAGATGTCATGTAAGTTGGCAACGTTTGTAGATCAGAAGTGTTTGATATGCTGATTATCTTTTTTTGAAAAGATTTAGAGGAAATCTGTATTTTTGGAAAATAAAAATAAAGCATCTGATAATTTACACAGAACACAATTGGAGATACTTAACAGGTAAAGTGTTAGAAGATGAATGTGTTATCAATTGACTCAATTTATGTAGGGATACATTTGTCAATAGATATACAAATATGCAAATATACCATAAGTTACTTCTCTTAACCCATTCCTCCATAGGCTGTTTTTAGATCCTACCTCTTTGAATAAATATACCGAAAATAGCATTAATTAGAGAAAAGGAAAATTTTAGAATTGTGTAGATTTGAAACCATTGTGATAATTAGAGCATTTGCTCCTATAGAGCAAATGCTCTATTTATCACAATGGTTTCATTAAGTGACTATTACAGGGGCGTAGAAAGGCGTATTTATGGAGGAAAGGGTTAAGATTGATAGACAAGGATAATGTAGGTATGGCTACACCAGATAGTCAAGGGACATAATCAGTATATAGTTCTATGTTTAACTTTTCAAGAGTGGTGTCCCTTATATTAAGATGGACAAATTCTTGATTACTTACAATTCACTGATTACTTTCAGTTGAGGTTTTTACGGCAGCTCCAGGTCTGGTTTTTATGTCAGTTATTCGTCTTCACGAGGAATGCGACCCTCTATGTTTTGTTTTAATGAAAACTTTCTTAATTATGAGCTAAGTCAAACTTATGGAAGGTTGGAGATGTCTCGGTAATTGTCCTTAATATTTAGATAGACATAGTGTAGACCTTGATCATACCGCTCTTAACCCTTTCCCTGTTCTGAGTTCATTCCACATTCCAATACCAACTGAATATTCATGGACAAAATAATTATAATGGAATATGGAAGGTGGAACATTGTAGCCATTTTAGAAAGTAACAACACATATGTTTGAAATTCTATTAGCAAACAGAGTAGACCCTGATCAGACGGCTCCTCTAGGAGCCATCTAATCTGGGTCTACTCTGTTTGCAAATGCTTGAAAACACGTTTATATGAGGGAAAGGGTTAAAGGAACAGTTTTGATAAAGGTCTACACTATATACTACTCCATTATTTTAATTTCAAGTTATCAAAATGGTGCCAGTTTGTCTTATTTATTCTGCCTTCTCTAACTGGTGGGAAATGGAAATTATATGTCGTAATATTTAGGGTCAATGTCCTATTCAAGTTTGACTTACCTGATAATGAGGAAGATGCCTAGTTTCAGTTGTTTTAACCATTCCACTTGCCAGGGCTACAGATAAAGGTGCGTACCCACATACTGGTACTAAAATTGTCATTTCTCCACCAAACCCTATACTGTGACCACTCTTTGTAATGATCTCTTCCAGATGATTCTCAAGAGTGGTTACAGTATAGGGTTTGGTGGAGAAATACAGGAGCTATTCATGAAAATGTTTAAATTTAAGCATCTTATCTGGAGCTCTGTCTCGCTCACCATAATCACATTACGTCAGGCTGCATTATGTGTATTGTCTTTTCTCCTTATTTCTGTTCTTTCTAATGACATCCTTTCAGATAGATGTTTAGCATGAATGTTGTTATACAGTAGAACCTGTCCTTAATGACCACTCATTTCTTGAACATAGGAGTCTTAACCCTTTCCCTCATAGGCTATTTTTAGATCCAACCTCTTGAATAAATCTACCAAAAAGGAGCATTAACTAGAGAAAAGGAAATTTTTCGAATTTTGTAATTTGAAACCATTGTGATTAATAGAACATTTGCTCCTATATGAGCAAATGCTCTGTTTATCGTAATGGTTTCACAAAATGACTTTTACAGACTCGTCAAAAGTCATCAATATGAGGGAATGGGTTAAGGTTAGTGGTCATTATAGAGAGGTTTTACCATACTTGTATGTTATGTGTGTATGGCATGAGTGTGGATACTGATCACTTTCTGTGACAAGGAGTACTTTAGATATGGCATTGGACACTTTCTGTAACAAGGAGTACTTTAGATATGACATTGGACACTTTCTGTGACAAGGAGTACTTTAGATATGACATTGGACACTCTGTGACAAGGAGTACTTTAGATATGGCATTGGACACTTTCTGGGACAAGGAGTACTTTAGATATGACATTGGACACTTTCTGTGACAAGGAATACTTTAGATATGACATTGGACACTTTCTGTGATAAGGAGTACTTTAAGATATGACATTGGATACTGATCACTTTCTGTGACAAGGAGTACTTTAGATATGACAGAGGTTTCACTATGTTAACCCTTTGAAAGCAGAGAATGAGTGAACTAGCATTTGCCAACCATGTTGACCTATATTTCTGGTTTAGAGGGATTTGGTGGAAAAAGAATAATGTTTGTATCTGAAATAGTCCATTATGTGTAGTTCTGTTAGTCATAACCAATACAAATTTAGATATCTAAAGAGACATTCTGTCAAACAGAACTTGTTTTCGAAGAGATTCTAAGGACATTTAGTGTATTCAGGAACAAGGGAAGTAACTCCTACAATCCTGAACTTTGATTAAGAGTCAGTTGAATTATCTCCCTTACAGCAGATTTAAAAAAGAAATAATTATTGGGGACAACTTGATTTGATATGACAATCTTTGACAAAACAAAGTTGCAAAAACATTTTAGAAAGGAGGTCTTGTTAATGAAATGTTTGTTCTTAATAATAGCCAAGAGTGAGACGAGCAAACTTGTAATAATTTTCCAAGCTATTATGTAAAGTGTGTGGTAAAGTTCAAGACAGATAGTTAAACAGTTTTAACCTTTCTCCGTCTATGAACAACGCGACTGGCATGTTCAGTCAGCTTGGATCCAGACCAGACATCATGTAAATTTAATGCCTGATCCGGATCCAAATAAGTTTGCCACATAGCCAATAATTTCTTAAAAAACAAAGCTGGATAAGTGAGTTGATGAGTGCTTAAGCGGGTGAAAATTTTGTTTGCAGGAGAAGGGTTAACCCTTACAGTGCAGGACACGAGTTATTGATTTTCTTTGCAAACAGTGTAGACCCAGATGAGAGGGCTCCTAGAGGGGCCCTCTCATCAGGGTATGCACTGTTTGCTATGTGACACCGTTCTTTAGAAATATCCCTTAATATGCCTCATAAGCTTGACCTGTGTGAATTTCGGGATAGTCCATTTGAAAATTCAGCGTTGTAAGGGTTAAATGACTGCTTCACAAGCAGGCTGGTTTTTCACAATGTGTTATCGAGCCCTGTGTTTATGTCAGGGTCTTTGTCGGCAGAGAGTAATATCGCTGATATCGTTGATCATTGCCATCGCAGGTAAAAAGAGACCTGTCAATCGTCCCATAACAAGGTAGGCTTTAAGAGACAAGCAACAATAGGCGAGGGTAATCGTTCATTTCTTCGATGTATTTTGCAGTTACACGGGTAAATAAAACCGAATTGGTTAGAACATAGAGGTCAGAAATGCTTTTGCAGTAATGTGTGCATGCTTCATGACATGTAAATCATTACTGTCAGACTTTTTAAGACCTGTTGGGGAGTGTTTTGACAGGTTTGATTCATTAAAATAATGCAGAGTTATTCAGATCACTTAGCTGTTTGGAAGAGTCAGTGGGCTAGTGAAAAAATCATCAAGCCAAACCAAAAGTGACATATTGTCTATCAGGAAATTCTAAATGAAAGTATATCTAGTTAACCTCTTTCCTCTATAGAGATGCCTGCTCATGCCATTGCAAACAGAGTAGATCTAGACCAGATGGCTCCAGTAGGAGGCATCTTATCATGGTCTTCTCTGTTTGCTTATGGAATAATGTAGATCTGATTCTACAGTTTTCTGCCATGGCCAAACATTCCCGTTTCATACACCATGATAAAAATTCAGTTAACCCTTTCGTCCATAAATACGCCGTTTTATGCCTTTGTAATAATCACTTCTTGAAACCATTGTGATAAATAGAGCATTTGCTCCATATGAGCAAATGCTCTATTTATCACAATGGTTTCGATACTACACAATTATAACATTATCCTTTTCTCTAGTAAATGCTTCTTTTTGGTAGATTCATTCAAAGAAGTTGGATCTAAAAATAGCATATGAGGGAATGGGTTAATAAATAATTATAAATTTATAATGCAATTATTTCACATGAGGATTCATCAGGTAAACCATTTACTCCATGAATACGCCTTTGCAAACAATAGACACAGATCAGACACCTCAGGGTCTGCTTTGTTTGCTTATGATACATAGATCTGATTCTACTGTTTCGGCCATGGCCAAACATTCCCATGTCATTCCGCTGTTACAACAAATTAATCTAATTAATATTCATGACATCATGATTTCTTTCACGAATATTAATGGAGGAACAGGTTAAGTAGCAATACTATTATAGAAAAATAGCATAGACTTATTCTACTTCAGATGTTTGTTTCTTTTTCAATGATTTCTAAATCGCACGATGCAACAACTGCAAAAGTAACACGAATACAGTCCGCGTAGGAAAGAACCGTTTATTAATTTTGAAATTGTTTAATTGCGAACAATAGTTCTTATGCTGCTTAAATGATCAGTGAAAAATGATCCAACTTCTGCTAGAATTCGCATAGTTTAAGATAATTTTTATGCATTTACTATTTAAATTCTACGTATCGTTTAAAATGTATTATACACCCGTTGATGGCTGCAATAAATACTTATAAATTTGCTCGTTTAAGACATTTAAGTGAAAAAAGATCGTCATAATTTTGCTTTGATCATGTTTTGTATGGAAATAATAGCAGGTTACCAACTGCTCTAAATTTCGCGGTTTTACACAGATATGCTCAAACCAGTGTGTAATCCCAGTAAACTACCGCGGCGTTGACCTACATACGTATGTACGGCAAACATCGTGGTTAATGACTCATGGCCGTAACACAGTAAAAAATTTTCAATATCGAGTATTGCCGCATTGTGCGCAAAGTAGGGGAGCTAATAGCATAATTGCGTGCAGACCCGGATTTGCGGTGAAATTATGAATATGCTATTGTCAATGCATAGATCTCGATTTTATCCTTATGAACCGAAACTGACATGACATATGATCTTTGACATTAAAATTCTCATCAAGTCAACCACAATGTGTGTATAATACACCAATATAGCATGACATAAAATGTGTCAATTATTTTTGCATCAATTTTTATCCACTAAAGAAATTCTGTAAATGAAAGAATATAGCATTTACAAACCCATATTTTGTACCAAATAAAGTAAGACTCGAAAAGATACATTTGTTAAATTTTACTACAGTAGGTGGGGTAGTGCCGTATTCTGTCATTGATTACACCATCTGTCTGCCCTGGTATGTACCTGCTGTAACTATACAACACAGTCTTGCCATCATTTCTCCTGTATGGCATATTCGTAATAAAGTTCACAGATGTGTGAAATAAGTTGGTTTCCTCTATGATTACCTAACTATGAGCATGATAAAACTGTCAGTCAGCTCTTCTGGAGATATATCATTAAAAAGCTATCATATGTACGAGCAATTACTTAATGATTCATGGTGAAAATGCAAGCGCTTCGCACTGAAGATCAAACAGGCAACAAAGTTTAATGCGGTACAGTGGAAGAACTTGGTTCAGGATGAAACTCGCCTGATTAAATAATCCAAAAAGTCTGAACTAAAGTCTTTCGGGGATTTGCGCTGAAGAATTTCAGTTTTTGGGAGGAAAGTTAAAATGTACTTATTAATCTTTAAAAACCGAGAGAGTTGTAAACATCTTTAATTCGTAGATCACCAGGGAACAAGTATGTTAAATGCAATCTGATCATTTGTTTGCGCTGTTGACTTTACACAAAAAATGAATAATCACTTAGTTAGTGACGCTTTGACCTTCGACTAATCGATTTTTATGTAAAGGGTAGCTTGACCAATCACAGGGCTTGTTACAAGTGAGTTGAGAGAGGCATGGGTTAAAGGTGTGTTGCGGCAAGGTGACACGTTACCTGATAGGACTCCGATAGTACAGCGCTTTGTTCTTGCCGTGTTAGTACATCATTACAGAATTTTTATACTATAAACACAACATGAAGTAAGATGGCATAAAACTCTTCATGCAAAAGATGATGAGAGAGATGAATGAAAGAAATCATGTAGGAATCTTGACTTTTCATAATGCCTATACTAACCCATTCTAAATATAGCTTCCAATGGTGAATGTCGGTGTGCCATAAAAATGGACATTAAAAATGTGCCAGGTCGATTATAGTAAAATCGATATCGCGGCCCTTCTAAATTGCATGTAGTACTCAACCGATATTTTAAGAGCCGAGTTTGGCATATTGCGTAAATGATATGTAGCCGTTTTAATGATGAACTTTGATGAAACGTTTACTCATTTCTCAATATTTTAATTTCGTGCTTGTTTTCGTTACTTCGTACTCGGACATAATTTACGTATTTCCTAGTTTTTTGAAGTGAAAAACTTGATTGATAAATGTTTTTATATTTTGTTTCAAGATTAGAGAAAAGGAATAGATTTTCAGACCACAGAATTTTGATTGATAATATTCTTCTTAATCAGAACTGACACTCAAACTCTAATCTTAACCCTTTCCCACGTGAATATTCATGTAAGAAATAATGAGATCATAACTATTCATAAGCAGAAAATTTATAATCGCATATGTACACAGGAGTTGTATTAATGCTCTATTTATCACAATGGTTTCAAAACTACGCAATTCTAAACTTTTCCTTTTCTCTAGTAAATACTCCTTTTCTGTAGATTTATTCAAAGAGGCTGTATCTAAATATAGCCTATGAGGTAATGGGTTAATAGAAACTGTAAAATCAGATCTATTATAATTTCATAAGCAAACACAACAGACTCTAATCTGGGTCTACTGTGTTTGCAAAGGTGTGAAAAGGCATTTATATGAGGGAAAGAGATAACTCGAAGCATGCTACAATTGTGATTATGATAACTATAGCAAACAACCCAGTGTCTGATCAAGATCCTACAGGAGACATCTGATCTAGGTCTACTCTGTTTGCAAAGGTGCGAAAAGGTGTATATATGAGGGAAAGGCTGAACTAGACACAGAATTACATTTCTGATAATATTTTTATGATATTATCTATTCTCCATTACACAAAACCAAATTCTTGAATCTTTTTTAAGCCATGGATAAAAATGTAACTGAAGAACACCCTTCTTGCATATGGACTGTGCAATTTGATATATTGAAATTGGAAGTTCTGAATGCCAATTTTTCTATTAGTTGAATGGACCAGGATTGTCCAACAGTAGAGTCCATTCTGTATGAAAGTTTAGATTTTTGTAGAAAAGGAATCAGAATGACAAACCGTGCAGACCCTCTGATGTGGATCTACACAGTTTGCTGCATTATTTGCTTATTTCTTGTTTTGCTTGTTTTCCAAACATTCAAAGGGATAACAAGGTAATGGAAGCAGCTTTCAACAGCTTGAGATAGAGTTGTCTCCCTTGCATAAGACCAGCGACAAATTCAAGGAAATGCAGAATATCAACATTCAAAGTCGATGAAAATTGATAAGATGCACCAGCAGACTGAATTATTTTGTAATTATTATGATAATATGATACATTATGAAAAGTATTATTTTACAGACATTGTGTTATGTTATGTTATATTATATCATATTGCATTATATTTTATCATATTATGTTGTATATTATATTATATGTAATATATCATACTATATAGTTATACAGCATTATGTTTCTTAACCCTTTCCCTGTTGAATATTTATATAAGAAATAATGACATCGTGAATATTAATTAGCTGAATTTTTATATTGGCATAGTATTTGTGGTAGAAACTATCATAATTTCATAAGCAAACAGTGCAGACCCTGATCAGATGGCTCAAAGAGAAGCCGTCAGATATGGGTCTTCTCTGTTTGCAAATGTGTGAAAATGCATAAAAATTTACAAGGGAAAATGTTAACAATTTATTAATATGCAAAGAATTTGTATCGTAGGTCTTCATGAAGGGATAACAAGTGATACATATGAAACCTCATGCAGGTTTAACTCTGGGAGATTCAGCTTTCATTTAAACAGCTGTTTAACAAATTCATTTTGAGGTATACAGAAATGTCTTTTCTGATAACTTTCATTGAAATTAAGAAGTGATATATGGCAATAACTCAGAGGGCCATATGTGATTGACCCGTAACCTTTGCCTGATAGAAAACTGTTTTCACAGGGACACATTTGCAAACAAAGTAGACCCAGATTAGATAGCTCCTATAGGAGCCATCTCATCAGTCTGCTCTGTTTGTTTATGAAATTTTAGAAAACATCCAATCTGTGTCTGCGTAAAAAGGCAGTTATATGAGAGAAAGGGTTAACATAAAATATGTGTTTTCAGGGAAGTCAACATAAATCCATTTTCAGTATTAATGAATGTATCAACAATTTTTTTAGTAACTTTGTTGACAATGGTGGTACTTGCAGTTGAAATAATTATGATCCATATGTTGTGGGGAACTTCAAACAAACAACTTTCTCCGTCATCGTAGAATTTCAATGGCTTATTGGGTGGGGAAGAAATGGTTTTCAACCACACAAGAGTAAACACCAATCGTGATGCGACGATCAAACAGAGGCTCTGTCGTTTTATTGATGCCGTTGAGTACTAACCCCTCATTCATCCTCGCGACAGAATTGTCACCAGCTGATTTCGATGTAGAGTACAGATTTTTTAAAGGATTATCCCCACTCCCAGTGGACCCTCAGTCTTTAATGGCTCGAGAGAAATGATGTTACATTCCATCAAAATTAATTGACAAAATTCGGCGGGCTGAAAATACGTATTGTTTCTAACCAAAAGCTCAAGCTGTTTTTCGAATTGTAAGAGTCAAAGCAGACGGGATAACATTAGCAGGAAACTGGGATCAGACTGATCCTGTGTCAATCCATCATTTTATCAAGCACCTGACTGACAGGAATGACATTAGAGTGATAACGATCCGGGTACCAGTCAAAAGAGTATTTCCTATAATGCATCCGAGGGTTTGCTGTTATGTCAACATGGTGCCATATGACAGTTGTCATAATGAAGGAAAAAGAAATAAAAGCATTGCCTTATAAAAAAAATAAATTTTTAAATGAATTAGAACAGTGAGATATGTCATAAAATTGTTTAGTTGTTCTTGAAATCACCGGTATACGATGAGAAATCTGTGCTTATCCCTTTACTTTATGAATATGCATGTAAGAATTGCTGACTGCATGAATATTAATTAGCTTACATATGAACAAGGACAAGTTTTGACCACTTTGGAAATTGTAGATTGATATCTGCATTTTTGTATACATAAACAGCAGACGCTGATCAGACAGCTCCTGCAGAAACTGTCTAATCTGGGTCTTTTCTATTTGCAAATGTGAAAATATGTCCATCAGATAAATTAAAGGATTTACTGTTAAAAATATGCAATTTCTTTTGTAGAATTATATACTTAATAAATATTCTGTTTTAACTTCTTATATTTAACCCTATCCCTGTTCTATGTTTATTCCAAATTTCAATACCTACTGAATATTCATGGACAAAATAGTTATAATGAAATATGACAGGTGGAACATTGTAGCTATTTAAAAAAGTAAAGAAACAGAACTATCAAATTCCGTTAGCAAACAGAGCAGACCCTGATCAGACGGCTCCTATAGGAGCTGTCTGATCTGGGTCTACTCTCTTTGCAAATGCGTGAAAACACGTTTATATGAGGGAAAGGGTTAAATTTCCATTTCTTGAACAATCAGTATACATGTAAATGAATCTTATGATTTTGTCCAAACTGAAACATTTGTAAAATGCATCCATTCAATATTTGCCAAATCTACACCTTTTGAATGTGGGAAATAAATTGAATTGCAAACAGTGTAGAACCTAGATATGAGGAGTCTTCTGATCAGAATTAGCACTTTTGTTATTCAGTGTCCTCTAGAAATGTTAAATCTGTAATCAGAGTGGACCCTGATAGCTTCTATAGGATTTACAGGAATTTTTGGCTTTGGAGAAAGTGCAGAATCAGACTATATAATTTGCTATTCTAACGCAATATGTCAATTTCCTGCAATCTGATTGGCTCATGTGACCAAATTTGCCGCATATAAAAAGTGTTTTATATGTCGCAAATTCATCCAATCTAAAACGGCCGAATAACAGCATTAGCCTGTAAATATATTAATGCGCTTTGTTTATCTAACACTTAGATCTACTGATAAATTCGTATGCATACACTGACATATATTCAAGTTCAGTCCGGTATTTTGAAAGTTATTAATTTCCATTCTTTGTCACGACTTGACCGGTCTTTTATATGTCATGTGGAGAATTATTGATATACTCAAAGCGTTGTGATTCGGATTCAACCTTATTTATCATACTATTCAAACATAACGTTATAACGTGACGTCATTGTAGCAGACAACGTTTTTGCGTACGGCGCCATTGAAGACTAAGATAACGTTACTTTTCCTGACATGTGTATTGAAAGTGTATTGAAATGTAAAATAGCTGTCGCATAATGATTCATGACAAATGTAATAGTGAACTTACAACTGGCCCGGTGTTTTCACTTTGTGTAAACCAGGGTGAACAAAAATCCAGTTATTTTAAGAAATCTGAGAGAAACTGGGCACTACTTCTCGCCTCATCACTCATTCAATCACCTGCGCGCATAGGATATAACAACAATTTGGCATTTTTCGTGTTAAGATTGCGTTAGAATAGGGATAATCCTACTGTAATTTGAAATTTGCGACGGTATAATTATGAGGTTTTTAACGGTCTTAAATTATTTTAACGGCTCCGCCTTTGGCGTCGCCATTAAAATAATTTGCGACCGTTAAAAACCTCATATACCGTCGCAAATTTCAAATTACAGTAGGATTAACCCTATAATCAAACAGAGCAGGGCCTGATTAGATTGCTTTTGTAGGATCCCTCTTATTTTGATCTGCTCTGTTTGCAAAGTCATGAAAAGGTGTTTCTATGAGGTATAGGATTAAATCTTGTTCTACATTTAAATCTTGTTCTACATTTATCTGAGGTGATTTCTATTGAGTACCAACAAGGATGGGTTTGACAGAGAATATCTAACAATATCTCTCTTCCTTGAGCTTTGAATATAAATACAGTAAAACCTGTGGTGAGTGGACGTTCAATTTAGTATAAATATTGGTATTGGAGACAGGTGGCTGCTTAATGCAGGGTGAAAGTCATACAGAAAGCTCCTCTAGGAGCTTTCTGCATGACTTTCACCATACATTAAGCAGCCACCTGCCTAAAAGTATCTAAATTCTTCTCTACTGGAATTCCGGTTTTACTATATAAGAATTCATGGGCAATTAAATCTGTTGACAGATACACGGCAGTGTGCACATGCAGACTACCAGAGCTTTATGTTTATAATAGTTTATCTTATTATGCCTAATGGCCAATGTATGCCTTAAAGTGGATTTCCCATCATTCAATTAGAAATCAAAAGGTAAGCCGGAAATAAAAAGTAATCAGAAACAAGGGAATTATCCATATTTTATGACAAGACACAAATCAATCATGTTTTCTGATTTGAACATCTAGGCTCAATCAATTTGCGTGGATCGCAGAAGGATTATCGGCACAGTCTGGTATACAGCCAAAGTAATTAATTTTTATCGCTTTGATTTCCTCTCAAATGAAATGATGAGTTACTACACAATGGTGTTACGGTAATCACTTCAGCCTGGGCTACCTCCGACTATAGCAGAATAATAGAATCTTGTCATTAGCTATGTTGGTGATTTGGAGTTTTTCGCATTTCTGTAAGCCTAGACGTGGTTTTTCTATTTGTTAAATGACCTTTGGAATTCTGGGTAACATGATGAATGTTTCAGGGGACAAATCTCATTTGTAACAAGACAATTGATGTTTGCAGCGTTCGATACGTTCGATGCTCGTTATGCTTATTTATTGTCCCATAGTTACTATGGACCCTCGGAGGGTGCCTGGCCAGCGAACCTCACATAATGCAATTGCCAGTTCTGGGGTTATTCATTATTCCAGTAGCTTCAAATTTTCAACAAAGGCAACCAAAATTAAATTTTACCGAATCTATGCTAGGTTTCTTGCCACGAAGGTTACCCCAATTCTTAAAGTTTATTCTACCGGAAGTGCAGCCAGAATTTAATGAATTTGCGTGTTTGCCTTGTAAATCAGTGGTCACATAGATGCAATTTGCCTGAAATTTGTTTGTTATGTAAGAATCAGTAGGTTCACGTCTGACTGGTTTGAGAAGTGACATTGCAGACTGGTAACATTGTAAGCGGCAGAAAAGATGGAAAAATTTACCATATGATTCATTACCCACAATACATTGAGGTTTGATACTGTTTCTTGCATTACTGAAGTTGTAAACCTTAATTACAAATTATTTCATAAGGTAGATGAAGCCTAAGATTTGATTTAAAACTTGGATGGTTAGACGAGGGGTTTGTGACGGATAGTTCGCCTCTGAAGATCACAGCCACATGTGGTGGGGTTTGTTCCGCAGATTTCACGGTCATACCTTCTTTGAAGTGTGACAGACTTTTCAGCATAATGTCACATGGTCGCTGATGCAGTTGCAACTTTCTCCTTTGTGCTTTACACTTTTCGCTCGTTATGTAATTGTCATCTGGGAGTTATGGGCCCCTTTCTTTTTCTGTTAAAACACAACAATCAGATTATCTAACAGTTATGATTCTGTTATGATACTGAGATACTTCTGGTCTCATCTGCATCCAAAGCTGTCTGAAGGGCTGTTATGGGTTTTAACCCTATATAACATTATAGTGATGCGCAAACAGAGTAGAACAGATCCTGTTGGAGCTGTCTGATCAGGGTCTGCTCTGTTTGCTTATTGAGTATAATGTAGATCTATTGATTCTGCATACATGTATGTGATTACTTACATGAATATTCATGAGGTAAACAGAGGTCCAGATAAGATGCGTAAATTAAAATATTTTCAGGAATAACTCCTTTATTGCTCCACCAAACCCTACGTTGTGACCACTCTTTAGAATCGTCTCTGAGAGACGATTCTAAAAAGTGGTCACAACATAGATTTTGGTGGAGAAATGAGTATTTTTGTAATTGTGTACGCACCTTTATCTGTAGCTCTGCGTAAAGAGTTAACCCTTTCCTTTATGCATTCGCAAATGGAGTTGACCTAGATCAGATGGCTCCTTTAGGAGCTATCTGATCAGGATCTGCTCTGTTTGCTAATGGAATTTGATAGATCTGCTGCTTTAGTTTCTAAAATGACTACAATATTTCACTTTCCATATTTCATTAAAATATTAAAATTTGGAATAAATATAGAACAGGGAAAGGATTAACTATTTCCATTCTAAGACATTTAACCCAGATTGGTTGTATTAAAGATATAAATCACATACTCTTAACTACCCTAAGGTATTTGGACATCCAGTCTTCCCTCTCCATCAGTGCGTACAACTAAATAAGTCACTTTTGAGTGAGTGGGTGATTTGGGGTTTTACAAATAGTGTAGACCCTAATCAAATGGTTCCTTCTGTTTGATCTGAATCTACAATAATTGCTTCAGTTTGTTTGTCAGAAAACTTAACCTTTTACTTCATATAAACACATTTCACACATTTGCGAACAGAGTAGACCCAGATCAGATGGCTCCTATAGGAGCCATCTGATCAGGGTCTGCTCTGTTTGCTTATGAATAATATAGATCTGATTCTACAGTTACTACTTTAGCAAAATTTCACGTGTTAATATGGCTTTTTAAAAAATAATCTAATTAATATTGGTGACATCATCATTTCTTTCATGAATATTCATGCAGTAAAAGGGTTAATGTAATAAGGGTATTTCTAATCTAGGACACTAGACCCAGATTTGCCATCTCAAAGATATAAATCACATAAACATATTCCAAGTATATTTCTTCATGTTTAGTTATAGTCTCAGCAATGGTCTCCGTGGAGTTTTAGACAATTATTACACAATTGCTCAACGTTGGATTCCTGTATTTAATCAAAGTCGCATGTCATCGTGGGCACCCTGCATCATCTATTTTCCAAATCAAATTTTCTACCGCGAGACACCCTATTTCCTACGTTTTCCACGTGAAAGACCACATATTCATGGTTTTATGAGATGTCTGATTAGGTTCGGAGTTGGGGCGGAAGATTGTTCCGACATCTCACTGTCATTGGCCATGTTGGAAGTACAATCCGATGATATTTTGCGGGTCCTTTTTCTTCTACTCATCAATCAAGTATTGAAATGACAATTTCTGCAGTCACTTGAACAGCGGAAGAATCATTTGATAAATGTATGATGGTGACCAAAGGAGAAGCAAAAATGATTCTGCCCGAATTACAATCAATTTTACAGCAATATCTTCACTGCCAGTGTATGGAGAAGTGATTATAGACGTTTATTTTTTTCTTCTTCTTATTTCTACCTATGCAATAAAGTAAAGTCATCAGTGATTTATATTTCTTAACCGTTTACTCCATAAGTATGCCTTTCTACGCCTTTGTAAACAGAGTAGATCCAGATCAGATGGCTCCTACAGGGTCTGCTCTGTTTGCTTTTGATATAATATACTGGTATTTATGATTCTACAGTTTCTGCCATAGCTAAACATTCATTTGATTTCGCAGAATTTTAGAATTTTTAATCCTTCATAGTGACATCTTGGTACATGTATATTAACCCATTCCCTCATAGGCTATTTTTATATCCAGCCTCTTTGAATAAATCTACCGAAAAGGAGCATTAACTAGAGAAAAGGAACTTTTTAGTATTTAGTAATCTGAAACCATTGTGATAAAAAGAGCATAAATTTTGCTCCTGTAGGAGCAAATGCTTTATTTATCACAATGGTTTTAACAGGGACTTTTACAGAGGTGTAGAAAGGTATATTTATGGAAGAAAGGGTTAAGTACCCTAACTTAATTAGACAAATAGTACTGACCTTCATCAGAGAAAGAATTTATATCTTTTTAGACAGGTGGATGCTTAATGCAGGGTGCAAGTGTTTTTAGACAGTTGGCTGCTTTAAAACAGGGTACAAGTCATGCAGAAAGCTCCCAAAGCATTTTGCATTACTTTCATCCTGCATTAAGCTGCCACCTGTCTTTAAGACCGATATTGATACTAATTTGTTTGTCCAGTTGAAAAGGTTTTTTACTGTATATATCCAATAACTGTTAATCTGCAATCAGAATATCACATGTATTTTGAACATGAAGTAAGTGAACATTTTATCAGCTGTCAGTTATCTCTCTGTGCAAACAATAAATTTGAATTAGATGTAGCAGTTTTCTTAGTGTTTAACTCATTCTCTCCTAGACTATTTTTAGACCAAACCTCTTTGAATAAATCTACCGAAAAGGAGCATTAACTTTAGAATTGTGTAGACTTTAAACCATTGTGATAAATAGAGCATTTGCTCCATATGATGCTCTATTTATCACAATGGTTTCAAAATGGGAATTTTATAGAGGCGCAAAAATGCATCACTAGGGGGTAATGTGTTAATGAAATTAATGTAAAGTATGGCAGTTTATTTCTCTAGACGTCACAGCACCTTCAGCTGTAAATTGTTCTTGAAGAACAGATATATTGAAAGACTGAATTCTGTAGAAATATTTACTGTTACAAACTGAGTGCATATTAATCTTTTCCCTCATATAAATGCCTTTTCACGCCTTTGTAAACAAGAGTAGACCCAGATCAGACGGCTCCTATAGGAACAATCTGATCTGGGTATGTGTGCTTTGTTTGCTTATGGAAATTTATAGATCTGATTATGCACTTTCCAAAACAGTTTAAAAACCCTTCTCCATGTTCCATTTTATTGATTATGTGCATGAATATTCATGAGGTGATGAAATTTGGAATAAATAAGAAACAGGAAAAGGGTTAACAAAATATTAAAAAAAATGTCGTTTATGACAAAACAAAGTGTCATGCCAGTCAATATATTGTTGTAAATTGCATTTAGCTCTTTTCCTGCACAAAATTAGCCTTTTACCTTTCTGGTCATTTTCACCTAATAGTGGCACATGTGGGCACATTTTTCCAAACAGTGTCGTCTGCTTTCTATCTTTTGGTCATAGTTTTCCGCCCTGACAATTTCTTTTTTCAGTAATTTGTTCTGGTGATGGTTTTTGTACCAACTTAACGTCAAACATCAATTTCTAGCCGTGTCCCCAGTGAAATTAAGTGGTGTTATCTTTACACTATGCTGAGTTTGTGTGAAGTTTCCAACCAAACCTTGTATTACAGTTACTTCAGTATTCTAGACCTTTTAGTTCAGGGAATGAGTGCACTGGAATCTGCAAACAATGTAGACACAGATCAGAGAACTCCCAGAGGAGCCGTTTGATCATGGTCTGCACTGTTTGTCATTCAACATATCCTGTCAAATTTAAACATTTCATACTAAATGGACTTGATCATTAAACACTGATGGGCCATTCCATTTGAAATATTCAGCATTCAAGAGGCTAGACATTGTACAGTCATTTGATATCATTGTTTCATTATTGATATTTGTTGTCCAGTTCAATCAAACTTTTTACACTTTCTCGGATACTGGTGGGAAGACGTCTGCCGGTATTGTATGACTACCGTAGATACCTTAACCCGTTCCCACTTAGGCTATTTTTAGATCTAACCTCTTTGAAAAAGTCTACCCAAAAGGAGCATTTACTAGAGAAAAGAAAATATTTAGAATTGTGTAGTATTGAAACCATTCTGATAAATAGAGCATGGAGCAAATGCTCTGTTTATCAGAATGGTTTCAAAAAGTGACTTTTACAGAGGCGCCAAAAGGCGTAAATATGCGGGAATGGGTTAATATTGGAACAGACAATCTAAGGCAATTAGTTAGACCTGGACCAAACTGCTCCTTAACCCTTTACCGCATAGGCTATTTTTAGATCCAACCTCTTGCAATAAATCTACCAAAAAGGAGCATTAACTAGAGAAAAGTTAGAATTTTTTAGTTTGAAACTATAATTGTGATAAATAGAGCATTTGCTCCTATAGGAGCAAATGCTCTATTTATCACAATGGTTTCACAAAGTGGCATTGATAGAAGCGTCAAAAGGCGTCAATATACGGGAAAGGGTTAACCCTTTCCTCCATGAATATTCATGTAAGGAAAAATGATGTAATGAATATTAATCAGATTAATTTGTAATAATAGCACATGGACACAAGAATTTATTGCCATAGCAGAAACTGTATGCTGTAATAATACCGATATTATATCATAAGCAAACAGAGCAGACCTTGATCAGATGGCTCCTACAGGAGCCATCTGATGTTGGTGTTATCAGTGTTTGCAAAGACGTAGAAAGGCATATTTATAGAGTAAAGGGTTAACCCTTTCCCTGTTCTATGTTTATTCCAAATTTCAATACCTACTGAATATTCATGGAGTAAATAGTTATAATGAAACTAATGGAAGGTGGAACATTGTAGCCATTTTAGAAAGTTAACCCCCCCCCCCCCCCCCCCAGATCTTTCAAATTCCACTAGCAAACAGAGCAGACCCTGATCAGATGGCTCCTATAGGAGCCATCTGATCTGGGTCTACTCTGTTGACAAATGCGCGAAAAGGCGTTTATATGAAGGAAAGGGTAAGCCCATTACCTCATAAGCCATATTTAGACCCAACCTCTTTGATTAAATTTATTGAAAAGGAGCATTTAGTACAGAAAAGGAAAATGTTAGAATTGTGCAGTTTGAAAACATTGGTAGCCAACTAATCTGGATCTATGGATCTACTCTGTTTGCAAAGTACATGCAGTTTTATTTAACTCTTATTTTATGATTATTCATGTATAAAATTATGCTTGTATAAATACGCCTTTCTATGCCTCTGTAATAACCACTTCTTGAAACCATTGCGATAAATAGAGCATTTGCTCCTATAGGAGCAAATGCTCTATTTATCACAATGGTTTCACTCTACAAAATTCTAAAAGTTTCCTTTTCTCTAGTTAATGCTCCTTTTGGGTAGATTTATTCAAAATGGTTGGATCTAAATATAGCCTATGGAGGAATGGGTTAACAGGGAAGGGGTTAATCAGTGTTGTGACTGGATCAAAACTGTCCACAAAGTTCAGTCATTGTATGTTGTTTGATAAGTCAACTTTGAAATACTTTAACAGCAGGGGAAATATAAATTACCCTTAATACCTGCAAATTTATTCAAACCTGGCTAAATGACATTTTGTTGATTCGGAACAAAATTGTAAGATTTCAATGGGATATTAGCTGTGAGCCGTTTTTGGCATAAATCAACAATTTCTTTGATGGCATTATATTGAAATATTAATTTTCCTTTTCGTTCGAACATCATGCTGTTTGTGGGATTGTGGTGGGGGACACAGCTTTCTGGGTATGAAGTTGGTAACTTAATTGATGTCTTTTTCGAAAGGATGGGTGTTCCTTTGGCTTACACTAAAAGTTCAGAAAGTTTCCATTTTTAACATCTAAACCTTTTACCTGTTCACTATTCATGTAAGAAAAAAATGACATCATGAATATTTATTAGGTGAATTTTTATAATGTAAATTTTCATAGGACAAGAATTGAAAAAATCAGAGATCTATATCATGTCATAAGTAAACAGAGTAGACCCTGATCAGACAACTCCTTCAGGAGCTGTCTGATCTGTATCTACTCTGTTTGCAAAGGTGTGAAAAGGTGTTTAAATGAAGTAAAGGGTTTACACTAATATTTACCTGATGAATAATCATGCAAGTCCATTATTAATATTACGGTAATTTGATTAAAAATATAAATAAGGAAAGTTGTTGCCATGACATAAAGTAGATAAACAAATCAGGGTCTATTCTGTTTGCAAAGGTGCAAAAGAAAAGATGCTCATAATTAGCTGAGTCTTGACAAAGTAATAGTAATGTAGCAAGCTTCCTTTCATTTAAAACAACCACCTGTGTAAGACTCACATTTTTCTGCAGGTTCTATTCTTCAAATACAGTAAATTCTCTTTAAAATGACCATTCAGAAGTTTGATTGTTGTTCCAAAGGAGCTTTCTGCATTACATTCTTTCCACATTTTGCAGTTGCCTGCATTTTACAGACCCATGTGTTTATTCACAAAATGGCCACTTTAACCATTTACTCCATTGGTAAGCCTTTTAACTCTTTCGGCACCAATGTCGCCTGTTGGCACCATGGAAAACAGTGCATTCCCAGGTCAGATGCCGCCTTTTCAAGGCGGCATCTGACCCGGGACTTCACTGTTTTCTGTATTATTATAGCCCAAGCATACAGGTTTTTAAAAGCAAATGTTTTGCTAATATACCTTTATTATTTAGTTTAGAATTATATTCAATATGAAATTATTATTGCAGACAACACTTTTAAATTAGGCACCAAAAAGAGTTAACAACTTGGCAAACTGAGTAGACCCAGTTGAGACAGCTCTTGCAGGAGCTGTCTGATCAGAGTCTATTCTGCTTGGGTAACTCTTGTAGGAGCTGTCTGATCAGAGTCTATTCTGCTTGCGTAAGAAATAAAATAGATCTTGCAGGAGCTGTTTGATCAGAGTCTATTCTGCTTGCGTAAGAAATAAAATAGATTTGATTCTACAGTATCTTTCATGACCAAAACTGACAGTGTTTATATGTCGTTAAAAACAATATCTAATTAATATTCATTAAGTCATTACATGTATATTTTACATGAATATTCGTAGAGTAATGAGTTAATGAGATTCATGTATAGGCATGCATGTTGCATTCGCATGTTTCATGAGTATAGCAGTTCTTGTCTTCTTGTAATATTGTATGTAATTGTTATTATCCAATTTTTATTTCTATTGGAAGTTTAATTACTGTACATGCAATAAAAAACAAAGAAGTGTTTTTTTTCCAGAACATTATGCATGTACAATATGATAAAAGTATTTGAGAAAAGACTTTAAAGTATATAAACATTATTTCTATGCAAGAACAGCTTAATCTGTTTAAAAACGTTAGGTGAGTAAGGTGGCATATTTTTGTAGTTTATTTAAACATTTACTGCATTTACATATGTCATTCTGTCTTGGCCAAAATTTCCTATGTTCATATGCCATTATAAGAATAAATCTAATTAATATTAATGGTGTCATTATTTCTTACATAAGAATTCATAAGTAAAGGGTTAACGAAAGACTGATAGAGTTGTTCCAGTTCAGTAAAAGCTCTCTTACCGGTAATTTGTTACTCAAACGACTTGAATTCTTGGCTGGTAATAGCTTAACCCTTTCCCTGATTAATATTTATGTGAGAAATAATAACATCGGGAATATTTATTAGCTGGATTTTTATACAGTAAACTTTTTAAGGATACTTTTAACTTTAGTATTAACCCTTCGCTTGCTATTCATGTCAATATACCTACCTGTAAATAGTGAAGACCCAGATGAGACAGCTCCTGCCTCTGTAAAAGTCACCTGTTTGAACCATTGTGATAAATAGAGCATTTGCTCCTGTAGGAGCAAATGCTCTATTTATCACAATGGTTTCAAACTACAAAATTCTAAAAGTTTCCATTTCTCTAGTTAATGCTCCTTTTCGGTAGATTTATTCAAAGTGGTTGGATCTAAAAATAGCCTATGAGGGAATGGGTTAACCCCTTTATCTTGTTGATACACCATTCCACACCTTTGCAACAGACAAATATTCAGGATAAGATCTGTATAATTTCATAAATAACAGAGCAGACCTTGATCAGACGGCTCCTGGGCCATCTGACCTTGGTCTTAACACTTTACTCCATAAAACACCTTTCTAGACCTTGATGAACAGAGTAGACCCAGATCAGACAGCTCCTATAGGAGTGGTGTGATCAGGGTCTTCCCTGTTTGCTTGTGATATAATCTAGAGTATCTGCCATGGTGGTCAACATTGCCTGAGTCCATATGCCATTATCAGAATTAATCTTATTAATATTCACAATGTCATTATTTTCTTATATGAATATTCATAGAGTCAAGGGTTAAGTGATCAAGTGTACAGAGGATCTACTGTGAGATTATGCTATTGTATAGTTAGCATTATTTGATATTGTATGGTTAATATTAAATATTAGCATTATTTGATATTGTATGGTTAATATTAAATATTAGCATTATTTGATATTGTATGGTTAATATTACGTATTGCATTTGACTTTTTCAGAAATCAAAGGACATGCTGGCCAAGATTCCTATTATCATGTTGTCCATCTCCTACAAAGGGGTGAAGTTCATCGATGCCAAATCAAAGGTGATAATCTTTGTATTACCATTGTACATCCTCAGTATCGCATCTTTAATGCATATTTGTGTATGAATACAGGAAACAAGTGCACTGGCATTTGCAAACAGTGTAGACCCAGATCAGAGGGTTCCTAACGGAGTCCTCTGATCAGGGTCTGCATTGCTTGTCATTGAAAACTCCTCTGGTAATTTACACTACTTCATACTGACATACTGACTGAGCTGTGTAGTTTAACCCATTACCTCATAGGCTATTTTTAGATACAATCGCTTTGAATAAATCTACCGAAAAGGAGCATTAACTAGAGAAAAGGACACTTTTAGAATATTTTAGTTTGAAACCATTGTGATAAATAGAGCATTTGCTCCTATAGGAGCAAATGCTCTATTTATCACAATGGTTTCACAAAGTGACTTCTACAGAGTCGTCCAGTTGTCAATATGAGGGAATGGGTTAACAGGGAATGTTATCCCACCCTTCAGCATTTGAAAAGTTAAGAGTGGAATAAAATATTTAGAAAGATTAGAATTTGTAATCAAGATGTGTTTGCAATGCACTATGTCTTCAAAAGGTGCTTTGACCTTACAGTGTGATGATTGACCTTGAAGTGTGATATTTGACCTTGACATGACATTAGTCAAATGTTGCATCTTCATGCGATAGTATACAAACTACAATTTATAGATAAACTCTCCTTCTCTGACATGTGTATTCAAATTTCAAAAGCTATGGTCTAGATTAAGGTTCAGATGACCGTATAGGTTAAGTTTCAGACAGACATACAATCCAACAGACTATGGCTAAAACAGTATGCTCTAGATCTTAGTTTGGGGCTTACTGATATTTGCAAATAGTAACTATAGAGCCTACTTGGTGATAGCATTAAAAACTCTTCCGCTCATGTTCTGCGCTATTTAGAAGTGAACAAAACAGTGTAGCATCTATGAATTAATTCTTTACCTAATGCAAACGCTTTTTCATGTCTTTGCAAACAGAGTAGACCCAGATCAGACAGCTGCTTTAGGAACCATCTAAAGAGGGTCTATTTGCTTATAAAATCTTAAACATCTGTCTAAAGTTTTACCAATACCACTAAATCCCATAAAATTTCTGCGTACATATGACATTATAAAAGTTCAGCTCAAACATATTCATGAAGTTTTTATTTCTTACATTAAGGACAACAGGGAAAGGATTAAAAAGGGATTATAGTAGAACCCCACTAAACCAGAATTCTAGAAGAGAAGAATTTAGATACTTTTAGGCAGATGGCTGCTTAATGCAGGGTGAAAGTCATGCAGAGAGTTCCTAGAGCAGCTTTCTGCATGACTTTCATCCTGCATTAAGCTGCCACCTGTCTACAAGACCGACATTTATACAAAATTGAATGTCCGTTTTAGAGAGGTGTTATTGTACTCTGATTAGACATACAGTAAAACCCCGCTAATGCGACCACCTAAAAGAGGTATAATTCTGGGTGCTAGATGCAGGTGGTAGCTTAATGCAGGACAAAAGTAATGCAGAAAGCTCCTAGAGGAGCTTTCTGCATTACTTTTGTCCTGCATTAAGCAACTACCTGCTTATAAAGACATCCATGTTTATTCATTGAGTGGTCACATTAGAGGGGTTCTACTGTATTTGAAAAGCACTGACTGAACAAGGTCTACAATGTTTTCTCATGAGGCAATCTATATTATGTATGTTGCAGAAAGTGATATGTGATCATGATATCAGCAATATATTCTGTGCATGCCAAGACACAGAGAACCTCAACTTCTTTGCCTACATCACCCGTGATATTGAAACAAGCCGCCACTACTGCCATGTATTTAGCGTCAAAAGTCCTGTAAGTATTAGATATTTATAGATTAACCCTTTACTCCATAAATACGCCTTTCTACACCTTTGCAAACAGAGTAGACGGCTCTTTTAGGACCAACAATATTGCAGTTCATGTGCCATTATGACATTTAATTTAATTAATATTCATGATGTTATTATTTTTTTCATGAATATTTATGGAGTAAAGGGGTAAGATCTGTCAATCAATAATTAGATCTTTATACAAAAAGTCTCAGTTTTGAAGACATTAAGCATATTTCATGATGCGAATGTCCATCCACATACAAGTCACACTGTATGAAAACTAATCTTTAGGATTTACAAACAGTGTAGAACCATAACTGTGTTTAGACAGCCAAACTTTACTTGTTTGTTTGTCATTAATTTCCTTTTAAATTTAGGATAACCCTAAATATTTGGACAAATATTTTTACAAGCCACTTGAGAAGGGAGATTGTGTGTCCTAATGTTAAGGGTAAATACAGGCGTGAGTGGGTGGGTTTTACGGCACCACAACACTATATAGGTTATATGGCACCGAGAAAGGAGACATCTCATTTACAACAAGATAGAATATGGGGTATGGATCCAGAAACTTAACACCTGCTGGAGAATCAGAGATGCAGAAACTACAGTTTACGTTAAACCCTTTTGAGCCACCTCTTACAATCATACAAAGGGTGAGCAGTGGTTACTATTCTTGTGCCATTCAGGCACGCCCCTGTATCACATGGTAAATACGGGGGCGTCAGATAGTTTGCATCCTGGCTTCACACAGAGATACATGGTCTCTCATCTTTGTTCAAAGTGCTTGCAGTGGTTGTCATTTGTGTAAAATGCTATAGTCTTATGAGTTAAGAAGAAGGGACTTTAACCCTTTCCCTCTTGAAAATATATACAAGAATACATGGCCTAATGAATATTCATTAACTGAATTTTTATACTTGCCAACGAACAAAGGAAATTTTGTCGTGGCAGAAAGTGTGGAATCAGATATATGTTATGTCATATGCAAACAGCAGACGCTGATTGTACAGCTCCTAGAGGAGCCGTCTGATTTGGATCTACCCTTTTTGCAAAGGTACCAAGTCGTCTCTGTGGGGGAAATGGTTAATAGTAAAGGGATAAACTGGAGTGGTCTCCCTTGGCTTGCTCTTCCATCATCTGCCACCCTCCCGCTGAATGCCTGAAGCAGTAACCAGAACAAGCAATTATGTTCTAATTTCTCTTATTCACATTATCTTCTTGATTTTTCTGCCGATCAGAGTTAAGAGAAGAATGCCGTTTTTTATAATTGTATTGTTGAGAGGTGCGAACGCTTAATCACAACGATACCATCACCAGGGCACACAGCGATTGAGAAAAGCTTAAAACATGCATTTTGCCTCGAGCCCTTCGACTTATCTCGATTGAAAATACAAAATGCTATAATTTGTCACTAATTAACATAAATTTAGGGGGCAGTGTTATAATGATAGGGAGTTGAAAGATCTAAGTAGTTACAGCCCCAGGGTATTTAGGGAAATAAAATGTCTCATCAGATCTGAATAAGTCGCGAAATTTATCCTTGAATTATTCTATAGGACAATTTGTGACAGACTTTGGGAACAGTGTTGATCCAGATGGGAAGACAAGTAACTTGGCATCTCATTGGGATATTAACTGCTTGAAAACCTGTCTGTGGTTTGAAATAGAAGTGGAAAAACATTCTACTTGAAACTTTAAGCAGGCTATAGTATTTGGAGACAAAATTATTTTTCAGCTTGTTAAAGGCAAAAGAGGTAGAGGGGTTTTCTTGTTAGCTGTATGCTAATGGGTGATTGTGCGGTATTAATGCAAGCCAATAATTCATCACTAGTTATTCCTTGAAGCTTTTTCATTTGAAGTTACCGGTTTTAGGTTTTACCGTTCGAAGTCTGATTTGGAACAAATATTGATGTCATTGTGAAAAACTGTACAGATCTGAATTTATGAATTTACACATTTGCAACAATGATATATAATACTTTACTTCATTGATATACACCTTTTCACACCTTTGCAAAAAGAGTTAACCCAGCTCAGACAGCTCCTGTTGTCATAGATATACACCTTTTAACACCTTTGCACAGTAAACCCAGATCAGACAGATATGGTCGTCATAGATATATACACCTTTTCACACCTTTGCAAACAGAGTTAACCCAGCTCAGACAGATACTGTCTTCATAGATATACACCTTTTCATTACTTAGCAACAGTAAACCAAGATCAGACAGCTCCGGTCTTCATAGATTATACACCTTTTCACACCTTTGCAAACAGAGTAAACCCAGATCAGACAGCTTCTCATCAGGGTCTACTCTGTTTGTTTGATCTAATTCTGCAGTTTCTGAAAGGGCAAAAAAAAAATTCACTTGTTCATTGACTTTATAAAAATTCAGTTAATTTTATTCATGAAGTTCTTGTATAAATATTCATGAGATAAAGGGTTAAATACTTATGCACTCACTCACTCACTCACTTATGCAGCTGTATCAGATTATCCAATTACTCTATAGAAATGATGCAAATCTTTCCTTGTTCAATGCCATTGCAAAAATTCAATTAACCCATTCCCGCGTATTGACGCCTTTTTGACACTTCTGTAAAAGACACTTTATGAAACCATTGTGATAAATAGAGCATTTGCTCCTAAGGAGCAAATGCTCTATTTATCACAATGGTTTCAAAACTACACAATTCTGAAAAAATCATTTTCTCTAGTTAATGCTCCTTTTTGGTAGATTGAATCAAAGGGGTTAGGTCTAAAAATAGCCTAAGTGGGAATGGGTTAATATTCATACATTGGTTATTTCTTACATGAATATTCATCAGGTAACGGGGATATCTGCAGAAGTATCAAAACTTTTTTTTAATTAATTGTCTTTCTATGGCAGATCTGTCATTGACATGGGTTTGGTCAAGTTGACCGGCTCTTTGTGGCTTGATGGTCAGATACTGAGGTCATCTATGAAGTCTGGACATCTGCTTATCTGTGATGTACTGTCAAACTCATAGATCATCTTGATTATCAGCAGTAATTTGATAGAATTAATAAAAAGCTTTGTTAACAATTGCTTATGACATTTTTCATTGTGTATTTTGAAGCCTGTAGCAAGTTCTGTGGACGAAAATGATATTTATGAAAATGGGAAACAAGTATGATTTATGCTATCAACTCCTTGAATGAAAAATTGTTATCTCCTTATTGATATGGCCCATTATTGTTTCACAGTCCATTGAGGATTTAATTTTCAAGAGAAATTTTGAGGAGTTCTCTGATCTGGATCTACTGGCTGTTTGCAAATGCTGCTAGATTTCTTGGCCCCAGTTTACCGATTCCCTGTTGAATATTCATGTAAGAAATATTGACATAGCATAAAAAAATATTTCCTATAGGAGCCATCTGATCTTGGTCTACACTGTTTGCAAATGCGTGAAAAGGCATTTATATGAGGGAAGGGATGAAATGAATCAGAAGAAAGTGAAAATTGCACACATCTTAATGTTTAACCCATTCCCCAAAATTGACGCCTTTTGACGCCTCTGCAAATGCTCTATTTATCACAATGGTTTCAAACTACAATACAAAATTTTCATTTTCTCTAGTTAATTCTCCTTTTCGGTAGATTTATTCAAAGTGGTTGGATCTAAAAATAGCCTATGAGGTAATGGGTTAAGCACATAGTACTTTTACAACAGGAGGAGAGATAATTGTGTTCCATGTGAAACTTTTGCTGTGCGGTTTGGTAAATTTTATTTGATTATTCTCCATCATTTAACCCTTTACTTCATAGGCTATTTTTAGATACAACCTATTTGAATAAATCTACCGAAAAGGAGCATTATCTAGAGAAAAGGAAACTTTTAGAATTTTGTAGTTTGAAACCATTGTGATAAATAGAGCATTAAATTTTGCTCCTATAGGAGCAAAGGCTCTATTTATCACAATGGTTTCACAAAGTGACTTTTACAGAGTCGTCAAAAGTCGTCAATATGAGGGTATAATTGTTGTCTACAAAACTTATCACCAGTCCTACAATGTTGAAAGTTACACAAACATCTCATCTCATCTGGATCCCTACTGTTACCAAAGGCTGTCATGAATTTAACCCTTTCCCTGTTCTGTGTTTATTCCAAATTTTAATACTTACTGAATATTCATTGAAAAGATAGTTACAATGAAATATAGAAGTTGAAACATGGTAGCCATTTTAGGAAGTAAAGAAGCATATCTTTCAAAATCCATTAGCAAACAGAGCAGACCAGGTATAGGAGCTGTCTGATCTGGGTCTACTCTGTTTGCAAATGTGTCAAGCCATGTTTATATGAAGAAAAGGGTTAAAGCTAGCATGTTAATAGTTAAATGTTGTCAAAAGTTTGGTAAAGTATGACAACCTTTACTTCATTGAACACATAATTGATGGGGCTCTGTTGTTTTTTGAGGTTTACATAATTAGTTGCTGATTTTGTGTGTGTTGTACCATATGGTTGACTAGAACTGCAACTCTCCATGAAACTGCACCATGAACCATAAAGTAATGCATCTTTCTGTCTTGTAGTGGTGCAATGACCAGATTTCAAGTGATGATCATTAGTTTAATTACACTTTAATTGGTTACTCAGCAGGTTTCTTCACGGAGAAGTAAATCTTGCGGTAAATTCAAAACATCAGAATCGGAGAGCTCCATAGATGAGCAGCTTGGGTAACAGCCTTAACCTTTTCGATGCTGAATTTTCAGAGTGGAATAGCCTATCGGTGTTTAGATATAGAGACCACGCAGTATGGCTTAAACTTGCTAGAGGATTTTGAATAACAAGCAGTGCAGAACCTGATCAAAGAGCTCCTCTTGGAGCCCTCTGATCTGGGTTTACACTGTTTGCAAATGCGCATATACAAAATGTACTCATTTCCCACATTCAAAGGGTTTAATCTTTGCATGGCAGTGGGGAATTTCAGGATTACCTAAGAAAATATTTTGGATCCAGACGAGATGCAGAGTAACTGGGCAGTTCATTAAGGTTTGATACTCTGCCTGCATTTTTGAAGAGAAAATAAAAGTAAAATTAAATTTGAGAATGGCTGTTAACAGCTATTTTTTTGAGGATGATAATTAAATTAGCATGCAAAGAGTTAAGATATGCAGGAGAGGAGAGTTTTAGTCTCTGGTTCTGATTAAAAGTTTTGTTGTTGTTGTTTTTGTAATTATGAACTCGCCTTACCAGAGATCATGAGTTTCATGTAAAATTATTGTGAAGCAGATGGCTAACGTTTGTCTTTTTCAAATCAATTTCAAGAATTTGTTATTCAATTCTTAAACATAGCTATCTAGCTATATCATTGGCAGAATGAAGCTGGTTTCCATTGAGCACATAAAGGTTAAAATTTGATGAATATGAAAATCAAGAGCGATATGATAATGATCAACAAGATAATCCTGATGGATAGGGTAGCCCTTTGAATGTGTGAAACGAGTATACTATCAGTATGCAAACAGTGAAGACCCAGATCAGAGGGCTCCTAGAGGAGCCCTCTGATCTGGGACTGCACTGTTTGTCTCTCAAAATACTCTATAGCAAACTATACTTTTTCATACTGAATGGACATTGTTGTTAAACGGTGATTGACCTTTCAACTTTAAAATTTCAGCATGCACAAGGTTGATATTCAATTATTGAAATGGTGAATATTTTAACAAGTGATCATTATAGGCTGATTAGAGAAGAGAATATTAATGAATGTTGCTTAAATTTTTCTGATTTTACTATATTCTAATAGGGTATGACCAGATTCCAAGCTGTTTGACATACAGTCGGTAGTTTTAAAAAAACACTCAAATAATTAAAGCAAGAAAGTATTTAGAACTTAAACAGATACAAGTTCAAACTGATACTAATGGCTGGAAGAGCCGTTTGATCATGGTTCTGCACTGTTTAGCATTCAGAATCCTCTAACAAAATTGAGCCTTCCATCCTGTATAAATTCCATTTTCAACCCTTTAACCGATATAAACACCTTTTAACGTCTTTGCACACAGAGTAGACCCAGATCAGACAGGGTCTGCTCTGTTTGCTTATGGAATTATAATAGATTTGATTTCACAGTTTCTACTAATAGTAAAAAGTTCATGTGTGCATTGTGCCATTATATAAATCAGCTGATAAATATTAATGAATATTCAACAGAGAAAGGGTTAACTCTTGCTTTATATAAATGTGATTTCACGCATTTGCAAACAGAGTAGACCCAGATCAGACAGCACCTATATTTGAGCCATCTGCTCAGGGTCTGCTCTGTTTGCTAATGGAATTTGATAGATCTGTTTCTTTACTCTCTAAAATGGCTACAATGTTCTACCTTCCATATTCCATTATAACTATTTTGTCCATGAATATTCAGTAGGTTTTGAAAATTGAAATAAACGTAGAACAGGGAAAGGGTTAAAATTAATGAGGAAGGACTGTTTTACGATGTAAATTCAGCATTCAAAGGGTTTAGGTAGCCCGACTATTATTTGGAGATGACAGCATGTAAGCTATATCAGCAGGAGAAAAGATGTAATGTAAATATTATTACTGGACACAGTGACCGGCTGCGATGTCACTGTGGTCAGTGTCACCATTTATCTGGACATCGTATCTGGTTTGGACTTAAGTGCTCTTCAAGAATAGAATGATGTATATCGTATACCTATTGATGAACAGTTTGTCTATTTTTTTAAAGAAAATTGTGACACCTGAAATAAACACTTAGAAATGTAGCCAGCAAAGTTGTTGTCTGCTGCAATTCTGAAAGAGTTTTTTCCCAGTACAGTAGATCCTGTCTCAAGTGACTACCACAAAGAGGTCTAATTATGGGTCAGTAAGGCAGGTGGTAGCTTAATACAGGTCAAAAGTAATACAAAAAGCTCCTATAGGAGCTTTTTGCATTACTTTTGCCCTGTATTAAGCAACCACCTGCTTTTCTAGATTCCTGTCTCCAATTAATATGAGGTCCTTTAAAGACAGGTTCTACTGTATTTCTCTTCAAAACATAAGTCAGAGTGTCAAACAGTTTGAATTCTTCTGAGAGGCTGAGTTATTCATCCAGCCTGTAATCAGGATGCAAACTGTTTGCACTTAGTATCAGAGGCCCAGATAAGGTGCATACATTGAAACATTTTCAACAATATTTTCCTTATTTCTCCACCAAACCCTATACTGTGACTACTCTTCGAGACAATTCTAAAGAGTGGTCACTGTTTGGTGGAGAAATGACGATTTTAGAATTTAGGTACGAGTTTACAGCTCTGAGTATAATGATCAATTTACTGCTTGGTTACCAGGAGTGTGTATATACAGTTAAACCCCTCTAAACGAGAATTATAATAATTATTTTATATGGGTGACAGCTTAATACAGGGTGAAAGCCATGGAGAAAGCTCCCAAAGGAGCTTTCTGCATGCTTTTTATCATGCATTAAGCTACCATCTGTATTTAACCTTTTACTCCATGAATACTCATGTAAGAAATAATGACATCATGAATATCAATTAGATTACATTTTATAATAGCTTCCATGAGGAAACAGGGAAGACCCTGCCCAGACAACTGCTCCTTTTGTAAATACTTCAGCATGTGCAACTGTTCATTTCGGGAGTTTATAATGCAAACTTTTCAAGGGAATATTTTGTTTTAACCCTTTCCCTGTTCTATATTTATTCCAAATTTCAATACCTACTGAATATTCATGAACAAAATAATTATACTGAAATATGGAAGGTGGAACATTGTAACCATATTAGAAATAAAAGAAACATATCTATCAATTTCAATTAGCAAACAGAGCAGACCCTGATCAGACAGCTCATCTAGGAGCCGTCTGATCTTGGTGTTTATAAGAAGGAAAGGGTTAACACAAAATGTAGAATAAGATCTATAATTATATTAAAAGCAAACAGAATAGACCGTGATCAGATGGCTCCTATAGGAGCTGTCTGATCTGGGTCTACTCTGTTTGCAAATGCATGAAAAGGTGTTTATATAAAGGAAAGGGTTAAGATTTAATGCAGTACTGTTGCATTAGTGTGATTGTTAGAAATGTGATATGATGACACTGCTTTGAAGTATTTGCAAGAGGTAAAGTCTAGTTTGTGGGCGGAGCTTTGGTGGGTGGTCATGTCTGCAGGAATTATTTGTAATGAATGGATGAATAAACTAGCTACTGTAATTACCCCATAAAAGACAAAGTAAGACAAACATTGCAGACGTTGATCGAACTGGTCCACCAAGATCAGTTTCGATTAGTGTCTCTGTAACTATTTGCTACTATGTCAGTCAAATTTAAAATGACCAAAATGATGCAGACATTGAATCATTCAGTTTCATTAACAGGTATAGATTGAGTTTCTGAATATTTATGGTAAATAGGACACTCTTATAACACTTGTTACTACATCTGTCAAACTGATTTGATGAAGTTTTTATTAACTCTTTACCTGATAGACACCTTTTGAAGTATTTGCATACAGACTATAGCCCATTACCTCATAGGCTATTTTTAGGTACAACCACTTTGTATTAATCTACCGAAAAGGAGCATTAACTAGAGAAAATATTTTTTTTAGAATTGTGTAGTTTGAAACCATCGTGATAAATAGAGCATTAATTTTGCTCCTATAGGAGCAAATGCTTTATTTATCACAATGGTTTCACAAAGTGACTTTAACAGTCGTCAAAAGTCGTCAATATGAGGGAATGGGATAGATACCTTTTGAAGTCTTTGCAAACAGACTAGACCCAGATCAGATGGTTTCTACAGTTTCTGTCATGGCCAAAAAGTCATACCATTATGAAAATTCAGTTAATAAATATTCATGATGTCATTGTTTCATACATGAATATTCATCAGGTAACAGGTTAAGTCTTTGCACACTAGGTATGCAGAACATTTCTTTCATTTGTTTAAATATTACAGTGAACTTGACATCTGATCTGGATGCCAACTAATTGTCAAAGAAGTCACAAATGTACTCTGCATGTACTAACAGTGAAGTTGCCTATGCTAACAGCCAGATGAGTTGCAGATATTACTATCCAATCTCTTTGACACACAAGGTTGCTTTGTTGAATAAAAAAATGAAATAAATATTAAGTTTTAGAAATGAAGCAGAGGACAAGTTTTAGTGTGCAAAGAGAAAGAATTAAGTGTCATATATTTGACTATTGTATGATGCATTTTAAAAGGATTCACTGGCTGAATGATACAAAATATGTCAATTTCGAGATGGAAATTTTATAAAAGGGAAAAATGTTTTCATTAAGGCTATTCTAGGGTGGGCTAATGTCAGTTTAAATGAGACGGAGATAGACGCGAGTCAGAACAGACAGGTGTGTCGGTAAATAATATACTTATCTACGACTAATTTCCATTTTATAATGGGAAACTCGATCGAATGTAAACAGTCTGTACTTAGATGTGTTATATGTCCATCATATCATGCCAATATTAAATGCTTAACATAACTCCTCATTGAATCTGTATGGCTTGTAATTTACGAAGTGTAGAGTAACAACCTAGTCTACGTTTGTGCCATGTTTTTCCTTTATGCTGGGTTTTCCGAGTATAGTAAAACTGCTCTGAACCTGAATTCTATTGGAGAAGAATGTAGATGTTTTTAGGCAGGTTGCTACTTAATGCAGGGTGAGTATCATGCAAAAAGCTCCTCTAATGACTTTCGCCCTGCATCAAGCTACCACCTGTCTCCAAGACCAATATCTATACTAAATTATATGTCCAGTTTAGAGGGGTTTAAAAATACTGTACTTGAGTCCATTCAGGATGAATAGGAATAAATTTGTTTAAGCATTTTGAATGACATGTGCAGTACCGGTAGACTTAAAGATCATTACAGGAGTTGTCTGATCAGCACCTGCTCTATTTGCTTATGAAATAAATCTAGTTTCTGCTATGTCAAAACATTTCTGTGATCACTTCATTATAAAAATGCAGCTAATAAATATTAATGTGATCATTATTTCTTACATTAATATTCATGGAGTAAAGAGTTCATTGCTCATTGTTGTGACTACTCAATGGAATTGTTTCTTTAACCCATTCCCTAATAGGCTATTTTTAGACCCAACCTCTTTGAATGAATCTACCGAAAAGGAGCATTAACTAGAATTTTAGAATTGTGTACAATTGTGATAAATATAGCATTTGCTCCAATGCTCTATTTATCACAATGGTTTCAGAAAGTAACTTTAACACTCTGAGGCGTCAAAAGGCGTCACTATGTGGGATTGGGTCAAGACGATTACTGAGGTGTCAAAAGGCATCACTATGTGGGATTGGGTTAAGACGATTACTGAGGTGTCAAAAGGCATCACTATGTGGGATTGGGTTAAGACGATTACTGAGGTGTCAAAAGGCATCACTATGTGGGATTGGGTTAAGACGATTACTGAGGTGTCAAAAGGCGTCACTATGTGGGAATGGGTTAAGACGATTACTGAGGCGTCAAAAGGCATCACTATGTGGGAATGGGTTAAGACGATTACTGAGGCGTCAAAAGGCATCACTATGTGGGAATGGGTTAAGACGATTACTGAGGCGTCAAAAGGCGTCACTATGGGGGAATGGGTTAAGAAGATTCTAATGAGTAGTCATATTAATGGTGTAGGTGCAGATGTCTGAACCTCTACAGAATACTCTACTCCATGTTGGCAATATCTTCAATCAATCAGAAACCATTTCAGAGCTGTCGAGAAGTTAATAAAGTGTAAGTCACTGAAGCATGGAGACTGAGGAGTTTTGACCCGTCAGTCATTTCTCTACAATGCCATGCACATGCAGCTGAAACCTTTAGCCTGCAGAGTCGGTGATTGTTCCCTCATACTTTCATCAGAAATCCATTCTATAGAATACAGTAGAACCTGACTTCAGTGGTCATTTATTTATTGATCATAAGAGTCTTAAAAAGCAGGTGGTTGCGTAATGCAGGGCAAAAGTAATGCAGAAAGCTCCTATAGGAGCTTTCTGCATTACCTTTGACCTGCATTAAGCTGCCACCTGCCTTACAGACCCATTATTAGACCTAAAATGCTATCTGAGTGTCTTACACTATATTTATAAGTGGGTGACCAAATATGGCCTGGATCCAAAAAGTTTATAGATGTTTTCCCGAAATATATCCATAACTGTTTAAAATTGAATTTATTTACTATTCCTTTTACCTGCTTGAAATGAAATTCTCCTTAAAAAAAATGTTCTTAACTTGCAAAAATATGCTTTTTCTGCTGATCAATTGTTATCGTATATACAGCAGTTCAATAATTCAGTCAACCTGTTTGAATGAAAAATGAATTTACTAACATCTTAATGAAAACTGTACAAAAACAATGCCAAAATATGCTGCAACCAGTTCAAAGGATGTAGTTTCATATAATTTTAATTGTTATCTGCTTTGGTTGTAATTGGACAAGAGCCCACATCCGGAGTTAAAATACCTCAAACCCTTTCCAACAGAGTTTAGAAGACCGCATGCATTTATTGGCTAGTTTGATTCTAAAAGCCTGCATTGCGGATGTTACTGTGGAATTATAATTTCCTGAAATTGCAAGAGGAACCGTGAAAACAATTACCTTAAGCATGTTCATTTATTCACCAGCCTTAAAAATCATTAAGAGACATTGTGTAAAATCATGTACAACCAGACGTGGCCCTGATTGGATAGCATTTCAATTTGCTGTGATTTTCCAACTGACCGAGCCACTGGTGGCTATGGCAGCCATTTTATTAGGAATAATTGAGCATGATGGGAGATGTTTCTTCATTTGGATAATCTTGGTTTTCATCCCCCAATCAGATTAATATGACCCGAGATGACCTCTCTCTCTTACAGAGCTAAGGATTTGGACTGGAGAACTTTTCAATTATTTGTGCAGCTTTTGAACAATGTGATTTGCTGTTCGATTATTGTAACATCTTGACCAAGTACTGGCAATGAAAGTCAAACCAGTACATGTTGAAAGAGTCATCTTAAGATTCTAAAAATGTATGTTACGCCTAGGTTGGTTTTTTTAACAGCTGGTTCGCCTGAAAGGAAAGGATCTTTGCAGTTCAAAGATTGGAAAAATTGTGGCTAAAGAAGGGACAGGCTGGATATTTGGACAGAAGGGGCCACTACTATAATGTGGCTAATTTGATGTAGTGTCATCTGTTTGCCTGCCCACTTACTGAATGGGTTGTTATAATGCTGTGAAATGCGGGGGAACAAGTGTACTGACATTTGCAAGCAGTGCAGACCCAGATCAGAAGGCTACAAGAGGAACCCTCTGATCTGGGTTTGCACTGATGGTCATTCAAATCCTCTAGCAAAGTCCATCCTTCCACCATGAATAGACTCTACCTGTATTATATTAATGGCCATTCCACTTTGAATGTCCAGCAGTCCAATGGTTAATGTAATGGAATCACTGTTCTGTCATTCTTGGCTGTACTTGTCATTAGGGATGTCATATCTGGACTGCATTGTATGTCATTCATTCTTACAATTAAATTCATATGCTTTCCATGCGGCAAAACTACAATTTAGAGGCATTGGCTTGTAGAAAATTACAGTAGAACCTGTCTTAACCCTTTCCTCCATAGGCTATTTTTAGACCCAACCTCTTTGAATGAATCTACCCAAAAGGAGCATATACTAGAGAAAAGGAAAATGTTATAATTGTGTAGTATAGAAACCATTGTGGTAAATAGAGCATTTGCTCCTTTGGAGCAAATGCTCTATTTATCATAATGGTTTCAAGAAGTGACGTTTACAGAGGCGTAGAAAGGCATATTTATGGAGGAGAGGGTTTAGCAGCCATCAAAATGCTAATTATGGGTCTGTAAGACAGGTGGGAGCTTAATGCAGGTCACAAGTAATGTTGAAAGCTCCTATAGTTCCTGTAATGACATATTAAACAGGAATGTTTGGCCATGTGAGAATCTGTGTTATGCCATTATAAAGCAGTAGAGTAGACCCTATCATGTACAAGATTAACACTTTTAGATGTTCAAATATAATAATGTAAGTCTTAAAATTCAATACATTAGAGAAGATAAGTCTTAAAATTCAATATATTGCAAAACAGAAGTCTTAAAATTCAATACATTAGAGAACACAAGTCTTAGAGTTCAATACTCTAGAGAACACGAGTCTTAAAATTCAACATACTAGACCACATAAAGTATTAAAACTCAGTATATTTGAACCCTTTCCTCCATAAATACTCCTTTCTACACCTCTGTAAAAGTCACTTTATGAAACCATTGTGATAAATAGAGCATTTGCTGCTATAGGAGCTAATGCTCTATTTATCACAATGGTTTCAAACTACATTAAAAAATATTCCTTTCTCTAGTTAATGCTCCTTTTCAGTAGATTTATTCAGTGGTTGGATCTAAAAATAGCCTATGGAGGGAAAGGGTTAACCGTTTTCTCCATAAATACACCTTTTAACGTTTTTGCAAACAGTGTAGTCCCAGTTCAGATGAATGCTATAGGAAGTGTCTAATCAGAGACCACTCTGTTTGCTTATGGAATGATATAGATCTGATTCTACAATTTCTAACATGGGAAAAATTTCCTGTGTTCATGTGCTATTTTAAAATTATATCCAATTATTACTCATGATATCATTATTTCTTGTATGAATATTCATTGAGTAAATGGTTAAGAAATAATGTCCTCCAGTATCCCTTTCACCCCATCAGAAATTTGTCAGAACTGCCTGCCAGCACTTTCTGGGTAATTTATCGGCTTCTGTGAGTTTTATTTGCCGTCAACGAGTTGTGGTCATTTTTGCTGCTGCGGGAGAGAACACGACATGGACGTTTATGGTGATTCACTAAGGCATTTGACACCTTCATACATAACTCCATTTCACAGATGACATTTATTTTGATTATTTACAGCCCCAGTCCCAAAAATATGGTTTATGAGCCTTTTGCATTTTAATCTTTCTAATGTAGATTGTCGGACATTTTGTGGTTTGGGGAGTTTTTTGTGTGTTTTGTCGTATCTTTTCAAGCAGAATCTGTTTGAGGCCTTTTATTTAAGGGAACATGTGAACATGCATGGTCGGTGACAGGAATATGATAGTTTGCTTACTGAGACTACTGAACAATAATTGCAGACACTTCAACTATATGGTAGAACCTGTCCTTAGTGGTCATTCATTTATTTAAGTTGGGAGTATTAAAAGGCAGGTGGTTGCCTAATGCAGGGCAAAAGTTATGCAGAAAGCTCGTATGAGCTTTCTGCATTACTTTTGACCTGTATTAAGCTACCACCTGCCTTTCTGATCCTTAATTACAGGTCTTACAGATCCTTAATTAGACTTTTTCGATAATTGCTTAGGACAGGTCCTACTGTAAGCAAAAGTTTATTGATGTTTTTGGGGGTTGTGATAGAAATGATGTGTGTTCTTCAGTAGACCCTTCAACTTTGTACCAGGTGATGACACGATTATCATAGTTGCCTACCTCTACAAACCCTTTCCATGTTGAATATTCATGAAAGAAATAATTACATTATGAATATTTATTAACTGAATTTTTATAATAGCATATGTATGCAGAACTTTTGGTATTGTTAGAAAGTGTTAACCCTTTACTCCATAAATATTCCTTTCTGCACATATATATATATATATATATATATGAGCCGTCTGATCAGGATCTGCTCTGTTTACTTATGGAATAGTTTAAGATCTGATTCTACAGTTTCTGTCACGACCAAAATTTCCCGTGCTCAATGTGTTGTTATTGAAATGAATCTATTGAATATTGATGATGTCATGATGTATAATTATAACAGATCTGATTCTACCATTTCTGAGATGGCCAAAAAAAAACAACAGTGTTAGTATACCATTTTAAAAGTTTGTCTAATAAATATTCATGATGTATAGATTTCTTATATGAATATTCATCAGGTTAAGTGTTAAGTGAAGCATGGCTGCAGGGCCAATAGCTAGGGATGTACCAAAAATGCAGTGTAAGCAAAATATTTTTGTTTTTGGACAGGTGACAGCTAAATGAAGGGTGAAAGTCTTGCAGAAAGCTCCCAAAGGAGCTTTCTGCATGACTTTCATCCTGCATTAAGCAGTCACCTGCCTAAAAAGAGATATAAATTCTTTTTTGATAAAATTCCAGTTTAGAGAGGTGTTGCTGTACTTACAATAAAAAACTCTGCCATGACAGTTCATTTAGTGTTGTTTGTTAGATGCAAAAACAAGATCATAACACAATGAAAGGGGAAGGCTATAAATAACAAAAAAGATTTTCAAAACAAAAGCTAAAGGTACAGATACGTTATTAGACAGGATGTAAAATGTATGATTAAACCAACAACTTGTGCTTTTTTGTCTGTGTCAGTTCTTTCTTTAGCATACCCTAAGTACCCCAAGTATTCAGTCAAGACTGACTTAGGTAAATAGTGTAGACCCTGATCAAACTGTGTTTCTGATGACTCAGTTTGATGAGAATCTGTACTATTTGCTACTACAGTAAAATCTCTCTATAACGGCCACTAAATTACATCAAGTATTTTGTGTTAAAGGCAAGTGACTGCTTAAAGCAAGGTGAAACTAAAACAGAACGTTACTTTCACCTTGCTTTAAGCAGCCACCTGCCCTAAATACCAACTAATTAACACAATTTAGTGGCCATTATAGAGAGGTTTTACTGTATTTGAATCTAATTTAACCATTTCCTAGTCACATATTAGTGTAAGAAATAATGACATCATGAGTATTTATTTGCTGATATGGCATAATGGCACATATATGTAACATAGAATTTTTTGATATTGGTAGAAATTGTCAGGGTTATTATAGAGCCATCTGATGTGGGTCTACTCTATTTGCAAAAAAAACAAACTTTAAAAAGGTGTTTATATGAAGGAAAGGGTTAAATCTATATCAAAGAAATTTAAAATCATATAGAAATGTTACATACATGTATTGATAATTGAACATTTCTCAAATATCAATATCTTCTTCAAATACTATCATAAGCTTTACCTCATAGGTATACCTTTTATCCCATTCCCTCATAGGCTATTTTTAGACCCAATTTCTTTGAATAAATCTACCGAAAAGGAGCATTTACTAAGAGAAAAGGAAAATGTTAGAATTGTGTAGTAATGAAACCATTGTGATAAATAGAGCATTTGCTCCATAGGAGCAAATGCTCTATTTATCACAATGGTTTCAAGAAGTGACTATTACAAAGGCATAGAAAGGTGTATTTATGGAGGAAAGGGTTAAATCGTTCACAAACAGAGTAGACTCAGATCGATCAGACTCCCTGTTGGATCAAACTGTATGATCAGGGTCTACCCTGTTTGCTTATGAAATAATATTGATATGATTCTACAGCTTCTGCCATGGCTTAACATTCATGTGTCCATTATAAAGATTAAGCTTATTATTATTTGTGACGTAATTATTTCTTTCATGAATATTCATGGAGTAAAATGTTAAATTCATTTATACTTTTTTTACATTAAATGATAATAAATTTTATTATTACTTTTTCTGAAATTCAGTACTCACACTCGAGCTCATTGATTTGGAAATGATGCTCACTTCCAATAATTTGATACTTTTAGAGTCAATCAGATGGCCTTCATTGAAGGAGCACTTGCGTTAAAAGGTTCAGGTCACCAGAACTTGTGCATTAAGCTCTTAGATGACCCTGATTACAAGAAGGAGACAACTCTGTCATTTGCTCATCAGAATCTGTCAAGCCTTTCTGTGATCCAGATGATTAAATTGAGGGCCTGTTTGGTTAGATCCTTGTAATCATGGAACAATCTGAACAGTTGATGGGATAATTGAGAAAGAGTATGAATATTTAAGAATGTGTCATTTTTAAGGAATCGCTTCCGCGGGAAAATCTGTGATCACAATTGTAAACAGTATAGATCCAGATGAGACACAAAGTAACTCAGCATCGGAACTATTTGATACTGTGATTATGCTTTTGAAACAAAAAGGAAGAAAATTTATTTAAAATTTGAAACTTACATTGTTATGAGACAGCATAGGATATGCAGAACAGGGATAACCCATTCTTCATATAAACACCTTTTCACACATTTGGAAACAGAGAAGACCCAGATTAGACGGCTCCTATATGAGCCGTCAGGTCAGGGTCTGCTCTGTTTGCTTGTGAAGTTATAATAGATCTACTCTTAGTTTCTATCAATACCCAAAAAATTCTGTATACATAATTATGCCATTATAAAAATGCAACTAATAGACATCATTATTTCTTACATGGATATTAAACAGGGAAAGAGGTTGTTTTTTTCCATGCTTATTTTTTTTTAAATGGCAAATTCATGATAAACAGTTAGAACCCAGATTAGACATGAAATAACTTAGCGTCTCATCAAAATCCTAACTGTTTGACATTCTGATTGTAATAATTGGAAGTTAAAAATTTATGAAAAACATTGAGATATGCAGCAGACAACAATTTTCGCAAAGAACAATTACGTACTGTCTCAGACAGTTGATATGATAATGATATATGTACCCTTACCTTCATATAAACGCCTTTTCACCCATTTGCAAACATAGCAGACCCAGGTCAGAATGGCTCCTGTTAGAGATCTGACCCTACAGTGTCTACCATTATACACAAATATCCTGCGTACATATGCCATTATAAAAAATCAGCTAATAAATATTCATAAAATCACTATTTCTTATATGAATATTCAAGAGGGAAAGGGTTAAAACTTGATCTCCGGTCAACAGGTTGTTAACAGTGAGACTTTCTGTTGAAGATTTAACATTAGCATCAAATCATGTAGCTCTAGTAACTGAGTAACAGACGTCAAGTTATTAAATTACAATGTTTTTGATGTAATTGACATATCCGTATTTAAGTCGGAGTGTTATAATCATCATGCCAACTTGATGCTGACATCCTCCTAACAAACTGATTGTTGGACCAATTATTTCTTTAAATTGTAACTTTTTTCATGACCTAATCTATCATTAAAGGAACGATGGCTCGGGTCGGGTGACGAGGGTTACGAAATTACTCCTGTCGTCATTCAAACCATTGAACTCTCCTCAGAGGGTAATAACTGCCTTCGTTGCCCATGCACTAATTGACCAAGGACCTTCAGCTCAGCCAAACTAGCACCTTGTCATTCTATCCTTTTATTTTCACTACTGAAGTCTCAACCTTCGACTTGCCTAGAAATTATTCTCAGCAAATAAAATTTCTCGCTGTTTGGATCATACAATCATAATCTCTAGTTTGTACAAGAACTTTTAAGCTGGAAATGAAACACATACTATAGACAAGATATGTGATATTTGGTGTCTTATGATCTGGATCCATCCTTGTTTGCAAAATTCACAAACAAACAAAAAAAGCATCAGGATGGATGTCTCCGCTGATTTTCTGATCATTAGCTTAAAACCTTTACTTGATCAAGGTGGCATTATGGGATATCTTATTTTCAACCAATCAGATTTCAGCATGACAGATGCTGTGTTATTAGTGGTTTTCACTGTGTTCAATTTAGCAGTAAATTCCTACCTAACCAGATGATTATTCAAAACAACTTGCTGATTGAAAGAAACTCCAATATTATTAAAATGATTTTCTTCCTTTTGTTCAATTCATTATAAAGCGCTTCTACCTGTTTATTAAGCTTACTTCAATTAGTATACAATTTAAATTGGAATTTATCTGTTTTGCACAAAAAAGTATTGAATTATATATAAACTGCTCCAGATTGAAATCCTCACAGGTTTTATATATGTATTATAAGTGTACCAGGGTCTGATTAAACAGAGTTTATATCTCTAAACCTTTTAAAAACTAAGTGTTTTGTCATCTGATCTGATTGATGTCATCTGCTTCAATTTTCAAAGTAAATAATTTCTTCTATTCAGCCTTTCCCTGTTCTACGTTTATTCAAAATTTCAATACCTCATTGAATATTCATGGACAAAATAGTTATAATGAAATATGGAAGGTGGAACATAATGTAGCCATTTTAGAAAGTAAAGAAACAGATCTATCAAATTCCATTAGCAAACAGCAGAACCTGATCAGACAGCTCTTATAGGAGCCATCTGATCTGGGTCTACTCTGTTTGAAATTGCATGATAAGGCATTTATACGAGGGTAAGAGTTAATGAATATCTATAATTTCATGAATTCTTGTATAGATATTCATGAGGTAAAGGGTTTTCCATGCCTTTTGCAAACACTGGATAGACCTAGTTTATCAGACAGCTCCAGTAGGATTATAATAGATGCGATTCTACAGCTTTTCCCGATAACCACTATCCTGTTTTAAGAATATGCCAATATAAATATTCATGATGTTATTATTTCTTACATGAATATGCAGTGGTTATCATAATTTCTCCTCTAAATGTAGAAAGTGTTTAGGCCTGTGGGAGACATATTGTTTTTGTGGGCTGCACATCCGTCAGTCTGTCTGCATGCTGTCCATCAGTCCAATTTTAATTTGTCCCCGAGGTTTCTCCAAAACCTTTGGTTGGATTTTCATGAAACTTCATAGGATTGATCAGCACCATGCCAAGTTGTGCATATCTTATTCCTATTCTGGTTTGATGATTTTCCGGAGACATCAGCTTTTGTATGAAAAGCAATTATTCTAGTTTAGATATTTGTGTTTAGATATTTAACCCTTTACTCTATGCATATTTATAAAAGAAATGACATCATGAATATTAATTAAATTAATTGTTATATTACTTAGAACATGGACACATGAATGTTTGGTCATGGCAGAAACTGTAGAATCACATCTATGTTATATCATAAGCAAACAGAGCAGACCCTGTCCTATAGGAGCCATCTGATCTGGGTCTACTCTGTTTGCAAAGGCATAGAAAGGCATATTAATGGAGTAAAGGGTTAAGTAATTATTTAGCTGAGTAAATGAATTTATAGCCACCCAAAGTTATAATTGTCTGCATGCAGCACATTGTGTGTTGAGCTACTTTTACCCAAGGGCTGTTGGTTTGTTATTCCATCACTGCTGCTGTATGTTTCAGAAGCTGAGTCCCTCCTTTTGTGGTGCAAGGAGACAAAATTGAGCGTGTTATTTTAGTTTGGAAATGGTATTATATAATTATAATACTGGGTTATCATTCTATTTCGACTGTCAAGCATTATCCCAATTGCAGTTTTAATTGGTAGAGTTTTTAGTTATTACCCTCATGATGGTATCATTACACTGACCTGTTGTAGATATTTAAAGTGTGTGTTAACCTCTTATCCATGAATATTCATGAAGAAATAATTACATCATAAATATTAATCCTTTCCTCCATAAATACACCTTTCTATGCCTCTGTAATAACCACTTCTTGAAACCATTGTGATAAATAGAGCATTTGCTCCTATAGGAGCAAAATAATGCTCTATTTATCACAATGGTTTCAAACTACAAAGTTCTAAAATTTATTTTACTTTTCTCTAGTAAATGCTCCTTTTGGGTAGATTCATTCATAGAGGTTCGGTCTAAAAATAGCCTATGGAGGAATGGGTTAATATTCAGCGGGGGAAATAGTTTTGGCGTTGCCGGTCTATCCATCTGTTTGTCAGCAACTGAAGTTGCTCTTTAAATAAATCTAACGAAAAGGAGCATTTACTAGAGAGAAGGAAAATTTTAGAATTGTGTTCATGTAGTTTTGAAACCACTGTGATAAATAGAGCATTTGCTTTTATGGAGCAAATGCTCTGTTTATCACAATGGTTTCAAAAAGTGACTTTTACAGAGGCATCAAAAGGTGTCAGTATGAGGGAATGGGTTAATATTCATATATTTCTTGCATAATTGTTCATGGATTGAAAAGTTAATGCAGCATTATCAAGGGTTAGCAGACAAATATGGATATTTTGAGGAAATTCCTGTACTATGTACACATTTCTAGTTTTAAAAAAAAGGGCAACATGTTGCAAAATGAATTATGTATTATGCAACAGAACTTCACAGTCTATAGCAACCACATAACAAGTCTATTTAGAACATGTGATTGCTTTACCCATTCCTCCACAGGCTATTTTTAGACCCAACCTCTTTGAATGATTCTACAGAAAAGGAGCATTTACTTGAGAAAAGGAAAATTTTAGAATTGTGCAGTATTGAAACCATTGTGATAAATAGAGCATTTGCTCCTATAGGAGCAACTTTTTTTAATGCTCTATTTATCACAATGGTTTCAAGAAGTGACTTTTACAGAGGCGTAAAAAGGCGTATTTATGGAGGAAAGGGTTAATGCAGGATGAAAGTAAAGTTCTTAGAGGAACTTTATGCATAACTTCCATCTTGCAGTAAGCTACCATCTGCCTTAAAATCCAGAATTATTCTTATTTTGGGTGGTCAATGTCAGACAGATTCAAATGTATTTGATCTCAAAATGGATGATCCATTTTCATGCATTTTGAAGAACTGCACATGTATAATACAGGTCATTAGCTGAATACATTTTCAATTTTTGTTTAATTTTAAAATATAGTTAAACATTTCAAAGGTGTCTAGCATCTGATTGGATCTAGCAAATAATTTTCTCAGCTTATTTTCTGATTGTTTAGGTTCAATTTTAGACTGTCATTCCTACACAATGCTGTCAGTAGTGATGGGGATTATTTATTCAGCCTCCTTGCGACCCAGACTGACACATCCTGCAGCAAGCATCTGGCAGACACAGATCGGTTTACCTTGTTTTTGGCCATCAAACCACAAAATGCTAAACGTTTGTCAGGAAAATAGAAAAGATGTTGATGTACAATTACAACTCATTTATCAAGCCAAAAAGCCCTGTCTCTGCATCACAAAATGATGCTATTATCATCAGCATCTGACCCTCCCCCTACAAACTCTTCACTGTCAACCTATTGGGTGGTAGTGAATAGTTTAACTCCTCTTTAAATGCTTAGTAATTGTCGTCTTCTGCAATTTTAAATGTTAATTGTGATTATCTTTTTGTTTAACCCATTCCCTCATAGTCTTTTTAGACCCTACCTCTTTGAATAAATCTATCGAAAAGGAGCATGTACTAGAGAAAAGGAAAATTTTAGAATTGTGTAATTTTGAAACCATTGTGATAAATAGAGCATTTGCTCCTTAATGGAGCAAAAAATTTATGCTCTTTTTATGACAATGTTTTCAAAATGTGACTTACAGGGGCATCAAAAGGTGTCAATATGAGGGAATGGGTTACAAGTGCAGTATCTAATAGTTGTTGAGTCACACAGCATCGTAACTGGATCCATACTTTGTTAAAAGGTAATATTAAAAGTACATCGTTGCTAAGTCAATATAGGATAATATTATTTTAGATATCTTGTGAATGAGGGGTTCAAATACAATAATTTCTCAATGTTATTCTGCATGTACCCCTGTATAAAATAGTGCATATAGGAAACACAAAATTCTCGCGCACAGTAGCATTGTTTAAGTTTATTGAGTCATAATTCACAAGATTCTGATGCAAATCTGAATCAAAGTTCACTCTGCGTTGTCAGAAATTATCCTTAATACCAAAATTGTTCAAACATTTTTTATTCGTTCAAAAAATGAGGCTTGTTTCCTTTATTATACGCCCGAAGGGACGTATTATGGTATGGCGCATGTCGTCCGTCCGTCCGTCCGTCCGTCCGTCCGTCCGTCTGTCCGTCTGTCCGTCTGTCCGTCCGTCCGTCCGTTAGCAATTTCTTGTGCAACTAACTCCTCCTTTATTTTTCAACATAATTTCTTCAAACTTTCAGGAATGATAGATACTGATGTGTAGTTGTGCATATCAGTGAGATAACTCTCATATCATTTTTCATTCTGGAGTTATTGCCCTTTGATAGTTTCGGGTAGCAATTTCTTGTGCAACTAACTCCTCCTTTATTTTTCAACATAATTTCTTCAAACTTTCAGGAATGATAGATACTGATGTGTAGTTGTGCATATCAGTGAGATAACTCTCATATCATTTTTCATTCTGGAGTTATTGCCCTTTGATAGTTTCGGGTAGCAATTTCTTGTGCAACTAACTCCTCCTTTATTTTTCAACATAATTTCTTCAAACTTTCAGGAATGATAGATACTGATGTGTAGTTGTGCATATCAGTGAGATAACTCTCATATCATTTTTCATTCTGGAGTTATTGCCCTTTGATAGTTTCGGGTAACAATTTCTTGTGCAACTAACTCCTCCTTTATTTTTCAACATAATTTCTTCAAACTTTCAGGAATGATAGATACTGATGTGTAGTTGTGCATATCAGTGAGATAACTCTCATATCATTTTTCATTCTGGAGTTATTGCCCTTTGATAGTTTCGGGTAGCAATTTCTTGTGCAACTAACTCCTCCTTTATTTTTCAACATAATTTCTTCAAACTTTCAGGAATGATAGATACTGATGTGTAGTTGTGCATATCAGTGAGATAACTCTCATATCATTTTTCATTCTGGAGTTATTGCCCTTTGATAGTTTCGGGTAGCAATTTCTTGTGCAACTAACTCCTCCTTTATTTTTCAACATAATTTCTTCAAACTTTCAGGAATGATAGATATTGATGTGTAGTTGTGCATATCAGTGAGATAACTCTCATATCATTTTTCATTCTGGAGTTATTGCCCTTTGATAGTTTCGGGTAGCAATTTCTTGTGCAACTAACTCCTCCTTTATTTTTCAACATAATTTCTTCAAACTTTCAGGAATGATAGATACTGATGTGTAGTTGTGCATATCAGTGAGATAACTCTCATATCATTTTTCATTCTGGAGTTATTGCCCTTTGATAGTTTCGGGTAGCAATTTCTTGTGCAACTAACTCCTCCTTTATTTTTCAACATAATTTCTTCAAACTTTCAGGAATGATAGATACTGATGTGTAGTTGTGCATATCAGTGAGATAACTCTCATATCATTTTTCATTCTGGAGTTATTGCCCTTTGATAGTTTCGGGTAACAATTTCTTGTGCAACTAACTCCTCCTTTATTTTTCAACATAATTTTATAGAACAGCCTTCGGGCGTATATTGCCCCGTCTTGCGGTGCTCTTGTTGTTATATGCATGGCTATAGTGAACATTTAAAAGATCTCCTGAAACCACTTGTCAGGTAGATTTCATTACAATTTTTGCAGGATCCTTACGTGACCTGCTACCAAAATTATTAAAATAATTTGATTCTCTGTAACATGACTGCCATATGTTATATGGCTATAATGGAATTTTAAAAAAAATCTTCTCTAAAACCACTGGACAGATTTCAATGTAATTTTGTAGGAGTGGTCTCTTTATAATTTTCCTTATATGGCTATTAAAATATCTTCTCTGAAACTGCTTTACAGATTTCAATGAAATTTGACATAAATTATTCTTCAATAACTCTTACCAACAACTGTTCAAATCATTTTGATCTATCATAAATCGTGATCACCAGGGCAGGGCAACGCTGCTTTTCCTTACATGGCTATAGAGTAATATTTGCAGGAATGTTCCCTAGGTGACTCTTTACCAAAATGGTTAAATTAAAAGCCATTATTGTAGATAATAAAGTTATGCCCTCTTGGATGTGGCTAAATTTCTGTATATGACACTAGGGGATAAATTTGTAGGAATATTCCTTACATGGCTCTTTGCAATTATTGTAATTCCTGAAAAACCATAAAACACAATAGAGCACACTGACCTTTGTTTCAGGTGAGCGACACAGGGCCATCATTCCCCACTTGTTATTATTATGTTGCTTTGCTCATGCAAGTTTAGGTTCAATCACCACACACAATCATTAGATTGTTCTTTCTTTTTTTTTTTTGACTGCCTGTTGATAAACATAAACAGAAAGAACCTTTACAGCTTATATTACTCATTGCAGGTTAATTAATTAACTGGGAAAATTGTCTTCCATTGCAACTCTGAAATTCATTTTTTTCATTTATTTCTTTTCAAAAAATGCAGTTATTTTGTCAGACAGTTTGGATGGTGATGAGATGCAGAGTTACCGATCCAAATTGTTTTTGTAAGATATCAGAAAGTTGCTGCTAGCATGCAAAGAGTTATCCCTTACAGTGCTGTATTTTCAAATGAACTACCGTATACACAATTCAAACAGGTCAAGCTTACCGTGAATATTTAGGGATTTTTCTAAAGAAAAGTGTAACATGACAAACAGTGCAGACCCTGAAGAGAGGGCTCCTAGAGGAGCCCTCTCATCTTGGTTTGCACTGTTTGCAAAGGACATTATAGTGACTCGTTTCCCACACTGTAAGCATTAATGCTAACTTTCATGGTTTATTGTTGCTCTCTGCAGATGATCTTTGTTGATTACATTGACCTTTGTGTTATTTTCGTGCAGTCTTGTGAAAACGTTCTCTGTCTTGTGTGGGCGACATTATGCACCCGTTTGACTTATTCGGTAACGATATAGTCTTCATTGGTTCTGAACAGGCATCAACTCTTCACCTACGTACCCTAGGTACAACCCGTTGAACACTTAGTAACATCTTTACATACTAGCTACAGCAAAACCCTTCTAAACCTGACGTTACAATTAGTACCAATTCCAGTATTCAAGACAGGTGGCTGCTTAATTATGTAGTGTGAAAGTTGTGCATTTCTGCATCACTTTCACACTGCATTAAGCAACAACCTGCCTAAAAAGATTTTTGTTTTTCTTTATTAAAATTCCAGTTTAGAGGGGTTTTACTCTTATTGTAGTCTGCCAAAATACTTGCCTACTGCAATTCTCAAAGTAATTTTTACTTCAATATTTTAGATACAGTCAGAGTGTCATAACTGGATGGATACTGACATACCCTGCGTCCAAAACTGTTTGCATAAATTGGTCGCTTTACCCTGCAAGAGTCAAGCTGTAACGCACTTGAGGTGAACAGTTACGCAATTTCTTCACGAAAATGTAATAGGGGTTAACTGATTTTATCTTTTAAAGATGGTGATTGTTGTATGTAATAGGTAGCATTTTAACCCTATAAATGGGGGACACCCATGTGCTGACTTTTGAAAACAGTGTAGACCCAGATCAGGGGGCTCCTAGAGGAGCCGTCTGATCAGGTTCTGCACTGTTTGTCATTCAAAATCATCAGGCAATTTTAAGCCTGTCATTCTTACCAGTAGTAGACTCTATAAAACATTGAAGAGCTATTCCACTCTGAAAAGTCGGCATTGAAATAGTTAAAGATGGTGTTGATTGTTGTATATGATAGGTAGCATTTTAAATAGGTTCATGGAGTATAGTTTAAGATTGGTGCATTTAATTAGTCTTCAACATACAACAAAGTCGACCTTGGGCACGCTCAGCAGATTATAATTTACAAAAAATGGTGTACTTTTAGATTCTCAAGTAAGTTTTTATCCTGTTTCAACTGTACTTAACCCTTTCCCTCATATAGATGTGTTTTCACGCATTTGCAAACAGAGTAGACCCAGATCAGACGGCTCCTTGAGGAGCCGTCTGATCAGGGTCTGCTCTGTTTGCTTATAGAATTTGATAGATCTGTTTCTTTGCTTTCTAAAATGTCTACAATGTTCCACTTTCCATATTTCTTTATATCTATTTTGCTAATGAATATTCAATAGGTATTGAAATTTGGCCTAAATATAGAACAGGGAAAGGGTTAAGTGTTTACTCCACGAATATTCATGTAATAGTTCACGGACACAGGAGTTATACCATAAGTAAACAGAGCAGACCCTGATCAGACAACTATAGGAGTCGTCTGATCAGGGTCTGCTCTGTTTGCTTATGATATAATTCTGTAGTTTCAGCTATGGCCAAAAATTCACGTGTCCATGTGCTAATTGACAAATAATCCAATTAATATTCATGATGTCATTATTTCTTACATGCATATTCATTGAATAAATGGTTAAATCTCATGAAAATCATGAATGGTGAATATGCACCTACCTGCTTAAAAGAATATATCAAACAATCTGATCTTTTTTTTTTAAAAAAAAACGACTAAAAACATGAGAAAACCAAGCCCATCTGTAAACATTACAAGTACAGTAAAACTTCGATTATCCGAACACTAAAATACCTATTATTATCGATCTTTAAGACAGGTGGCTGCTTAATGCATGGTGAAAGTCATGCAGAAAGCTCCTCTAGGAGCTTTCTGCATGACTTTCACCATGCATTAAGCAGCCACCTGCCTAAAAGGGTCTAAATTCTTCTAAACCGAAAATTCGAATAATCGAGGTTTTACTGTATGTTCAGTTTTAATGCGTAATCCAGGCATCCTACAAGAGTAATTGCTGAAAAAGACAAGTGCTAAAATGACAAACTGGGTTTGCTTGATTCATAATAAAATCAATTCAGCAGTAGGGATATACAGCATGTGAATTGTACTATGCACAAAACACATTGTTATTGGCATTGGTCAACTCCACTGAATCTCATTCAAAAACCGTCTACAGTAAACAATTTCAATTGGGCTTGATGTGTGTGTGTGTGCAGAAGATTTTACAGGAATTGCTTTAAACATTGGTAAGGTATTAACCCTTTACTCCATAAATACACCTTTCTACAACTTTGCAAACAGAGTGGACCTAGATCAGACGGCTCCTGTAGGAGCCGTCTGATCAAGGTCTGCTCTGTTTTCTTCTCAATCTAATATAATATAGATAATTGATTCTACTGCGTCTTGTGTCCATGTGCTATTATAACAATTAGTCTAATTAACATTCATGATGTCATTATTTCTTAGAATACATTCATGGAGTAAAGGGTTCAGAACATTTTCATTTAGTATATGATTAGGATTAGGATTGGGATTCTTTAAATCCAGTACAGTAGTAATGAGGCTGCATCACATTGTTCAGCACTAGGCTCAATATCTGTTGAGTGCTTGTTTAACCCTCTCCCTGTTTAATATTCATGTAAGAAATAATGACATTTTTAGCTCGTCTGTTTCGAAGAAAGTCCAGCTATTGTGATCACTTGGTCATAGGTGTTGTCTTCGTTGTCGTTGTTGGCGTCATCGGCGACGTAGTGCAAAAACTTTAATGTAGCTCATTACTCTAAAGGTATAAGAGAGGTATCAACATGAAACTTAATAGGTTAGTAGATCGCATTGAAGGGAATGCCCCTACATAAGAATTATAACTCTTGATTTCAAAATTTTCGAGTTGTGGTCCTTTGTATTTTTCAAAAATGTTAAATTTAGCTGGTCAAGCACCAAATCAGACGAGTGTTGGCAGTTTTACTGTGTTTAGTGACAGCCATTACAGTATTATCTCCACTTGAACTTTGAGTATTTTTGTCATATGGCCCTGTTACATTGGTAGTTGGTGTCACAAACTTGGATTTGCAATCAAGACTGCCGTTGGGGGGGTAATTCATCACCTTTAGTGATAGTTCTAGTTTTTGTGTCACATGCTGAGAGGCAGTTAGTCACTTGGGGATCACTTTTCCGTCGTCTGTCTGACCGTCACGCTTTGAGTTGTTCCCCTTTGTTCTGATTTTCGTCACACTTTCTTTTTTTGGCTGTCATTTCTAAACTAATCATTATAGAGCTTTTAAATTTCACATGTGTCTTCCTCTCATTGGGGACCATTGATGTAACTAAGGTCTATCACTCTGCATGCAATACTTTTTGAGTTATTCCCCTTTATTCTGATTTTCATCACACTTTCTTTTTTTGGCTGTCATTTCTAAACTAATCATTATAGAGCTTTCAAATTTCACATCTAGTCTTCCTCTCATTGAGGACCATTGGTGTAACTAAGGTCCGTCACTCTGCATGCAATACTTTTTTAGTTATTCCCCTTTGTTCTGATTTTCACACTCCAGCATATTATCAGTTTTTGTGTCAGTTGTGAGAAGGTGACACATGTGTTCCTCCGAACACTCTTGTTTTTAATCTAGCTGGACAAGCACCAAATCAGACGAGGTTTGGCACCGCACGCGGATCTTGTTATGATGTTATATGTACCGGGGATATTTTGACTTGGCTAGAAACTGTAGAATCATATCTATATTATACCATAAGCAAACAGAGCAGACCCTAATCAGACGGCTTCTATAGGATCCGTCTGATCTGAGTCTACTCTGTTTGCAAATGCATGAAAATGCGCTTATATGAGGGAAAGGTTTAAGAGAGGTTTTCTGCATTACTTGTGTCCTACTACCAGTACTTTTCTTCTATTTTCTCAACTTCTGTTGAGTTATTGCTTTAGAGAGGCTTTTCTTTCATCCTGAATTAAGCTACCAACTTTTTCGTTTATCCTGCATTAAGCTACCAACTGTTTTCTTTTGTCCTGCATTAAGCTACCAACTGTTTTCTCAATTTTTGAGTCATTGCTTTAGAAGAGTTTTTGGCATTATTTTTGTCATCCTGCATTAAGCTTCCACTTGTTTCACTTCTTTTGAGTTCTTACTTTAGCGTTGATTTTGTCCTGTGTTAAGCTTCCACTTGTCTTCTGTTTTCATAGCTTCTGTTGAGTTATTTCTTTTAGAGATGTTTTCTGTATTACTTTTGTCCTTTTGAGTAATCACTTTACAGTTGAACATAGATATCTCGAACTTGGATAACTCGAACTTCAGGATAACTCGAACTAAAAGTTTGGTCCTTCCAAAGTTTACAATGCTGAATTGTTCTAAAATGTATCTATACGCATATCCAGAAACACATATGACAGCTTAATGCATGTTGAAAGTATTGCTGAAAGCTCCTACAGGAGCTTTCAGCATTACTTTAGACATGCATTAAGCTATGAATTTAAGAAATTGTCCAGACTAGAAATCGGATGACTCGAACTTCTGTTATCTCAAACTAATTTGTTTTGTCCCTTGAAGTTCGAGATAACGGAAGTTCAATTTTATATGCAAACACAGTTTTGTCTATAGATTTTGCTGCACCCATTTGCCTCTTTCATAAATGAAGATAGTTTCAAGTTTGACACTGGTGGACACATGCCACGAAAACATTTGCTACTCCTCTGGTCAAATATTTGGGCAGTCAGTCGCGAAATTACTGATTTGATCAGTCTTACCAAATCACCACAAGGGCTGTGAATAAACGAGATAATGTTTATGGATGTGGTCACTCCTTTAGGCCACAAAACAGTGTTACCTCTAAGTGGGAAATACCCTAATTACCCTAAGACAAAGTTTGGCAAACAGTGAAGACCCAGATCAAACAGATCCTGAAGGAGCTGTTTGATCAGGGTCTACACTGTTTGATACAATGTCAGTCTACGTGAAAAGTTCTCAGAATAGTACAAAATGCATTTATTCAATTCATTTTTAACCCATTCTCTCATATTGGCACCTCTGTAAAAGGCATTTTTTGAAACTATTGCGATAAATAAAGAATTTACTCCTGTGGAGCAAATCGAGGGCTTGGTGCAAAACTATTCTAACTCCCTCACTTTGTGAAGGAGTTAGAATAGTTTTGCACCAAGCCCTCGAAATGCTTTTTCTACCACAATGGTTTAAAAACTGCACAATTATAAAATGTTCCTTTTTTTTAGTAAAAGCTCCTTTTTAGTGGATTTATTTAAAGAGGTTGGGTCAGAAAAAAAGCATTTGAGGGAATGGGTTAAAGAAATGATGAGGGGAGAGTGTCAGTGTGGGAATACTTAGAGGAACTAGGGTACTCCTGGATCAACTCTTATCAAATTAAATACCCTGCATATCTAAATCATCTTGTATTAGAATTCAGTTTTCCAGCCTCGAGGCAGATGAGACTGATATCATGATGTCAGACTTCAGAAAAAAATATCTAAGATCTGCATGCATGGTAATAAACTGTATGATATCATAGGAACAGAATGGCCATTTTTGGTGGTGGTTTGAAGAACAAGGTGCATTATCTCTGTGTCTCTGTACAGGCCTCCAATAATTCCATTGAAATATTCCCTCGATCAAGCAATAATTCTTAGAAAGATTGTTGTTACAATTGATGTACTCATGTTTGATCTACAGTAAAACTCCTCTATACCAGGGTCCCTGCTTATAAAACTTTTAGTTGAGTCTGAGTACGTTCTCAAGCTTTTGATTGGTCAGATTTGAGCCTCTGGCTCAAATCTTACCAATCAAAAGCTTGAGAACTCAAATCTGACCAATCAAAAGCTTGAGAATGAAACTCAGACTCAACTAAAAGCTTTATAAGCATGGACCCTGATGTTAAAACTGGTATCAAAACCAGTCTTTAAAGACAGGTGGCATCTTAATGCAGGTTGGTAGTCATGTTTTATACAGAAGAATATTATAATTCTGTTTTGTCATTATAATCATCTACTTATATTATCCACTTTGTATGAGTTATGGGCCCTAGTAACTTTGCAACTGAACAGGATCCAAACTGTTGGACACTCATTTAGACTGCATTAGTTAAGCAGATGACATTTTTGGTGGACAACAATTAGTTGACCCGTTACCTGTTCAATATTCATGTATATTTATTAGGAAATCACGAATATTTATTAGCTGATTTTTTATAATGTACTATGTACAGAGGAAATTTTGGTATTGGTAGAGTCAAATATATTATAATATCACAAGCGAGCAGAGCAGACCCAGATCAGATGGCTCCTACAGGAGCCATCTGATCTGGGTCTACTCTGTTTGCAAAGGCATGAATGGGTGTTTATATGAAGGAGTTAATGTGCAAAGTATTAACCCTTACAGTGTAGGAACTGAGTATAATGCAAGACCTTTGCAATCAGTGTAGACCCAGATCAAAGGACTCCTGAGGGAACCCTTTGATCAGTGTCTGCACTGCTTGTCATAAAAATAATTTTCTTTAGTAAATTGGATCTAAATCTACTTGCTGCTTGCAAAATTATAATAAAATTATGAATTGAAGGGTTACAGTCAATTATTGTAGATGAAAGATACTCAACTCAGACTTGATAACATGCATTGATTGGTTGTCAAACAAAGATCTGGATCAGAAATTGTTATTGTAGGTTTTCAAATGTAATTATTTGATTGATGATTTATACAGTAAAGCATCTCTATATTTAACACCGCTAAATTGTGTTAATTAGTTATTTAGGTATTTAGTGCAGGTGGCTGCTTAAAGCAAGGTGAAAGTAAAACAGAACGCTCCTATAGGAGCGTTTTTTTTTACTTTCACCTTGCTTTAAGCAACCACCTGCCTTTAACACAAAATACTTGATGTAATTTAGTGACCATTATAGAGAGGTTTAACTGTATAGCGAAAATTTTGATGTGCACCTTTATGCAAAGGAATTCAATGAAAAATTGCTTTAATCTACAATTTTAAATGTCAACATGTTTGCATATGACAGACTGCATTGGTAAAGATGTTTTTGAGCATAAAATTGATTTGACTGAAGTTTTATCTGTTTAATTTGCTAGAAATTATCTGTATATGAAGCGTGGAGTTCATCAGCCGCATTGAGACGACCGGAGGTGTGACGCTCGTCACCTTGTTGGCCAAATTACACACATTCAGATGTTTCCATTTTCCACTCAATTGTTTACTTAATTAGTTGTAAATGATTTGAAATACAAGATAATTTAGATGATGTTGGAAGTAGGGGGTGGGCTTGGTGTGAGGATGAGTGGTTGTTGCAGTGTAGTGTGAATGTTTATTTTTGCAAGTCGTATTGAGCTGTGGCACAGCCAAAGGAAGTAGTTGTGAATTTTGACTATGCTTTATCAAATAGGAAACAGATGCAGAAAAGATGAGACACTGAATAAAAAGGTTCTTATAAGATATAAGTAGTACAGATGAAGAAAATGTTAGTGGATGAAGAAAAGTGATCTCAGGGATTCGACAGTGTAGAGTGGGTGGTATCATCAAAGACACTGCATGTGGTCAGAATCTAACACACATAGCTTTAGATACAAGGCATTAAGTCATCTAAAGAGACATAATTAGGAAATCTAATCAGAATATTTTTTATTTTTCTCTGCCAAATCCGTCTTGCTGCTACTCTCATAAAACTTACCAGATTCTGATGAGTAGTAGCAATATAGCATTTGGCTGAGAAATAAGAGTTTTAATAACCGTATTATGATCAACAGAATGTTTTGCTCTGGCACAAATTGTAGAATCGGATCCATATTTCATATTTAACCCATTACCTCATAGGCTATTTTTAGATCCAACGACTTTGAATAAATCTACCGAAAAGGAGCATTAACAAGAGAAAAGGAAAATTTAAGAATTTTGTAGTTTGAAACCATTGTGATAAATAGAGCATTTGCTCCTATAGGAGCAAATGCTCTATTTATCACAATGGTTTCAAGAAGTTATTATTACAGAGGCGTAGAAAGGCGTATTTATGGAGGAAAGGGTTAAATAGAGCTGAACTTGATCATGAAGGAGCCATCTGCTCAGGATCTACAGTGTTTGCAATTTAGGCATTAAACAGCATGTGTTACAGCGAAACTGCAGACATTTTGGATCCAGATGAGAAGCCACATAATGCGTCATCTCAGAATTGAATCTGTTTCGACACCATATTTTTGCAAAGAAAAGAGAGAAATTTTATTTTGAAAATTGAAGCAGATGACAATTGATGCAGAGGAAAAATTACTTAGCGCACATAGAGTTAATTTTCACATCCAAGGCCAGGATAGGCTGATGTTTGTGTATGAAAACATTCCACAGGAATTATGTAATGTAATGATTATCCAATTTAATTTACGTTTCAAATTCTTTGGCAAAGGCTACATTTTGATAGTCGACATAAACCAACAGGAGTGACCACTGGTCATTTTGTGATAGTTTTGAAAGAAAATAGGACGAGAGCTCATCGTTTGTGTAAACATTGGGAACAATTGAGAAGGAATATAATAGGAGACATTGTGTCTGTCGGAGTGACATGCCCTGTAGCATCATGACTGACCAGAAAGAATAGTGACCATCAGTAACCAAATGTATGTGTCCTGAGTACCAATTCTGTTTCTATTATTTGACAAGTATGTTGTTCAGACTGATTGAAGTTATGTAACATTTGAAAATGATATTTGTCCACTTAGAAGTATTTAATTGCATTTAAATAAGGGAGAGAATTGCATTTGAATAAACTGAGTTAAAGTTATATACCGTATTTCATTGATTTTGTTTTCCTTCACCTACTTATAATATTCATGTAAGAAATAATTACATCATGAATATTTATTAGCTTGTTTGAGGGGGTTACAATACTGGAATCACCCCGTCTGGCTGGCGCTCAGTCGGTCTGCCTGTATTTCATCATGGGTAGTTGGTGTTGGAAACTCCTCTTTTAGTTTTAAAGTTACTGAATTTATATTTGGTATACATAATAACCACAAATGGTAGATGTGCAAGACACAGTTTTCATATGTTTACTGCTGGCCATTGCAGAATTATTTCCCCTTGAACTTTGGGTATTTTTTGTCATTTTGGCATGAAACATGGGTAATTGATGTTGTGAATTACTCCTTCAACCTGAAAGTTATTCAGTTTATATTTGGTGTGCATAATAACCATGAATAGTAGATGTGCAAGACACAATATTCATGTTTTTAGCGCTGGTCATTGCAGAATTATCTCCCTTTGAACTTCAAATATTTTTATGGAGCAAATGCTCTATTAATTTTCACAATGGTTTCAAAAAGTGACTTTTACAGAGGTGTCAAAAGGTGTCAATATGAGGAAATGGGTTAACTTATTCAACTTTACAAACCCATTTAGAGGGAAGAATGGGTGTCCAAATTCTTAGGGTAAATAGGATATATCAATTATATTACATTGGTCAGAAACCTTGCCTATAACCCTTTACCCCATGAATATTTATGTGAGAAAAAAATGTCACCATGAATATTAATTCGATTAAGTGCTACAATAGCATATAGATACAGGAAGTTTTGACCAAAGCACAAACTATAGAATAAGATCTACAGTAAAACCTCTCTATAATGGCCACTAAATTTTGTTAATTAATTAGTATTTAGGGCAGGTTGCTGCTTAAAACATGGTGAAAGTAAAACAGAACGCCCCTATAGGAGCGTTCTGTTTTACTTTCACCTTGCTTTAAGCAGTCATGTGCATTTAACACAAAATACTTGCTGTAATTTAGTGGCCGTTATAGAGAGGTTTTACTGTATATTATATCATAAGCAAACAGAGCAGACCCTGATCAGATGGTTCCTGTAGGAGCTATCTGATCTGGGTCTACTCTGTTGCTTATGAAATAATATAGATCAGATTCTACAGTTTCTACAATGGTAAAACTTCCTGTGTTTGTATGTCCTTTTAAAAAATATTTCTTACATGAATATTCATGGAGTAAATTTGGTTAAACATTTTTATAAGAAATGGAAGCAATGCTGCTTCTGAGTGTCCTAATTTCTGATTTATGCAGAGCCCCAGATAAGATGTATAAATTAAAATATTTTCCAGTATAACTTCTTTATTTCTCCACCAAACCCTATATTATGACCACTCTTTAGAATCGTCTCTAAGAGACAATTCTAAAGAGTGGTCACAACATAGGGTTTGGTGGAGAAATGCCCATTTTAGTATTTGAGTATGCACGTTTATCTGTAGCTCTGTTATGTTTGATTCTACAGACAGTACACAAGTGTATTTCAGTTATAGAAGTACAAAGGCATAAAACAATGTACAGAAGACATGTTTTACTTTAAACTTCATCTTGTTGACGTTCGCAATGAGAAGACATGTTTTACTTTAAACTTCATCTTGTTGACGTTCGCATTGAGAAGACATGTTTTACTTTAAACTTCATCTTGTTGACGTTCGCAATGACTTAAAACAATGTTACACTTGACATTAATGGGTTGAAATAACACAAAACCCAAAAAACTCGTGAGTCCTCTTCAAGTTTTTGCTGCATTCTTTTACCCCAAAAAAGTTCATGAACATCTGTTAAAAAGTTCAGTGTGAAAAAGATGGAAGTTTTAGCCTGCAGTGAAATTGTCATATATGCATCAGACTTCATTTGATTTTCAAAAGAAATATATGTCAGTAAAGACCGAAATATCTAAGCTATTCTATGAGCAAACAGAGCAGACCTTAATCAGATTGATATTACAAGAGTAATCTGATCTGAGTCTACTCTGTTTGCAAAGGTGTCAACAAATGTCTCTATTGATGCCTTTTGACTCATCTGTAAAGGCACCTTTTGAAACCATTGTGATAAACAGAGCATTTGCTCCAAAGGAGCAAATGCTGACAATTTATAACACTGTGATTTCAGAACTACATGTATACTATTCTGAAAATTTCCTTTTTTCTAGTAAATGCTCCTTTTCAGTAGATTTATTCAAAGAGATTGGATTTAAAATCTTTATTAGTGCATACAGTATTCAAGCTTAAGATTAAGATAAAAAAAATTGAGTTGTACAGGCAGGGTGTTCAAGATATTTGTTGTCTGAAATAGTCTTCTGATTAATTTGTCAAATGAATTTTTTCCTTCAGTTCTTTTTAACTTTTATAATACTAAGAAAATCTTAGCACACATTTTGTCCACTACATTGTCATTTTATTGCACACATTTTGTCTGCTCCTTTTCAAATTTCAAGTTACACAATTTCTTCACAAAAGTGCAATCAGGTTTATTAGGTTATCAAACAGTTTTTCTGGTGATGAGACAAAGTCTTCAAGTCTGATTCTGATGTGAATCCAAACTCCTTGAAAAACGATTTTTATATATATATGCTCAGTAAATTCAAACTTGACAACTCTGTAAAAGTCACTTTGTGAAACCATTGCTCCTATAGGAGCAAATGCCCTATTTATCACAATGGTTTCAAACTACAAAATTCTAAAAAAAAATCCTTTTCTCTAGTAAATGCTCCTTTTCGGTAGATTGATTCAAAGAGGTTTTGTCTAAAAATAACTTATGGAGGAAAGGTTAACCCTTTACTACGTAAATGTGCCTTTATATGCCTTTGCAAACAGTCTCAGAAGACTCGGATCAGATGGCCGTCTGATCAGGGTCAGATCTGTTGAATACAAATATAATTCTACAGTTTCTGCTATGGAGGAAACTTCCTGTGTCCATTTTACTATTATAACATTTAATCTAACTACTATTGATGATGTCATTATTTCTCTGGTGAATATTCATGAAGAATAGGGTCACACAATATCTAAATGATGCCAAATTGCCCTTGGAGAGGGTAGATTGGATGTCCAAATTCTACGAGTAATTAGGGTAGCGTGTGGAGAGTGTCTGTGTTCTACCTGTCACTGTTGGTGGGACACAAAAACTGATCAAAGAAACATAATGTATGTACAGTAAATGGGACACTTTTAGCAGATGACAGTTTTCGAAAACAGATGTCATGCTGCGTCAAAAGAAATTTAGGAAGTGACATCCTTTCTTGGAAAGACAGACATGTCTTGTGCATCAGTAGAAATGGCTGCATGGTCTTAAAAAATTGTCTTAACCCTTTGATTGTGGGACTTTAGTGTACTAGGAATTGCAAACAGTGTAGACCCAGATCAGAGGGCTCCTACAGAAGCAATTCTGATCTCAGACATTCTGTTTTCAAAAGCGCTAAAAGGTGTTACTGTATCTGTGACATAGAAAATACAGTAGAACCCCTCTAATGCGACCACTTAATGAATAAACATGGGCATCTTTATCAGCAGGTGGTTGCTTAATGCAGGACAAAAGTAATGCAGAAAGCTCCTAGAGGAGCTTTCTGCATTACTTTTGTCCTGCATTAAGCTACCACCTGCATCTAGCACCCAGAATTATACCTTTTTAAGGTGGTCGCATTAGCGGGGTTTTGCTGTATATTATTCTACAGTATATATACTCATAGACTAGATTCTACAATTTTAGCCATAAAAACAAATTTCTTTTTTCTGTGACCATTTTAGAATCTTATTATGACTTTTTCTTGTATACATAAATATTCAGGAGGTACAGGGATAAGTAAGACAAAAATTATGGTTAGAGATGTTAGATGACGTCAACATGAATGATGTATGATATTGTGCTGTTTCATTCACTGACAGCGCATTTCATTTCAGAAGCGACCAAAAAAAACCCACAACAAAACCTCCATAAAAACAGCCTGTAAATGAATGTTACATTCAAACAGTACTATTTGAAGTTACATTTGAAATGAAATATGTGCCGGGTTTTAGAATACGGTCTTTAACCTTTGACCTTCAGCTTTATTAAAAAAAAAAGGTAATTTTTTTTTTGCATCTCAATGTTTGTTGTCAAGAATAGCTTGGTTTAGTAAATCTTTGTCGATCATGATTTAACCCATTACCTCATAGGCTATTTTTAGATCTAACCACTTTGAATAAATCTACCGAAAAGGAGCATTAACTAGAGAAAAGGCATATTTTAGAATTTAATGCTCTATGTATCAAAATGGTTTAACAGGTGACTTTTACAGAGGCCTAGAAAGACGTATTTATTGAGGAAAGGGTTAACCCTTTACATTATGCATATTTATGAAGAAATAGTTGCATTGTGAATATTAATTAGATAATTTTTTTATTAAAGCATGTGAATACAGGATTTTTTTGTCCATGGCAGAAGATGTAGAGTCAGATCTATATTTTTGTCAAAAGCAAACAGGACAGACCCTGATCAGACAGCTCCTACAAGAGCCATCTAATCTGGGTCTATTCTGTTTGCAAAGTTGTAAAAAGGTCTGTAGATCAGACTCTACAAATCTCTTCCAACATCAAAATATTTTGTGTATAATATGGTATTATAGAAAGTCAGTTACTTAAAATTCATTATGTCTTTATTTCTTACATGAATATTCCACAGCAAAATGATTAAATCTTACCCTGCCTGTTAACCCTTTCCTCCATAAATACGCCTTTCTACGCCTCTGTAAAAGTCACTTTATGAAACCAATGGGATAAATAGAGCATTTGCTCCTATAGGAGCAAATGCTCTGTTTATCACAATGGTCTCAAATTACAGAATTCTAAAAAATTCCTTTTCTCTAGTTGGTGCTCCTTTTCGGTAGATTTATTCAAAGAGGTTGGGTCCAAATATAGCCTATGGAGTAAAGGGTTAAAATATTGAACAGGGAAAGGTTTAAGACCAGGTTTACTGTCACAGAAACCAGCCATACATGTTTTATATTGTATGTATAGCAGGTACGGTGGTCAACAGGATGTTGCAAAATGAAGAGAATTAGAATTTAATTCAGAAATACAATACAAACTCGTGGGAAATTAACCCATTCCCTCATATTGACGCCTTTGCAAAAGTCAACTGTTGAAACCATTGTGATAAATAGAGCATTTGCTCCTATAGGAGCAAATGCTCTATTTATCACAATGGTTTCATTTAAACTACAACATTCTAAAAAAAAAACCTTTACTCTAGTTAATACTCCTTTTCGGTATGTTTATTTTCAAAGAGGTTGGATCTAAAAATAGCCTATGAAGGAAAGGGTTAAGACAGTTTAGAAATGCAGTGTATTTGGTATCGTAAACCTTTTCAGTATGGGAAACAAGTCACTAGTGTCCTTTGCAAACAGTGTAAACCCTGTCTTCTGGGTCTACACTGTTTGTCATGTTACACTTGCCTTTAAAGAAAATCCCTCAATATTCATGGTAAGCTTGACCTGTTTGAATTTTGGAATAGTCTATTGTAAAAATCAGCATTAAAAGGGTTGAACCAAGGTGATTAAGTAGCAAATAGTGTAGATTCTCATTAAACTTTTCATTCAGGATCATTTTGATCTGATTCTTCACTGTTTGTCAAAGTTTGTCTGTACGAATATTTACGGTAATTACAGTACATTTTAGGGAATGGAAGAATTTGTTTCAAACAGGTGGGGCTTTCAGCACAAAACAGGTATAATTTGTTAACAAAATGTACAGAGTTGGCCGTTAATGTCTGCTAGATTAATTGTTATGCAAGAACTGATGAGTAAAAGCTCAAGAGTTATAATGAGGAGTCATGAGGGTTTTCACGCCTGGCTGTTATACTTGGTACAGCACATGGGTGGTCACGATTTATGTGCTGGGTAATGAACAATGTTCTCTGACACTCGTTACACACACGTTGCTGTTGTCTCACTCTTACTGTACGCCATGTACGGTAGGATATCTGTCACATGTATTACAGTAACAACCGTAACCCTTTGCCTCATATAAACACCTCTTCACTCATTTGCAAACAGAGTAGACCCAGATCAGGCGGCTCCTATAGGAGCCATCTAATCAGGGTCTGCTCTGTTTGCTTTTGACATGATATTGATCTGATTCTACGGCTTCAAAGCAAAAAATTCCCTTGAAAAGTTAACAGCATAAAAATTGGGCTAATTGGTATTCATGGCATCATAATCCTTACATGAATATTAAACAGAGAAAGAGTTAACCATTTCCTTGTTCTATATTCATGAGCAAAATAGTTTTATTGAATTATGTAAGGTTGAACATTGTAGCCATTTTAGAAACTAAAGAAACAGCTCTATTAAATTCTATTAGCAAACAGAGCAGACCCTGATCAGATTGCTTTTATAGAATCTATCTGTGTCTACTCTGTCTGCTAACAAGTGAAAATGTATTATATGAAGGAAACATTTAACCCAAGGAGTAACCAATGGTTTGTTTAGTGCAATAGCTTTATGTGGTTTGAATTGTCACTATGGCTGCACAGTTCTTGGAATGAAGTTTGGTGAAAGTTTTACCCATTCACTCATAGGTTATTTTTAGACACAACCTGTTTGAATAAATCGAAGTAATGCATTTATTAATGAAAAGGAACATGTTTAGAATTGTATAGGTTTTAAACCCGACTGTGAAAATAAAGCATTTTGCTCCTATGGAGCAAAATATGCTGTATTCATAACAATGGTTTCCAAAAGTGACTCTTACAATGGCGTCGAAAGGTGTCAGTAGGAGCGAACGGGCTAACCACTGTGGGACAAGAAATTTAACTTGATACATGTAAATGTTGACAAGCAAACAACATATGGAAAGTGAGGTACAGTAAAACCTCTCTATAACGGCAACTAAATTGTGTTAATTAGTTGGTATTTAGAGCAGGTGGCAGCTTAAAGCAAGGGGAAAGTGAAACAGAACGCTCTTATAGGAGCGTTCTGTTTTACTTCCACCTTGCTTTAAGCAGCCACCTGCCTTTAAAACAAAATACTTGATGTAATTTAGCGGCCGTTATAGAGAGGTTTTACTGTACAAATATTCATAGAGTTTTTTTTGAACACCCCTAATATGTATGTGATCCATGACTGTGTTCCTTCAACCTTGTTGAACCTGACACATAATTATGATTTTTGTCAGATGCAGTGGCTTTTCTCACATACCTTCCCTTATCTCCGAGTCGGAACAACGGGTTAAGATTCCCTTATCTGTAACACGTGTAAGATCACTTTAGAACATATATGACGTCATACGTCATATATATGACGTCAAACCATGGAAACCGCTGTTTACATGTCATTTAAACGGCGAAAATGCACTTTTTTTATATGTGAGAAAAAGAATTTGATGCTCGTTGTCTTTTAAGATCACATGTTCCTAAACTCACCAAGAAAATGTTATTAAGCTCGCCAAGGCTCGCTTAATGACATTTTCTAAGTCTCGTTTAGGAACATGTGATCTTAAAAGACAACTCGCAACAAATCCTCTATATCTGGGTATGCGTGGTGTTACTATATCCCAAATGCACTTATTATAATGAAAGATGAAAACTAAAGCTTACCTTCAAGTTTTAAATGAATCTTGGTTTTATTAATCTATGGGAAAATTTCAAGTATTTCTGTTAATTTGTCCCAAAGCATACCTTAGTACAAAGAGTTAGTAATTTTGAAGGATTTAGATGTGATCCTATTGTTGCTCAAATAAAACAGGACTTTCTTAATTACCATCAAGGTCTCTCTGGAGCTTGACCTTCTGATCCAAGTGATTGTGAAGCTTTATCCCACAACTGTATTGACCAATCACAAGAAATCAATAGTACCCATCATTTAGACGGTGGACTCACTACGACTCTTTTGTCATTGATGACAGATCTGTTTCATACTCGACATTTAACGTTAACCTCCGAACATTTTCCATTGAAATTTTTATTAACCTTTTGGGAAGTGAGGAGTTTAGAATATAGCCCAAGAAGCCGTATCAATTAAGCCATGCTCTCAAATGTTTTTGACAACATTGGACAGAAAAATGTCCCGTCAAAGCTCTTTTACTGGATTAAATGAGCCGTGATCTATGAGCAGTTGTAGGACGGTTCTACGTTTTATTGAAGAGAAAACGGACTCGGGGAAATTGAATAGGGGGTGGAAAAATTAACAGCTGCACTTAGCAAAGAGGCAGTGGGAATTCACATATGGGAAAATGCTCCTAGTGTCAGATGACTTTTCCTCGAAGAATGGTCATCGACGACAGGAAATAAAAGCGTTTGACGAAAAGTGACTAATCTGTCAGGGTAAATTGAAACTGTCATACTGAGCAAAAGGAGGAAAGGAAAGTGAAAAGATATGGAAGGGGGCATAAGTAATAGAACGAAGTAATTTATCAGTATTTGGCATGGTTGTCGGGGGACTCTGATGGTCAAAGCATATGGACTGGACATGTAATGAGCTCCAGCTGAAAGAGCTTCATGAAGTTAATATGACAACGGTGCTGATGACACTGATGAGTTTAACCCTTTCCCTGTTGCATATTCATGTAAAAAATAATGACATCATGAATATTTATTAAATTGTTTTATATAGTGGCATACATGTACACAGGAATTTTTGGTATTGGTAGAAACTATATATATAATTAGATCTATAACATTTCATAAGTAAACAGCAGACCCAGATCAGATAGCTCCTACAGGAACAGTCTGATCTTGGTATACTGTTTGAAAAAGTGTTTGTTCGAGGGAAAGGGTTAACGGATTGGATGCTGAACTTTGAATTAGAATTGTCCATAATTGTTTAACTCGTAGAGTTCATTTAGTATGAAAGGGTATAATTTGCAAGAGGATTTTGAATGACAAACATTACAAACCCCTCCTATGGAATCCTTTGGTTTTGGTCTACACTGTTTATAATTTCAAAACACTCATTTTCTGTATTCAAAGGATTAACTTGTTGTAATCAAAGTATTTGTCAGCTGCATAACATGTAGCCTTAACCATTTACTCCATGAATATTTATGTTCGAAATAATGAATCCATGAATATTAACCCTTTACTCCATAAATACGCCTTTCTATGCCTTTGCAAACAGTGTAGACCCAGATCAGACGGCTCCCATAGGAGCCGTCTGATCAGGGTCTGCTCTGTTTGCTTATGATATGATATAGATATGACTCTACAGCTTCTGCCATGGTCAAATATTCCAGTGTGCATGTACTATAATAACAAGTTAATCTAATTAATATTCATGACGTGATTATTGTTTACATGTATATTCATGTAGGAAAGAGTTAATTAGCTGAAGTCTTATAATTCATGAGCAATATTTTGTTACCTTTGTAGAAACTGTAGAATCAAATCTGTTATTTCATAAGCAAAATGAACAGACCCTTATCAGGGTCCATGCTTATAAAGCTTTCTAGATGAGTCTGAGTTCGTTCTCAAGCTTTTGATTGGTCAGATTTGAGCCTTTGAGTCTGAGTTCATTCTCAAGCTTTTGATTGGTCAGATTTGAGCCAAAGGCTCAAATCTGACCAATCAAAAACTTGAGAACGAACTCAGACTCGACTAGAAAGTTTTATAAGCATGGACCCAGACTGCTCCATTAGGAACTGACTGATCTGTGTTTACTCTGTATGCCAATGCAGCAAAAGGTGTATCTATGGAGTAAAGGGTTAAGTCTCAATTTTTCTTGATCCTGGTGAGACATCTGAATTAATCATTGGGCATCAGATTATGCATACAATTCACAGTCCATGAGCATAGAGTTAAAATCAGTGTAGCACACAAGCTTTTATCTATAAATAGTTAAAGCATTCTTACATTTTGTGCATGAAGGTGATTCATGTGTTCTGTGCTGTCAGCATTATCAAGGTCTTTACTGGTATTTGGATTTAAAGGTAGGTTTTACTTAACCCTTTTCCTCATATAAATGCTTCTTATGGCCTTTGCAAATAGAGTAAATTAAACCCAGATAAGACAGCTCCTATATATAGGAGCCATCTGATCAGGGTGTGCTCTGTTTGCTTATGAAAGTTTAATGGAGCTGAATCTATGGTTTCTACCAATTCCCAAATATCCTGTGTACATATATCATTATAAATAATCAACAAACATATATTCATGATGTCATTATTTCTTACATGAATTTTCAACAGGGAAAGGGCTATTCAGCTAACAGACTGGCAGAGAAAGTTGATTGAGTGTCTAGATATATAGAGTAATTATGGCACTATGTTCCAGTACAAGTATATTCAATTTTCTTCTTTCAGAGTCTTGCTCATGACATTATTCTGACATTGGGCGAGTCTTTCGAAGTCGCGTATCAGATAGCCCTTAAGGACAAGTCGCGACAGGAGGCCATGCAGCTGGACCGCATGATGAGCCAGAGCGATGCCGAGGACACCTACAGTGTATCGTCAAAGATATCTACAAACACTGTATAGCATCAGCTGGTAAGTGTCATTGAATTGATGGAAGTCATAGACACAGACTAATACAATATTGACAAACATGCAACAGTGTTTGCTGCTTAGCGTTTGAAAATGTTTGAACATAAAAGTATCCTCGAAAATAGTCATCACTGTATAACCCTTTGAATGGGGGACACACACGTGACCTGACCTTTGCAAACAGTGTAGACCCAGATCAGAGGGCTCCTCGAGGAGCCCTCTGATCTGGGTCTACACTGTTTGTCATTCAAAACCATGTAGTAAGTTTAAGTGTTTCATACTGAGTGGACTCTTGGCTACGCTATCCCACTCTAGAGTGTTGAAAGGGTTGTTAACCTATTCCCTCATAGGCTATTTTTAGATCCAACATCTTTGAATAAATCTACCGAAAAGGAGCATTTACTAGAGAAAAGGATTTTTTTTTAAAACTGTATAGTTTTGAAATTAAATCACAATGGTTTCTGAAAGTGGCTTTTTCTGAACAGAGGCGTCAAAAGGCGTCAGTATGAGGGAATGGGTTAAAGTATCATGTACATAGACAGGGTATCCTAAACAATGTTCCCTAGTGCTGTATAGTAATTTGTTGGTAAGTGGCATAAAATATATGACAGTAACAATCACAGCTGGTGAGTGTCAAATAAATACATATAGACAATGCATTCTGAAAAATGTCCACCAGTGCTGTAATGTTGACTGGCAAATGTTTGCTGGTTAGTGTCATATTTATGTACTATGTGAACCTGTCTTAGTAGCAGTCATATAAAGAGGTCTAATTATTGTTTTGTAAGGCAGGTGGTAGCTAAATGCAAGTCAACAGTAATGCAGAAAGCTCCCATAGAAGCTTTCTGCATTACCGTTGCCCTACATTAACCCATTCCTCCATAGGCTATTTTTAGACCCAACCTCTTTGAATAAATCTACCAAAAAGGAGCATTTACTAGAGAAAAGGAAAATTTTAGAATTGTGTAGTTTTGAAACCATTGTGATAAATAGAGCATTTGCTCCTATGGAGCAAATGCACTATTTATCACAATGGTTCCATTAAGTGACTTTTACAGGGGCGTAGAAGGCGTATTTATGGAGGAAAGGGTTAAGCAACCACCTGCTTTGCAAGTTGTCTGTGTTCAATAAATGAATGGCCATTTAAGACAGGTTCTACTGTGTGTGTGTGTGTGTGTGTGTGTGTGTGTGTGTGTGTGTGTGTATATATATATATATATATATATATATATATATATATATATATATATAAGTGCTGTATGGTGTTTACTGTTAGGTTGCATAAATTGAAAGATTGTTATATAGACAGGGTATGTTATAAAGCAATCGCCTATGCTGTATAGTGTTGGCTGATATGTGGCACAATAATTGAAGACAGTTTTATATATATATACAGGATATCATGATCTCCACAATCATTTATAGCATTGGCTTGTGAGTGTTATCAAACGTAATACAGAGTATACAAATGTTTGCAAACGTGGAACAGGATTTGCTGGTAAATGTTATAAACTTGAAGACAGTTTTCTATGCAGGATGTCCTAGAAAATGTCCCTCAACACAGAATGACACTTTCTGAAAATGTCATAAATTGATGACGCTTATGTTTATAAGAAGTCCTAAAAGACGATTTAATGTGAAAACGATAATGGCATATCAGTAGAAATTGGCCGTCTGATAAAGGGCAATAACAGCATTTGTGCATGCTATTTAGAACCATGCATGTCAGCGCGAGTTATCGCTCATGCATGTTACGTTCATGTTTTGCGAAAAATAGTCAAAATAAATAGTCAAAATAGATCATTATTTTCATATTAATTTCTCTGGCCTTTGGAAAATGTTATATAATTTAATTTTGTAACATTTCTCAGTTGGACAATGTAATATTTGGAAGCATTCTAATGTTTCGTGTCTCGAGAATTATTCAAAAGCGTTCAGTTTTATAGAAAATGCGATATATTGTAATCGTTGTTGAATACTGTTATTAATAATGCTGCTTTGATCAATGATTTTAAGAGTTCAACAAGCACCAAAAGTGTACATAGAAATAACTAGCATGTCAGCAAGCGCATTTATGCATTTTTTCAGATGCAATTAAATGATTCGTAAAACTAGCGTCTGGAAATTCGTTCAAATGCATTATATTGTTAAAAACATGCAACGTTTCGCAACTATTGTTGAATGTTTTTATTAATAATGCTGGTTTGATCAAACGTTTTAATAATTCAACAAGCACTAAACATGAACGTAATAAAAACTCATGTCAACGAGCGCATTTATGCATTTTTCAGACGCAATTAAAACTGATGAAACAGGCGTGACGATTTTAAAGGGAGACTATTCGTGTAGGTTTATTGCGTACAAGTTAAGAAAAAAACTGGAATTACGTAACTTTTTCTTGAAATCTTGAACTTTTTCAAGGTTAAATGAAATTAGCAATTTAGAATTGTCAGTGAAATTATTACACACAAACAGCAGGCTGATAGAAAAAACATCGAAATGAAAAAAGAAATATGTTCACAAACTGCTAATATCAGTTATTCAAATGATTCAAATCTTGATGTCCAGCTAGTATGTGGGTATTGAGGTTAAAGGTTTGCAATGTTCTACTGCACCTTTTTGGTAATTACAGGGCTGCTCAGACAGTGCACCTAGACATGCACTTTGATTGCAATAAAAATCTACACGCTCATGACCATGTTAGTTAATTCCCTGTCTGCACTTACTCAATATTATTGTAATAAGTAACCATAAGGAAAGAAAAGTACCACCATATTTTATCAAAGTGTCTCAAATAGTGCAGACCTTCTTTAGATGAAAAGGCGTTTTTTAATTCATTTTGAAGAAGGTTCGAGTGAGGTGCACATACTAGAAATCCTATTGCCAATCGCTAGCTGTTATAGAAATGGATTTTGTGGAGTTTCATGGAAATATGGATATATTTTTGTAAAGTACATCGCAGCCATCTTGGATTGTAATGTTGTTTATGTGATCGCATGTTTGTGTTGTGCAACCGATGAGTTATTTTTAGACTGATCACGCCAGGGGTGCATGATATGAGTGTCAGATATGACCGGCATTAGACCTGGAATGACAAGCATTGAAATTTACGTGAACTGTAACAATAGAAGGTATTATGCAGCGGTAGCTTGTATTTGCGTAGTCGGCCAGCGCTGGTAATTTGATCGGTAAATGATTGCATTTGAATAGGAAGACAGCAATTTGAAGAACAAATGTTTGCCTTACATTGCATGCATTAACGTTTAAAACTGATCAATTAATGACAGGGGAGATAATTTGTTAGATATTTTAATGTCATTGATGTAGGGTTTGAAAATATCTTGTTAGGTAACAACAGAAGGCTTGTTTATTCAAACAAACTTGTTAACGTGCATATGTAGTGTAATGTGTTACTTTTTGTACACGGCAACGCTGCACTGATTTTATAGCGCAGCATGCAATAAAAATACAGTTTCTCATGCTTTCGAATCATTAGTTTCATTTGACCCTGTCCTTTGTGAATATTCATGTAAGAAATACACCTTTGGCAGAAACTGAAAAAATCAGATTTATAAGAAAATAGAACAGACCTTTGCCGGAGTGCTGCTGGAAGAGCTGTCTACAGCAGTCGTCTGATGTAGGTCTAACCTGTTTGCAAAGGCCTCTCTATCAGGTAAAGGTTTAACCCTTTCCATCATATAAACGCATTTTCACACATTTGCAAACAGAGTAGACCCAGATCAGATGGCTCCTATAGGAGCCATCTGATCTGGGTCTGCTCTATTTGCTAATGGAATTCAAAGATCTGCTTCTTTACTTTCTAAAATGGCTGCAGTGTTCCACCTTCCATAATTCATTATGAATATTTTTGGCCATGAATATTCAGTAGGTATTAAATAAACATAGAACAGGAAAAGGGTTAATGTTTTAATTATCAAAGAATTATTTGTTTTGTTTGAAAATTTCAATTTACAACAAATGATCTATACGAAAGACGTACATTGTACAAGCTATTTAAACATGATTTCTTTTAATCCTTTACTGCCTGAATATTCATAGCAACATATAAATAGGGCTATGTTTGGCATCAGCAACAACATTATATATACAGATCTATATAATACCAAAAGCAAACAGAGCAGAACTGGGTCTACCTTGTTTGCAAAGGCATTAGAAAGCATATTTATGGATGGAAGGGTTTACCCTTTGAATTTGAGAAATAAGTGTACTGGCATCTGCACACAGTGTAGACCCAGATCAGAGGACTTTTAAATGAGCCTTATGATCAGGGTCTGCATTGTTTGTCATTCAAAACACTTGCATATTTAACACTTTCCCTGTTCTGTGTTTATTTCAAATTTCAATACCTATTGGAAAAAATACTTATAATGCAATATGGAAGGTGTCAAACATTGAAGCCATTTTAGAAACCAAAGAAACAGAAATATCAATATCCATTAGCAAACAGATCTGGGTCTACTCTGTTTGTAAAAGCTCGAAAACATGTAAAACATACCGAGGAAAGGGTTAGAACTTCATATTATATGAGCCATTGTACTTTTAGTGTTAATTCATAGCTTGACCAGTCATATAAATCAAATATTAGGTTTTGCCATCGGCTATTTCTAGACCCAGCCTCTTTGAATAAATCTACTGAAAAGGTGCATTTACTAGAAAAAGGAAAATTTTAGATTTGTGTAGTTTGGAAACCATTGTGATAAATACAGCATTTGCTCTATAGGAGCAAATGTTGTATTTATCACCATGGTTTCAAAAAGTGACTTTTACAGAGGCGTTGAATGGCGTAAATGTGAAGGAATGGATTAATGTCAAAGATTTACCTTTTAAATTAACACATTACTAATGAATACTCATGTAAGAAATAATAAGTATTTTAGCTGAATATTTATAATTGTATTATGAAAAACGGAATGTTTTACCTCGGCACAAACTTTAGAATCATATCTGTGTTATTTCATACGCAAACAGAGTAGATCCTGATCAGACAGCTCCTAGAGTCTTAGTCTACTCTGTTTGCAGGGGTGTGAAAAGGTGTTGAATAAACTTTGAATTTACTATCATTATGGTTTTCTCCGTATTTGAATTATAGGTTGCAGACATTTTACAGAGGTCCAGATAAGTTGCGTAATTGAAACATTTTCAAGAATAACTTGTGACAATTCTGTAGATTGGTCACAACATAGGGTTTGGTGGAGAAATAACGATTTTAGTACAGTAAAGTTCCGCTAATGCAACCATCTAAAAGAGGTATAATTCTGGGTGCTAGATGCAGATGGTAGCTTAATGCAGGACAAAAGTAATGCAGAAGCTCCTAGAGGAGCTTTCTGCATTACTTTTGTCCTGCATTAAGCAACCACCTGCTTTAAACGACGCCAGTGCCTGTTTATTAAGTGGTCGCATTAGCGGGGTTTTACTGTATTTGAGTTCGCAATTTGTAGCTCTGCCTTATACATAATGTTTTGCATGAAAGGAATCTTCAGATTTCTTTGGGACAAATTTTGGTCAACAAGAATGTAATGTCTGTAGGATTTCTTAATGATTTTTCTCTTTATCACATAAACTCCCCAATATTGTAATGATTTTTTTGCTGCAATTATCAACATGAAGAGGGTACTTTTGCAGTGGGCGCGCAACATAGCAACGGGATAAACAATATGGCTTGTCCGATAACGCTATAGCTGATCTCGTTGCCCGCTGAGTAGAAAATGTCTGAAACTATTATCGTCCGCTACTATTTCGAAATATTTTTTTTTAAAGAAATTTCTCTTTAGATATAACGGTCGGTGTCAAATAGCTAGAATCCGGATGAGATGCTGAGCTACTCCGAGTTTTATTTAGATCTAAAATGTTTGCATAGATTTTTTCAAAAAAATCAGCGCTAGCGTGTAAAGCTTGTTTTTCCAACCTTGGACTACATTATGCCAGACAAGACTAGATTTAAGACATGTCAAAGAGTAACATTTGTCTTCTTTTGTATTTTTGATGGACCGTTTCCGCGTTGATTTATTCATGGATCTGAATGCAATTATCTGTCAAAATGTTTGAATGAAAATGGTCCTTAGGTTCCATTACGGTAATATTTTGTTAAACAAACTCATTCCTGTCAAATATTCATGTACGAATTAATGACATCATGAATATTTATTAGCTGATGTTTTATAATGGTGCACGAACACATGATCTTTTAACATTGGCAGAAACTGTAGTATCAGATTTACAAAATTAATGTATATAATGTCATAAGCAAACAGAGCAGGCCATGATCAGATAGCTCCTCTAGAAGCCGGGTCTACTTTTTTTGCAAAGGAATGAGCGTTTATAGCGGGGAAAGTGTTAAGGGCTTCGGAATATAATTTTTCCATAAATTGTACAAACTTTTCGAGTACAAGAATTGAGTTGACTGGTATATGCAAACAATGTAGTCCCTGATCAGAGGGCTGACCATTCAGAAATCTTTTCAGCAAATTTATCCTTTTATAGTAAATGGAATCTACTGTATAGAAACACTACTGAAATTCCGCTTTTAAGTACTCGAACAGACAAACATAGGCAAATAGTGAAGACTTTGTGTCAGAGTATAAATATGACATAGTTTAAACCCTTTACCTCATATTGGCGCCTTTTGATGCCTCTGTAAAATTCACTCTTTGAAACAATTGTGATACATTGAGCATTTGCTCCATAGTTTCAAAACTATAGAATTCTTAAATGTTCATTTTCTCCAGTAAATGCTCTTTTTGATAGATTTATTCAAAGAGGTTGGGTCTAAAAATAGCCTATGAGATAATGGGGTTAACCTTTGACTGCTGAATTGCCAAATGGACTATTCCAAAATTAAAACCGGTTAAACTTACTGTGAATATTGATTGAATCTTTTTAAAGAAAAGCGTAACAAGACAACCAATGCCAAGCCTGATGAGAAGGCTCCTCTACACTGCTTGCAAAAGACATTATTAGTGATTCATTTCCCACATTGAAAAGCTGAAATATTAGGTCAGCTATAAATCTAGAACTTTTGTAGGACCAAAAATATCTCATTACTCCATAAATACACCTTTCTATCCCTTTGCAAACAGTGTAGTCCCAGATCAGATGGCTCCTGAAGGAGCAGACTGACCAGTGTCTGCTCTATTTGCTCATGATATATAGATATGATTCTACACATTTCCGTCATGGCCAAACGTTCATTTGTCCATGTGTTATTGTAACAATTAATCTAATCAATATTCATGATGTCATTATTTTCTACATGAATATTCATGGAGTAATATAAAGTATTCATCCTAAATATTCAGCTAGACATTGTTATGCAAATAGTACAGATCCAGATCTAACTACTCCTGAAGGAGAGTCTACATTACTTAGTAGTACAAAATTATCAGAACAATGACTTATTCACCTTTACAAATTGATGGAGAGAGGAGGATGGGTGTTTTAACCCATTACCTCATAGGCTATTTTTAGATACGTCTTTGAATAAATCTACCGAAAAGGAGCATTAACTAGAGAAAAGGAAAATTTTAGAATTTTGTAGTTTGAAAGCATTGTGATAAATAGAGCATTTGCTCCTATAGGAGCAAATGCTCTATTTATCACAATGCTTTCACAAAGTGACTTTTACAGAGTCGTCAAAAGTTGTCAATATGAGGGAATGAGTTAAAATGTAGGATAAGTATGGGAGTTGGTATCATAGGGAAATCACGTGTGCCTCCCAAATAAGAAACCGCAGAGCCTCAGTAATTTGATGGCTTTGATTATACGCTTTGTTTCAGTCTGTTACATGTATAATCTTTGCAAAGCATTGGAATCTTAACCTTGAGAGGTTGATCACTCTTTGTGCTGGCCCTTGCAATCAGTTTTGATTCAGATGAGACACATAATCACTTCATCAAGATCCAAACTGGGGTTATTTTTTCACTCATGAAAAATGAAAAACACTGGAGAAGCACTTTTCTAAGAATTTGTTTCAAGCAACCAATTTTGCAGAATGTAATTGCAATTATAAAGAGATTTCAAGTAATAAAGATAGCTTTTATTTCAGGAAGTTCTTGAATGACTTTGTTTCAAATTACATTTTTTACAGCGCAAAGTGAAAGAATATTTTGAGAAGTCTAATTCAGGCATGCAATTAAGAAATAGGAAGTGATGATATGAATAATTTTTGTAAATCAACGCAAAGTTTGTCCCAAGAGATACCCCATAGTGTAGGTGGGAGGTTATTTTTGATAGAATTTGATACAGTGTTTGTTTTTCCTTGCAAGATTACCGGTAGATCACCTTGGCAAGAACATTTCGAGGGCTTGGTGCAAAACTATTGTAACTTCCTCACTTTGTGAAGGGGTTACAATAGTTTTGCACCAAGCCCTCGATTTAGAAAAGATTCTTAACCCATTTCCTCATATTGACGCCTTTTGATGCCTCTGTAAATGTCACTCTGAAACCATTGTGATAAAAAGAGCATTTGCTCCTTCGAAGCAAATGCTCTTTTTATGACAATGGTTTCAAAACTCAAGAATTCTACATTTTTCCTTTCCTCTCGTAACTGCTCCTTTTCGGCAGATTTATTCAAAGATGTTGGATCTAAAAATAGCTTATGAGGGAATGGGTTAAACCTTTACATCATTATAAGTTTAAGCATTTATGTCTTTGCAAATAGATTAGACCAAGATCAGATGTATGATGTAAAAATCTGATTTTCAGTTTCTGTTATGGCCAAATCATATTTTCATATGCCGTTATAAAAATGCAGTTAATTAATAATGATAAAGGCATTTCTCAAATGACTATTCATTAAGTAAAGTGTCTTACATAGGTCCTAAAATATTCAAGTCACATTATGAACCAGATTTTACTTTTTGACTGATCTCAAAATGTTTTATTTCGCGGCTCTTGTTATGTAAGAAAGCAACATTGTCCTCCTCCATTCCCTTGAAAGCAACATTGCCCTCCTCCATTCCCTTGAAAGCGACATTGGCCTCCTCCATTCCCTTGTTCATGTGCCATTTTATAAATATATCTAATTAATATTCTTGTCATTATTTGGTACATGAATATTCATGGAGTAAAAGGCTAAAGTAGGTTCCATTGCTGATTGACATTTTCTAAACTGTATTTATTAGGGAATTCATCTAAATACTTAACCCATTCCCACATTTTGACGCCTCTGTAAAAGTCACTTTTGAAACCATTGTGATAAATAGAGCATTTGCTTCTATGGAGCAAATGCTCTATTTATCACAATGGTTTCAAGACTACACAAATCTAAACTTTACCTTTTCTCTAGTAAATGCTCCTTTTCGGTAGATATTTTCAAAGTGGTTGGGTCTGAAAATAGCCTAAGTGGGAATGGGTTAATACATTAACATGGATGTCTTTAATTGTTTGAATCCTGAATTTTCAAAGTGGAGGGGTTCATTATTGTTTACAAATATTCATTATTGTTTAAAGATAGAGTCCATTCCATGTCAAAGGGTATACATGTAATTCGTGAGAGGATATTGAATGACAAACAGTGAAAGTTGGTTTTTAATATTTCACAGCTCATACCCTGATTACCTTAACCCTTTCCTCCATAAATACGCCTTTCTGCGCCTCTGTAATAACCACTTCTTGAAACCATTGTGATAAATAGAGCATTTGCTCCTATAGGAGTAAAATTAATGTTCTATTTACCACAATAGTTTCAGTTTTTTCCAGTTAATGCTCCTTTTGGGTAGATTCATTAAAAGAGGTTGGGTCTAAAAATAGCATATGGAGGAAAGGGTTAAGTATTCAGATGAACAAAGTTAGGCAAATGTACAACTTTTGAAGGAGCAGTTTGATTTGATTTTTTACTATTTGCTACTATGACAGTCTAATTCAAAGTTATAAAAATGTGGTCTATACAAACCAGTGGAGAGGAGAGATTTGATGTCCAAATACTTAGGGTAATTATGATTGAAAAAATTACTTTAACCCCTTTCCTTCATATAATAGACGTGTTTTCACATATTTGCAAACAGAGAAGACGGCTCTGATATAGGAGCTTTCTGATCAGGGTCTGCTCTGTATGCTAATGGAACTTGAAAGATCTGTTTCTTTACTTTCTAAAATGACTACAATGTTCAGAACCCCCCCCCCCCTTTCCCCCCATATTTTATCATGAACATTCAGTAGGTATTGAAATTTGAAATAAACATAGAACAGGGAAAGAGTTAAATGGTTAATGTTTGATTATCCAGTTTTTGATCATCCAGATTTCATCAATATCTCTTCATAAGCAAACAGAGCATACCCTGATCAGATGGCTCCTATGGGAGGGAAGGTATGAAAAGCATTTATATGAAGGAAAGGGTTAAATCTTATTCAACTTTAAAATGCATGCTGTAAATCATTTTTGTTCATTTAAATGTCATAACATTAAAACTGTTGTGACTAACTGAGTCATGATATTACCGTGACATGATCTTACGGCATGTTTTCAAACAGGACTTCGAAGCCCCAAACTGCGACTTTGATCAAAGCGAAATAACTCTGCAGCGACTTCGGTAGCTGAGTGACACATATTTTAAGAATTGTGCAATTACATATCCTTGAACAGTCTATGTGCATAATCATAGTAATTGATTTTGACTCTTCGCATGGTAATGGTGCAATTGTGATCACAGTTATTAACAGTTTTGATCTAAATTAGAATTCTACTAAATCGACGCCTCACCAGTATACAAAATGTTTGATGCAAACCTGCTTGGGTTTTTTTCCTTAGGATGTATTAAAGAAAAGTCTCTTTTACGAGTTTATGCATTTTAAAGTTTAAAGATGACAATTATTTTCATGTAAACAGTTTAAAAAGTGGGTCATTCGTTTGACATTTTGTCCGTTCATGTGCAGCAATAATGCACCAATAGAAATTAAAGACCAGCATTATAATATTTATGAAAACTTAGAGAAATGTTATTTCATCTTAATAATGGCTTTGAAAATTGCCATATAATAGCAGTTATTCTTATTTTAGTTTCAAGCTTTTTATTTCGGTCAAAATACATGCACATACTCTTTTACTGCGCATGCGCTTGTGTTACAAAACTCCGAACAATAAAAAACCCACTGCAGATTGTTGCGGTCCATAAGCATGATTGTATATCCTGGCAAAGCCATCTTAAATTACACGGTGCAAAATAACTGGTGGAAATTACCGTCATTCGGCGGATAATTGTGCTGTTTGTATTTCATGATGCAATATTTAAATTTTTCTGCTGATTTAACACAAGCAGGAGTTTCTTCTGATGACTACATGGAGTTTCTTCTCCTTCTTCAGTCATCCAAAGGGGCAACAGGGCTGTTTTATGCCCTCTGCCATTTTGTCCCTCTGTGTAATTGTCCATATAACCCTTTCCCTGTTCAATATTCATGGAAGAAATAATGACATCATGAATATTAATTAGATTAATTTTTATAATGATACATGAACACAGGACAACAATTTTAGTTACAATGGAAGTTGGAACATTGTAGCCATTTTAGAAACTAAAGAAACAGGTATTTCAGATTCAGCTAGCAAACAGAGCAGACCCAGATCAGACGGCTCTGATCTGTGTCTACTCAGTTTGCAAATGCGTTAAAAACCCATTTACATGAAGGAAAGGGTTAAAAGTTTAGAAATGTTAATGTAGGTCAGCTATGTAGATTATTAGATATTGTTAATATTTGTATAATGTTTGCTTACCAAAAAACAAACAAACACATTTTACGCAACTTTATACGGAAATTAGATATATACACACACCCTTTCTATAAGAAAACAAACAAGAGATAAAGATTGAAATCTATTGAAAAAATAGAATTTTGAAAATCAATGTCAAGAAATGATTATGTAATTCTGTGGCTAAATGAACATGTCGTATCGTGATTATTGCAATAATTGGAATACCGTAAGTAAAACTTGGTGTTATATTTATACAAATATACTAGTGACTTATTAGGAAAATGTATTAATTCTTATTACTTTTACATTCTTGCGTTTATTGTATACCTGATTAACCCTTTCCTACATATAATTGCATTTTAACGCATATGCAAACAAAGTTATAAGTCTTAAATGAGACTGCTCCTATAGGAGCCATCTGATCAGTCTGCTGTGTTTGCTAATGGAATCTACATATATTTTGTCAATAAATATTCAGTAAGTATTGACATTTGGAATAAACATACAACAGGGAAAGGGTTAAGACACATTCTATACATTTACAAATACAGTAGACTGAGATCAGACAACTCTAACAGGAGTGACTAAAATAGATAATATTAAGATGTATCAATTATTATTTTTGATTTTCTTGAAAATTTTACATAATAAAAATCAGGTAAATGAATATTCATGAAGTGGTCAATATACACATAGCTGTTCATTAGGGACAGAGTTAAATCATGAGGCTTGGAGTAAAACAATTGTATACTGTGGTATTCTTCAACCTTGTTTAACCCTTTCCTTCATATAAACATGTTTTTACGCATTTGCAAACAGAGTAAACCCAGATCAGATGGCTCCTATAGGAGCCATCTGATCAGGATCTGCTTTGTTTGCTAATGGAATTTGATAGATCTGCTTGTTTAGTTTCTTAAATGGCTACAATATTACATCTTCTATATTTCATTATAACTATTTTGTCCATGAATATTCAGTAGGTGTTGAAAATTGATCTACATAATAGAACAGGGAAAGGGTTAGACCAAGGCTTGGAGTAAAACAACTGTATATAATGGTATTCTTCAACCTTTTTTAAGAAAAAGAAATGTCATCCTAAATTCTGAAAGTAATATTTTCTTTAACAAAATCTATTCATTCATAATGAAAGAGTCAAGCAGTTTGTTACTGACACAACAATAGAAATTGATGACCTTGTTTTATTAATGATAAATCACCAACTTATTAAAACAAAAAAAAAGCCTATGAGCATAGGTTTGTGTCTTATAGACTCATAGCTATATAATAAACATGACACTTCCATTCTTGTCATGTAATACAGTAAACTGTGGTCTTTCACAGAGAAAACAAGCAATTCTGCATGCTGCTTTAATTAACCTTTTTTCCACGAATGTTCATATAAGAAATGATATATTTATTAATTTTAGTTATCATACTTTCACAATGGCATATAAAAACTAGAATCATATTAATTTACTTCCGTAGCAAGTAGAGCAGACCCTGATCAGAATGTTTCTACAGGAGTCATCTGATCTTGGTCTACTCTGTTGGAAAAGGCATATTTCTGGAGTAAAGGATTAAAACCGCTTCTGCTAAGTGTCTTGAATATTCATTCATGATGAATATTATTTTAAATAATGCAATTTATCACTGTGGCAAACAGTAGAAATGGTAATCTATAAGCAGACAGGGTTACACTCAGAAAAGATAACTCTACAGGAGCTGTCTTGTCTGGGTCTACACTGTTTGCCAAACCCTTTACTCCGGAATAAATACTCCGTTCTACGCTTTTGCAAAAAAAAAGTAGACCCAAATTAGACGGCTCCTATATATATATATGAGGAGCAGTCTGATCAGGGTCTGCTCTGTTTGCTTATGGTATAATACATACATGTGTATGATTCTACTGTTTTTACCAAGGTCAAAACTTCCTTTGTCCATGTGCTATAATAACAAAATTAATCTAACTAATATTCATGATGTCATTATTTCTTACATGAATATTCATGGAGGAAAGGGTTAAATGCATACATTTATTTTCACTTTTTGTATTTAAACACATTTCAGTCAAGTAAAGGTTCAACCCTTTCCTCCATTAATACGCCTTTCTATGCCTCTGTAATAGTCACTTCTTGAAACCATTGTGATAGATAGAGCATTTTGCTCCTATGGAGCAAATGCTCTATTTATCACAATGATTTATATACTACACAATTATAACATTTTCCTTTTCTCTAGTAAATGCTCCTTTTCGGTAGATTCATTCAAAGAGGTTGGGTCTGAAATAAACTATGGAGGAAAGTGTTAATGTTTCCCATATGAAAAGTAATGAATAATGTCTTTTCTTCATGTATCTATCAAAGAACATATTGAACAACACACAGAATAATGTTATATGTCTTTCTTCTACTTTGCTGATCGCTGTATTTTGTCTTCACTCCCCACTTCTCATTTACACCACCTAAGCTGCCTTAACTGCCTTTATGTTCATTGTGCACCCAGCATGTTTCATTGTAATACTGAAGCATATCTATAATTATAGAAATAATCATGAAGCAGTGTAGCATGTTTGAAGGTCACGTTAATAAGATACATATTAACCAGATTTTCAGACTCAATTGCTGCAAAGAAAGCATATTTTTCCGCATTTGCACAACATGAACTCGGAGCAAATGAGGCGTTGTTTATGCAGGACAGAGTTCTCTGCCCTTTGACAACACCCTGTAGGTTATTACAGGGTAAGAACAGCGGAGCATTCCTTTATGCAAGTTGTAAGGTTAAGAAGCAAGTAACAGTGGTTGCGAATTGAACACGTTACTAGTTTTTGGTTGTCACGAAAGGATTCGATCATTTATCGGTAGATGACTGTTAAAACACTTCATTTCACAATTATGTATAGTGGCAGATCAGTATGTCTCGCAGGTCTTGTAATTGAAAGTCTTAATATAGTCTTAAACAATTACTCGTAATCGCATTATACGCATGTATTGTTGAGTTAAATGTGTGTTAATGATATCAAGTATCATGTATTTTAAGTATTTTAGAATATGGATATTGTATCATTTGAAAGGGAAAAAGTATTCACCGATGATGATTGCTTAGGTTTTAATTTTGTTTTACATATTCGAATAACTTTTTCCATGTGCGAATTTGTAAAGTTCTTTGCTAACAGTTTGGATCATAATTGAACTTTATATTATTTGACATCCCATCAATATGTAATCATTTAACACTTTGATAGTTAATTTTTTCAAAACGATTGGATGGAAAATTTACATTGCAAATTTAAGCTAACGACAATTATTTAGCGGGCAATGAGATAACGAAGCTCTTACCAATTTGACTATAACCCATTAGCGTAAATTCTATATTGCAGCTGTGTCAATGGAGTAGGCGGAGCCTACATTGGCGTTGCTGGGTAACTTGACCTTACGTCATTTTGTCAATGACCCATGTATGATTAAGTGTGCAGGGCTATAATATTATATTCAGCTGGGAGTGATTACGATAAAAAAGCAGATATTATGTTTCACCTGGCTTTGTGAAGTTTTACATCATAATAGTAGTGCACCCTTGACAATGGCACATAAAAGGTCATATGGCCTTTTACTCTAATTTAAAAATGTATAATTCGAAAAATACAATTGTCTCTCGAAAGAGAATCCTGCATTTAGCAGTATAATTTCACTCCGCCAAGAAGATGTGGCTTCCGAATCAATGTAAGGTATCAACTAGCTGCAGTTACAAGCATGACAGAAGCTGGGAACCATGGAAACCTATTGAGAGCTCTAGATGAGAGGAGTGTCTTAGAAATTTAGATAACATATCTTTTAACTCTTGATTCCATAAATACGCCGTTCTAGGCCTTTGCAAACAGAGTAGACGCAAATTAAAGGCTCTGCTTGCTTATGATATATTGTATTTATATATAGTTCTACAGTTTCTGCCTTAACCAAAAATTCATGTGTTCATGTGCTATTATAATAATTAATCTAATTAATATTCATGATGTCATTATTTCTTACATGAATATTTATGCAGCAATTCTCAGCCGATTTCTCAGCCGAACCATATCTTGGTAGTACTCTTAAGAATTTCTTCAGTGGTTCGGTAGAGAAATATAAAATATTTAGGCCAGGGCCTGAGGTTATAAAACTTTTTTCTTGAGTCTGTGATCATTCTGAAGCATCTGATTGGTCAGATTCTTAGCTTGCTCAGAATCTGACCAATCAGATACTTCAGAACGACCTCAGGCTGAGACTCCGAAGTTTTAAAAGAGTCTCATGCTTGAAGATTTATGTAGAGAATTAACCCTTTACTCCATGAATATTCATGTAAATAATGACTTAATGAATATTGATGAGGTACATTTTTCATGATGGCATATGAACATAGAAAGTATGGCAGAAAGTGTAGAAACAGATTTATAACACAATATCTCATCAGAATCACAGTGGAATGGTTTTAAATCTTTTCCAGATAGTGACTTCTTTTAACACCTTTTTTGACAGAGTAGAATCAGATCAGATGACTTCTATAGAAGTCGTAGAATCAGATCAGATGACTTCTATAGAAGTTGTCTGATCAGGGTCTACTCTGTTTGCTTATGAAATAATATAGATCTGATTCTACAGTTTGTGACATTATAGAAAGTTTTGGTGTTCATAATGTCGTTATATAAAATTGATTTAATTGATATTCATGCAGTCATGATTTCTTACATTAATATTCATTAGATTAACCCATTCCCTCATATTGACGACTCCGTAAAAGTCACTTTATGAAACCATTGTGATAAATAGAGCATTTGCTCCTGTAGGAGCAAATGCTCTATTTATCACAATGGTTTTAAACTACAAAAATCTAAAAAAAAATCCTTTTCTATAGTAAATGCTCCTTTTCAGTAGATTTATTCAAAGAGGCTGTATCAAAAAATAGCCTATGCCGTAATGGGTTAACCTTTTCATCATATAAAAACACAAGAACAACCTAAAGCCTTCGACTGTAGGGGCCATCTTATCAGAGTCTGCTCTGTTTGCCTATCCCTTTCTGTTTGCCTAAGGTGTTTATGTGAGGGAAAGGGTTATGCAATTATAATAAATGTGAATCTACAGTTTCTACTAATACCAAAAAAATCCCTGTTTACATAATGTGCAATTATAAAACTTCAGTTAATAAATATTAATCATGATGTCATTATTCAACAGGGAAAGGGTTAAAAGGAAACAAATGAACAATGTTCTTTTAGATTTGAATAAAAGTGAGTTGTTTGTAATATTAGTATTTTAAAATACCAAAACCAGTATATTGAGAAAGGCTGTTTGAAGCAATTCTTTGATCGACTGTGTTAGCAGTTTTAAATCTTTCATCACTAAAATGCTCATTAGGGAAAGGGATAAACAAACAGAGCAGACCCTGATCAGAAACTGTCTGATCTGGGTATACTCTGTTTAGCAAATGATTTTGATCCAGATGAGATGAGTACATCGGTGTCTCATCAAGACCCTAAGTGTCTGCAGTTTTTGATGGCGGGGAAAAAGGGGAAATAGTACCATTCATTATTGCAGGAAAAGATAAGTTTTTGGAGATAAATTACGAAGCATGCAAACTTGCATTTTCTATACACATAGTATAAATACTGATCAGAAATCAAAGTCTTGATGACAAAAGATCTTCCTGTATTGAGATCAAACATCTTCCTGTATTGAGATCAAACGCAGATACCACAATAGGAAGACAGAACCTGACAACAGAGCAGCAGATAAACGTGTATACTCAAGTACTAAAATTGTCATTTCTCCACCAAACCCTATGATGTGACCACTTTTTAGAATTGTCTCTTCGAGACGATTCTAAAGAGTGGTCACAACATAGGGTTTGGTGGAGAAATAAATAAGTTATTCTTGAAAATGTTTTAATTTGCTCATCTTATCTGGACCTCTGCTAATTATATGTGTACATGCAACTGTGGGTGCACAGTGCAAGCTACTTTGCTACAAGTCTGTTTAACCATTTACCTGACGAATATTCATGTAAAAGTATGACATCATGAATATCAGAATATTAATTAAATAAATTTTTATAATGGCACTAAAATGTTTTGATCTTGGCAGAAACTGTAAAATCATATTTTTATCAGACTATTAACAAACAGAGCCGGAATAGATGGCTTCTACAGGATCCATCTGATCAGGGTCTACTCAGTTTGAAAACATGCCTAAAATTATCTTTATAAGGTAAAGAGATACCTGAAATCATTGCAATGCACCCCATAGAGAAGACCCAGATCAGATGACTCCTATAGGAGCCATCTGATCAGGGTCTGCTCTGTTCGCTTATGATATATTACAGATATGATTGTACAGTGTCTGCCTTAACCAAAACTTCCTGTGTCTATGTTCTAACAGTTAATCTGATTAATATTCATGACATCACTATTTCTTACATAAATATTCATGGAGTAAAGGGGTAATTATCCTAAAACATTGACACCCCATCTCTTCTCTCCAACAGTTTTGTACTGCTGAATACGTAAATGCACTTTAAACCTTTCCCTCTTATAAACGTGTTTTCACGCATTTGCAAACATAGTAGACCCAGATCAGACGGCTCCTAGAGGAGCTTTCTGATCAGGGTCTGCTCTGTTTGCTAATAGAATTTGATAGATCTGGTTCTTTACTTTCTAAAATGTCTACTATGTTTCTTTATATCTATTTTTAATGAATATTCAGTAGGTATTTAAATTTGGCCTAAATACAGAACAGGGAATTGGTTAGTAACTTTGAATAGGCTGACATAGTAGTAGATAGTGTAGGCCTTGAAGACGTAGTTTGATCTGGGTCTGCACTATTTGCCTGTCAGAATACTTTGGGTGATTAGAGTAACATGGAAAAAACCAACACTCTTTGCATAGAAAATTGAGATCACAGATATACATGAAAAACTTAACATACAAAAAGGGATTGAAAAATTCAAGATGGCTGCCACATATCCATACGATCAATGAACTTGTAACGAGCATTTTCATTGGACAATATGGTTTATTACGCAGTATCATGTTTTCTGCCAAATATTAATAGAGAATCCATGCATATTATTGAGTCATGATCAGTGGTGTAAATAGTCCAAAGATCACGGGGGTCACTGCAATAAATGCAATATGGCATATGTCATTAACTCAAGAAATTATATGCTACTGCCATTTTTAAAGTGCATTGCGTATATGCATAGCGGCCTTTGATTGACATGTATCGGTTATGCGTAACCACGCCTTCCAGAAATATATATTGGTTGCTGTTTTGAACACCGCATTTGTACTGAAGCAATGAATGTTAAAATGTGTTGTACAGAAAAACATGTAAACATATGGGGATGAAGTACAACGTAGTTATAATTGTCACGCTATTTTTCTTTTATTATGAATTCATCCTGTTCATTATTCATATGAGAAATAATGACATCATGAATATTTATTCTTAATTTTTATAATTGCATATGTACACAGGGTTGTTTGGTATTAGTAGAAGCTGCAGATATACATCTAATACATCTAATATAATTTCATAAGCAAACAGAGCAGACCCTAATCATATGGCCCTACAGGAGGGGTTTACTCTGTCTGCAAAGGCATGGAAAGGTGTTTATATGAAGTAAATTGTTAATATTCATGATGTCACTCTTTCTTACATGTACGTGTTCATGAAGTAAAGGGCAGAATATACTTTGAACATGTTTTCCATCACATTAGTATCAAAATGTTTTTTAACCCTTTCCTCCATAAATAAGCCTTTCTAAGCCTCTGTAAAAGTCACTTTATGAAACCATTGTGATAAATAGAGCATTTGCTCCTATAGGAGCAAATGCTCTATTTATCACAATGGTTTCAAAACTACACAATTCTAAACTTTTCCTTTTCTCTAGTAAATGCTCCTTTTCGGTAGATTGAATCAAAGAGGTTGTGTCTAAAAATAGCCTATGGAGGAAAGGGTTAAATGAAAGTGTTATCTGGCAATTTAATTGAAAGAAAAGGATTTTCCTGAATTGTTGGATATTTAATGAAAAATCTGACTATGAAGGAAGCAAACTTTCTTTCGATTTTAGGGTGTCTTGTTTCTTTGACAAGGGATTCATTCAAAACAATACATGGTATAATGTTTCCAAGAAATATTTTCATCATGTGGAATTTACAATTACAATATTTTTCTTATTTTTCTGTATGCATTTATGTTACAAACAACTACATGTATTGAAACAAAACAGCAACATTGTAGTTTTAGGCAGCCATTATGCATTGGGATCATATTGCTCACCCCATTTAAAGCTTCCCTTTTCGCCATATATACACCTATGTAAACAAACAGACCCAGATTGGACAGCCCCTGTAAGAGCTCTGTTCTGTTTGCTTTTTTAACCCTTTCCCCTCAAAGGCTATTTTTAGATCCAACCACTTTGAATAAATCTACTGAAAAAGAGCATTTGAAGTAGAGAAAAGGAAATTTTTTAGAATTTTGTACTTTGAAATCGTTGTGGTATATAGAGCATTTGCTCCTGTAAGAGCAAATGCTCTATTTATCACAATGTTTTCATAAAATGAATTTTACAGTGGCATAGAAAGGCGTATTTATTAAGGAAAGGGTTAATTTGATTCTACAGTTGTTGCCAGGGCCAAAACCTCCTGTATTCATATGCCATTATAAAAATGAATGTAATTGATATTCATGGTGTCTTATATTAATAATTATGAAGTAAAAGATCAACAGTTTTATTCCATAAATACACCTTTTGATGCCTTTTCAAACAGAGTAGACCCAGATCAGATGGCTCCTGTAGAAGCCATGAGATCAGGGTCTGCCCTTTTGCTTATGAAATAATATAGATATGATTCTACAGTGTGTGCTATGGCCAAATATCCATGTGCTCATGTGCCATTATAAACCTTAATCTTATTACTATTCATGATGTCATTATTTCTTACTTGAATATTCATGGAGTAAAGGAAATTGACCACCTGCTAACCGCCCTACAGTCTTCATCTTATTCGATATGTATTTAGAGTGTTGGCTTCTTTTGTTTTTGTTGTTTAAAAAAACAAAAACAAGCACACATAGCAAGCATACTCCCTTTACAATGTTGGTGATTCGTGGTTTAACCTTTTACCTGACAAGAGACGCCTTTTTTAAGCCTTTGCAAATGGAGTATACCAAGATCAGACAGCTCCTGTAGGAGCAATCTGATCAGGATCAGCTCTGTTTGCTTATAATGGTATAGATCTGATTCTAGTTTTTGCCATGGCCAAAACTTCCTGTGTTCATAGTACACTCAGTAATTCTAATTTTACTCTATCGGTGGAGCATTCACTTCATATGTTCACCTCATTGAGCTGCACCTTTTAAGTAGTGCTACTATCAAGGTCAAGGATCAAAAGTGCTGAATTTGTTTCACAAACACATTTTGTTTCTTGCATAGAACAAGGGCAAAGTAATATTCATTTACAGTATGCTTCACATCACCAATGTCCTCTAACTACCTGTAGTATTTATTATCATACTTGTCTTATTATGCTTGTGTTATAATGTCTTCTTTATAGTAGATCAGTGTTAGTACCTGGTGTTTTCAAGCTGACATTGTCACATGCCTTAACCCTTACAATGCTGAATTTTCAAATGGACTATTTCAAACTTCAAACAGGTCAAGTTTATCATGAATATTTTTTCTTAATTTTTCTAAAAAAAATGTTACATGACAAGCAGTGTAGACCCATTGAGAGGGCTCCTCTAGGAGCCCTCTCAATGGGTCTACACTGTTTGCAAAAGATAGTAGTGACTGGCGTCCCACACTGTAAGGGTTAAGAAGAGACATAGGCACCTTAACCGTCATCATGCTGAAAAACATATTGTCTTCTAAAATTCCGAATTGTTGCAATTTCTACTTACGGGTAATTCTGTTTTGTGCAAGCCTTTGAGGATGTATTGACTGAGGTGCAAATGGCTTGGATCCTGACAAGACTATTTGGAGTCTGATTTGGATCCCAGCTATCTGAGACTGTTTGCTTGGCTTGACAAAGGTTGACTATTACAATGGGGTTAAAATGTGTGCAGTTTAGTAGGAACTTGATATTGTCCAAACTCATTTGTAACAGATATAAACAGTAACTGATATATATTTACACTCTTTGACTTGGCTTGTTAGTCATAATTATCATGAGACCGTTGGCAGTAGCTTGAATAAACACTAATAATGCAGGCAGCAAGATGATTGGCTGGTGTAAGAGAATGGTTAAATGATTGTAAATGTATGGAGCATTGACTACCTTTAGTTACATGCACGTAATTCAACTCCCAAAAGCACCTGTGATGTGACCATTTATAAAGCAAGTTCTTCACCCTGTCTCTGTGTGTCTTCATATCTTTATTCAACTGTTCTTTAGTTTTGTAGTAATGTTTATAATATTTATTGTGGACATAAGGTTAACCCTTTCCCTATTCTATGTTTATTCCAAATATCAATACCTACTGAATATTCATGGACAAAATAGTTACATGCTATAATAAAATATAGAAGGTGGAACATTGTAGCCATGTTAGAAACTAAAGAAACAGATCTATCAAATTCCATTAGCAAACAGAGCAGACCCTGGGTCTACTGTGTTTGAAAATGTGTGAAAAGGGAAAGTAAAACAGTTTTGTTTGTTGTGTTTTTTGTTTGGTTTTGGGTTTGGTTGTTGTTGGGGTTTTTTTTTTTTTGGGGGGGGGGGGTTGTTGTTGTTTTTTTTTTTTTTTTGGGGGGGGGGGGGCATTTGTTATGGTATTCTATAATGAACAATATGTTATGTATTGTGGTTTTATAAAGCTTCATTGGTTTGACATATTGTCAACTACTAAATGTTGCAATAATCATACTAGTAGAAGATATTTTATGTCTTTCAGAATGTGTACAAAGAGGGCAGTTTGTGAGAACAGATCCAAACGAGGATGGACACCTGGTGGCTTAAAAGAGCAGAAATTTCCAAGCGTCAGATGATCAGTGTCATGGTTGAGCCTAATTATCCTACGTTTTTGGACAGGCAGACTCAACCCTTTACTCCATAGATATGCCTAAGCCTTTGCAAACAGAGTAGACCCAGATCAGACGCTCCTATAGGAGCTGTCTGATCGTGGTCTGCTCTGTTTGCTTATGATATAACATAGATATGATTCTACACTTGAATAAAAATTTAGTGTTTGATCTAGCAGGATAATTGAGAAAAAAATGCATTCAGAGTTTTGCTATGGAAATGAACATAGCATGTTATCAGTTGTTGTATGAATTAATTGTTCTACTGCCATATTGATTTCATAAGTTTGCAAATTTATTTATCCCTTTACCTGATAGATGCACCTTTTGCTGTCTTTGCAAGCAAAGTAGACTCAGATCAGATGATTCCTGCAGAAGCCTGTAGTTTTTCTTATGGAATTATATAAATCTGATTCAACAGTTTCTGCCATAGCTAAAGCAAATGCCATTTGTCATTATTTCTTACATGAATATATATAAGGTAAAGGGTTATTTAAATCACACCAATAGAGAATGTACTTCAATTTAGGGTTTCGTCAAGAATTCTACAGATATGGATGATGATCAAACAATGTGGACCTGACTGGTCTGTGTTTTTACTGTTGACCGGTCTGTGTCTTTACTGTTAACACCATCAATGCTATTCAAAAATTCAAACAGATCAAGCCTACTGTGAATATTGAGAGATTTAAAGAAAAATGTGACATGACACACAGTGCAGACCCTGATGAGAGGGCTCCTCAAGGAGCCCTCTCATCTGGGTCTACACTGTTTGCAAATGACATCAGTGACTTGTTTCCCGTACTGAAAGGGGTAACAAAACCCTCAACATAACTTCCATTTTCACGATATGTTTTGCATTTTTGGAAATTTCTTACATAAGCAAGATTTAAGTAATTTCCATGCCAAAGGATATCAAAATGTAAATGTTCTGAAGTATTCTAAACTAAATGTTAATAGTAATATGTACATCTATGATGCAGGTTCAAACGACAATGTCTCACAAGCAGATACATGCATTTGTTCATATATGATATCATCCTAATGTAATGAAATGTTACATATCATTATAAATAATGCAGAATTCATTTGTATAATAAAAGAACTCCAGATAAGAGGAGTACTTAATCTTTTACTCCAAAAAAATTACTCCCTACTACCCCTTTGCAAACAGAGTAGACCCATATCAGACAGCTCCTATAGGAGCCATCTGATCAGGGTCTGCTCTGTTTGCTTCTGATATAATATAGATACCACTACAGTTTCTGCCGGGGCCAAAACTTTCTTTGTCCATGTGCTGTTATAACAATTGACCTAATTAATATTCTTGATGTCATTATTTCTTTCATGAATATTCATGGAGTAAAGCATTAAGGATATTTAGGGAAAATATTTTCTTTATTTCACTGCTAAAACCTATATGACTGGTACTCATTAGAATTGCCTCTGAAACATTTGCTAGTGAGTACCAGCAAGCAAAACGAGCAATTTTGATAGGCCAGTACTCCTCTCATCTACAGGTCAGTATCCATGCTTATAAAACTTTTAGTTGAGTCTGAGTTTGTTCTCAAGTTTTTGATTGGTCAGATTTGAGCCTTTGGCTCAAATCTGACCAATCAAAAGCTTGAGAACTCAAATCTGACCAATCAAAAGCTTGAGAACATCCTCTCATCTACAGGTCTGGATCATGAGTAACATGGCTCCTACATTCACTATCATTGCAGTTGCAATTAACCCTTTACTCCATTATCCCAGCCCCTTGCAAACAGAGAACTGACCCTAATCAGACAGCTCCTAAGAGTGTTTACTTACATGTTACAGATGCTTTTCTCTATGCTATGGCAATAACATCTTTTGTTTTATGCATGTATTTTTGATACAAGAGTTCAACTAATTATTATTCATATTCGACAGAGTCCTGTATAAATGTACATGAAGTAATGGGTTAATTTTTGCAATGCATAATTAGTCTTGGCAATATCTGTTAAGAGTTAGTGCTCTCTTGCACTGTTGTCTGTGTTCTGAGAATTGTTCTGGGAAAACATTTTATCAGATAAAGGTATTTGTGCAATTTAGTATGCATTCTTTTGTTGATGTGAAAACATTGTATATCATATGAGTTATGAGCTGTAATTTTCTGTCATAGATTTATGAATCATTGCTTTCCTTAACGCTTTACTCCATGAATATGCCTTTATACGCCTTTGGAAACAGAGTAGACCCAGATCAGATGGCTCCTATAGGAGTCATCTGAATGGGGTCTGCTCTGTTTGCTTGTGACGTTCATGTACCAATATAAAAATTATTATTATTGATGTTTATGATGTCATTATTTCTTTCATTAATATTCATGGAGTAACGGGTTAACACTTTGCATGCTATTAGTGAGTTACTCAGCGTCTCATCATGATCCCAGAGTTACTGATAAGAGTGCGTACCCAGATACTAAAATCATCATTTCTCCAGCAAACTGTATACTGTGACCACTCTTTAGAATCCTCTCTTCAAGACGATTCTAAAGAGTGGTCAAAGTATATAGTTTGGTCGAGAAATAAAGGAGTTATTCTTGAAAATGTTTAATTTACACATCTTATCAGGAGCTTCGGGATCCGAACTACAGTAAAACTTCGATTATTCGAACACTAAAATACGTATTATTATCGACCTTTAAGACAGGTGGCAGCTTAATGCATGGTGAACGTCATGCAGAAAGCTCCTCTAGGAGCTTTCTGCATGACTTTCACCATGCATTAAGCAGCCACCTGCCTAAAAGGGTCTAAATTCTTCTATACCGAAAATTCGGATAATCGAGGTTTTACTGTATTTTATACTTTGACTGTATTTTTTATTACAACTGTACCAAGATGACAGTTAGTTAGCGTGCAAAGTGTTATTATGGCTTTTGTACTTTTTCTTAGGTTACATTCCCTCCCTCATTTTGTGCAGAGTGCGGCAGAATTGATCTCAATGATTTTAAGTCACTGAAAAATAATATTTCTCAAGGTCAAAATGAATATCAAATCATTGAAAAATTACAAAGTCAACAAATCGTATTTGATTTGATGATTTATAGTGCCATAATCTGCAAATATTGTATTGGAGATCAAGTCAGACATATGGTATTAATTGTTTGCTAAAACTACTTCTTCTGCTTCACATTTAACCATTTATACTGTGTACTTTTAAATATACATGTACCTTTCTATGCCCTTTGCAAACAGAGTAGACCCAGGCCAGACAGCTCCTGCATCAGGATCTGTTCTGTGTTTGAAATTATAATAGATCTGACTCTACAGCTTCTACCAATACCGAACAATCCTATGCACATAAATTATATGCCATTAAAATATTAGCTGATAAATATTCATGATATCATTTCTTACATGAATATTCAAGCAGATCAACAAACATAACGGACCAGAAATTTCATTTAGCGACTTTAATTGTCCTATTCTTTAATAAAATCACCTATTTATGCCTTTGTAAACAGAGTAGATCCTAATCAGAAAGCTCCAATAGGGACTGTCTCATGAGGGTCTGCTCTGTCTGATTATCCCTTTCCCTGTTCTATGTTTATTTCAAATTTCAATACCTACTGAATATTTAAGGACAAAATAGTTATAATGAAATATGGAAAGTGAAACATTGTAGCCATTTTAGAAAGTAAAGAAACAGATCTATCAAATTCCAATAGCAAACAGAGCAGACCCTGATCAGACAGCTCCTCTAGGAGCTGTCTGATCTGGGTCTACTCTGTTTGCATATGCGTGAAAACACGTTTATATGAGGGAAAGGGTTATATGTTACAGAACTATTTCTCTACTGCAAACCAAAACATTGTTTATACTCGCACTACAAGAAATCTATCAGTATTTGTAATGGGCGGATTCATCAAGTAAAAGATTAAACCGCTTATTATAACCAAAACATGTCAAAAACTTTATTATTGTACAAAACAATATTAGTTATTGTTCCATGCCATATATTGCAAGTTGTTCACAAGTTACCAGCTTCATACTTGACCCTTTTCTCCAAGAATAATCATGTAAGAAATAATAACATCATGAATATTAATTAACCTAATTAATTTAATTTTTATATTGGCAGTATGAAAAATGAAATTTTTATATCATGACAGAAGGAGATCAAGTTTATTCCATAAACAAACAGAGCAGACCCTGATCAGATGGCTGATCTCGGTCCACTCTGTTTGCAAAGGCACAGAAAGGTGTATTTATGAAATAAAGTGTTACTAATATCAAATAAATATGTATTAGTTGAAATGTATGAAATGGGTGTTCCAATATCACCTGTTTTGCACTTTGACATGTTGAGTAAGGTCTCAGATTTTTTATTATTATTTTTTACAGATCTTGAGTTGATGTTATATGGTAATCATTTTACCTATTGCTCCAGTTGTAAGTGCTTTTATTTAGTTTTAGCAAATGCATATAAGGTATGCAAGGAGAGATTGAAACAGCAGTCTGCTCAGTTTAGATCTGGATCTAAGTTGTAGTGGCAGATCTGGATTGACATTGTTTGCAAAATACCTTCTCCTCTCATGTCTTTCTGCAGTAGAACCTCAGTAAAGTGGCTATGGTTGTCCTTTTAGATGGTTGCTTAATGTAGGATGAAAGTAATGCAGAAAGCTCCTCTGGGAGCTTTCTGCATTATATCATCCTTCATTAACCTTTCCATAAATACGCCTTTCTACGCCTCTGTAAAAGTCACTTTCTGAAATCATTGTGAGCAAATGCTTTATTTATCACAATGGTTTCAAAAATACACAATTGTAGCATTTTCTTTTCTCTAGTAAATAATCCTTTTTGGAAGATTTAGTTTAAAGAGGTTGGGTCTAAAAATAGCCTATGAGTGATTGGGTTAACCTACTTCCTGCCTTTAAAAGTCCCTACATTTGACACATTTCAAAAGTGCCTAAAATATACAAAACTTTTGTTTATATGCTGAAAAGAAGTATATTGCAAGAAAACCAATCGAATAAACACCGAAGAAGACACAACTTTCATATGTTTGATATGTTATTCGGCAATGTATAAGTATTTATTTGGCTCATGTTTTAGTTTCGTTAACTGTTTGACCAAGGTCGATAATATTTTGTTGTAGAACAAAAATTATAAGTGTCGATGAAAACGGTTTATTTTGTATCACAGCGGCATTTTTCGATATAAGTTCAAATTGACAATCTTCATAATAATGATTGAACATAACAAATTGAAAATATGCGTTCATTGTATGGACTTCCTCTTTAACCCTTTCCCTCATATAAACGTGTTTTCATGCATTTGCAAACAGAGTAGACCCAGATCAGACGGCTCCTAGAGGAGCCGTCTGATCAGGGTCTGCTCTGTTTGCTAATAGAATTTGATAGATTTGTTTCTTTGCTTTCTAAAATGTCTACAATATTCCATCTTCCACATTTCTTTATAACTATTTTGTTAATGGATATTCAGTAGGTATTGCAATTTGGCCTAAATACAGAACAGGGAAAGGGTTAAGACCAGGTCTAGATATCTTCTGAGTTGAGATTTTGGAGAGGTATTACTGTATGTATACTACTTTGTCAAATGATGCCATGATTTTAGATTTTGTTTACATACATAGCACCTGTGTAATTGTTAAATTATGCTTCATTTGTATATCTTTGGATATTGTTATGTTTTTTGTGTATCAATGCTTATCTAGAAAGGAAGATAGCCTGTTAGAGATAAGTTGTTAGTTAAAGTATGTGTTATATTAACCCTGTACTCCTTGAATATTCATGTAAAATAATGACATCATGCATATTAATTAGCTGTATATTTAAAATAACACATTAACACACACATATATATAGTGTTGAATTGGATCTATATTATGTTGTAAGCAAACAGAGCAGACCTCGATCAGACTGCTCCTATACAAGTCATCTATTCTGGGTCTTTTCTGATTGCAAAGGTGTAGAAAAGAGTATTTATGGAGTAAAGGGTTAAAGTCTGTTTTAACCCTTTCCCTATTGAATATTCATGTAAGAAATATTGACATCATGAATAATTATAAGCTGACTTTTTATAATGGAATATGTATACATTGCTTCTTTGGTATTGGTAAAAACTGTAAATTCACATCTGTTATAATTTAATAAGCAATCAGAGAAGACCCTGATCAGACGGCTCCTATAGAAGCCATCTGATCTGGATCTGTTCTGTTTGCAAAGTTGTGAGGGAAACTGTTAAATGACTATTAATAAGAGGTTTATTTCTATGTCTTAAAGGCAGATGCAAGACAAATCCAAATACAAAAAGTTCCATAAGGTAATATTTGCATTACTATTGTCCTACATTAAGCAGCCATTGCTTTTTTAACCCATTCTCTCCTATTGACACCTTTTGACACCTCTGCAAAAGTCACCTGTTGAAACCATTGTGATAAACAGAGCATTTGCTCCTATAGGAGCAAATGTTCTATTTATCACATTGGTTTCAAGCTACAACATTCTGAATTTTTCCTTTTCTCTAGTTAATGCTCCTTTTCGGTAGATTTATTCAAAGTGGTTGGATCTAAAAATAGCCTATGAGGTAAAGGGTTAAGACTCTTATATTTCATCGGTAAGTGGCTTAACAGTGAACCTAATAAAGACACCTTTTTACGCCTTTGTAAACAGAGTAGACCTTGATCAGATGGCTCCAACAGGAGAAATTATTGAATTGATATTCATGATTTCATTATTTCTTTCATGAATATTCATAAGATAAATGGTGAGACAGGTTTTGCTGTATGATTTTATGTATATGTGATATAAGCTATGTATGGAAAGGTCAGCCCCTACTCTCCTGTGTTTAAACAATTATATTTGAGATTATCCATGTTATTATCGCTTTAAGTTTGAGAATATTTTTTTCTGATGACTATGGATGTTTCTAGGCAAACCAGATGATATAAAATCATATGAATATGATAAAAAATTATGTTAATTTCAGATAAATAATAGATTAGAATAATTAAGGACATTTCATGGCATGATGTGTTTTTCAGTCCCATGAATGGAATAGATGAAAATGATTCCAGACAGAAATACTTCAAACACTTACAGTAAATATTTTAATATTACAGTAGGTCATTTTATTTTCAGCCGTGAATACTGTATAATTGCCAAACCTCAGTTTCAATTACAATTATCATTTTGTGAATATCTCGTAGAAAAGGTCCTAATTAAAGTTCATTTTATTTCATTTAAATATTGTTATTATTGTTTTTAATTTGATTGTTGTGGAATATAAAGATATTGCTGTTTTATGTCTATTTGGTTCACCTACTGTTTTTAAATAATTAAATAATTTCAAAATCTGTAATTTTGTTAAAGGTACTTGAATGAAAACAGTTTGTCAGAGTTTATCTTTGTTCAAAATATATTATATGCACAAACAGTTGTTGTAAGAATGTACATAAACAAAACTGAACAGAGCAATAGACTAAGGTGCATATTTAAATAATAAATTCATTATCTCTCCACCAAACCCTATGTTGTGACCACTCTTTAGAATCGTCTCTTAGAGACACAACACAGGTTTTTTTGTTGAGAAATAAAGGAACTGTTATTGAAAATGTATCATCACTCACCAATTACAGAAACTCTAAATTCAAAAAAGAATTTAATCTTTTACCTGATGTATATTAATGTAAGAAAAGATGACATCTTGAATATTAAGTAGATCAATTTTTATGGCAGAAGCTGTAGGAGCCGTCCAATCAAGGTCTGCTCTGTTTGCTTATGGAATAATATAGATCTGATTCTAAAGTTTCTGCCGTGGCAGAAATATACTATGATGATATGCTATTTTTATAAAATATCATCTAAGTACTGTTTATAATGTCATTATCTTTTACATGAATATTCATGAGGTAAAGTGTTTTTGGTTAACCGATTCCCTCATAGGCTATTTTTAGATCCAACTTCTTTGAGTAAATCTACCGAAAAGGAGCATTAACTAGAGAAAAGGATTTTATTTCGATTTTTGTAGTTTAAAACCATTGTGATAAATAGAGCATTTGCTCCTCTAGGAGTAAATGCTCTATTTATCACAATGGTTTCTACAGGTGACTTTTGCAGAGGCGTCAAAAGGCATCAGTATGAGGGAATGGGTTAAGTGTTGTATTTTCTGTAAATATATTTGGCAAAAAAGCAATATGATATTATGGTTATATGTGTGACATTAAGTTTCACTGACTTTCACACAATATTTTAATTTAATGTTTTGTTTATTACAGTACATTTTGCAAATATAATACAGAAATCAAACAGTTTTGATAATCCTTGTCCTTTACCTGATAAGAGTCGCATTTTCCACACCTTTTGCTTGCCATTGCAAACAAGGTAGACCTAGATAAGATGGCTTCTGTAGGAGCCATCTGACCATGATCTGTTCTGTTTGCTTATTGAATAATAAAGGTGTGATTTTACAGTTTCTGAGATGGCTTAAAATTTCCCTTGTTCAATGGCCATTATGAAATTCAGTTAACCCTTTCCTCCATAAATACGCATTCTACCCCTCTGTAAAAGTCACTTTTTGAAACCATTGTGAAAAATAGAGCATTTGCTCCTTATGAGCAAATGCTCTATTTATTACAATGGTTTCAAAACTACACACATCTAAATTTTCCCCTAGTAAATGCTCCTTTTTAGTAGATTAATTCAAAGAGGTTGAGTCTAGAAATAGCCTATGGAGGAATGGGTTAATGAATATTTATAAAGTCTTGAATTATTGTATAAATATTCATGAGGTAATGGGTTAAAAGAACATGAAATAAGCCACAAATTTCATTGTAAACAAGTTCTAAAGTAAGAGGTTTTCGATTTTGCATCCACATTAATAATGCATCATCTGTGTTCCAGATCTTTCACAGCAGTGTTCTTTCTTATATTGTGCAAAGATCTCTGAATTAAGTAGTTTTGCTTTAGGGTCAAGTTTTAAGAAACACCAAAGATATTCAACAATATTGTTTTTATTTGTATGTGTACTAAAAACTACCTAGAATGATAATTGTTTTGGAAAACATTAACTCATATACACGTTTCAATGCTTTTGCAAAAAGAGTAGATCCAGTTTGTTTATGGAATAATAAATATCTGATTTCTACAATTTCTGCAAAACATCCTGTATTCATAAACATTCAACTAATAATTATTCATGATGTTTATATTTTCTATATAAATATTCATGAGGTAAAGGATTAAAAATGGTGATTGCTGAATACAGGACAACCATAATGGACAATGTTCCTTTGGGAACTATATGCAGTACTTTTATCCTACTTTAAACTATTATTTATCTTTAAGGCCTATATATTTGTACTTTTCTTTTAAGGTTACTTTGAGAGTTGTAGCAGACTACAATTATTTCTGGTGACAGTTACTGAGCATGCAAAGAGTTATTGCTAACCCTTTAAATGCAGGTCCGCACATGTAATTGCATTTGCAAACAGCGTGGACGCAGATCAGATGGCTCCTAGAGGAGCGCCCTCTGATCAGGGTCTGCACTGTTTTATCATTAAAATACTCTAGCAAGTTTAAGCCTTTCATATTGAGTAGACTCTTTAGTTAATACTGATGGGCTACTTCCAGAATTGAAAGGGTTAATGACATGAGAATATAGCTATTCACTAAAAAGAGTCCCAGATGCAGAACCATACCGTGTAAATGCTTTCGAAAATTCAGAATGACATTTTGCATCATTGGGCAAGCAGCTCAGTGTTCAGAACTATCTATTGATCTGTTATCAAGTTATTCATACATTTTAAAAAATTGCCTCTTAATGCCTTTGCGAACAGGGTAGACCCAGATCTGATGATTCCTGTAGAGTTGTCTGATTTAGATCTGCTCCAGTCTCTACTGGTTGCCTTATCAATAATCTCAACTATTTGCTCTGTCAATTAGCTTCTTTATATTATACTTTTAACTCTTTGCACACTAGTGGCGAAACTGTGATTACCTATGCAAACAGTTTGGATCCAGATGAGACGCCGCATAATGCAGCGTCTCATCAGGATCCAGGCTGTTTGTCACTTTGACCATATTTTTGCAAAGAAATGGGAGAAATTTTATTTTTTAGAATTGAAGCAGATGACAATTGTTGCAGACGAAAAATTACTTTGCGTGCAAAAAAGTAAAAGAATTAATTTTCATTATGGACAGAGTCGTGCATTAATATATATCAGGTAAAAGGCTACTGTACTATTTTATTGTTAAGCGTAAGTTTTAACCATTTACTCCATAAATACTCCTTTGCAAACTGAGAAGACCCAGATCAGATGGCTCCTATAGGAGCTGTCTGATCAGGGTCTGCTATATTTGCTTATGACATGATATAGATATGATTCTACAGTTTCTGTCGTCGTCAAAATCTTATTAATACTCATGACATCATTATTTTTTACATGTATATTCATGGAGGAAAGGGTTAAGATGTGTCATGTATTTTCTTATTGATAATAATTTGTTTTTTAACCTTCTGTACTGTAAGTAGTTGCCATCTGCAAATATTTTCGTCTGCTTCGATTCTAAAACATACATTTTTTTCCTTTTCTTTCCAAACAAATAGTGTCAAAGTGTCAAACAATTTGGATCTTGTTGAGACACTGAGTAAATACTTGGCATCTCATCTGGATCTAAACTGTTTGCAAAGTCACCAGGAGCATGCTGAAGATTAATGTCGGTCAGTAAGCCTAAATTATTAACAAGAAACATTTTTTTTTCCATTTCTTAAATACAAACATGTTTATAGATTCGTTCTTTTAAAGTTACAATACATTGTCAGAACAACAGACAAAGATGCATATTCAAATGTTAAAATCGTCATTTCTCAGACAAATCCTATGTTGTGACCACTCTTAACCCATTACCTGATAGGCTATTTTAGATACAATCTCTTTGAATAAATCTACCGAAAAGGACCATTAACTAGAGAAAAGGAAAATTTTAGAATTTTGTAGTTTGAAACCATTGTGATAAATAGAGCATTTGCTCCTATAGGAGCAAATGCTCTATTTATCACAATGGATTCACAAAGTGACTTTTACAGAGTCGTCAAAAGCCATCAATATGAGAGAATGGGTTAAGAATCATCTTGAAGAGTGGTCACAATGTAAGGTTTGTTGTGAAATAAAAGAGCTATTCTTGAAGATATTTTAATTTATGCATCTTGTCTGGAGAAGATTGTTAACATGTAAAACGAAGCCTGCAATAGTACTAGAATACTCTTGGCTTAACAGAGTAATGATATAGCGTGAACTGTTCACATTTTATACTACAGTATAATCTCCTTACAACCACCTGTCAAAAGGAGCTGTTCTGGGTCTTTAACCCTTTACCTGATGAATATTCATGTATGCAATTATGGCATTAATGAATGCATGCATTAATTGAATAAATATTTATAATGAAAGCTTTGGCTATGTCAGTTACTGTACAACTAGATCTATATTATTGTATTAGCAAACAGAGTAGATCGTGATCAGACAGCTCCTACCGGAGTCTTCTGATTAATATGCTAAATGAAAGTTATGCAGAAGGTGTGGTCACAATTGTAAGTTTTGTTGTTCTTTAAGATGTTTTAATTATTTTCATACTGCAGCATGAAGAACCAGCTGCAATAAGCAACTCGTTGCTTATTATTAGAAAAGATTCTTTGTAAACAGAGTAGACCTATATCAGACAGTTCTTGTAGGAACTGTCTATTGTGGGTCTTCTCTGTTTGCAAATACAGTAAACCTCTCTTTAACGGCCACTAAGTTGTGTTAATTAGTTTGTATTTAGGGCAGGTGGCTGCTTAAAGCAAGGTGAACGTAAAACAGAATGCTCCTACAGGAGCATTCTGTTTTACATTCACCTTGTTTTAAGCAGCAACCTGCCTTTTACACAAAATATTTTACGTAATTTAGTGGCCGTTATAGAGAGGTTTTACTGTAGAATAATATAGATATTTGATACTGCAGTTTCTATGACCAAACATACTATGTCCATATGCCGTTATAAAAAATCATCTCATAAATATTCATGATTTTATTATTTCTTACATGAATATTCAGAAGGTAAAATGTAAAGTGACTGCTTTAGAGATTTTCTACAGTAGTTACATATTAGATAACTCATGGTAATGAACTATATAATAAAAACATATTGTATGTATGTAATACGAATTGTTTCCTATTTGTATAGGGAATAAAGTTGTTATTCATAATTTAACCGAATGTGTCTCATTTTCTTTTACCACACCCTAATATATGTTTTGGAGCTTTTTTGTTGGTCAGTGAATGTCATGCCTTGTAATGGTAAAATTACACTGCCAATGGTCTATTGACATAGATACATTGATTGGCAATAGATTGACCCATTTAATGTGAGAAATGAGAACTACTTGCATTCACAAACAGTGTAGACCCAGATCAGAGGGCTCATAGAGGAACTCCTAAGGTCTGCACCGTTTGTCATTCAAAATCCTCTTACAAAAACATTTTCATACTGAATCATTAAACACTGACGGACCATTCCATTTTGAACATCATGGTCCAGATTCATATTTTAAACTATATGGTCATTCTTTATATGAAGTCGTTAAATTCAGAGCACATGCCAACGGATGTCAAAACATACTGCAGGTCACACAATGACCAAACAAGATATGAAAAGGAAATTAAAAATACATAAAGTAACGAAATGTGGAATTATTGCATTATACGAAACTACAAACATTTAAATTAACTACAAATATTGTTTCGCGAAATCGTTTACATATTTGAAACAGATTAATTTGAAACAATTTAAAAATATAGCATTTCAATTATATGATTCTATGAATGCACCGTCATTTTCAAATAATGTAAACCCAGATCAGATGATTCCTAGTGGATCTCTCTAATCATGATCTGCACTGTTTGCCATTCAAAAACATTTCAAAACTCATTCAGAACTACTGATTATTCCGCTGAAAATATTCAACGATGAACGGGTAAAATATCTAAATTTATGGAAGAACGTGCTCACGCATTTTAACCCTTTCCCTGTTCTATATTTATTTCAGTACCTACTGAATATTCATGCACAAAAAAGTTATAATGAAATATTGAAGGTGGAACATTATAGCCATTAAACAATATCTTTCAAATTCCATTAGCAAACACAGCAGACCCTGATCAGACGGCTCCCAAAGCCGTCTGATCTGGGTCTACTCTGTTTGCAGATGCGCGAAAACACGTTTATATGAGGGAAAGGGTTAAGTTGCAGCATGATAGTATCTGCAAATAAAATTGATATCAAATCATGCTAGAACAGAACACCCTAATAAAGAAACTCAATATCACAGAGAGATTGGTTTGAAAATACAGTAGAACCTCAACTATCGTCTAAATAAACATACATGTAGTTTCTTTAAACGAAATTGTAGCCTAATGGAGAGATAAGTTATACACCCTACTTTAAGCTACAACCAATCTTAATCCTTTCCTTCATATAAACGTGTTTGCAAACAGAGTAGACCCAGATCAGACGGCTCCTATAGGAGCTGTCTGATCAGGGCCTGCTCTGTTTACTAGTGGAATTTGAAATATGTTTCTTTACTTTGTAACATGGCTACAATTATCCACTTTCCATAATTAACTATTTTGGCCATGAATATTCTGTATTGAAATATGGAATAAACATAGAACAGGGAAGGGGTTAAACTCCCAGAGGTGTTTAGAATGGCCGTTATAGAAATGTTTTATTGTATTTTTCAAATGAGAATTTTAAAAGGAATCATTTAGATACAAAATGTATACACATGGAAATATTAAAGTAAATGACAAAACATATTTAATATTTAACTAAAACTACATTAGTTTATATGATTTAATTTACCATTTCAAAAATTTACTGATACGAAATAAACAAAGTTATACTAGTATAGCTCAAAATGCAGTTACAGAACGTCCATCTAAATAAAATAGGACACTTTGCAGTACATTCTGAAAGCAGGAGACTCTTCGAAAGCAAAAGTAGCAATGTGAAAAGAGAACATTGAAGACTCGATTTTATTGAGTGTTCATGAGCAATTATTAAAAAGTGCAACACTACCCACGCCCCCTATCACCGGCTTAAGCGGTATTCAATTTTCATAACTAAAATCATTGAAACTGATGTTTAACCCTTTCCTTCATGCATTTGCAAACAGAGTAGACCTAGAGCAGATGTCTGATCAGGGTCGGCTCGGTTTGCTAATTGAATTTGAAACATCCGTTTCTTTACTTTCAAAAATGGCTACAATATGTCGACCTTCCATGGTTCGTTATAACTATTTTGTCCATGAATATTCAAAAGGTATCGACATTTGAAATGAAACATAGAACATGGAGAGGGTTTAAGCGGTATTTATTTTTCATAACTAAAGTCATTGAAACCGATGTTTAACCCTTTAACTGATGAATATTCATGTAAGAAATTATGACTGCATGAATATAAATTACAGTAAAACTCCTCTAAACCGGACGTTAAATTTAGCGTAAATATCAGTCTTGGAGACAGGTGACAGCTTAAAGCAAGGTGAAAGTCATACAGAAAGCTCTTCTATGAGTTTTTTGCGTGATTTTCACCCTGCATTAAGCAGCCACCTACCTTAAAGTATCTACAGTAAAACCTCTCTATAACGGCAACTAAATTGATACAAACCCTTTCTGATTTATTAACCCTTTCTCTGCCGCAGTCGCATAAATGCACCACGACAAACAGTGCAGTCCCAGGGACTTCACTATTTGTATCAATCTCTATTTCTATATATGTGCTTTATTCTTTTGAAATTTGCATTTATTTATCTCATTTCCTTATTTTACTGAATGATTTAACAAACATGGATGGCTGAAGACAATTAGAAATTTTGCGCCGAAAGGGTTAAACGTTCACCTGATACAGACGCATTTGTACGCATTTGCAAACAGAGTAGATCCAGATCATACATCTCCTGTTGAAGCTGCCTGATCAGTATATGTCATGGTGAAATGTCATGTTTATAAACCACTTATACATAATTAAGCTAAATAATTTTCCGTACACTCAATATTTCCTCAATGAATATTCATTGGGTAAAAAGTTTAAGTTAAGTACATACACGTATCCTGCAGCAATCTTTCCAAAAGCACTAGCATTTGGAAATAAATTTACTTTCATAAAGTATGCCAGTGTGTGTATATTCTTTTTTATATGCTTTATTCTCCCCGTCATAGGTATGTGAGGGTCGAGGAGGACCATCCCTCATCATACCTTGCAATAATTTGGTTAGTAGCATTGTATCATGTTTATGGTAAGTATAATAAATTGACAAACAAAACGATTCAAGGAAATCAATTTTAACAATGTTATTTGAGAATAAATAGTATTATTTATTTAATGCTTGTACAAATGCATTTTTCAAGGGGAGTTTCTACGGATTTGATGATAAAAACAGATGTGTGTATATTCTTATAACATTCCTAGTTTTACATATGTATGCGTCGACATAAATGTTTGTTCCAAACCACATGTTAGTTTACCTTGATGTCATTCGGATTCCAAGCAGGTTATAGGAAAATTATTCGTATGCAATCTTTCAGACTCCAGATATCTGAAGACAAGACAGTAATCTGCCGTATATAGCGGTACATCGGGCATTTTAAATTCTAGCCATAGTTTCAATAAGGAAGACTTTCAGACCAACACGCCTGTTTGGTTTTATGTATTTTATTTCGATATGGTAATAATGAATATGATATTTTCTTGAGATTCGAATTCGTATTGTCTTTTGGATGAGCACATTTATCGGGATGTTGACTTCTCATTGGCCTGTGAAATCGTAATTTAATTAACCTACCACCGGTTTCTTTGACCCCGGCATCTGGCCACAGCAAACAAATAAACAGTTCACCGTAAGAGGGAGCTTAGAGTCAAATTATAATGGATAAGCCAGTCTTAAGTCTCTCATGAACTTATATAGCATATGATTGAATTAACCCTTTCGCTGCCAATGCCGGATCTGTGATTACTATGCAAACAGTTTGGATCCAGATGAGACGCCGAGTAACTCGGCGTCTCATCAGGATCCAAAATGTTTGTTACTGTTACTATGTTTTTGAAATAAAAATGAAGAAATAAAAAAAATGAAAAATTGTAGCAGACGACAAAGTTAGCAGACGACAGAGTTTGACAGCGAAAGGGTTAAGGGGCAGGGGAAGGGATGGCAGCTGATGATAATATCGATAATATTGACGTTACAAGGAAGCTGTGGTATCTAATCTGATGCGCTTTGTGCTATATGTGCCACCCGTATAGCTTTCACGGCACGCTTACGTAAATATCATAGATTGATTGGTTTAATTCAGGTTAGATGCAAACAAATATATACAATCTGCATCATAGTAAAATAATTTGTATCGCAAAATTTGACTTCATGACGTAATACATATAGAAAACAACGAGTCTTTAAATCTGAAAATGCCTGGAATGGAAAACTTTTATGCACGTGTAAACCACATGACACATCCGCTCGTGTACAAGTTTCGTAACTGTTGCACCAAGTTTACCACACATCGATATCTTTTCAGAAAAGCACGACCCGTTGGGCAGGAAGAAAACGTAATTGCACGCAAAATGGCTATTATTTGCATGACGTATTAAACCTTTATCTCATAGAAAAAACTTTTCATGCTGTTGCAAACAGTGTATACCAAGATCAGACGATTCTAGTATGAGTTTGCATAATATAGATATGACTCTACAGTTCTTTTCCACGCTAAAAGAATGTTATTTCCTAAGCAATTAGCAAATTTATACTCATACATGCATTATTTTTTACTATATATCACGATGGCAAGGGAGGGGTGCTTTACCGTACCAATGGTGATGCAATGATTACTTATTCAAACAGGTTTGATCCAGATGATACAACAGTAAATTAGATCAGGATCTGAACTGATCTATGCATAGGTTATATGAAACAACAAAGAAGAAAATTCAAATATAAAAAAATGAGAAGATGACATATTTTGTAGACGACAATATTTGTCATTCATGTTATACGGCAATATAACAGGGAAACATGGAAAATGCTGGTTCATCCCTTTACCATTTATGGTCTTAGACAGGAAATCTGCTGTGGAATCAGAGTAGCAGAATCCCCACTCATGTTGTGCGCCTTTTACGAGTATGCAAGGCGTGAACACTCTAGATATCATCCCCCGAAGCTACACACTGATATTTAACGGTCTCATACACTCTTTGAAATCGTGTTTCCGTCGTCACAATGCTACCCACCATTGGTTCGTTAAATGTTTAGAGTAACTTCAAATTTTCAATTTTTCCTGTGACCATGTGACAGTATGTATGTCATGTTGATGTTTACAGAACCAGAAACTGTATAGTTTGTGTCAATAAGGCATCTATTTTTTAAAGCGGGCATACGGTCTGTACACTGGACCCCTACACACTTTTTAACTGTGCAACGCTATAGTATTAACTGGAGACTCTTTAAGGTCATTGACAATGCCATTTTCTTATTGGTCATGTGCATCCACTTTGAGTACGACATGGGTGGGCAAAAATACTCAATAACTCGAAACCACAGTTTATTGAATATGCAATATACTAATTAAGTAGAGTTCATGCATTTAACCTTTATCTGGATCAAAATAAAATATATCTGCTTAAACTGTTTTTAAGTAAATTAAATTGTTTACGATTCATGCAAGCTTTTCAGAAACCATTGACAGAATATTAAACATCTTGAATCATAAGGAGACTGCAAGCTACTCGGTGTCTCATCAGGATCCAAACTATTTGCAAACGCTGCTCAGGTCGCGCTTAACAGGATAATGGCTAATGTAATATTCCATAATATCTTGTTTGGTTAGCCTCCCCTCACGGGACCCCGGCGATCCCCGGCGGGACCAGGGGACTTCCTTACATCTGTCGTGATCTCCTGATACAACTCAGCTGTGGCTCCTCATGGCCGCAATAATGAAAAAGTTCCATCTCTCAAGGCTCGATCATGCACGTAATCGAATCATACCCCTCCCACCGAAATCTAGTCGCATAGGGGGCGCCACGAACGAACATCACTTTGAAGTGATATGGTATATGATCAGGCAATGATCAAAAATGGACCTGTGAAATAATTAAAAGCCACATTTACATACAAGAAATATTTTTTGGCTTTCATATGATAATAACCATAAGGAAATCAGTAGTGACTTCAAAGAGCCACACACTTACAGAAATACCGAGCAATAGCGACCTTCATACAATTTGGAAAAAGTCATAGGCTTAATGATATATATAAAAATTAATTAAACTCAACTTTTATGGTAGGGGGTCGTTACTTTGAGCACACGTGTCCGTAGAGTATATTTTGTTTGGAGTGGTGAATCCATAATTATAATACATAGATCTCTATATTTTAATAACCCTTATTCTGCTGAATAATCACCCCGCCCTTTCTGAAATATTAACCCTTTCCTTGTTCTGTATTTGTTCCAAATGATAATAACTACTGAATAATCATGACCAAAAAAGTTATAATGAAATATGGAACATTGTAGCCAGAGCAAAGAAACAGATCTTTCAAATTCCATTAGCAAACAGAACAAACCCTGATCAGACGGCTCTTCTAGGAGCCGTCTGGTCTGGGTCTACTCTGAAAACACGTTTACATGAAGGAAAGGGTTAAAAAGCAAGAAATTGTATAAAAATTTATCACTGAGGAAAATGATTTTATAACAAACAGGACAGGCGCCCCTTGATATAGGTCTACACTGTTTGCAAAGGTCGTATGTACTTGGTTTCACCATTTTAATGTTAAAAGTATACATTTACCCGTGTTCAACAACGACAAACTTACTTACTCATGATCAATATACATAAGAGCGAGCAGAAGTTTCCTAGTTTCATTATTAATTTAATGATAAATCCTTTACCTAATGAATATCCATGTAAGAAATAATGATATCTAGAATATTAATTACATTAGTTCTAATTACATGTATTGCATATGAAAACACAGGAACTTTTGTCTACGGCAGAAACTGTAGAGTCAGATCTATATTATTCCATAAGCAAAGAGACCATCACCTTGCTCAGTTTGAAATCAATTATCAACACCATGAGACAACCTGTTCCCAGAATATTTAGCGTGTAGCCAGGCTTGAACACAAATTTATACCAATTAACATTTATACATGTATTCGAAAACAGTTAATTGATAAATAAACATGCACGACTTTTAAAGCATTCATCCATAGGCTATTTTTAGATCCAACTACTTTGAATAAATCTACCGAAAAGGAGCATTAACTAGAGAAAAGGATTATTTTTAGAATTTTGTAGTTTGAAACCATTGTGATAAATAGAGCATTTGCTCCTATAGGAGCAAATGCTCTATTTATCACAATGGTTTCAAAAAGTGACTTTTATAGTCTCGTAGAAAGGCGTATTTATGGAGGAAAGGGTTAACCATTTACCTGATATAATCATTTTACGTCTTTGAAAATTATTGGAGCCGTCCGTTCAGGGTCTGCTTCGTTTGCTAGATTTTATTATATATACTATAGTTTCTGCTAATGTAAGACAATCCTGTGTGCATAAATTATACCATCATAAAATCTCAGCAAATGAATATTCATGATGACATTATTCACGAGGCAAAGGGTTAACGCATAAAAAAGTTATGCAGAGACAATTAGCAGGAATAGCTTTCGTCTTGCATTATGCTTCCACATACCTCCAAGAACCAGCATTAGCCTTATTTTAGATGGCCACTATAGAGAGGTCTTACTGTAGTTTGTTACTGTATGTATACGGATAAGACTGAGTATTAATAGATAATGATACTATCTGGTAAATCGTCTTTGAAGCAGGCACATCGCCGCACATGTGTTGTATGTACAGTACAACCTCTTTATAACGGCCGCTAAATTGCGTTAATTAGTTGGTATTTAGGGTAGGTGGCTGCTTAAAGCAATGTGTAAGGAAAACAGAACGTTCCTATAGGAGCGTTCTGTTTTACTTTCACCTTGCTTTAAGCAGTCACCTGCTTTTAACACAAAATACTTTATGTAACTTAGTGGCCGTTATAGAGAGGTTTTACTGTAAACTGTAAAAACAATACAAAGAGTTTTCTCGTGAGGCTTATTAACCTTTAGCGTGCTCAGCAGTTATAGCTCAAATCTTAGCTTGCTTCGTACATAAAGCCATTGGTACACCGTGTCTCTTAAAGTGACATAGACATACAGCATTGCCACAGATAAGAGAGCTCCTAAAAGAGCCCCACCCCGATCAGGGTCTGCACTGTTTGATGAATCAGTAGCTCGTACCAGCTAATATATGGGTTCCAAAGGACATCTTGAATGGGTTCATCGTAAACAATACGGGTTTGGTCATAGGCTTTTTTCCTTTTGTAAAAAACGCAAACCGACAAACAGTTTTGAATCTAACTTATTTGGCGTCGCATCTGAGTCTTCACTGTTTGCAACAGTAAAGGAAAGAACAAATTTACCCGTAGTGTGTTAAAGCGTGCAGTGCGTAGTTATCGGGTTTAACTCTTTACTCCATATATACGCCCTTCTACGCCTTTGCAAAAGACGTCTGATCAGGGTCTACTGTGTTTGCTTATTGAATAATATAGATATGATGATGTAGTTTCTGCTATGGCAAGCCCCTTTTGTATTCATATGCCTATATAAAAAGTAATGAAACTAATGTAATCACTATTCACGAGTTCAGTATTTCTTACCTGAATATTCATGGGTCAAGTCAGTAAAACACATAAGTGTACCACTACAGTAAACAGCCTCTAAAGCAGATATATGGTAAAGAATAGTTTAAATCATTTAGGCAGGTGGATGCTTAAGGTAGGATTAAAGTCACACTAAGAGCTTATTTGGGAGCTTTCTACCTGGCCATCACCCTGCATTAACCCATTTGCTCCCACGATCCCATATATGGGACGTTAGCAAATAGTGTAGACTCTGATCATAATGCGGCGTCTGATCAGAGTCTACACTGTTTGCTGATAGGAATTTCAGTATAAAACAAAACGAAAATGAAAAATTAGACCAGACATCCCTTGGATAAAAAATGGACTAATCCAATATATAAGCATGGAATAATCCACTGGGAGCAAATGAGTTAAGCTGCCACCTGTTATAAAGACAGATAGTGATACTCATTTGAAATTCAGGGTTTATTGTATAAACTTTTAACGAGCATTGAATCCCATTTGCAAATGTTTGTTACAACATGGCTGCTACATATTTAATTATATTTTATCCTGTCCTTTCAAATTAGTCTTGTGACATTATCCACAATTTAGTCTTATTTCCCGGGAGTTTTCCAGAATCCCAATTAATTGAGTAAAGTATTATCCCACTATAAAAGTAATCTCACAACGGTTGCTTGCAAGCTAAACCGATTTCATATTAATACATCTTCCACAATATTTGGCCCGGGCTGTAATCAAATTGCGCGCGCTCGGCACGCGCCTCAAATTGTCTCAATCGGAGGGGTTCGAATATTTACATTGGATGCTTAAATGTTTCTGCGAAACACGTGTTCTGGATTAAAGATTGTTTGCGGAAATCCTTCAGAGTTTTAAGATCCATTCAGCTTTTGCCCGACTAAATAGGGATGGACACGGAATTAATTTGGCTTCAACAAAAGTTCGGTGTATCCCTATCCGATTTAATTATCTCTGTAAATAATCAGGGTCACAGCCCCGAACCCCAAGCATAGCAGAACGAGCTTTCTAGAACAATGGTTGGCAAACATTGGCCGGGGATGATAAGCAATGTATGCCATGTCGCGAATGTTCTTTCGCAAACAAAACTCAAGGCTTTCTATAAAACCTGCAATGCCCGTAGACTGTGAAACCACAACGCTTTTGAGAATTGTCCTTGTAAAGTGTAAATGTGTTGGTTGAATCTTTTGGTGCCAAACAAATTTCGTCTGCAAACATTGTCGCCTGATTTAGCTTTCAAGGTTAACATAACTCGCGACTGATGCAATTTAAATCATGGGCCAAAGGTTGTAAACTTCCGAGTTTGTTCTGAGATCATTCTCAAGTATCTGATTGGCCATTCAGATATTTGAGAATGATCTCAGGCTCAAGCAATACGTTTTATATCCTCAGTACCTAACGTATTACTCTACTCATCTGGATCCAAACTATTTGCGCAAAGGTGGTCATAGATTCGCCAGGTGCTGCAAGGCATCGAAGGAGTAAATGTAGGGATTTATTATAGAAATATAGTAAATCCCCACTGAACCGGAATTCTTATAGAGAAGAAGTCAGATACTTTAAGGCACGTGACTGCTGAATGCAGAGTGAAAGGACTTTCATCCTGCGTTAAGCTGTCACGTGTCCCAAGACCGAAAATCATACTTATTTTGGGCGTCCGGTTTAGAGAGGTTTTACTGTATCTAATGAGTAGTGTTAAACCCTTTCGTGGCCAAATAATTTTCGACCACAGAAATCTTTATCTACTTTAGGTTTTAACCCTTTCACCGCCGCTGTCGCATAAATGCATCACGACAAATAGTGCAGTCCCAGATCAGACGCCGCCTTTTCAAGGCGGCGTCTGATCAGGGACTTCACTATTTGTCTCAATATCTATTGCGATATATGTGCTTTATTCCTTTGAATTTTGCATTTATTTATCTTATTTCCTTATTTTACTGAATGATTTAACAAACTTGGATTGCAGACGACAATTAGAAATTTGGCACCGAAAGGGTTAAGGGGATTTTCTTTCAATTTTATTTCCAACACATAGTATGTCAAACACTTTGGATCCTGATGAGATACTCATCTGCTCCGCGTCTCATCTGGATCCAAAGTCTTTGCTTATTGAATTATCTTGATAGCAAAGTACTCATTTTCGACTGTTAATGATACTTTTAACTGACCAGTATAACCAATTAGGATTTAACTACAGTAACAAATGCCAAATAGCGACCACCCAAAAATTAAATCTAAATCTGTGTTTTCCTCCATATAAACATATTTTTCACGCATTTGCAAACAGAGTAGATCCAGATCAGACGACTCCTATAGGAACCGTCTAATCAGGATCTGCTCGCTGTTTTTGCTTATTACACGAACTAGATCTGATTATACAGTTTTGTAAGAGCAAAAGCTTCCATTGAAAATATTACAGTTTGAAACTTCAGTTAATAAACATTTATGGTGTCATTGTTTCTGCCATTAATATTGAGCAGGTAAAGGGTTAACCCTTTCACCGCCAGTGTAGCAAAAATGCACCACGACAAATAGTGCTGTCCCAGATCAGACGCCGCCTTTTCAAGGCGGCGTCTGATCAGGGACTTCACTTTTTGTCTCAAAATCTATTTCTATATCTCGTTCTCATTTCCGTATTTTACAAAATGATTTAACAAAAGTGGTTTGCAGACGACAATTAGAAATTTGGCGCCGAAAGGGGCTTTCTAAATTGTGTTTGTCCTATTTTAACCCATTCCTTCATATTGACACCTTTTGGCGCCCTAGTAAAAATCACTTTGCAGGTTTTATAGAAACCATTCTGATAAATAAAATAGAGTATTTCCTCCATAGGAGCAAATGCCCTAGTTATTACAATGGTTTAAAAACTACACAGTTCTAAATGGTAGATTTATTCAAAGAGGTTGGGTCTAAATAGTTGGATAACCAACCGACTGCTCATATAGACGCCATGTTAATTCACGGTGAAGTTGCTATAGGCGGGCTCTACTGCATTTCACTCAAAATACGGATTAATCCTTTTCCTGTTGAATATTCATGCAAGAAATAATGACATCGCGAATATTTATTAGCTGAAATTTTTGAATGGCATACGTACACTGGTGTTTTTGGTATTGATGGAAAGAGTCATATCTTTTTTATAATTTTATACGCAAACAAAGCAGATCCTTATCAGACGGCTGCTACAGAAGCAGTCTGATCTGTGTTTACTCTGTTCGCAAATGTGTGAGAAAAAAAATAAATGAGGGAAATGCTAAGCTTGAAACTCGATTTTCCTCTGTTGTATTAGTGACGCAAATGAATCAAATTTAGCTGGGCCAAAATTGTTTTGAAAACGTCCATGAGGTTTACAAGGAACTTGATATTGTTAAACATGTTCAAAGCCTTTGAGCGCAAGATTTAATTGAGCATGAACAAGTTTTATAAGCACATCAGCACTCAGTGGTTTAACCGGTCTCATGATAAGGGCGACCTGACTCGCAGAGCCAAGCTGACACTTGGTCAACAGTTTCTTCAAAACCTGAATGAATCGGATGAAAGTAAAGCTTGTATCAATTTGTAACACCCTATGGAAAAATGTTTTATTTATCTTAATAAAGATTGACAGGAATGCGATGCATTCATAGACCTATCAGTAACACTTTGAATGCTGAATTATCAAAGTGAAATGGTTCATCATTGTAAAATGGTTCATCATTGTGAAATGGTTCGTGAAATGGTTCATCATTGTAAAATGGTTCATCATCGTGAAATGGTTCGTGAAATGGTTCATCATTGTGAAATGGTTCATCATTGTGAAATGGTTCGTGAAATGGTTCATCATTGTAAAATGGTTCATCATCGTGAAATGGTTCATGAAATGGTTCATCATTGTGAAATGGTTCGTGAAATGGTTCATCATCGTGAAATGGTTCATCATTGTGAAATGGTTCGTGAAATGGTTCATCATTGTAAAATGGTTCATCATCGTGAAATGGTTCGTGAAATGGTTCATCATTGTGAAATGGTTCGTGAAATGGCTCATCATTGTAAAATGGTTCATCATCGTGAAATGGTTCGTGAAATGGTTCATCATCGTGAAATGGTTCATCATCGTGAAATGGTTCATCATTGTGAAATGGTTCATCAATGTGAAATGGTTCGTGAAATGGTTCATCATCGTAAAATGGTTCGTGAAATGGTTCATCATCGTGAAATGGTTCATCATCGTGAAATGGTTCATCATTGTGAAATGGTTCATCAATGTGATATGGTTCATCAATGTGAAATGGTTCATCAATGTGATATGGTTCATCATTGTTTATCGGTAGATTCCATACGATATAAAAGGGTAAACTTTGCGAGAGGGTTTTGAATAACAAACAGTGCAAACCCTGATCAGAAAGCTTCTAGAGGAGCCTTTTGATCTTGTTCTATACTGTTTGCAGATGCCAGTACACACATGGCTTGCATTTGTGGGGTCAAATATAGAATTTAATTTGGATCGCGATGTTTGGCAAGAAAAGGGCACCACAGACCTATGCACATACGAACACATACACGGACGGACACTACACGTGTCCATGTCTCACAATGTTGAGGCATAAAGCGTCCATGTCATATGTTACTGACTTGCCACACACATCGTGTAGTTGTAGCTTAATTAATGATATTTTCGCAAATGAATCATATGAGATACTACTACTTCAGAACGAGGAAAAGCATATGGCGTGAAACTACCTACTCCCGTTGCTAATGATTAATAGTCGTCATGATGGCCACAAATTAATATTACAATTATATCTCATAATGTAGCAGGTTTGTGAGAACAAAATTAGTAATGAAATACTGAGGTTTAACATTAATTTATTAAACTGAAATTCGTGGCTTCTTTTTATCATATAAATTCAATTCTAAGTGAACCTAGATTTGTGGACCATGTTTATTTCCAGTTAATTGAAGTATTGGTTTTTTGGACCAAAACACATCATATTTAAAAAAAAAAAAAGAACCAAAAGAATAGCCAAAAGAAAAGAAACAACAAATGCAGTATATTTAGGCGTTGGGATGCCAGCACCCGTTCACTTGGATGCAGGAATTAACCAGAGACACTGTCTCTATATGCTATTGGATAGTGTACCTGATAAACGATATTTTGCTTATGCTTTCACAGCTATGCAGTTGTTTTAACTCTTTTGGCGCCAAATTTAAAAGGGTCGTCTGCAATAATAATTTCATATTAAATATAATTCTAAACTAATTAATAAAGGTATATTAGTAAAACATTTGTTTTAAAAACATGTATGCTTAGGCTAAAATAATACAGAAAACAGTGAAGTCCCAGGTCAGATGCCGCCTTTTCAAGGCGGCATCTGACCTTGGACTGTACTGTTTTCAATGGTGCCAACAGGCGACATTGGCGCCGAAAGAGTTAACTGACTAGAAACAAAATAGTTTCAAGATTTTTCAAATTATTTTGATTTGTTTGATACTTTTAGATAAAAAACAAACTATTAATTTAGACACTGTAAGTTTTAATCCAACAACCAAAATAAAGCAACAACAAAAACATAGACCCTACAGCTAGAATTTAATTTATTGGAGGCAAACATGATTCAAACCATACTGACTTATTAAACAAACTTGTTAATTAGGCAAGTCATGCGGTTAGTTATTGAAATCCTACAATTCAAAGTATAGACAGGAATGAATGGAGTCAATCTTTGCAAACAATTTGTTAAAGATTCGGCAGAAGAATATCAACAATTAACAATATTAACACTTTTTATGAAACAGCATATTTTGATGAGAAACAAACCTCGTATATATTTTGCTTTGAGGGACTCTAACATTTGTATGCGGGATATGGGATAAATGGAGTTTGCAAACAGTGTAGACCCAGACTAGAGAGTACATCCAAGGAGTCCCCTGACCAGGGCCTCTATTGTTTTTCCTGTACAGTAATCTAGCAAATTAAATCGTTTTATATTGAATGGACTCTAACGTTAAACTATAATGGAACATTACAATGTGAACATTCGGCTTTCAAAAGGTTAAAGATGTGAAATTGTTCGTTGATATGATGAAATGCCTGATGTCATGGGTCTCTGAAAGCATCATCATTTCGTGCACAATGGGCCCTGCGAAAGTCGCAATGCCCCCAGGCAAGCACACTTTCCCATTTGAAATCTCAGTTTACAGTCTTACACCTACTGTCACAATAGTTAATATCCATCTCTCTCAAAGCACGACGTCCCTACAGCCATCTGATAATTTATAGGAGGTGGTGAGAAGAGAGTATAACACAGGTACTGTCTATACTGTTATCCCTTTTGAGTGCATGGAACGAGTTAAATGGCAGTTGCAAGCAATGAAGACACAGACCAGAAATCTCCCGAGGGATCCTTGTAATCAGGGTCTCATTCGAACTCTTACAGAAGATAAAAGTTAATAGTTTCATACGGAATGGATCCTTTTATTAAGCAACGGTCAATATATCAACTTTTAAAACCAGCATTCAAAGAGTAAAAAATAAAACGCATCTTTTTAATACAATAAATGTGGTCGAATGTGTAACCTTGTAAACGGGAAGCAATTTCTGTCCATAATTAGCCCGAAAGAAATATATATTATGACGCATGCCGTTCCAGTGATGCATTTACAATGTATACATGTATATGGTTAAATAAATTATTAAATTATGTTACAAGCTAGTGAAACACAATAGAAAAGAATATCACTGATGAAGTTCAGTAACATTTGTTGTTCTGAATTATAAACCTAACTGAACAGAACAAAACTATAGTCCACTATCCACTGGACAGTAAAACCACTCTAAACCGGAATTCTAGTAGAGAAAAAAATGATACTTTAAGGTAGGTTGTTGCTTGATGCAGGATGAAAGTCATGCAGAAAGCTCCTAGAGGAAATTTCTGCATGACTTTCACTCTGCATTAAACTGCCACCTGTCTCCAAGACCGATAGTTGTATTGAATTTAACATCCGGTTTAGAAAATTCAGCAAAGAGTTTATACTGCAATTAGCATAGGCCTTTATATCTGTATAAGTCATTTGTATATCAGCCCAAGTGCAGAATACTTATGTAATTCACAGAACTACAGATAACGGTACTACAATCGTCATTTCTCCGCCAAACCCTATTCTGTGACCACTGTTTAGAATGGCCCCTTCGAGACCACTGGTCACAGTACAGGGTTTGGTGGAGAAATAAAGAAGTTATTCATGACAATGTTTAAATTTACGCATCTTATCTGGGGCCCAGGTAAAGATATTTTAATAATTATTGTATATGTCTGTTTGCTATCATGTTACAAATATGAGTGTTTTGTAACCATTGTTCTATTTATCAAATGTGAATGTGAAAATAATTAAAGCATTTATCATACGATGAAACGTTTTCGCAATGTATATTTATTTCCACTCGAAACCGTTTTATTTGTCATGCATACTATATGCCGTCAGTAAAGACTATTCATACCGACTCAAATATATCATTTTCTTTTTTAAAGCACCCAACAAAATGTGCTACGTTTTCGTTCTTTTTATAATATGACTTTTCTGAGCAAATACATATTATCCGGCCGTTATAATGAAATGCTTTAAAAGTTAATGTTTAAAAAAGAGGTAAATTAATGCGTTCTTTTCAACAATGATTCTGCGTTAATTGATATTAACATGCTTTTTATATCAGAAGCTTAAAGAAATGCATATTTTTCAATGGAAAACACAAAGTTCTATTGTATCAACTTTATAGTATAGTAAAGTTTGCTGCTTTGGTTTTCATGTTAATTTATAGAAAAATTCATTTTTGCCATAATTTATTCGTTTCATTTCAACAGGCATAGATTATCGCTTCCAAACAACGTTTCAGCGCAATTTAATAACATATTTACAGAACTTTATGTGATGTATGCAGTGCTGTAGAACCTCTCTAGAGTGTCTATTTAATAATTCAACACGGAGATCTTTAAAGGCATATGGCTGTTTAATGCAGAATTAATTTAATACAGAAAGCTTCCGTTGGAGCGTCTGTATAATGTTTGCCACCTGCCTCTACGACCCAGATGTAGACTTGTTTCGGTAGTCACATCAGAGGCGTTTTCCAGAAAATTGCAAAGTACACTCTTTTTGTATCTTACATAAAAGCTTCACACGCCTTGACTGAATCACACTATAACCATCTTCCTAGAAAAGCAGTCTGATCACGGTCTGCACTGTTTGTCATGTTACATTTTTCTTTAAAAATATTCCCAGAATATTCAAGGTAAGTTTAACTTTGTATGAATTTTGAAATAGTCCTTTTGAAAAACAAGCGTTGTAGGGTTTAATGGATGGGATTGTCTATAAAACGTCTAGATCGCTGTGAGGTTGAAACGACATATATAAACAAGCTATAGAAGACAGGCAAGTGATAACTACTTATCATCTCATTAATTTTACTGCTTAGTTTTGACAATTCATCTGTCGTCCGTAATAAATGTCACCGCTGAAAAATACTGTTAGTATATTTGAATACTTCTCCTTAGGCTCATGCTGGAATCACGTGTTTCATTGTCTCAGCGACTCGTATATAGCGTAATTTGCCTTAACACATTCCCGCATATTGACGCCTTTTGACGCCCCTGTAAAAGTCACTTTTTGAAACCATTTATCAGAACGGTTTTAGAACTACACAATTCTAAATATTTTCTTTTCTCTAGTAAGTGCTCCTTTTGGGTAGACTTTTTTTTTCAAGAGGTTAGGTCTAAAAATGGCCTAAATGGGAATCCCGCAGTGAAAACATAGTGTTTGTTTGAGTTTAGATCTGGTGCTTCTGATTCTGACTACTTCTGATCCGATCAAGCTGCTGAGAAACTACTGTCAAATAGTTTAAACCCTGATAAGACGCCAAGATACTCTGTATTTCATCCGGATCCAAGATCTTTGTAATACGAGTCAATCCCGAATAGCAGGATAAGCAGGAAATCTAGGATCTTCACGCAGGAATAGGACTTATAAATTCTGAAAAGAAATGAGTTGGTTAGCTATAATAAAATGCACAATGAAGAAAATATATTCCAAAAAAGGGAATTAATATAATACATAAATACTTGAATTGCTCTGATCTAATTTTTCGACCACTAAGGGCCTTTTATAATCTTTGAAAAAGGCCCTTAGTGGTCGAAATATTAGATCAGAACAATTCAAGTATTTATGTATAATAGAATGAATAAAGTATTCTATTGCTGCGTATCTTGTAGAAATTATTAAGTAGTTGCATGATACCATTCAAACCTTTCTTTGTAGCTCGTTTTAAAATACTTAAAATACGTAAATCATTTGTTTATATGCTGAAAAGAAGTACATATATATCGCAAGCAAACCAATCGAATAAAAGTTAAAGCTAAAGGCTAAAGACAAAACTTTCGAATACCCCGATGTTATTCGCGGATATAATAGTATTTGTTAGGTTTGTGTTTTGAATTCGTAACTGTTCAAAATAGATAATAATTTATAGTACAACAAAAAATGTAAGTATGAACGAAACCGGGTTATTTCTTTTTATTACATTGACATTCTTCGATATGAGTTCAAATTTACAATATTCATAAGAATAATTGAACATAATCAATACCATGTTTGCAGATTTTATGGATAATATGTGTCTATTGTAGAGACTATCACTTTAATCTCAAAATTAATAATTGTAATAAAGGTTTTTCATTTTTTGTTGATGTCCAATTCAGACAGTGTCTTAAACGAAAACGTTGAAACACATTGATCCGAAGAAAAGGAATTTCATCAAACATCTAATTATTTTAAACATTTATTACAAGAACAACATCAAATATACAGCATACTAAAAACCGTTCTTTATCTTGAAATGTTCAAATCTCTAACATGTTATTTGGAAGGACTCCATAGTTGCTCGATTTCTAGTGTAGTAGTTTCCGATTCATGTTCAACATAATGTTCGAGTAATGAAAGGTTTACTTTTACGATTTCCTCTTGTTTGCTAAATTACGTTTTGTGCAATAGGCGTTACGAAGGTCTGTGGGAGGTATAGTGCCATTAGAGAACACCTTGTATTCCATCTTTTATGCAATGCTTTCCAGCCATCAACCTTTAAAATGCTGATAATTATTTTTTGATAGCAAAAAATGTCACTTAATTCAAATTTCGAAGCAGGATTTCTTCCATTGTTTTTCAAGGATGGTTAAATAACAAGGGTATCAAACAGTTTGGATCCTAATGAGACGCCCAGTGCCTCGGATCCAAACTGTTTGCAAAGGTTATCGCGGATCCTCCCGTAACGTGCCTTGTCCCGCGGTAAAAATGTCTGCTCAAAGTTATATCTGTTCACGTGTGGACTACTTCCGATGGGATCAAGCTTTTGAGATCATATTGACCAAGTGTCTTGACATAAAGTTTTGAGAAAGTACTGGCCAAATGGTAAACTGCTTGGATCCTGATGAGACGCCGAGTTACCCTGAGTCTCGTCTGGTTCCAAGCTGTTTGCAAATGTTGCGGTGAGCGGAATAAGTGTCAAGTGAGAGTCGCTGTGGCAAGGTGCATCAGCGATACTTCTCCAGAAGCACTTAATGCCGCTGCGACAATGTTAGAGATATATTAAAGTACAATAAACTGCACACGATTTACACGAACCTTTCAGTGACATCAAAGCATGTAATGGTACATATATCTTTAAAACGGCGTGTATGTTTGTCACATTTCATGTTAGCATAGTTGCTTATAAGAAATAAAATAAAACATTTCAGCTACGTGAGATTGTGTTTCCAGGTAAATCATGGATGGCAGCTCGTTGGGCTTTAGACTCCATTTCCTCTTAGCTGTTTCATATGTTTTAGATGTCCAGATTTGAAACAGACATTATTAAATTATAACCCTTGACAACGACGGAGGTATATGCAGATGCTTAACAGTTATGGCCATGTTAAGCTGTTCTTATACCTATGAACAACAATAGGGTAGTATACTTCTTGTACCTATCTTAAAGTTTCTACCTATGTACCCTGGAATATCAGTACTTGTTATTGTTTAAGTATATTATCAACGATGCTTATACAGTAGAACCTGTCTTAAGCGGTCATTAAAACGAGGTCTAATCATGGGTCTGTAAGGCATGTGGTAGTTTAATGCAGGTCAAAAGTAGCACAGAAAGATCCTATAGGAGCTATCTGAGTTACTTTTGATCTGCATAAGCAACCACTTCCTTTTTAAGAGAAAAACTTCCATTCTAAGAGAATTTTTATGCTCAAACATAAATGGCAGCTTAGACAGCTTAGACTGCTGTATTCATAATTACTTTATGATTCACAGACTTATTAATTTATGTTTAACAAAGTATAGTTTCTGTCATTTTGGTGGAAGTTCGGAAAAAATCAATCGTCTTTGAGAATATCTTTAAGAATTCTTGATCATTCAAGTAGCATCCTCTTTTAGAGGCAACTTCAAACTATGAAAGTCATCATATGCAGTTATGATAATATAACATTTTAGAATAACTCTAGGTTATATTAAATCATTAGAATTGGTCGATTATTTAGTGTAGAACGATTTTGTTCCAGATTGGACCATCGAACACTTGTTTTAACCATTCAATATTCATGTAAGAAATAATGACATCATGAATATTTAATAGCTGAATTTTTATTTTGTAAACTTTTCAAGGGATTTTTTTTGTTTCGATAAAAACTGTAGAAAACATCTATATTATGCCACAAGCAAACAGAGCAGACCCTGGTCAGATATGGGAGCCATCTGGTATGGGTCTACTCTGTTTGCAAATGCGTGAAAAGGCGTTTATATATGGAGGAAAAGATTAAAAGAAATAAAGTGTGTTCAAAATTTGACGAATTATGTGAATGCTGGAATTGTTTTATTACTTTTTGTCATTATGTATGTGCATTTAGGTAAGTTTTCAGATGATAGATTTCCTTTGGCAAATACGTATTAAACATTTAATTAAACACGTTCCTCTTGAATATTCTCCTATTAAATACACAATGTAATAACATCATGACTATTTATTGGCTGAGGCGTTTTAATGGCACTTTTTCTCTTGAATATTCATGTATGAAATACAGTAAAACCCCGCTAATGCGACCACCTAAAGGAGGTATACTTCTGGGTGCTAGATACATGTGGTAGCTTAATGCAGGACAAAAGTAATGCAGAAAGCTCCTCTAGGAGCTTTCTGTATTACTTTTGTCCTGTATTAAGCAATCACCTGTTTAATAGGACATTCATGTTTATTTATTAAGTGGTCGCATTAGAGGGGTTCTACTGTACTGACATCATGAATATTCATTGGCTGAAGTTTTATAAAGGCATATATACATAGGAGGTTTTGGTAATGGTATAAACTGTAGAGTATGGTCTATTACAATTCCATTAGAAAACAGGGCAGACCCTACAAGAGCCATCTGATCTGGGTCTACTTTGTCTATTCTGTTCACGAAAAAGCGTTTATATGAGGGGAAGGGTCATTAAGAAGTTGGTTTGCATATTTTAGATTGTGCTATACGAAGTGGAAGGAAAACACACATTTACCCATCGTGATTCCAATACGTTTGAAAGAAATATTTCTAGCTTGTATAAGCAGGTATGGGTGTGTGTACTACACATTACAGCATTTTACATTTAATGAATTATTATTCAGCGCTGTTGTTTTAACACTTTTCCTGTTGCATAATCATGTCAGAAATAATGACATCGTTGATATTAACTAGATTGTTTTTATTTTAGCCAATTTCTGGTGTTTTTTTTATAATTTCAATATAGTATACTAACTATAACCATAACACTCACAATACCGTTGAATTAATGTTATTACCGTAAATAATATAATGCTGCAAGACTATTAAGAAACAAATGGAGAGAAACTGTCTACAACTTGTTTCTCGAGGAATTGAACACTCGCCACATACTTCATTCTCAGTGTTGTTAAACCTTCTGATCCTTCGAGATCATGAATTTCAGTACTTCTTGTTTTGAAAATTGAATACCGCTTAAGCCGGTGCTAGGGGGCGTGAGTTGCACTTTCAATTACTGTTCATGAACAGACTCAATAAAACCGAGTCTGCAATTTTCTCTTTTTGTGTTGCAATTTTTGCTCTCGGGGGATCACCTCCCTTCAGAATTTATATACACTGTTGTACGTTATTTTCCATGAGAACAGTAAGTACAGAACTTGGAAAAACTCATGCGTATTTAGTGGTTTATGTCAGTACTTTTAACATGAACTCTTCATCATAAGCATAACGCCAAAGGCGAATGCGTGGTCAATTGGTTGCAAACAGTTTGTATCCCGTTGAGGCGCCCTAGTTCTGGTTTTGAAAAGAAAATTCCAATTTGACAAATGAAGTATATGAAATATATTTGGCAGCGAAAGGGTTGACGAATATTCGTATCCGTTTACACCATGAAGACGTATTTCTATAGATGCCTTTGCAAACAGACTAGACTCAGATCAGACGGTTCCTATAAGTCTGCTCTTTTTGCTTATAAATAACAGAAATGTTATTCTGCATTTTCTGCAATGGCCAAAATGTCCATGTGTTCATGTATCAGTATAAAAAATAAACTAATTAATATTCATGAAGTCTATTCTTATATAAATATGTGTGGAGTAAACAGTACATTTGCGGCTTTTAGACCAGTATTTCACTGGTTAAACCTAAACAGTTTGCCCGTTCAGAATAAATACTAACCCTTCTTTGTAAGTCTCTGATTTGCTAAAAGTCTCACTGACTTCCGAATCGTTCAATCCTGTGAGAAACTATTGACCGAGTGTCAAACAGCTTGGATCCGGATTAGACACTGAGTTACTCGGTGTCTCACCTGGGTCCAAGCTGTTCGCAGATGCCAACCAAGACGCACTAAGCATGAAGACAGCTAATTTTTTATTTAACCTACAATAAGTTTTATACTTTCGTTTCTGTCATTACTTTTCAAAAAGCCTTGCCAGAGTGTTTCAGTCGTTTTGAATCTCGATGAGACGCCGTTACTCTGCATCTCATCCGGATCCAAACTGTTTCAAAACGTTGCCACAAACGTACTGAGTGATATAAAAACCATTGTTAGAGTTAGGTTAGGTTATTGAAAACTAGTTCAAACATATAGATCAAGCTTCAAGAAGATTTGAACATCAAAACAGGTGTACATAAAGGGGAAATCGTATTAAAATCTTTCATGTCTTTAGTTCAAGGTAATCATAGCTAAGGAAGAAAAAGGAATGTCCAGTGCTCACATCCGCAACTCGTCGAATGACTGATTTAAATTTGACACCGGTTCTCTGACTAGATTATTACAACTTATGCATCATATGAAATATACAATATTTATCCGCGGTGTCCCTTTGATGTCTAGAGACCCTAAGAAGGCGTAAGAATGCGACGAAAGTGTGTTTTGTCCAGTTTTGAATAATGTCCTAAATGCAATACATCTTTGTGGGCTTAGTGTTGACAAAATCCCTCACATCAAAAGAAATCCACTCTACATGCAAGTATTCGCTGTCAATCTGCGGATTCATCGAATGATGAGAAATCAGCAGTTGTTTTGAAAACACATTAACAGCGATGAAGACGTGCTTACCGCCCAGGTGAAAGAAGCCCCTTCTAAATTTGTTTGCACTTAATTTGAACACATCTTCAAATAAAATTAAGATTTTGCGGGATTTATTATTAATAACAGATAGGCGAATTTCTTTAGATATATCTCCATTAACATCAGCGTGAAATTTGAAATAAGTAGCGGAAGAAAGAGTTTGCAATGTTGTTATTATGAACATACATTTTAATTTTGCTTTCTTCCTTAAAATGAAATGACACGCTGCGGCATGCAAATGTTGTTAATCATTTTGCACCAAGTGAGCGTGCACGACATAGAGGTCTGGAATGTTTTACACAACTACATGTAGAACAGTTTGTGATTAGGAAAATATCAACGTTCTTTTGATGTCGATAATCAGTTAGTACTTGCTTCGAGCAACATAAACAGGCATATCCAACATTATGACAATCTTTGAAAATAATAAAAGAAACTGAACTGAAATTCGCGAAAAACAAGTGCGTCTGATATTTTATCGAAGCCTGGTGTAATCTATGCATGTTGCATATTATTTAGATCATTTGTAATATAAATGTAATTACAATGCTTACGTAAAATTAGAAACAAAATGGTAAACTATATGGCTCTATCTTCCAGCTGGCTTGTGGTTGGTTGTACTTTGTCTGAACCCATTCCCTCATATTGACGCCTTTGTAAAAGTCACCTTTGTGATAAATAGAGTATTTGCTCCGTAAAGGGAGTTAACGCTCTTTTTCTCACAATGGTTTCAAAACTACACAAATCTAAATTTGTCCTTTTCTCTAGTAAATGGTCCTTTTCGGTAGATTTATTGAAAGAGTGTGATTCTAAAAATAACCTATGAGGGAATAGGCTAAACAATGCTAGTTTATTCATATGCAGAAGAGCACTGGTTCTTAACCCGTACTCCATTGATACGCTTTTAACACCTTTGCAAACAGAGAAGACCAGACGCCTCCTGTAGGGACCGTTCAATAGGAGCAGTCCGATAAGGGTCTGCTCTGTTTGCTTATGAAATAATATACATCCAATTCAACAGTTTCTGCCATGATAAAGATTCCCTTGCTGATGAAATTTACATAATTAATCTGATTTATAATTTAGAACTAATCTGATTTATATCCGTGATGTCATTATTTCTTACATGAATATTCATAGAATAAAGGGTGCATATAAACTGAACGATGCATTGGATGAATTATAGCTATTTATACGTGAAAATGCTGCTCATTACACACAGAGTACATGATAATATATGTATGTTCTCATTCGGGTATTCGGTAAGTTACTAAACGAAGTAAAAATAAAGTATCTAATCATAGTCTACTTTCAGTCCGAACGACCGCTCAGCCGACTGTACATTTACTCCCCTGGTCATTGAGTCATTGGCCTACAATATTGAGCACTGCTAACATATGGCGCAATCATGCAGCCGCAGTACCGGCGAGTAACCCTCACAGGTACCCATTTTAGCCCCTGGGTGGAGAGGATGTGCGGATGGGAGACACGGAAAAGCGTCTCTGAAAGTTCCGATTGGGACCGGGATTTGAACCCCGGACCTCCGGACTGCGCGTTACCACTAGACCACCGCCACCAAATAAATAATGTGCTATGATTTACAGAAAGATAATACTAACTGTGTCTAGTATTTGTTATTCTCTGACAAGTACGCCGGATTAGAAACCACAGTATCAGCATTAGGCTACCTCTCTAGTGTTTCTTAACCATTTATTGCTGATTACATGAACGTTATTAGAATATGTAGTTTGTATAATTAGTTTTATAGGGCACATAAAGTGGTTGCTTTTGTCCATCGAATTGACCACCAAGCATGTGATGTAAATTTCAAATTTTTAAGTCTTTACTCCATATATACGGCTTCCTAAGCCTTTGCAACAGAGTAGTTTCTGCCATGATCAAATCATCATGTGTCCATATGCCGTTATAAAAATTAATCTAATCAATATTCATGATGCGATTATTTCATGGAGTAAAGGGTTAAGGATAGATATTGCATCAAATACTATTGTTGTATAAGGTATAATTGTAGGAGAGTCTTCATTGGTATGCTAACTATCTATTGACAGTTCTTACAGAACAAACAGACATTTATGAACGAGTTCTATTGTCTTGTTTGTACAAGAAAGCCTCTCTTTGTCTCGAATTTCATTGAAACTGTGTTCTTTGGCAACGCGTGATACTTAATTATTTACTTTATTTTTTTTACTTTATTTAATTTATTAATTAATTACAGGCCATTTGAATATTTTCTTTAAAAAAAATAAAATTTACAAAAAATGTCCGCCTCAGACAGTTAACATGAGCTGTTCGTACTGTTGAACCCTCGGCCAACTCTGAAACTAACCAATCATTTGAATGTTTGGTGTTGTAAAAGAGCGTTCATCCCCGGCGGGATTCGAACCCGCGACCTCTGGATTAGAAGTCCAGCGCGCTATCCACTGCGCTACGGGGACGGTCGGCGTTTTAAAAATGCACGTAAAAAGTGTTAACTTTATTATTGATTCTTTATTAGCAAATTTGCAACAACGTTATAAACAAATATTATCACATGTCACATTGGTACAATGTGTTTATGTGTAGAATTGTACTAACACGATGATTGCTAAATGTTATCAGTTGATGTATATACATGTATATTTATATGATTATTTGTTCTGTTCTCTTGTTCTAAATGTAGATTTTGTAAGGAAAATATTGATAAATCAGTGGATATAAACGACTATTTCAGTTCACATTTAAACCAAGTATATATGTTTGTTCTATATTGTCAGTCAAATCCCACCATATAATTACAGTAGTCTCTGAGACCATTATTTTGTGTACAAACAACATAGGGATTGGCAAAGACATAATCTATTTATTCTTTACTTCCCTAATCATTGGTTCTATTTGACTTATTTAGTGTTGCAGCACAATAAGCCCAATTTTCTTTATACTCTCTGTCTCGCCCAAAACCATATCTATAAGACTTTATTAAAACCTGTCTATGCGGCCATCAAACTGATCTCTAATTATTAGTTTGTTAGGCAGATATTACATGTAGCTTAATGCATAGCAAAAGTAATATAGAAAATAGGAGCTTTCTGTATTACTTTTGCTCTGCATTAAATAACCATCTGCTTTGTAAGTATCCTATGTTCAGTAAGATAACGGCCGATTAGGACACGTTTTACTGTAATCCATATAGAACATGTATATACATCAATTGGAAAATGTATTCGTTTCAAAATGAAGGACTATACAGTAAAACCTCTCTAAACCAGACGTTAAATTTAGTATAAATGTCGGTCTTGGGGACAGGTGGCAGCTTAATGCAGGGTGAAAGTCATGCCGAAAGCTCATAGAGGAGCTTTCTGCATGACTTTCACCCTGCATTAAGCAGCCACCTGCCTAAAAGTACCGAAATTCTTCTCATCCAGTATACGTTTTATTGGTATCGTTAACCATATTTTTCGAACCTGTCTTCTTTGAAAGACATTGAACAGTCGACACTCATATTCGGACACTTACTCTAGACTCTCTTTAGCCTGTTATATATGTAGGTAACACATATTAATAGAGCATAGTGAAAATAAAATGTGTTTCTAAAGTAATGTGTTTCTAAAGTAATGTTAATTGTTTTCATGTGCTATCATCAGTGTTTCTAAAGTAATGTCAGATGTCTTCTGGTGTTATTATCAGTTTTTCTAATAAATATTAAATGTATTCTTGTGTTATTATCAGTGTTTCTAAAGTAAAACGTTTTCTCGCGTTAACAAATTAACTAATTAGCAGTGTTCTTTAGTAATAATAATTGTAACTTGCGCTATTATCAGTATGGTAAGTTTTAAAACATATTTAAAATATTGACATTTTCCAATAGGTACATCAAAGACCTTTTGTAATTTTATATATTCTCCATGTGTGAACTTTTAATATACCAAAAATAAGGTGCAGAACACCCCTTCAAATGAAAGTTGTGTTGGTTTATGATACATACAATTAAAATCGACTTAAGCGGCCATCAAAAAGTGGTCTAACAATGGATCTGTAAGGCATTAAGCAACCACCTGATTTTTAAGACGCATGTGTTCAATAAATGAATTGGCGCTTAACCCTTTCACCGTCAATGTCGCAAAAATGCACCACGACAAATAGCGCAGCTGATCAGGGACTTCATTTTTTTGTCTCAAACTCTATTTCTATATCTGAGTTTTATTCCCTTGAAATTTGCAATTTTTTTTTTATCTCATTTCCTTATTTTACCAAGTGATTTAACAAAAGTGGTTTGCAGACGACAATTAAAAATTTGACACCGAAAGGCTTGAGACAGGCTCTACTAAATAGGAAAGAACAGAACAGATTATTATTGAAGACTTATACAAAAGTACATTGTCTTGTTTACATATAATGCATATATTTATCGTAATCACGTGGATATGTACAGAGCAGAGTAACTTATATAGCAAACAAAAACATATTAATGCATAATCAGCAAATAAACTGCATATATACTGAGGATGAATATAGGGCAAATAGACTTACAAAATAAAGTTGAATTGATTAAAATTACAGTAAAACCTCTCTATAACGACCACTAAATTACATCAAGTATTTTGTGTTAAGGGCAGGTGGATGCTTAAAGCAAGGTGAAAGTAAAACAGAACGCTCCTATAGAAGCGTTCTGTTTTACTCTCACCTTGCTTTAAACAACCACCTGCCCCAAATACCAACTAATAAACACAATTAAGTGGTCGTTATAGAGAGGGTTTACTGTACTTAAACAGTCTGTATGTTAAATATCGGCCTCATAATTTTAAGCAGCATGATAGTAGTGAATACTTAAAGCGAGTCAGCTGTGGTGAATCTGTAACATTTTTGATATACAAAACCGATTTTAACCGATATAAACATTTAAAATACTTGATCATGCCAGTCTCATCCTATTTGTTATTTCATGACATTGTTTTTTTTTAATTTGAACAAATGTTGTAAAACAAGAAATTAATGAACAAATCAGTTTCGTCTCTTGGTCATAAATTATATAAATACGATTTATAAAATGTTTTGAGGCAGAAAAATGAAATACATTTTTTTCTCCATATAACAGGGGTTTAGCCACGCATAATTCTACAGCGATGTGTACTCTTCTAAACAGATATGCATGGTATTTATTTGCTATTTTTGTTATGTGCTGTTTATGTCACAAATTGTGAATGCGGCGACAAGGGAATTTCGATATGACGTTGCTTTGGATCCTGGTAAAATGTTATCATCCCCGGCATGATTCGGAATTGCAAGCTCTGGATTGGAAATTCAGCTCGCCACCCACTGCGCTACTTAGATAGTTCATCTTCACCTGCCTGTCTGTTTGTTTGTCTGTCTATATTTAGACAAAGTACTATATCTTTAAAACAATGATATAGCATGATAATAATATATTGCAATAATATTAAATATATCAACTTATGTTGGAGACTTTTGTCGAGAATTTTATACCAGCATATAGTCAGCTGCTCAATTAAAAGTCGTCAATTAGGAGTCCAAGACGACTGTTACCAAATAATATTCGAATTTTACCGATACATGTATATTCACTTTAACCTTTTTAAAAGGTAATTTTCTGTCGTTTATTTTAATAGTTATTTCATGGAAATAGTGTTAGACTGTATGAAACTTGCTCGGGCGGAATAAGAGAATAAACAATATATATTTTCTCTGACCATAACATATAATCTACTGTTTGATAGATAAACATAATTGAAACATAAGTTTCCTTCATTTGCGCTTAACAACCAAAAGGGCGTCGTACACAAATTAAAATTAATAAGTGACTGTTATTTATATGTCATATTTAAGAAATAAACTTTGGTAAAAGTGTTTTTTCATCCCCGGTGGGATTCGAACCCACGACCTCTGGATTAGAAGTCCAGCGCGCTATCCACTGCGCTACGGGGACATATACCATTTAAATTTTGTTAAAACAAAAACGGAATTCAACCCAATCAAAAACCATCGGAGCTTATTCTAGTTATTATTTCTGCCTTGTGTAACCAAATCTGGTTCTACAGTTTGTTCATCTGTGATATTTCTGCATTAGCTGCCACCTGTTTAAAGATAGACACTGATACTATTTTGAAAGTCTTGTTTAGAGAGGTTTAATTTGTAAGCCCTCTCTAATTTAGATTAGAATCATAATTCTATGTTTTGTTTTGCTAATGATAAAGTTCCATATGTATGTATACTCCCATATAAATTTTGTGCAAAAAGGAATTAGATATTTGAAAAAAATATAACAATCAAGCACCAATCACTTCGCTAAGATGTATTAGAAAGTATTGTTTTTTAAGGTTGAAACATCCTAAAATGATAAAATCATTATTTTTAAAATTTCTTAAAATTGATAATAGGCTATGCCAACAATATTAAACATATCTACTCCTGTAGGAGCTATTCATTGAGAATTCGATACCAGCATATAACCTAGCTGTTCATTGAGAATACCAGAATATTATAACGTGTTCATTGAGAATGCTTTACCAGTATATTACCACTTGTTTAAAAAGGAGCCGATCTTAATAAAACTTACTACAGTAAAACCTCTCTTAACCGGAATTCTAGTAGAGAAGAATTTAGATATTTTAGGCAGGTGACTGCTTAATGCAGGGTGAAAGTCTCCTAGAGGAGCTTTCTGCATGACTTCCACCCTGCATTAAGCTGTCACCTGTCTCCAAGACCGATATTTATACTAAATTTAATTTCCGGTTAAGAGAGGTTTTACTGTAGTTTCATTTTACATTGATATCCATGGCGAATGGCACACTCTTATAAATTACCGTTACGAGTATATTCATTCTCAAATATGTGAAATGTATCTTCTGTCGCTTCTTTAGTCTTTGTCTGTTATTTCATGAAAATGGTGTTAAGCTGTATATATTTGAAGTTGCGAAGAAATAATTGTAACACAGAGAAAAGAATGACCAATATATATTCTCTCTGACTGTAACATACGATGTACAAAAAGTTTGAAAACAAATACATCTACCCATAGTCACAACTACCATAGTGTGCTCTACACAAAAGCAAAGACTAGTATTAATTTGCCATATCTATTATTTATATGCTGTGTGGATCGCAAAAAATGTGGTAAAAGTGTTATCATCCCCGGCGGGATTCGAACCCGCGACCTCTGGATTAGAAGTCCAGCGCGCTATCCACTGCGCTACGGGGACAGATACCATTTAGTCCCCAGCGAGATTCGAACCCACAACATCTAGATTATCCACCGTTTCATTTTGGCATGTAAAAACTCAGAAACCAAAACGTATCAAGACCGGCCAGAGTCTGTTTTACTGTTTTGAGTGACAAGTACAGTAGAAAAAGATCAGATGTCGCGTTTTAAATTAGGCGACTGATCTGGTTCTTCAGTTTGCAACGCTTAACGATTGGTTTTTCGCATAGCGGGGTCAATTGCAAAGTTAACATATTATGTAACAATGCATAGGTGCAGTCAACACGAACAGAACGTAGAACTTTATTTTCTAAAATGAATATTTCCGTTGATTTACTCTCACTGCTTTATTTCAGAGCGGTTGGACTAATTCTAACCACTAACCCCTTCCCTGTTCTATGTTTATTCTAAATTTCCATACCTACTGAATATTCATGGACAAAATAGTTATCATGAAATATGCAAGGTGGAACATTGTAGACATTTTAGAAAGCAAAAAAATCATATCTTTCAAATTCCATTAGCAAACAGAGCAGATCCTGATCAGACAATCCCTATAGGAGTCGTCCAATTTGGGTCTACTCTGTTTGCAAAAGCGTGAAAACACGTTTATATGAAGGAAATTGTTAATCTATTTTGTTGTTCTTCTACAAACACATTAATTCTATTACCTATTCTGTAGTAAAATGTCTCCTAGGATATGTGATGTTAGTTGAAAGTACTATACATGTATATTCAAAGGACGTTAGATATTTCATTTTAAAAGTTATTTTTGTTTTCTAATAATAGTTTTGCAACCTAGTAGAAGGAAACCAATTAGAAAACTAGATATACTACTAAAACAATATGTACTTTACAAACGTACATATTGCAGCTACATGTCACACAAATTTGAATCGCAGTGTGCGTGATGTTAATAATAAAATAAATACAGTAAAACCCATCTAACACGAGCTTTTGCTAAATTAGACATGATATATTTTGAGCAGTTGACAGACTGCCAATGCAGAATTCTCATCCTGGGCTTTCTGTGTGGCTTTTAATCTGCATTAAGTTGCCACCTGCCTAAACAATTGCATGTAAGTTATGTTGACATATTTATGAGCTGCATGGTTATAATGTCATACATGTATGTACACTGAATGCTTTGGTATTGGTAGAAACTAATATAATTTCATAAGCACACAGAGCCGTCTTATCTGGGTCTACTCTGTTTGCAAAGCATGAAAAAGCGTTTATATGAAGGAAAGGGTTTAAAGACCGACACTGATTATAATTTGCAAATCTAGTTTAGAGAGGATTTCGAGGGCTTGGTGCAAAACTAGTGTAACTCATTCACAAAATGAAGGAGTTACAATAGTTTTGCATCAAGCCCTCGATTTACTGTGCTGTATAAGCCCTCTAACCCCAACATAAATGTCGTTATTGCACTTGCTTTCTTGTTGTTGCTATTGTTCCTATTTATGTACATTTCCAGCATATAACCAATTGTTCATAAAAGAGTTGACCTTAGTAAATCTAACATGCAATTAAAGAATAAGTTTCGTTTTCAATGTTGTCTGAGACGAGTACTTATAAATTACCGAAAGGTGAATATTCATTTCAAACTTATTTAAAAATGTATCTCTTGTTGCTTCTTTAGTCTTGGTCTAATGAGTCATTAAACGATGTTAGGCTGTATCAAACTACTGTTGAAAGTGAATTGACGTAGAAATTATTGTTAAGCAAAGTGAAGAATGAACAATATATATTTTCTCTGACTATTACATATAATCTACAAACAGTTTGAAGACAAAAAAAACATGAATACATTATTCACATATGTATACAAAATGAAAATAAAAGACGGACTAGTATTTATTTGACATATGTATTATAATTTCATGTTGTTTGGATCACGGTAGTGTGAAGGAATAAATTTATAATAAAATTATAGTCTTATCATCCCCGATGGGATTCGAACCCACGACCTCTGGATTAGAAGTCCAGCGCGCTATCCACTGCGCTACGGGGACTGCTCAGTCTTTCACTTTTGCATGTAAAAATTCAGGAAAACCTGTATAGAGTATATATTAGCATGCCTGTGTGCCACACAGAGTAGAAAAAGACGCCACGTTTTAAATGCGGCGATTGGTCTGGTTCTACACTTTGCAGAGCTTAAGGCCGATTGAAACAGCAGGGTCAAATAAAAATCATCTTGGACAAAAAAGCAATTTTGATATGCTTAATTGCAGTCAAAACGGACTGAAAGTAGATAATTTCTAAAATGTACATTTTCCGTCATTTTACTCTCATATACATGTGCATTATTTCAGAAGGATTATACATGGAATGATTCAAATTTTATTAATTTAATCAAAAGAATGGGCGTTGCTCTTCTACACATAAATTCAATATATTATCTGTTTTCCAGTAAAATGTATTTTGGCAATGCAGATTCAATGTTACTTAAGAAAATCCGATATATTCAAAGGACGCTAGATATATCAGTGAAAACACAACAGTGAAACCAGTCTGAACCGGACTTTTAGTGAATAAGGGTTGATATCTTTTAAGCAGGTGATTGATTATTGCATGTGAAAGTCACACAGGAAGCTCACATGGAAGCTTTCTGTGTAGCTTTTATTCTGTTTTAAAGACCTACATTGATACAAATTAGACAATCTAGTTTTAGAGTGGATTGTCTGTGTTGTGTAAGCCCTGTCATCCCAAGTTAAATGTTATTATTGCATTTGTGTTTTGTTGTTGATGATGCCATTATTACAGTTTAATGTATATGTTCACATATGCATTCATGTGTGTGAGATTGGGAGAATAAAATAAATTTTGTGTTGAGTTGAGAGTTTTAAAATTAAAAACAAAAGCACCATTCACTTCGCTAAAAGCACATATCATTTTCTTTATTTGCCTTAGAATTACATGGCTGGGAGATTATCCTTCAAAACTGGTATAACAACCAATGTTTTGAAAATATCTTAACCCTTTACTCCATGAATATTCATGTAAAAACATGGCGTCATGAATACTGATTAGATGAAATTTTATATAATGGCATATGTGAATATGAATATTTAGTATTGGTACACATTGTTTAGTCAAGTCTATTATAATTTCATAAGCAAACACAGCAGACCCTGATCCTATAGGAGCCATCTGATCTGGGTCTACTCTGTTTGCAAAGGCATAGAAAGGCGTATTTATGGAGTAACGGGTTAAAGTTGATGATAAACATATCAACTTATGAAGGTGCTGTTGATTCAGAATTTCATTCTGGCATATAACTAACTGTTCATTGAGGATTTTTATACCATCATATAACTAACTGTCCATTGAGAATGTTATACCAGCATATAACTAACTATTCATTGAGAAAGTTACACCAGCTTATAACTAACTGTTCATTATGGATTTTAAACCAGCATATAACCAGCTTTTCATTGAGAAATTTATACTAGCTTTATAACTAACTATTCATTGTGGATTTTATACCAGCATATATCAAGCTTTATACCCACATAATTATAACCAGCTTTTCATTGAGAATTGTATACATATACACATAACCTGCTATTCATTGAGAATTGTATACCATATACATATAACCAGCTCTTCATTGAGAAATGTATACCATATACATATAACCAGCTCTTCATTGAGAAATGTATACCATATACATATAACCAGCTCTTCATTGAGAAATGTATATCATATACATATAACCAGCTCTTCATTGAGAATGGTATATCATAATTATACATTTGTACTATCTACAAAATATTTGAATATATATTTAATGCTTCATTTGACTTTGTCCTTTACCGCCAAATGGTGATGTACACTGTAACATAAACAAATGACTAGTATTATAGTCAAACAACTAGGTCTGACGTGTCAAAGGTCAGCCGAGTCCATTTTTTAGGGAGATCAGCATTCCGCATGTTCTCGGACCAATTTTTAAACAGACGAGTTTAGTATATAAGATTAAAATGAAGGCGGAATTGGTGTCAGCAGTTTAGCGCAGTGGGTAAAGTCTAGGTACGCATAATATATTGCGAGAGTAGTTTTTTTTATTGAGCGTGGGTTCGAATCCCGTGTCGACCTTAAACTTTTTTTAAATTTTGAATGAATTGTAGAGTATTATTTTATGTTATATTGTATAATTGTAATGGCCATTTATGCACATGTTCGTCAGTGTTAGGGAAGGGTGCCTTTGTTTGAGTTCGAGTCCTATATTAGCCATATTTTCAATAATGAATCGATGCTAAAATATGAATATCAATATAAGTTTGAGCAAATGTCTTGTACAAGTGGCTTATTAATGCACATCAAAACTAATGATGTGAAGCGGACTTTCCTTCATATTTTTAGCAAAAAAAATATTTTAGGTTGATGCGAGGCTCGAACCTGCGCCTTATAAAATGTTCGCCGATCATATACTTCTTTATGGCCCTACGACTTATCCACTACGCTATATGTCCGATAACTAATGCGCTTATTGTTTATACCTATAACTAAACATTTTCTTTTATAAATGGCACGTGGATATCCGAAATGCTGATCTCCCTTAAAAATGGACTCGGCGAACCCGTGGCACGTCAGACCTAGTTGTTTTACTATACTGTCCCAATTTGACCTTCCGTTTACTATCGTCGGTAATATTCAGATAAATTTACGAATTTATAAGAATGCGCTGTAAGAATACATTCCTCGTGTATTAATTATTACCGGCTTTTGTTTTTCTAAATTTTGTCACAGAGTATTACGAACAATTCCGATAAACACGTCGAAGATTAATCGATTGATTGGGAGTGTAATATGTATTTGCTATACTTATTTCATATTGTTTGAATTCCCAAACTATTGATTCGGTAAACATTGGTAAAAGTTATGTCATCCCCGGCGGGATTCGAACCCGCGACCTCTGGATTAGAAGTCCAGCGCGCTATCCACTGCGCTACGGGGACGTCTTACAAGTGGCTCGATGTACACATTGAACACTTTTGTATGGTTTTGTGTAAAACAAACAGAAACACATCGAGAGTTAGATAAATTATTCGTTAAGCAAATCTAGACTATATACATTTTTATATTTCATATTCTTTCTTGCTGATACTAATTGAAATGAGAATTAACAAAAAAGAATTAAGGTATATGTAGTTTGTCCCTCATGGGTATTCAGGTGAGAACTAATGAATGTATGACTATTACAGAGCTCCAGATAAGATACATAAATTTAAACATTTTCAAAGGTAACTCCTTTATTTCTCTACCAAACTCTATACTGTGACCAGTCTTTAGAATCGTCTCTTCGAGACGATTCCAAAGAGTGGTCACAGTATGTGGTTTGGTGGAGAAATGACGATTTTAGTATTTGGGAACACAACATTATCTGTAGTTCACCTGAGTATTGTTTTACTAACTTTATAATATCACCATGAACAAGATTTTGTTTTACGATGGCGGCGAAAGCTTTAGGATTATATGTATGTTATTTCATAAGCAAACAGAGAAGAACCTGACCCGACGGCTTCTTCAAAGTCTTTGTATGAAGGAAAAGGTAAATATGTAATTTTATTATGATATAAAATATGTACATAAGGTGTTTTGGCTCAGTCAGAAAATGTAGAATAAGATCTATGTAACAGCATAAGCAAACAGGGCAGACGGCTCCTATAGGAGTCGTCTTACTCTGATCTGGGTCTCTATTCTGCTTGAAAATACGTGAAAAGGCGTTTTTCTGAGGGAAATGGTTAAACAACATGCATAAACTGGTAATACAATTCTGAAACAACAAACCTACAATTCCAATATTTAGACTATCAGCAAACAATGATTCATAGTTAATCGTAATCATTTTGTTGCTTTCCCCCCCACACTGATATTTTTTCTTATTATGTTTCTTCTGTTTTTGTAAAGGTATTAAGTCATTAAATATACATATATAATGGTCGTCACTTATGATTTCATACGGGTAACATTTTTGTATACGTTTGGGTTTTTTCCATACTAAATTCATGTTCATATAATGCAATGCAATAATCAGTTTTACTTCAATCATTCCCTTTGCGTGTATTTTACACCGCATATCATAACTGCATTTTATGTACAGTTTCAAAATTAACCCATTCCCTCCTAGACTATTTTAGACTCATCCTCTTTGAATAAATCTACCGAAAAGGAGCATTTACTAGAGAAAAGGAAACTTTTACAATTCTGTAGTTTTTAAACCATTGTGATAAATAGAGCAAATCCGGTAGTTCGCACTGTTATCTTTCCGAACTATTGCAGTTTGCATTTGTAAGAATTTACACTTTAAACATAGCAAATACTCATTTATATATTTGTTTATAAATCCCACCAAACATGAATTCAAATGTTTATGTAATATATTAAAACTTCTTAACCATTTAATACGCCTTTCTACACATTTGCAAACAGAGTACACCCAGATCAGACGGCTCCTGTAGGATCAGGGTCTGTTCTGTTTGCTTATGATACAATATAGATGTGATTATATAGTTTCTGCCGTGGCCAAACATTCCTGTGTCCATATGCTACCATAACATTTAATGTAATTAATATTCATGATGTCATTCTTTCTTACATGAATGTTCATGGAGTAAAGGGCTAACAATTGATATTGCAACATATATTTCTGGTAGTAATTAATGTTATAGTTAGTGTAAGTACTCTGAACATTCAGTGTTAATCAAATTGACATACGCCTCGTGATAAAACGCAAGACCACGGTCTACAACATTCTTCAGCAGCAGTTTCAGTATTCACTCCATATATACGCATTTTAAAGTCGTTGCAAACAAATTAGACTCAGATTACGGGCTTCTGCAAGAGCCGTCTGACCAGGGTCTGCTCTATTTGCCTATAAAATAATATAGATCTGATTCTACAGTTTCTGTCATCACCAAAATGACTGCATTCTTATGACAATATGCCATTATAAAATATTCTAATTGATATTCAAAAAGTCATGCATTTTTGTTTAGATATTCATGAGGTAAAATATTACGGTTATCGTTTTGTACGGCAGCAATACCTGAATATGCAAAGTGACTGATCTGTGTCTTTACTGTCTCACTTTCTTCAAATGCACTTTTCATCATGGCACGGCACATATAGACGTTTTAATACAACGGTTAATAAGTCTCCCCCGTATTGCGATTATATTTCAACCGTTAGAATTCATGGTCCGCGTCAATGTCAGAAATACGCTACAAGGGCATAAATCAACTTAAAGCAGAATAATTGCGAATATTTACGGAGGTTTAAACAATATAAACAGTTCTCATACATTTCCATACTGATCCTGCACCAGGACTGCTGTTCCATGATACGTATTGAAATGGGTACTCGGAAGGTTCATAAACTTTAAAAGTAATCAATAATCATTATAAAACAATTACGTCGATCACCAGATCGTTGTTGTTTCATAACCGTGGGAATTCGGTCAATGCGCTGCGACCATTGATTGGGCACTGAAGTCACATTGTCTTTAAGTAACTCTGGGGACAATTCATTTACCGTACATGACGCCATATGTAATGGCTTAACAAATGCATTTTAGGCAGTTATATTTAATGCATATTAACAATTAATGGGGATCAGAAAGGGTGCATTGTTAAAACTTATAGGTGTAATGCTTAACATTATGAGTAGAAATAATTGGCAGATATCGCAGATATGGTAGTTATGGCAACATTTGAGTCCAATCCTACAGTGTCATTGCAAAGTGCATATGTCATTGGCTTGTTTATTACAGACCTGCCATTCATTTATCACTGAAGAAAGAGAAATTGAAAGTTCTATTGTAGTTAGGAATAGCTTTTTGTCAAATCGTTTGCTTAGTGTCATTACCCTCACCGGCAGATTTAAATTAGGGACGGCAATCGTATAAAAATCCCTTATTTCCCCCTTCCACTAATTTTTCTTGGTACAAATTCCATAACATGTTTTATCGCAGTTCATACATTTGAACATTTTGTCGACCTTGCAATGTACACACTTGATCAAACACGTCTTGGTAACCATTGTGTGGTACTATCAGTAACTCCCACACATGCTTTTGACTGAAAGAAATGTTTCTCTAAAGAAAAGTACACACAGAGGCATGCATTTATTTGTATTGAAGTTTACGAAATACGTTCGTGAAAATTTTAAACCAAGTTTCAAATACCCGTATGTTTTCAGAAAATGAAGCCTGTTAACCCTGAACCTCATGAATATTTAAAACTAAAAATGACTGTATGAATATTGATTAGCTGAATTTGTATAATGTCATAATAAACAAGAGAATATTTAACCATGGCAGACATTTTAGTATTATATACAGTAAACCCCCGCTAATACGACCACCTAAAAGAGGTATAATTCTGGGTGGTAGATGCAGGTGGTAGCTTAATGCAGGACAAAAAGTAATACTGACACCCATGTTTATTCATTAAGTGGGCGCATTAGATGGGTTCTACTGTACATATATATCATTTCATTCGTAAACAGAGCAGACCGTGAATTACACGGTTCCTAAAGGTGTCATCTGGTATGTGTCTACTGTGTTACAAAGGCAAAGAAAAGAGGCACTTCTGTCAGAGAAAAGGTTAATCATGTGGTTTGTTGGAATGTTTCCCCTGAAATTCTGAATAAAATATATACATGTACAATTTCGGGATAACAATACATTGCGATGCTTTTAATGGACCATCTTAATTCACTCTCTGTACCTATATGTAGAAAACAACCGTTGGTGTAAAAGCTATAAGAATGTACACGTATTGCACATTGAATTACTCATGTCATTATTTTGATGGATACATGTGCTACTATTATCCCTTTACTCCACGAATATTCATGTATGAAATAATGACATCATGAATATTAATCAGATCAATTTTTAAAGTGGCATTGAACACAGAACATTTTGGTCATGGGAAATCTGTAGAATCAGACCTGTATTGTTTCATAAGCAAACAATTAGATCTGTATTAGTTCATAAGCAAACAAAGCGGGTTGTGACAAAGCGGGTTGTGATCAGACGGCTCCTATACTAGCATCTAATCTGAGTCTACTCTGTTTGTAAATGTGTTACGTGTTTCTATGTATTAAAAGGTTAAATAGACATTCATTTACTGAATTAGAAGTCAAAGATTGTTTTGAACCAAACATCTGAAATAAATAAATGTATGAATGAAAAAGTAGTAAAGTCACCTTATAAGAAAGAAATGAGAAGTAAACATTACACTCTTAATAAAAAATGAAATGTTTTTAATTAACGGCGTACACTCAAACCATTAGATAAGATTGAGTATTTTCAGTTCTACAAGACATACATCGAATATACCAGACATGCGTCGAATATCAGTTCTATATTATTATTTACAGATTTTACTGTAGTTTGGAGAATTTCAAATCTAGAGATTACAGTGGTGCCATAGCCTTTATCTCACAGATGCGCCTTTTGACGCCTTGCAAACAGAGTATACCAAGATCAGATGACTCATGTACTATAGGAGGTGTTTTGGAAATAATCTGTGATTATTAGTTTTAATCTTTCCTTCATATCAGCATGACACCTTTTCATGCATTTGCAAATAGAGTAAGTCCAGATCAGACGGCTCCTATAAGGGTCTGTTCCGTTTGCTTATGAATTTGTAACAAAGTTAACTCTACTATTTCTACCAGTACCAACATGTCCTGTATACATATGCCATTATAAAACAATCAGCCAATCAATAGTCAAGATGTCTTTATTTCTTATATTTTTGAAAGGAAGGGGGTTAAGTAGTAATACTACTTGTGTTAATCAGAACTTCTTTGTCTGTGATTGTAAATGCACTATAAGTTTGATTGTGATAGCTGCAGTACCTTTGACAATGTTGTCTAAGTTCCTGACATCTGTTATGATTTCAATTCTATGATAGATTAATGTACGGAAAGCATATAAATAATGATAACTGTGTAATCTTTCCAACGTAATGGTACAAGTCAGTTATGAAAGGTATTAGTCCATTAATTCATATTCATAATATAATGAACTTATAGACAATGATATACATGTAATTGTGTAATCTTGCCAATTTTATGGCAAAAGTGAGTTATGACATTTATAAATAAGGTATTATTCCATTAATTTATAGTTATAACATTTAATATTATGAAATGAATATGACCCTTATATTATGTTTGCCACGCCTTGTCATCTACAGGGATCTTAGTGGAAATACACGTTGATTTCCCTTTCTTTTGTTATCCTTAGTACTGATGTAATTTGACATGATAAATATTTTTACTTGGTAATAAAACGGGTATACATTTGTACTAATTTGCAATGAATCGTGCAAGAATATGACCAGTTATTTACTGCATAAAATGTCCTGATTGCTTCGACTCTTTACTCCATAGTGACAAATGTTTTGCAAACAGAGAAGACCAAACTCGGTTTCTATAGGAATCGTCTGATTAGAACCTGCTCTGTTTGCTTATGAAACAACAAAACATGCATTTATTTCTACAACTGTTGCCATGGTAAAAGTTCCTCGTTCAATATAGCTGATCAATATCCATACGGTCATTATTTCTGACATGAATATTCACGGGGAAAAGGGTTAATAAACAGTTAAAAATGTATAATCATGTGATAAATTGTTATAACTTATTGACCTTATTACTTTCTAAAGTGTCAAGCCATATTGAGCGAGCGCCTTAACCTTTTCCCTCATATAAACACATTTTCACACATTTGCAAACAGAACAGGCCCTGATCAGACGGCTCCTATAGGAGCCGTCTGATTAGGGCCCGCTCTGTTTGCTTTTGATCTGATACAATTCTGATTGTACAGAATTTTGTCAAAGCAAAAATGAATTCCCTTGAACATTTTGCTTATGAAATAATATAGATCTGATTCTTCAGATTTCCCATGGCCAAACTGCTCTGTGTTCAAATATGAGTAAATGCTCTATTTATCACAATGGTTTCAACCTACACAATCCTAAAAAAATCCCTTTCTCTATTTAATGCTTCTTTTTGGTATATCTAGAAATAGCCTATGAGGTAATGGGTTAATATTCAAACATCTTCCAACTCTATGGCCATCAGCAGTGATAACCTATGGATACAGTTTCGATATGTATGAGACGGAAAGTATCTAATTAAGATAAAAAACAAACTGTTTTAAAATCTGATCTTCGATTTGAAGAAAAAATGCAGTAACACATCTCTATAACGGCCACTTAATTGTGTTAATTAGTTGGTATTTAGGGCAGATGGCTGCTTAAAGCAAGATGAAAGTAATACAGAACGCTCCTATAGGAGCGTTCTGTTTTGCTTTCACCTTGCTTTAAGCAACCACCTGCCTTTAACACAAAATACTCAATGTAATTTAGTGGCTGTTATAGAGAGGTTTCACTGTGGAATCAAATATAGTTTTCACAATTTTTGTGGACGCCAATAATTTAGCAGGCCTAACTCTTTAAATACGAGAATAAGTGCGTAATGACATTTGCAAACAATGTAGACCCAGATCAGATCTGCTCTATGTGCCCCTGATCAGGATCTGCATTTTATTTGTTCAAAATACTCCAACAAATGTCACCCTTTTCGACTGAATTAACTTTATCTTTAAATAAGAATGTCACTTTGAATGTTCAGCATTCAAAAGCTTGAATCATAGCACTACTCAACTTCCTTGAATACCAAGTAAAACCGTATGATTTTCCTCTTATGTAGTCTTGAATACAGCAGAACTTGTCTACAGCGGTCATCAAAAAGAAGTGTAACTACATGTATTTGTCTGTAAGACAGGCGGTGGCTTAATGTAGGTCAAAAGTAAGTCAGGAAGTTTCTATAGGAGCTTTCTGCATTACTTTCTCCCTGCATTAAACAACTACCTGTTCAATAAACGAATGGCCGCTTAAGACAGTTTCTTAACAGTTACAATTTTTATCCGTTCAATACACATTATGCACTTCTCCGATTTTAAGTTACGGAATATACAGTGACTTGATTAATTAGTTAATGAATCCTTTACTTTATGAATATTCATGTAAAAAGCATAACATTATGAATAGTATTTTAATTGAAATTTACTGTTGCATATGGATTAAGAATGTGTTTGGATATAACAGATACTATAGAATCAGATCTATATTATAACATAAGCAAACAGTGTAGACCCTGATCAGACAGCTCCTACAGGAGGTGTATCTATGGGGTACATATTCAATATAATATATGTATATACCATTAGTATTTTCGGTGTTATTGGTAACAATAAATTTCGTGGATTTCTTCGGGAAAAATATTCAGTGTTTCAGAGCTACAGATAAAGGTGCGTACTCAAATACTAAAATAGTTATCTCCACCAAACCCTATGCTGTGACCACTCTTTAGAATCGTCTCTTCGAGACGATTCCAAAGTGTGGTCACAACATAGGGTTTGGTGGAGAAATAAAGTAGTTATTCTTGAAGATGATATTATTTACGCATCTTATCTGAAGCTCTGGTGTTTTACATGGTTGATAATATAAATAACGGCACTTTTTCGTTCGAATCAGTTTTGTACTTACATAATTATGATACACTTAATGGTGACACACTGAGGAAATAAAACTGTTTCCTTCATAATTTTTTTTCAGATTATTCTACAATTTAATATATGCCTTAATTCCAGGACATACTGCGATCATAGTATTCGTATTTATGTCTTTTGTGGTTCCTGTGTCATTATCAATTCATGATTCCGCACAATTTCTATGTAAAAGATCTGTGCTGAAATAATTTCTTGTATTGGCCCACTAATTCAAGGAAATGAAAACTGCGACCAGTATGTGAAATCAACAAGCTTCATTAACCTGTGTTTTATATGTAAATGATATTGAAGACTAAAAGCTATGAACTGCACGAACCCTTTTGTGATGCATGAGAGTCCGTGTACGACCCTTCATGTCCTTTGTCGTGGAATGATCGAATTCAGCAAGACCAGTGTGATTGTGGATAATTATGACCTATTCGTGTGGGTTCCAGCTTTTAGATCTGTTGCATTTAACTTTAGCACGCCACAGGCGAATCCGTGGATATCTCTGCAAACGTATTGGATCCAGATGAGACGCCGGTGGAATGCGAGGAACTTGGCGTCTCATCAGGATCCAAACTTGTTTTCACTGTGATTCTGTCTCTGAAATTAATTGGTTATATATTTCGGAATCTGTTTTATGAACGAACATTGTTCACAAGGCTAAGGTTTATACTTGAGTAAACTCCGTCTAAGGTGGCCATGTCCCGAGGTTATAAAACGTTTCGCTTGAGTCTGAAATCATTCTCAATCATCTGATTGGTCAGATTCCGAGCTTGATCAGAATCTGACCAATCAGATACTTGAGAATTATCTCAGACTCAGACTAAAAGTTTTATAATCTTTGGTCTATGAATGGAAGTATTATTCTGAGTTGATGGGTGTGTGGTAGCTTAATGCAGGACAAACATAATACAGAACATTCCTTTTGGGAGCTTTCTGCATAACGTTGCCCTACATTAAACAACCACCTACCATTTAAGGACGTGTATGTTTAATTTGTCCGAGATTGCTTAAACAAACAATATTTCACTGTATATCTACATACGTTTCAACACTTAATGACTTACGTTTAGCCGGTTTTGTCTTGCATTTTAATATTTTACTCCATGAATATTCATTTAAGATATAACACCATGACTATTAAGTAGCTGAGCTTTTATATCGGTACATGAACACAGAAAATTTGGCCGTGGCATAGAGTGTAGAATGAATCTCTTTATTATTCAATAGGCAACCAGAAAGCACCCTGATCTGGGTCTGCTCAGTTCGCAAATGCGTTAAAAAGGTGTATTTATCATGTAACCGACTAGATTGCCAGATGGTGAAGATGTTTGTTACTCACTCTTTTGCTGCCAGGTGCATGTGTTGTCATTTGCAAAATGACGTCTGAATTGATTTCCAATAATGTTAAATGTTTAGTTTTTTTTTCATTTGATTCAAACACACATCTACATTATTAAACTTTAACCTTTAAAATCTTTTCTGAACTTTAATTTAGACATTTTCAATCGATAAAAGTCATTTTATAGGTGACAATACGAATATATAAAATTCTAATCAGGCCAGTGCCGGAGCTTACTTTTAACAATAATCAGGAACCCTGTGTGAGTAAGTAGTTAATCCCTTACTCCAGGAAAACTCATGTTAGAAATAATCTCGTCATGGATATTAATTAGATTCACTTTTATAATTGTATATGAATACAGAACACTTTGGCCATGGCAGAAACTGTAGACTCATAACTATATTATTCAATAACCAAACAGAGCAGACCCTGATCAGACGGCTCCTACAGGAGCCGTCTGATATGGGTATACTCTGTTTGCAAAGACATAGAAAGGCGTATTTATGGACTAAGGGTTAATATAATTACATTTGACAGTCTAAACGTAAAAGTTTCTTCTAGAATTGGTGAGATGGGATAGGAGTGGGGTATTCGATTCCCCTGATTATAGAATATAATGTTTTATTAAAACTTCCACTGCAACACATTCTTTCTGCAAACTTTGCTGTCTACTTTAATGTTCCATGTTGGCTGTTATCCTTTTGCCTCTAAACAGAGTCCAGTACAGAATAGTTAGAATAGTCTAGTCGTACACCGAGTTAATCAGTGCCTCACCAAGATCCAAACTCTTTACTAAGGTCACCACATATTATATCATAGCAGTCAACGACTTAACCATTTCCTTCATATAAACGTGTTTAACGCATTTGCAAACAGAGCAGACCCAGATCAGACGGCTCCTATAGGAGCCGTCTGATCAGGGTATGCTTTGTTTGCAAGTGGAATTTGAAAGATGTTTCTTTACTTTCTAAAATGGCTACAATATTCCACCTTCCATATTTGAATTATTTTGTCCATGAATATTCAGTACGTATCGAAATTTGAAATAAACATAGAACAGGGAGAGGGTTCAGATGATAGCCAATATTCACAGAGCATTCTTCAGTTTCAAACCATATTCAAAACATGAACATTTTATACATGAATGGTTGATAGCTAAACCCGTACAGGTACTTCAAATATAGAATGTAGAACAAATACAAGTACAAATCTCATTCACAAAGCAATACAAGGAACCCTATTAGTTATTAGTTGAGCTATTAGTTGCTATTGTTGTATTTTGTTTAAATGAATTTCTGTTTTAAATTTCCTCCATTAATATGTTTACATTCATAGATAGTTGTAAATCGAACATTTGACAAACTATCCCTTTATGGCTTAATAAGTATATAATGTAAAAGCCTTACATTAAAATAAATAACCCTTACTCGTCTGTCAAAAAATGTCTGTTCAAATTTGGATCAGTATTCATGTTTATAAAACTTTTTAGTTGAGTCAGATTTGAGTTCTCAAGCTTTTGATTGGTCAGATTTGAGCCTTTGGGAACTCAAATCTGATCAATCAAAAGCTTTATAAGTATGGACCCAGGTGTAGTTTTTACTACTTCCGAGTCGATCAAGTTTCGAGAAGATATAGACCAAGTGTCATGACACAAGCTTTTAAGATAATATTGTCCAAGCGTAACTCGGCGTCTGATCTAGAGCCAATCTGTTCGCAGGTTCTAGTCAGGTCACGGTTAGAGGCGTAAGGCAGCTCCTCAAGTAAACTGCATTGTTAGGCATTTGTTGTCTATGCAGTCTCATGCGGATTTTGATGAGTATTTACATTGTACAACAAACTAAGAACCTTTGAATGGGAAAACGAGTGTACTAGCATTTGCACAAAGCTCAGATCCAGATCAGAGAGCTCCAAGGAGAGCCCGCTGACCAGGATATGCACTGTTTGTCATTCAGAATTCTCTCTAAAATTATATCCGTTCATATTTAAACTATGACGGACCATTCCATTCTGTAAATTTAGTATTGAAAGGGTTAGTGACGTCAGTATGCACATTCGCAAAATATAGCCTTCTATGATACGGTGGCTGTGTTCGGTCTTTGCTGTTTGCAAAGCTATGATGTATCTTTGCTCAACATATGAAACAACATTTCTGTCTAAACTGTACTGGAAATTGTCTGGTTTGATGGCGTAAATATATTTGTCTTTAATATTTCTTTCTGATTATGTGCGATTTTTATCATGGACAAATTAACAAAGATTGATATTGTCAAAGACTTCTGCATACTTTCATTACTTTTTGTTATTTTTCACACCGTCAACTATGTTACATAATCATCCAAAGAGGTATACCATGTTATTAGGCAAGGGGTAATGCTGAAGAAAAGATTGAAGAATAATCGTAAAATAGACAAATTAAAATTAAAGTTTAATTAAGACGAATTATTACACTAATTGTTTAAATGTGCCATAGTCATTAGAAGAATTGTCATGTTTTAACAAGTCATGGGCATAAGAAGAATTGTCATGTTTAAACAAGCCATGGGCATAAGAAGAACCTTGTTTAAACAAGATATGATCATAAACAGAGGTGTCATGTTTTAACAAGAAAACTAAGGCTATAATAAAAAGTAGTACATTTGTAAAATGGCGCTTTGGTGGTTTTTGTTTTTGTATTTGTTTATGTGACCCTCATTTAGAATATATACGAGTACACGGAGGTAGCAAGAAATTGTGTTATTTCGATAACAAATTGCCATATTTCCAATTAACCCTTTACCTCGTGCATTTTCATATCAGAAATGCTATCTCATTATTGCATCATAAATGAAGAAGGGGTTTAATTACCAAGACAAAAACTGTAGAATCAGATCTATATTATTTCATAAGCAAACACAGCAGGCCCTGATCAGAGAGTTCCGTTTCAATTAGGTTAAGGGTTAAAACAATAAATAAACCTATATTTAGTAGACATATATTAAATGAATAAACATGGGCGCCTTTCAAAGCAGTGGATTACTAAAAAGCAGAATGAAAGAAATGGGAGTTTTCATCAAAACGTTCGTCCAACATTACTCATCGCTTGTCTCGGCCCTTTATTCCATGAATATTCATGCAAGAAATAATGCTATTATGCATATCAATTAGATTAACTGTCATAATAACACATGGACTAATGAACTTTTGACCATGGAAGATACTGTAGTATCATATTTATATTATAATCAAAAGCAAACAGAACAGAACCTGATCAGACGGCTCCTGCAGGAGCCGTATGTTCCTGGTCTTCTCTGTTTGCAATGGCGCAGAGAAGCGTATTTATGGAGTAAAGGGTTAAAACCCAGATTTAGACGTTCTAAGTAGTAGTCTTTTTAAACATGTTTTACTGTAAATGTACATGTCAATTATCATGCTAGTGATATCAAGTTGATGTTATTATCTCATGAATTTATAAGTAGTCACAGACGAATCAAACATATTACAAACCCATACGACAAACTTAGCAGAAGGTGCCCCGTTTGTAAATGTCATTAGTAAGAACACACAGATACATTGAGTTTGTATTTTAAAATTCCTAACGTTCTTCCAATTTCAGTTAATGCATTAGACAAGTATTTGAAAGCTTTTCCTGCTTTTGAAAATAGCTCTTTTGATCATACGAAAAGGAACCTGTATTTCTTTTTCGACGATAGGAAAGTGATGCTTTGATGTGACAGATTTAGGCCGTAAAACAACGCATTAATTGAGGTGTCATCAGAAAATGATATGTACAAAACATTAAACATCTTTATGTACGATCATTTTTCTGTATGACATAAACAGTATCAGTAGTAAACGTTTTATGACCTTTTAAGAAATAAAATTCATGATTTATATGCTTTAAAACTTTGTTTTCTTTTTAAATTTACATGTACATTTTGTCAGCTTAACAATAATTTTTTTTATTTCGTTAGTGATTTCATTAAGTTTTGAGTAAATGCAGTGTATTTTGTTTTTTGCGTTGACTGTAGATGCTTTGATAAAAAAAAAACGACTGGTATAAACTCAAGTTAAATACATTTTAAAATATGGTTAACACAAATGAATTGAAATTATAACATGTAAAATATATGTAGAATGTGAAAGACAGAATGTTTTCTTCTACAGTATTAAAAGTACACTAATTCTGAAAATGTACCCGTAAATATGCACAGGTATAAGTGAACATGACACCTGGACATGACTGACATTGACGAAGTAATGGACAATTTCCAAGACAATCAATAACAAATTAGTTCACATTCATTTTTGGAGCAAAATGTTAAGGACATGTGAATGTTTTAGAACGTTTAAGAATACTAAACTCATTAAAATGATGATGTAAACTTTTGCACACTTTGGAATCACTAAATTCCGAGTAATTAAAACATTATTCATAACAGTTTGTCGGAATAATTGCAGAATGTATTGATTGATATTTAATTGGATTTGCATAAAATATGTATTTTTCTGATAAACTGTGGATTTCAAATGTAAAACTTCGTTTTATGAACGATCGTACAGTCCTTAACGATCGTACAACAAACGTCGTACGTCCTAGTTAACGAAAGTGATAATTATTTACATGGTCGAAATGATCACACGTTCTATCATGCGACAAGGTAAACTTCATACGAACGACATTGTCATGTGCTCTGAAAGCGATGGCAACTTTTATTTGCGATCGTCGTATGTTAGTACTTCCGACACTCTCAGTCGTACGACCTTTCATAAAACGCCCCTAGCAACAACAACAAACACCATCACCAACAACATCACCCCCGAAAAACAAAACAAAAACAAGCAACAAACTTGTTCAGTCATATAACAATCGAGGGGTACGAACTTTTTCTTCTTCTCTGGAATGCGAGAATGTGCGGTTACCTTTGCAAACAGTGTGGATCCCGATGAGACTGCGAGTAATTCCTCATGACATCAGGGTCATTAGAACCTGTCCTACGCGGCTATCAAAAAGGTCTAATAATGGGTCTGTAAAGCAGATTGTAGCTTAACCCATTACCTCATAGGTAATTTTAGAATTTTGTGGTTTGAAACCGTTGTGATAAATAGAGCATTTGCTCCTATAGGAGCAAATGCTCTATTTATCACAATGGTTTCACAAAGTGACTTATACAGAGTCGTCAAAAGTCGTCAATATGAGGGAATAGGTTAATGCAGGTCAAATGTAATGCACAAAGCTCCTGTAGGAGCTTTTACATTACTTTTACCCTTTGTTAAGCAACTACCTGCCTTTTAAGACTCCTATGTTCAATAAATGATTGTTCGCTTTGAACAGGTTCGACTGTATGTTTTGACAAAACTAAAGATGAAAATTGAAACAAAGGATACAATTTGCGTGCAAGAGTTAAAGAGTTAAACCTTTAGCTTCGAGAGACGCCCCATTCTCACACATCGAGATACACGGTAGACCACATGCGATGTCTGATCAGGGTCTACACTGTTTGCAGATATACGTCTGATTCTACAGTTATTCCATGACCAAAACTTTATTTCCCCATAATGCCATTATACAAATGCAATTTCTTAATATTCATACAATCATTATTTCAGACATGAATATGCATCAGATAAGGCATTAAATAACATGAAAGAGTAAGCAGACATGCAGAAACTTACCAATTCTTATTCTTTAACCTTCACATTATCATGCTGAATATTCGAAGGTCAATCCATCCACTATGCATATTAATTAGGTGAATCAGTCTTCTCTAATACTTCCGAAATCCTTTTAATCATCTGCAAATTTTCTGAAGTACGAAAACGCATTTTGAAATAAGGAGTGATATAGGAAACTGGTGAATACATCGAAAAAGAGTACCATATCCAAATATGTTAAATTTCTATAAATGCTTATGTAAAATCATTTAAATGGATATAAAGCACACTTTACATTTTACTGTTGGCTATTGCATCATTGGAACAGTGTAGATATTGAAATTATTGGTACAGAATGACCCGTGTAAGAAAAATGTCTGGATGCAGTCAGTCGTTGCTTTGCCATGCATCGGGTTCGTTGGAGTTCCGTTCTGTCGCCATATAAGCTCGGTTTTCGGTTTTCAATGACAAGCATTCAGACATGGTTGACACAAGCCTCTTATTTACTAACAATATAGTCTGGGGACTTGAGGGCAGCTACAAAAGGCAAACGTGTAATGACACAGAGAGCTGATCTGTATCCGCGTGGCAGACCCGTAGGTACATTGCAGTAGGTCTAACACAAGTGAAACTGAAATCGGAGAAATTAATTACAGGGCTAACATTTTATGACCAAATATTTATGTCAAGATGTATTGCATTATACCAAGTGACTTCATCGTGATATTTTGATTTTCGAACAAATGCTTACTGAGGGATGCCAGCCATAACCAAACACTGGGTTTGAATATCTGCGAAGTAAGGGAACGTTACTGAAATAAATTGGCATGATATTGAAACTGAAAACCGGCCACTTAAACATGTGTATGTTTGTAAGCAAATGGCAGTAGGAAGATATAACAGATGATTCTAAATATTCCCGATTTAACTTTTGACTTAAGAATAGATTTGAAACCAGAGAACACGGGACTAAGCATCACGGACCTATGAAATATTACTATGTATACTACATAGTATACATTATGTCTTTGTTTATCATCGTCACTATTAGTTTTTTCTATATTGATTATTTTAGTTATTTCAATCAAATCAAGATGCATCTGTTTCACTGTAATACGAGTTTCAGGCGAACTTTCATTAACATATCCTGTCTGACTTCCATGTTCTACATTTGGTTACAAACTTAAGACAGTTACTTGTTAACTCACAACATCAATTACCTTTCAAGACAAGTCATGCTAAATTCGAAAGTACTATTTAAACTCGAGAAATGTACCGCTATCTACGTCTTGTATGTATTTAATATCCGCAAAATCTAGCTAATGCGACACGGAATTTATTAACTTAGCAGTCTGTTAAAGCAGGTGGTTGCTTAATGCAGGGTGAATGTAATGCAGAAAGCTCCTACCGGAGCTTTCCGCAGAAAGTTTGTCTTGTATTAAGCTACAACCTGTTTTAGAAATCCAGAATGAGAGTTCTTTTAGTAATTGTATTAGCAAGACTGTACTGTATCAAGGATTACACCTATGAAAGAAAAATGCAATATTCGATTTAAATGGCAAATCTAAATTACAGTTATTTGCCATATTTAAAAAAACAACATAAGTACAATTATGTTTTCATTCGTTTTTCCTAAAAGCCGCCTGTAGAATTTCTAAAGAACTTGCTTAGAATTTTCTATATTTCGAGTGTATATATGCTTACTCTTTTGCGCTGTGTTTTGGCACATTGATAATGTTTTCCTATCAAAGAATTATGAATAATTTATTATTGTTTCTGTTACCAGCAGAGCGGATGCCTCGGAGTCAAAACAAAGTTTAACCAGTCGACAACAATAATTGGATTTGCCAGCGATAGCATTTCTAGTAAGTTTGAAGATGAAAATGTATACAGAAGCACTAATAATATGTTTATGTTTGACGGGTTGTGAGCAGTCTTAGTTGGGATCATGTTATTAGAGCGTTTTCATAATTATGTCTTATCTAAAGTCTTTGATATTTTTACTTTAAAGATTATTAAAAATTCGCCGTGTGTGGTTTGCTGTTTGTGCCTTCTTGACGAAACTTAAATATGTCAAATGCAATATCCTGAACGTGAGCTAAAATGCTTTTTAGAGATGTTTTAAAACTCGAGAGAGGAACGCGGTGTATTTGGCTAAACGCGGTGTATTTGGCTGAACGCGGTGTATTTGGCTATTATTCACATTTTAAAAGTCTGATAGTTTAGTGTATAATGCTTGTTGTAATTCTTCAAATAAATATTAATTTCTTTATTTTAGTGTGGTTTGTTTCGCGATCACAGTACCATTAAAGGTTCTAGACGTAACTCTTCCAATGCAGCATATTCAAAATGGATTGGTCCATCAGTGTTTAACAGCAGAATGCATTAAGTATGAAATGCTTAACTTTGTTAGAGGATTATGATTTACAAACAGTGCAGCCCCTCCTCCTAGATGAATCCTCTGATCTGGGTCTACACTGTTTCTAAATATCAGTATACTCGTTTACCGAATTCAAAGGGTTATTTTTACGAATGTGAATGACATTTTGTTTATAATTTGATGTAAACAAAATATTCAGCCATACTGTGCAGAAAATCTGTATGGCGTACATCGTTGGGCCACACAAAATGGTCATGAATATTATGAATAAAATAATTACAAATATTCTATATGTCCCCTGAATTACCAGAATTGTGTGTACCTGCATTTCCAAACGCGTTTGTCCATTTTATACGCAACATTAAGTAAATGCCTGCTTAAAAAACACATGGTTTTTACATAAGGCTGGTTACATATGCAGCATAATAGAGAAAAAATCGTCCGCGTTGTTCAAATACAATGCATTTTGAAGCAAACGACATTTGTTTTCGACCAAAGGTTATGTCGTAAATGGCGTCATTGCTAATTTTCCTTGCAACAGGCAATAGTATTATCAATTCTAACTCTCTGCCCCCACTTTAAGGACCTTCTTATCCTACATTGAACTAAAACAGTAGGGGACTCTTTTGAATAATTCAAATATTGAGACCGATATTGTCGCGACTAGGCGGCACCTCATATGGTCCATGAAATAAGATTTCCTGTTATATGAAATGAACTGAAATGCTAATGTCTTATATTTTAAGCTAGTCATGTGCATGTTTTGAAAGGATCTATGAACGCCATACTGAGCATATTATTAAACACAGACTTAAATGTCTTCTCTAAATAAACACATAACAATTCATCCTTTATTGACCAATATATCTTAACATATTACAATATGCATATATCATAGTAACGTTGCATTCTCCCCAGGTTTATTAACCCTTACATCGCTGACTTTTCAAATGGACTATTCCAAAGTTCAAACAGGTCAAGCTTTTGGTGAATATTTAGAGACTTTTTTAAAGAAAAGTGTAACATGGCAAACATTGCAGATCCTGATGAAGGGACTCCTCTAGGAGCCATTTCATCTGGGTCTACATTGTTTGCAAAGGACATTGGTGACTCGAGTTCCGCACTGTAAGGTTTAATCGACGCTTTCAGACGTATTATTTAACTTTATGAAAGGAATGAAGAGTGTTCGGGCGTAATGAAAACAGATGCTGTTTAAACCTTTTAAAGCTGTTCAATGTTTCACCGGTAAAAGGTCCGAAACAGAACGTTTTCTAGGTTTTACTAAAACACAATAAGGGGTTCAAACAGTTGGATCCTGGTAAAACGTTTGATATTTCCTCGCGTCATTTCTGAATCCATTTTGACTGCAACCGTTATCACGAGTTTGTCCACATCATGCTAAAGGGTACCCAAGATCTCACTTAATTTTACAGATTATAGGATCAGTGAATAAAAATAAATGAAATTAAATAAATATGATAATTGAAAACAGATTCAGTTATTCAAAAGCGTCGACGGGTATTACCCCACGGAAAACTCGACTCGGTTTTCCTTGCATTTACTAGTATGTTGTTTTGCCAGAAATATCTTAAACATTCAAAAATACAAAACATGAAAGTTAAACATTAAAAAAGTAAATTTACAAAAACAAATGTTTGTATTTGTAAAATATTTTAGACGACGAGTTTGAAGCAAACGTTGAAGCATCCTGGCGGTTGATTTGATCTCAGTAACATATCAAGTACCGGTAAATATATTTTTTCGAGTATTTTATCGAACCCAGGAATTATGACAGCTAATGTGGTTATAAAATTGACCCATTGAATGGTGAAGTTTCAAATCTCCATCATCATTTTACGATGTAGTCCATTCTGTATGAATGGATATTAGATAAAGAGATTTTTTTGAATGCCAAACAGTGCAGACACAGACTCTATGAGCCCTCTGATCTGTGTATTCACTGTTTGCAAATGCAACTACACTGATTACAAAGGCATTAAAATGATTCAATGGTATTCACGAGGGCATTGACTACCACCTTCACCTTTTGGAGATTTTGTACAGATGGACTTTTGAGTAAATTGGCGTATTGTAAGATTCCAAATTATTTGACAATGAAAATGAGCATTTGGCTTATTAGTTTGATTTAGCCCTTTATTCCATGAATATTCATGTAAGAAATAATGCATATTGATAAGCTGTTGGTTTTTTTTAAAAAAAAAATAGATGAGCACACAGATATTTAACAAAGACAGAAAGTGTATAATTAGATCTGTATTATATCATATGCAAACATATCAGATTCTGATCAGACGGTTTCTACAGGAGTCGTCTGATCTGGGTCTTCTCTGCTTGCAAAAATGTAGAAAGGCGTAATTATGGAGTAAACGGTTAACCCTTTAAATGCTGACCAGTCCTAGTGGAAAGGCTCATCTCTGTTTATATAGAGAGGCCATTTAGTATGAAAGGCTAAATTTGCTGGAGAATTTTCAATGTTAAGCAGTGATCACCTTGATCAGAGGGCTCCTCTAGGATTCCTCAGTTCTTGGTAGTCACTCCTTACAAATGTAAGTTCATTCGTTTCCCGCATTCAAAGGGTTAAAACAAAATAAATACAATCTTTGTAAAATGGAATTGACGACAATCTTTACAGATGGAAGTTACTGAGTAATCTAGGGGTGTCGGTTAAGGCTTTAGGAATTGTATACTTTTATTTTCTTTACTTTCCAAGCGCTGGTTTTCGAGCAGTATGCAACGCAAATACAAATTTATAGTGAGACATTAAATTGCTTGTATGTGCACATTTACATATTAACCCTTAATCCTTTCCTTGTTCTATGTTTTTTTTTCCAAATTTCAATATCTACTAAATATTCATGGACAAAATAGTTATAATGAAATATGGAAAGTGGAAATTCGTCTGATCTGGGTCTATTCTGTTTGAAGGAAAAAAAATAAAACAAGTCTCTTCAGGTTTGAATATGGTACAGTTTTGACTACTTCCGATTCGATCAATCATTTGAGAAACTATTGACCAAGAGTCATGACGCACGCTTTAGAGAAACTATTGACCAAGTTTCAAACAGTTTGGATCCTGATGAGATACCGAGTTTATCGGCGTCTCATCTGGATGCAAAGCTATTAAGCACAGGCGACTCAGGTCATGGTCAGCGGACTATGCGTTAAAATAGCACTATTTGGTAAAGCCCTGTGTTCGCTTACAAAGCTGAGACTGTGCGTACAATTAATTGAGATTTTCGCACATTAACTCTCGGTTTTCTGCATGTAAAAAGTATGCATAAAATAAATGTAGAGAAATGTATAAGTCATAATGATTGCCGTAAAAATTCAATAAAATGGTGAATTTGGAGTACAGGTCTTTATTGTTTTATTATACCGTACAGGGTAACCAGACCCCGAATAAATACAATGTCTGATCTGAGTTTGAGTCTTGGTTAATTATCAGGTATCTGACCAATCAAATGTCTAGATTCATTCTCAAGTATCTGACCAAACAAATGCTTCAGGATGAACTCAGAATCAAGCAGAACGTTTTATAATTTCGCCGCATTTAGGATGTTTAGGTAAACGCTTTTTTTCTTATTTTCCTCTAAACCTTGTTTTCTTGGTACTGGGAGGTGATTTACTGATACGTACCAACCAGATAAAGAATGGCACATAAGAGATGTGGGTAGATCTGCACCCATCTAATCCACAGTTGTGGGTTACTTTTTCATACAACCCTTCAAAGCAAAACTTTGATTACATTTGTTAAAAGATAAAACATGTTTTATAACCACAACACCATTTTTGTTCGGACGTAAATCATCTATTTGTCACAAAGGAGCGTTGTTATTGTGTATATCATTCCCTTTTTTCTATTGCGAAGCCTACGCGACTGGTCTTGTTCATAAAGAAAAACAAATGTGTTTAGCGTAAGGCAATATGCCGAAATCTTGAATTTTGAAAACGTTTCTCTTGGCTGTTTTACAAATAATGGTAACTTGTGAGAATAAGCGAGTTATTGCAAGAGTAAGACAGATATTGCAAGCGAGTGTTTGGAGAGCAGTATGTTTCTTGTCGTCTGAAGGACAATGATCACGTGTGCGGTGTACTGTAGGTATGCAATTCAGTATGTTTTATGAATGAAATGTGTTTATAACCTTCGTAAAAATAATGCGACCTTGGTCACACTTCCCTGGGTTTGAATGTGAGTTTACAATTAGCCAAATTTTATGTATTACGAGTTACTTTACGAGAGAAAATATGACGATAAACGCAAAGTCTTTGTATTATAACTCTTTCGCTGCCATTGTTATATATGTGGCTACCTTTGCAAACAGTTTGGATCCAGATGAGACGCCGAGTAACTCAGCGTCTTACTAGGATCCAAACTGTTTCAGATGATTATGTATTTGGAAACAAAAACGAATATATGTCAAATATGAAAATTGGAGCAGACGACTTATTTTGCAGACCGAAATATGTTACAGGGAAAGAGTTAATCTTATATTTACGAGCGATAACTTACTGGGAGTTTTAGTCTAACGTTTTGATGATCAGGCGCAATCGTACCTGAGAATAAAAGCAGCTTGTCACTTGTGTTTCATGAGTCGCATAAATGTAAGGACCTTTGCCGCAAATATATACATGATATCAAATGAAAAAATCGTGTATTTAAACTGTTAAAGAGGTCCAGATAAGTTGCGTAAATTAAAATATGTTCAAGATTAGCTCCTTTATTTCTCAACCAAATCCTTTCCTGTGACCACTCTTTCTTCGATACGATTCTGAAGAGTGGTCACAGTATAGGGTTTGGTGGAGAAATGACGACTTCAGCATTTGAGTACGCACCCTTATATGTAGCTCTGTTAAAATTAGAATATATTTAGAATAGAACAGTTTAACAAAACGTTCAGTGGAACACGTTTAAACTTGATACACCTGTTATTTGACGAATGCAGAAGAATTTCTCTTGCACAAGCACATTCAAACTTTGACTAGGACGTCTTACTAAATGCGATAAAAAGTGTGGTAAATATCCGTACACACTATAAGCTTAGTGTGTAATTACAGTTGCAAACAGTATTGATCCAGATGAGCACCGAGTAACTTGGCATCTTACCAGGATTCTAACTGTTTTATAGTATGATAATACAGTAAAACAGAGGTCTAATTATTGGTCTGTAAGGCAGGTGATAGCTTATAGGAGCTTAATGCAGGTCAAAAGTAATACAGAAAGCTCCTATTGGAGCTTTCTGTATTACCTTTATCCTGCATTAAAACCACCTGCGTTTTAAGACTCCTATGTTCAATAAATGAATGGCCGCTTAAGACAGATTCTACTATATATTTTGGAAAGGAAGAAATGTTTTAAAAAGGCATTTCTTTTATGACGACCACATTTATTAGCTCTTTTCTTGGAAAACCACATTCAAAATTTTCAAGTCATTTCATTTTGGCAGACATCGTTATTCATGTTGTGAAGTTGTCTGGAGGGGGGATTTTATTTACATTTTGACTTTGGTGAGAGTGGAATAAGGACGAGGTTGGGTACCCGTAAACCAGGTTTAAGCCCCCCAGTAGCTTATTTTGGTTACTGACCGTTCCAAGGCGGTACTCCTGCTTTCAGCCTATGGTCAATTTTGTTGTTTAATATGCTTAATGCTTAATGTTTTTCGTCTTGATATGCGTACTGTTATGTTTTGTCTTGTGGCTATACCGTTTCTTGTTTGATGGTGTTTGGTGTGGTGTCATTTCGTGTGTGGCTCTCCCTGTTTGACTATTTTTCCATATTTGTTGTAGGGCAAGTCGATCAAAAGTAATGTATAATATTCATACACACTATTAGTTGCTAAATGTGTTGTATACTCATTTAGAGCAATTAGATATTGTATATGTTAAACATCGTTCATCATTTAAATCTTTTCGTCTGTTTTAAGTTTAACCCTTTACCGTATAGGCTATTTTTAGATACAACCTCTTTCATTAAATCTACCGAAAAGGAGCAATATCTAGAGAAAAGGACATTTTTAGAATTTTGTAGTTTGAAACCATTGTGATAAATAGAGCATTTGCTCCTATAGGAGCAAATGCTCTATTTATTACAATGGTTTCACAAAGTGACTTTTAGAGAAGCGTCAAAAGGCGTCTATATGCGGGAATGGGTTAAGATTGGACTTTCCTTCATTTGTTTCTCTAAAACGTTTAGATCCTAATGAGAACCTGATGGGAATTACAAAAGTAATCACACAATCTCTGATTGCACCAAGAACTATGAATCGTTTTTCGATGGCTTTGGCGGTGTAAGAGTTACGAACCCGACTCACTCTACACATACAGACTAACAAAACCAACGAATGGGTTGCTGAGAAGCCGGACGAAATGAAACAGTCAAATAATATATAGATATAGTAATATTTTATTTTAGGTTTTACAGAATGACAATAGAGAAACTGTTGAACAGTTTCTTGAAGAAAATAATAATTACATACACACGAACGCACCACAAATACACATGTCTCATTTAACAATGTCCAATGATATGCTGTAAAATTCATCAACAGATGCGACAGTCGTTTACAGTTATAATTCAGAGGTCCCAATATGATGCGTAATTTTAACATTTTTCAAGGATAGCTCCTTTATTTTACTACCAATCATTATACTGTGACCATTCTTTAGAATCGTCTCGGAGAGACGGTACTAAAGAGTGGTCACATTATAGGGTTTAGTGGAGAAATAACAATTTTAGTATTTGAGTACGCACCTTCATCTGTAGCTCTGACAGTTATAAAATACCGTAGAGTAAACCTCCTCTAAGCCGACATTTTAGTAAATAAGAAGTTAGGTGTTAAGCGGGTGATTGCTTATGCTGGATGAAAGTCATTCAGAAAGCTCCCTTGAGGAGCTTTCTGCATGACTTTCAACATGCATTGAGCGGCCGCTGCCATAAAGACCGGAGAGTTTTTTAGAACTGTGTAGACTCGAAACCATTGTGATAAATAGAGCATTTGCTCCTATGGAGCAAATGCTCTATTTATCACAATGGTTTCAAAATGGGAAATTTATAGAGGCGCAAAAATGCGTCACTAGGGGGTAATGTGTTAGGTTATTACATAGTTTAGTAGTCGCTATAGAGAAATTTTCATGAACATAGAAGTTCATGGTTTGCAAAGTCGCATTTAAAAAAACAGGCAACTGTTTTGCTGAGAATACATATTTTGCATGAATATGTCAGGCATTTTTTCAGCATGTATATTTGAATAATATACTATTAGATATTATCGAATGTCACATGCCACTTTGATATTCTTATCATGATATTTAAAACAAGTATTTTGTTTCCGTGAACCTGTTCCGCCTGTTGAACTGAATGAAAACTGCAAACTATGTCTGGAAAATACCGAACATGACATTTGTATAATCTGTTTTCTCTAATGATTCAAACTATTTGATATTACTTTTCTCGATTTAATTTTCGGATAAGACATTACTATCGTCAAGATTCTTAGCATATGGTCCAATTATACACTGGCTGTTACGTAACGTCTAAATTCAGTCGCATTTAAAACAAAATGGTTATGGAGAGATAAAAGACAGTTTTAGCTGAATGACAAAATCACTGTTAAAAGTGTACTTTGCAATTTTATTTTCATTTCACATATATCTGTTAAAGGAGCACTATGCATTTATCCACAAAATTGCACGTTTTCATATGTAACATTTAACCATATTTAAACATCAAAAACAGTTTAACCCTTTACTCCATGAATATCTAAGCCCACAACTAATGACATCATTAATATTATTTCTATAACAGCCTATAATCAAGGGCATTTTTATCATGACAGGAACTGAACAAACAGACCAGACCCTTATCAGACGGCTCCAACAAGAGCAATCTGATCTGGGTCTTCTCTGTTTGCAAAGGTGTAAAACTGCGTATCCATGGAGTAAAGGGTTAAAACGAAAACTGGCCAGTGATTTGCAAAACTATAACAATGTGTATTCATCAAAATGGAAATACAGTAAAACCTCTCTATAACGGCAACTAAATTGTGTTAATTAGTTGGTATTTAGGGCAGGTGGTTCCTTAAAGCAAGGTAAAAGCAAAACAGAACGCTCCCATAGGAGCGTTCTGTTTTACTTTCACCTTACTTTAAGCAGCCACCTGCCTTTAACACAAAATAATTGATGTAATTTAGTGGCCGTTATAGAGAGGTTTTACTGTAAGTAATGATAAGGCTCAAAGCAACAGAATACAGTTAAATTCCAAATAAATTGTTCCATGTATGCAGAAATATCAGTAACTACTCCTTATTAAGCTGTGTTAACTCTTTGCAAGCTAGCTGCGAACCCGTGATTGCTTATGCAAACAGTTTGTATCCATATGAGACGCCGCACAATGCAGTGTCTCATCTGGATCCAAATTGTTTGACACTTTGACTATTTTAAAAATTGAAACAGACGACAATTGTTGCAGCCGAAAAAGTACTTAGCGTGCAAAAAGTTTATTGTTGTCTGCACTATGACATGTGGTAATTTATTACGTCAAGGTTTTCGAGAAACTATTGACCGAGTGTCCATTACTTACATATTTGTTTTGAACAAATCTATTTTCCTTTGCTACGAATGCATATTTTGACATGCTTAAATAATAGTTAGTATAGTAAACATCGCAGACCCTAACCAGACGGCTCCTGGGAGAGTCATCTGATATATGTATGCAGTTCTTGCCTATACCCATATTCGTAGACATTAAGCACAAATGGATTAAATTAGTAGATAATAGATATGTATATGCTATTTCAAATTCAAATATACCAGGAAAACAAAACTTGCCCCGTGAACCAAACATGCGATCCTGTGATGGAATAATTAACCCTAAGCTCGCTGATAAAACTATAATCTATATACATGTTTCTGTATATTCTGCGGTTTTAAATTTTGGAATATTCTGTTCTTCCATTTCTTTGTAACAACTAGGACGTAAGACCGAGGGTATAAAATTTCTGAGTTTGGTCAGGTCAGATTTTAAGTTTATTAACTCAATGTCTGACCAATCAGATATCTGAAAATGAATTAAGATTCAAACTGAGAAGTTTTATAACCTTTGGCACAGGGCATCAAACACATTCAATTCCGATGAGGCGCCGGGTTACTTGGGTTCTCATTTGAATCCAGACCGGTTCTTATGGTTATCATGAGGTCATTCACAGCAAGATAAAGCTTAGACTAGATAACGCCTGTTTCCTGATCTAGAGCTGTTTCCTGATCCAGTGAATGTAAACATCATATTTTCTTTTAGTTGACACACGAATTTTGCTTTGAGATCTCTCGGGTTGAATTTAAGATGTAGTTAAAACATAGTTTATTCCCATATTCATAAGAATTGATGTCTGGTCACAAGTGTCTAGCAAACATTAGATTTTACCATGTAGGACTATTTTACACCCTGTTTCTTAAATTTGTAACCGACGTTTATTCATTATTTATTTTTAGCAGATCAGTAGATAAGTAGTGTGCTGATAAACAGTGGAACCTTGCTATGCGGCCATTCATGTATTGAACATAGGAGTCTTAAACAGCAGGTGACTGCTTAACCCATTTGCTCCCACGATCCCATATATGGGACGTAGGCAAACAGTGTAGACTCTGATCAGACGCCGCATAATGCGGCGTCTGATCAGAGTCTACGCTCTTTGCTGATAGGAAATTCAATATAAAACAAAACAAAAATGAAAATTTAGACCAGACATCCCTTAGATAAAAATATAGACTAATCCAATATATAAGCATGGAAGAATCCACTGGGAGCAAATGGGTTAATGCAGGGCAAAAAGTAGACAGCTCTTACAGGAGCTTTCTACATTATTTTTGACCTGCATTAAGCTATCACCTGCCTGCATTACAGACACATAATTAGACCTCTTTTTAATGACCTCTTAACACAGGCTCTACTGTATCTAAATACGTGCTATCTCAACCGAAATATATATGTATATATTGTAGGCTCTTATTAGAATCACCCATGAGAGCCAATTCTAATGAGTACTGATACAATAGGGTTTGGCGGAGAAAAAATAAAACATGTTTCGTGTACATGTCAGTATACTGCTCTTATCTAAAGATCTGCAGCTTGTAACCCTGCCTGTACCATGGCGAAATGTCAAGTTACAGAGTGACTCATTTAGTACAAATTATTTGTATAGGTAATAATCCAAAGCCTCAGACAAGAGGAGTTAACCTATATTTTATAACGATAGGTTCTTAATTTCTTCTCCAAACCCTGTGTTATGATTTATAAATCGTAGGGTCTGGAGGAGATTTAAGTAATTTTGCATAAAACATAACACCCTCCCTTACCTAGATCATTAGGCAATCATGAATCCATGCTTAAGCCTTTACTCCATGAATATTCATATAAGAAATATTGGCATAATGAGTATTAATTATGAATTGTTTGTACCGGCATATGAACACAAGAAGTTTCAGCCATGACAGAAATTGTAGAATCAGATATATATTATTTCATAAGCAAACAAAACAGAACCTAATCAGACGGCTCCTTCAGGAGCCTTCTGATCTGGGTCTATTCTGTTTGAAAAACTTCCTCAATGCATCTCTATAGAGTGAAGGGTTAAGGTTAGTACCCAGGGTACGCTTGTTGCTAGAATATTGGAATGCATTGAAATAGGGAAGCGTAAATTGATGATTCATAATGCTTTGAACAGTTACTGTAGTACTAATTGCTTTGACAAGCATTCAGGACAAACCGAGGGCTTGGTGCAAAACTATTGCCACTCATTGTTTGGCATTGATAAGCAAATTAAAATGTATTGCAATCAGTTCTATATAGAGATTTATGTTGTCGTCGACTCCTGTGAAAAAAATATAACAAGACTGTCAAATGTTTAGAACTTGATGAGACGCCGAGTTAATCGGTGTTTGATCTTGATCCAAACCCTTGCTGATTTCATTACAAGTTCACCCTAGCTAGTATGAATACAATAGTTTTACACTTGGCCTTCAAAATGAAAATCAAAAAATGAAATCATGAAACCATGTGCAATTCCTGAGATAAATTAACAAATTAAATTATATCAACCTTTGAAATATTTCCATGGAGTATAATTGACTAATATTTCAAAGAATATTGTGACAACGATTAGGCAGTTATAGAGACCCAATGTCGGTTTAGAACTAAAATGAGCCGAATGAGCCACACTAAGACATTGCAACCAATGCAAACGACACTGCGATAATTGCACGGTCTACCCTAGGCTTAACGTCACCAATGGTTCTTTCTTAATAAAAACAAAATCAAATGTTTGCCTGGTCCCAAGCCTGCATGATTCCTGCAATAGCTGGAAGCTAAGCACACTTATTTTAGAAACAAAACCATTCAGTGTCAAACCTGATAATGTTGCATTCAAGCACTGTGTTCTATTATTTGCATTGCCCAAGTGCTTCTCTTTCCGTGACGTCAAAGAATAAGATTGCTACAAAGCGATTGCGTTATCTTTCGCTCTGTATCATCACTGCGTCGGTAACACGCCGCAAGTCCGCGAGGCCACTATGTGTACAATAATATATACCATGTTAACCGGATTATATTTACACTGTAAATACTTAGTTTAAATTAAACCTTCTCATGCTGAAAAATGTATGCCTGAGCAATCTCTGATTTGTTGATATTTTCATTAGCTTGTGATCGGGTCTATATATATGAGAAACTATTGACCGAGTGTCAAACAGCTTGTATCCTAATGAGACACCGAGTTTCTCAACGTCCCATGTGGATCCAGGCTATTTGCAAATGCAAAACAAGACGCGCCTAAGCATGAGAAGCGTTAATATAATAATTTGAGTACACGATTTGATCCTGTTTTGGATATTATTTTGAACGTTTTGGTGGATTTCTTCGATCTTGGCCACATTTCAGTAGTTTGTCAACATCTGTCAATATAAGGTCTGGATTATATCCGAAGAAAATGACATCTTACTGTCCGGTATTTCCAGTCCCTGTATTTGCCCCATTTCCCTTTCGTTTGGGTATGAACCTTTTCAAACCAATCTCTCTTTCAAGTTCTCAAGGTTTGAAACCAATCCGTTCCAATTCAATATACCTGTATCTTCTTTGCGTTTGCGCTTTCTTCACTCTCGTATAACACAACTTCGTTTGCTTTTCTCGTTTAAGGGGTAATACGCCGCTTTCCTATTTGGCATCCTCAAGTAACAATGTCAGAGTTTATAGTGAGATTTGAAGCCACTATCATTGTATACGAGGCCAATATTGTGACGTCATTGATGTCATGTGATGCACGCCCATTTCCTGGGGACCACCTCCTGGAATCTGGACAGGCACAGAAACGCCCGGTGATATAAGACCTGTGAAAAAAGGGAAAGTAATGTTTGTTGTTGAATTACGTTTAACATTATTTCATCATTAATTTGGTTTCAATTTGTATCTTTACAAAACAAAAACAAAACTTTCTTCCCTTACTCATGGGTTTGTTATTTGCAATTATAACAAGAACCGAAAATGTATTTCATCTACCATTTGGGATCACTATTGCAAAATGTCTGTGTCCAAGTGGTATACAAAGTAAGTCAGAAAAGTTGCTTTGATTATCAGTTACCATGTCTGAAGATAATCCATTCGAGAATTAAAATGGACGAGCAGATTTAGTAGATGAAAGACATTGCGTCTCAATCTAATAGATAAACAAGGCGGTTAAATTTGTGACAAGCATAATTCTATCCATATGTGACATCTCTTCAAATCCCATGCTGTTTGACAGACTGTAACGTTTTCCAGCATTATTCAAGCATTAATCGTAATCTTTATCCCACTAATCACGACAAAAATAACATTGAAAAAACCCAGCTTGGACCCAGATAAGACACCGAGTAACTCGGATCTAAGCTGTTTGACACTCGGTTAATAGTTTTCAACAGCTCAACCGAATCGGAAGTAGTCAAATATGCATCAGCTCAAAATGAGAGAGCAGGCATTTGTTTTTCATAACGGAGCAAGAGTTAACTGAATGCACAGCTATACAGAAGGGTACGTACCCGTTGTAGATGCACCGTTATGTGTGTTGTGCGTCATATGACTGGGTATACTGGCCGCGGCGACTGCACTACACGAGGACCTGGAGTAGGCACTGAGAGATAGTGGGTCGTAGCTTCTTCCTGAGTAATCTGGGGAAACACAAAAACAAATGCTTGTATTTCGTTATATTATTTCACACAGGAACCCTGTTGTGAGAAATCCAAACAATATGACACTACAAATCATGTTAGACCCAATCTGTCGCTGTGATGTGGACAAGTGACTAATATAGGCCAACATCATTTGCGACTAAACACTATTTCAGTACTTTATTAATTATGGTTACAGCGGAGACCTTTTATCCACATCCAAAACATCATATCAAACTAGGTAGCTTATAGCTAAGACTAACAACTTCATATCAAACTAGGTAGCTTATAGCTAAGACAAACAACTTCATATCAAACTAGGTAGCTTATAGCTAAGACAAACAACATCATATCAAACTAGGTAGCTTATAGCTAAGACTAACAACATCATATCAAACTAGGTAGCTTATAGCTAAGACTAACAACATCATATCAAACTAGGTAGCTTATAGCTAAGACTAACAACATCATATCAAACTAGGCAGCTTATAGCTAAGACTAAGAACATCATATCAAACTAGGTAGCTTATAGCTAAGACTAACAGATAACAGTCAGGTACAATATATGTTTACGGTTTTACTTTATGTAAGAAAGAGTGACATCGAGTATACTTTAGCTGACTTTATAATGGCATACAAGTACATACATTTTCGGCCCTGGTAAAAACTGTAAAATGAAATCTATAACATTTCATAAGCAAACAGAACAGACCCTGCTCAGATGGCTCGGAAAGGAGCAGTCAGATCAGGTCTTCTCTGTAAACAAAAGCGTTGAAAGGCGTATCTGTGCATTAAAGGGTAAAATGATCAAATTTAGAAATTTCGTGTCCGTGTTAATGAGAAATCTTTAATGTGTAAACCAAAATCAAGCATAACACTGAACATATTCCGTATCAAATTTAATTTGAAATTAGGTATATCTAGTTAAAATAATTCGTCAAATTTTATCATAGATTCGACTACTTGTACTGTGGAAACAGCACATCAAAACCAATTGCATTTTATTTGTTTGCTGAGTGTCTGAACATGAATATTCATGGTCATGCAAATTTTGGTTTGTCAAACTCTTACCTGGTAACATACATGAATATGGTGAACTGGATGACTGTAAGCACGAAGGGTTTGACGACATGGAATTGTTTAACGAGTAATTCTGTACGGTAGGCATTGCACTGAAATGTAAAAAAGCAAACGTTTAACATATATTTGAAAACAAAACAGTATAACCCTCTGCCATTTAGGGAGATGATATTCGTTTGTATATCATGTATTCAGTACACCGGATGGATAACGCATCGAGAGCTACTCATTTAAATCCAAATGAGTATCACAACTTCACACGTGGTTTTGAAAGAGTAAAAGTATAGGAACCAAATTCGAACAAATTTGGTAATCTGACAGCAGTTTGGTATATCGAGTCTTAATACAACTGTTGGTATTTATTGACATAAATTAATGTTACATTTATATTTATTATCAAATAATACTGCTATATTAACATACATAAATGTACAATTCTTAACCCTTTGAATATAAGTTATTCAAGGTGGAATCATCTATTATTGTTAATCAGTTTGAAAATGTATATCCTTATCAGTGGGCTCCTTAACATATTCCCTAATATTGACGCATTTTGACGCCTCTGTAAAAAGTCGATTTTTTAATCCATTGTGATAAATATCTATTTATCACAATAGTATAAAAACTACACAATTATAAAAGCATCCTTTTTCGTAGTAAATGCTCCCTTTTCGGTAGATTTATTCATAGAGGTTGGACCAACAATAGCTTATGAGGTAATGGCTTAAGGCATACACTGTTTCTCGAATTTAAATGGTTAATTAAAGTAGTTTATTCCTACCAAAACATGACATGATTTTTTAGGATGCATTGTATTTATTTGAAATATTTTACTTATTACAAATATACATAAAGGTGAATTCTAATGTATCGCATTAACAACAAAACCTGCTGCTAATCTATATAATATGATTCCATTAACCCTTTCCCTCATATAAACGTGTTTTCACGCATTTGCAAACAGAGTTGACCCAGATCAGACGGCTCCTAGAGGACCCGTCTGATCAGGGTCTGCTCTGTTTGCTGATGGAATTTTATAGATATGTTTCTTTACTTTCTAAAATGGCTACAATGTTCCACCTTCTATATCTCATTATTACTATTTTGTCCATGAATATTCAGTAGGTGTTGAAATTGGAATAAACATAGAACAGGGAAAGGGTTAAAAGACTTGAAAATGTAATTAAAATAGATTAGATATTTTGAGACTAATTTCATATTGAAATTGTTGTAAAATATAAACACTAAATGTAAATAATATACCAGAAATAACTGTGCATACCTATACTGTTCGGAACCCATCTGGGAAATTGTTTGTAGAGTCGGGTACATGCTGTTGGGAAAACCCGTGTTTAATGGAATCCTAGCTGATCCGTTTGAAGGTTCTCTTCGTTGGTTTCTGAGCTTTTCTTCTCTCCGCCACTTTGCGCGACGATTTGAAAACCAAACCTGAAATCAAAGGAGTTATTTATTTTTAAAGTTATTGATACAAACGGACAACTAATATTGGACAAATAATTGTTGGCTAAACATCGCTAGATGGTAAGTAAAGAATGTAATAATTATAAATGATAATAATGAGAAATAGTCTTCCACTCTAACCTCGCTCGCCAAAAAAAAAAACTATGTTCAATTCTCATAGATGTTTAAATTTTGCTTAAATTTACATATATTTTTTAAAGTGATATTTTTTACCGTAAATTTTATTTGTAAAGAATAGTTTTGTTTTATAAGTTAACTAATAAGAAATTAATGAAAAGTAAATATTCGACGTATGTAACCTTGTAGGTTTTCATTAACCCATTCCCTCCTACAGATGCCTCTTTATGCCTCTGCAAAAGTTATTTTTTAAATCATTGTGATAAACAGAACATTTGCTATTATGGAACAAAATCTCTATTTATCACAATGGTTTCAAAACTACACCATTCCAAAAATTTCATTTTCTGTAGTAAATTCTTCTTTTCGGTAGATTTATTCAAAGTGGCAGGGTCTAAAACTGGTCTTGTAGAGAATGGGTTGATCTAAAATACTATGTACCATCATTTATTACTGTGTATTTTTTTGCATTATATTTCCATTCATTTGTTTGGTTCTTTGTATCGCATAGTTAACATATGTCTTAATCAAATTAATAAATGAATACATAATAAATTATATATATAAAGAATCATAATAACATGCCATATACAGTAACAATGTGTAAATATCCTACAATTATTCAACACATTCCTTAAATTATGAAACATAAATTTAATTTATTTTTGTGCTGATAAGCATAATAAATATTAATAAAATCCATATTTCGAAAGTGAAATAGTGTCGAATATCCCTATTTCATTGTTGTTCAATTTGATACTACAACACAATATACGAAGACAAATAGATGCTTTATAAAACGTGTGTTATTAAATTAACCTAGAATTATTTGATACACGTTTAGAGGTGATAGCTATGGCATAAAACATGTTTAAGCCACTGTGGAATTACCGCGACCATCATTTATTGAGATATTGAGTAATTGCTCACCTGTATTCTAGCTTCAGGAAGATCTATCTTTTGGGCTAGGCGTTCCCGAGCAAACACGTCTGGGTAGTGCGTTCTCTCGAATTCTACAACACAATGTACATGGCTTATACACAATGTACACGGCTTATATCTAATTCTACAACACAATGTACACGGCTTATACACAATGTACACGGCTTATATCTAATTCTACAACACAATGTACACGGCTTATACACAATGTACACGGCTTATATCTAATTCTACAACACAATGTACACGGCTTATATCATACACAATGTACACGGCTTATAGCATTTCTGTTCACCATTTGAAATTTTATAAACTCAATAAGAATGTTTTTCGCTATGCATTGAAGGACGTAAGTCTGGGCAGACTACGGCATGCCCTTTGCACACAATGAAGACCGAGGTGAGAGAACTCCTACAGAAGCACTCTCGTCCGGGCCTGCACTGTTCATCATGTTACAAATTTCTTAAAGAAAAACCCAGAATATTCACGGTAAGTTTGACTTGTTTGGGTGTTGGGTTAGTCCATTTGAAACATCGGTGTTGAAAGCGTTAATCCTACACATGTACAACCATTTCATGCTGTCGACCGTCAACTCCTTTCGTAGTTTGTTTTGTTTATGCCATTGATTTATAGCGTACTTCTTTACCAAGCACCTTTAACAAGCTGGACAAATTCTCCACTGTAATAATATGTTGCAGTATATAATTGCTTTACGTCTTTCAACTATACACCTGGATTGTAAAAGAGTTTAGATCCTACTAGAACAAAGAGTTACTCGGAATCTCATCTGCATCCTATTTAGTTGTCAAAGTAGACTACAATTTAACAAAAACGTACTAAAGATTGAATTACTGCACCAGAACCATCGTGAACCATGAAAGGTCAACTTCCTAAGTGCATGGCTTCCCATAAAAGACCATCTACCCGCTTCACTTGAAGCTAATGCCTTCCTAACGAGCCTTTCAGTAAATCTCAGTGAACAAACACAATGAAAAACTATCCAACTGGAACGCTCTACAAACGGCACTTTATTAGCAGAGTAATAGATAAGGGTGGAAGTATATCTGACAACATTAATTACTACGTAATACATTTACACAGATACAATGCTTGACTTAAGACTGAATCAACGCTAACAAGGCCTGTCAGACTACAACACGATAAAGTCGATACTATTACTTGAGTTATATATGCCACTGTCTGTCAAGTAGAATTTGAATTTAAAAATGTTTTATTTCACATCATATTTATAAACATTATTTTAGTCGCAATCATGTGATTATTATGGGGCGAAGTAATACTACATAACAGCTTCGATAGAAACAGGTAAGAAGATATGTTAAAATGAATGTTTTCTAATCACTTATATGTTTCACTATCTTTATATGGGAAATAATAGCGTTATTTCTTTTAAAGCAGGATGCATACCTTTTTCTAAAGCTTCAAACAGGATACATACCTTTTTCTAAAGCTTCAATTTGAGATGCAGTGAACGAGGTTCTATTTCTTTGCAGTTTCCGTTTTAAGCGCATGCGCATCTGTTCATCATTTTCATTTCCTTTTGTTCCGTCACTCTGATTACTGTCTGAACTGCAATTCCCGTCATTGTCTGAAATTTACCAGCTTCGTTTATATATGTGTTGGTAACATTAGTACAATCTCTTTACAATGTCCACTGGAAGGATGTATAACTCTAGGTATTCAAGACAAATGCTAGATAATAAAAGACCAAAGTACAGTAACCTCTGATGAAGCCATGAAAAGGATATCCAATTCAATTCTGGGTCTTAGAGGCAGATATTAGCTTAATGCAGGACGAACGCTATGCAGGAAACTACTGTATGAGCTTTCTGCATTACCGTTGTTCTTCATTTAGCAACCATCGTTTTATAAAGACACCCATGTCTATTCATTAAGTGTTCGCTTAAGAGGGGGTCTATCTACTGTAATTCAAGTATGGTAAATTCGGACTGCTCCCTCACTCGACTGCATTCGTTCTCTATTAAGCAGCCACATGCTTTAAAAGATCCAGCTTTGATTTACCAAATTGATGTTTGAAATAGAGTTATTCCATTATTTCTATGAAATAATTATTTGAATGGCTAAATGGCAATCAAAGGAACATGGGCAACAGTCTGAATAGACGAATGGATGGATAGAGCAAAGTGTGTACACATTATGAAAATATTAAACCGTTGAGCGTGCAATACTTAACAATAAAATATTTGTAGTTTACACCGGGTATACTAAAACAAATCAATAGAAACAGTTTATTTTCTGTAATTTGGTTTGCACGGGTTTTGCTGAATGAAATTAACAAGTCGATACATTCTGACAACAATTACATTAAAGAATGTTTGATTCCGACAATTGCCATAACTTTGCCATGCACTTTGAATAAACACCCAAGTAGCATTAAAAAGAAGAGAGTATATTTTTTTTATTGCAAATGAAATCGCAAGACTGCTGAAGGAAACTGTTCGGAAACGTTTGACACAGAAAAAGGTAGAGAGAAGAAAAGACATGTGGTAAAAGGTCTGAGATTGAATTACATACATATCATCACCCTATCTGTTTGACCGTTGTAACTAGTAAGTACATTACACTCAAAATTATGTGTGGTATGTTTCGGCCATGGCCCAGATGCCCTTGTAATTTGAAATAATAATTTTGTAATGTCCGTAAATAAATTACGAATAATGATGGGGTTATACCAGGAGACTGGGTGTAATAATCGGGGTCTTTGTTGGTGAGTTAGGCAAGTATAATGGGGCTGGTCATTAAAACATTGCTGAGGGAACCAAGCAGAAAGGTCGAACAGGGACACTTAACCCAGTGTTTCCAAAACAAAACAGACTTCGGGCCATTTATGGACAAATTGAGACATAAAGTCGAAATATGACCAGCGAATGATACAAGTGTTTTAAACATAGAGATTTATGGCAATATTACAAAATGGACACTCGACTGGTTTTCATCTATCATAAAGAAAGAACGCTGAAGATATTAATAAATCAATGGTGCTTAGAGGGTACTGAATTAACACGATGCTAATTACAGTGACAATCAGATTAACTTTACATCAACAACAGCGCCATAGGAATATTCGCCCATCACAAAAGGACCTTGTTGACTGAAAATTGGCCAAAATGTACCCAGGTTATAGCTTTCAACCCTCATAGATTACATTACAGGTGGATCAAAAATGAAATTTTAAGTGTAGTTACGTGACAATATAAAGTCAACATAGCTTAGAACACAATATCATTGTATTGACAATATTGATATATTGATCATTAATCATTTCATGGGAAGTGTTTAATGCATTTTATTGATTGCTTTATTTATCTAAAGCATAACATTTTGCAGATTTGAAAGTACTTGTTCTTGAAAATCAATGACGTGATAACAGATAAGGATACCATAAGCGTTTCACGGTAATTAAATGTGTGACTTAACACTTTCCCTCATATAGAACCCTTTGCATATAATGTATGCTCAGATCAGACGACTCCTTTAGGTGCCGTCTGATATGGGCATACACTGTTTGCTTATGAAATAGTATAGCTCTGGTCAAACAGTTTCTGTCAAAGTCAAAATATCATGTGTTCAAGTACCATTATGAAACATCAGCTAACTAATATCCATGATGTCGTTAGTTCTTACATGAATATTCATGAGGGAAAAGGTTAAAGCAGATCGAAAGTACCATACGCCATTTTAATCAGTGAAACGCAATGTATATATGTTCTCTTGTTTCACACCACTTAACATTATTAAGACTATTTGAACAAGAAATTTGAAGTTGATCTTTATTTATTTACCATACTGTCGGTTCTTAATTTGCTAAAAGTGCTTAGGTCATAAGTTCAACACTTTGCAGCGAAGCCGTGATTGCATATGCAGTTTGAATACAGATGAGACGCCGCATGTTGCGATGTCTCACCCGGGTCGAAACTGTATGAGACTCTATATTTTTGCAAAGAAACGATAGACATTTTATTTTAAGAGTTGAGGTAGACCACAATAGTTGCATACAAACATTACTTAGCATACAAAGAGTTAAAACATTAAAATAAATGTATTTTGCATTTTAATAATTTTAATAAGGTGTATTGTAAACCCCAATGTTAACATCTATCAATTTCTTGCAGTATCCGAAGTTTCTAAGCTGGTTTGTTAACTCTTTCGCTGCCAATGTCTCTGATTACCTATGCAGATTGGATCCAGATGAGACGCGGAGTAACTCGGCGCCTCATCAGGATCTAAACTGTTTGTTACTGTGACTTTTTTTAAACAAAAATGAAGAAAAATAAAAACATGAAAATTGCAGCAAACGACAAAGTTTGCAGACTACAAAATTTGGCAGCGAAAGAGTTAAATATATTAGATGGTGTGTCTATCTGACGACGGATTAGCCCGAATGATCAAAAGCGAAATAGACATTATGACGACGGTAAATAGCATTTAAATCGGAAGACGAACTCATCTTATTCACCAATTCATTCCCAAACTGATCCTGGATTTCGTAATGTATTTAATTCTGAATGGAACAAAGTTTAATTGAGTCTACAATTGGAAACCTTCAAACAGGGGCTCTTGTCATTACACAATTCTAAGTAGCTTAAGAGGATTCGGCAACAAACCTTAAGCCACTATTACTCTACGTTGATTACACCAAAAAGGCAAAATATTGCACTCTCAAGTACCAGAAAGCTAGATTTATGTAAAATTGATGCGACATCAGTGGATGTATAGAATACAAAACGACGCTGCAGCAAGGGTCCTGACAATATAAACATTCAAAATAAGAAGGGGGTTTGCTTTGATATCTTTCTCCTCAGCTAAACGGACTTGAGTGGGATTTTAATGAAAGAAATGTTACACAAAGCTATCTTGGAATAAGGAGTGAAACCATTCATATAATCAAAGAGGAAATTAAGTAATTAATTTACAAATAATAATACTTAATACACGGAAATATTTCATTTCACTCTTGCACACAAAGCGGATATTGGGATATAATCATTTAAATGTTCAATATTGAATTAGGATAAAATTCAAATTACATGTACTCGCATTTATGGATTTCTCGGTGTCTGCTGAATTTACTTCATATTGAAAACATCAGAATAAACAACGATATCAACACAAATAAACATCAGAATAAACAACGGTATCAACACAATTTCTACTTTTGCTATAGAGTTAATGTTTTTTATGTAGCCTGTACACAATATTCACTTATTAATGATGACATGAACATCACTAATAGAAGTTATATTGCTTGAAATGAATATTTTCGTATATATCATGCTAATATAAGTATACATGTACACGAATGACATTACTAAATTATTATTTATAAATGCGGTGCATATATCCCCATGTAAATTTGAATACTTTATAATGAATACTTATGAACCTGCATAGTAATGTGGCTGACATCTTGTAGTCTTTTCGCGTAATACGTTATTTAGAAATAATAGCTTGTTTTAAAACAAACATTCGGTGCTTGAAACTGGACACGTTACCGTTTACTTGGTAATACGCCTTTTAACACCTTTGAAAACAGAGCAGAATACGATCAGACAGCTCCTATAAGAGCTTCTTATCAGAGTCTTCTCTGTTTCCTTTTTGTTTCAGATCTTGTTTGCTATTGCCGTGGTAAAATAAGATTAATTTCTATTCATTAAGGGCGCAGTCATGCAGGAGTAAACTGACTAAATAATCCAAGACGATTATTTTATATTTGGCTCGTCCTCTGAACTACACAAACAAATACTCACGTTTCTTTTGCATTTCTATCGGATTGGTGGCTTGGTGGTACGACGCTGCGCCAATACCCGGCATGCCCACGTTGGGTGTGTACCATGGGTTTGGGCGAGCCCAGGCCTGACCGTTGAACAGCCCTAGCTTCTCGTACATACTTCCCTGGCCCATGCCTTTCTGATTTTCCGTCGCTAGATTCCTAAGAACCCGATTGATTGAAGAAACCTGTAATATAACAACAGTAATAAATATGTTGTTAAGTATAGATTATTTCATTTCACTTTAACCATTGATTGACTTCATGAATATTTATACCAGAAGTTATACCTTTATGAATATAATGTAAAAAGTAATTTATTATCGAGACACATACAGAACCAGATCTGTATCATTTATTAAACAGCAAATAGAGCAGACAGCTCCTCTGGGATACGTCTGGGCTGGGTCTACTGTGATTGCAAAGACGTAACATGAGTCTCGATGATGTCTCGGGTTAAGGACACATTTAATGCCTTGAACAAAGGTGACTGAATAATTGAGACAAACAACATATCTCTTTAACCCTTTCCCTCATATAAACGTGTTTTCATGCATTTGCAAACAGAGTAGACCCAGATCAGATGGCTCCTAGAGGAGCCGTCTGATCAGTGTCTGCTCTGTTTGCTAATGAAATTTGATAGATCTGTATCTTTAGTTTCTAAAATGGCTACAGTGTTGCACCTGCGATATTTTATTGTAACAATTTTGTCTATGAATATTTAGTAGGTATTGAAAAATTGGTTACATATAGAACAGGGAAAGGGTTAAACTAGAAATATACCCATTGTCATAGTCTCAATGTAAGTTGACAAACATCTAAGAATTGCAACAACAGTGGAATAGCATGCTGTATGGGAACGATTCCATGAAATTAATGATCATGTAACACTCAAGGTTAACCCTTTAGGTGTAGGAAACGAGTCACTAATGTTCTATGTAGAAGGTGTAGTCCAAGATGACAGGGTTCCTAGAGGAACTCTCTCACCAGGGTCTGCAATGTTTGTCGTGTTACACTTGCCTTTTAAATAAATCCCTGAATATTCCTGATAAGCTTGACCGGTTGGAATTATGTTATAGTCCATTTGAAATTTAGCATTGGAATGACTTAAAAATGATATTGTAACAGATAATACGCCGCTACATAAAATATATCCAAATTTCGATCGTTCTTGTAATCGTTTTTGTATTCGAAGCTAATATCATATTCCATTGCATTTTGATATTCGCGAATAATCTCAAAATGGTAATATTGTTGTGTTCTTTATCAAATTAACAGAAGTACATAATATTTTTTAAATAAACAGATGGAATTTCAGAGTGCTTGAAGAAAATATGACATCACTAAAAGCTCCGCTGTTTAATTTCGTGTTTAATCTTCGAAACATTAAATCAGATCCCTTGGATTTAAGAAACGGGGAATAAAACGATTTATCCCTCTGAGACCAACGCTCCAGCAAATAAACCAATATGAGACGTGTTCCAATTTTGTAATGTTATAAACGTCATCGGAAATCTGTTTCCATGAAGTTTTGTAAATTTCTTTTCATTCTCTCGGGAACAAAAACTTGTTTTGGTCTTTTGATGGCGACGTTGCTGGTCGAATGTCTGATAATTCCATTGTTCATGCGAAAATATACCACAGAGAAACATAAACAGTAAACGAATATCACCGAGAAACAAAAATAGTAAAGAACACCACCAAGAACCCAAAATAGTACTGAACACCAACAAGAAACCAAAACAGTAAAGAACATCACCAAGAAACCAAAACAGTAAAGAACACCAACAAGAAACCAAAATAGTAAAGAACACCACCAAGAAACCAAAATAGTAAAGAACACCACCAAGAAACCAAAATAGTACAGAACACCAACAAGAAACCAAAACAGTAAAGAATATCACCAAGAAACCAAAACAGTAAAGAATACCACCGAGAAACAAAAACAGTAAAGAATACCACCAAGAAACCAAAACAGTAAAGAATACCACAGAGAAACAAAAACAGTAAAGAATATCACCGAGAAACAAAAACAGTAAAGAATATCACCGAGAAACAAAAATAGTAAAGAACACCTCCAAGAAACCAAAATAGTAAAGAACACCACCAAGAAACCAAAACAGTAAAGAATATCACCGAGAAACAAAAATAGTAAACGAATACCACCGAGAAACAAAAACAGTAAAGAAAACCCCCGAGAAACAAAACAGTAAAGTAAGAATACCACCAAAAACCAAAAACAGCCAGGCGGTTATTATTCTACTATCTTTGAATATTCATGTCAATTAATTGAACCCGTTTCATATGTACATACGCAAAACTTCAAATGAAAAACAATCAGATGCATGTATAAATTTCATCCAATTTTCAATGGACTAATACTGATTTGAAGTGTCTTCATTTAAAAACTGAAATGATATTTAGAATGACTATAAAACACTATAAAACACAGTCTTATATGCTGTGTCTTGAATGATTATTCATGGAGTAAATAGTATTGACCAAATCTTCTCTTTGATATATTTGTTATTAGAACAAGGAATTAATTAAATAAACAATGGTGAATTACAGCATACATGCATATTATGCATGATTGTGCCTATATACAAAATCATTATATATTTAATTACAGTAAAATCCCTCTACAGTGTTATTCGAAAAATAAATATCAATATCCAGTCTTTCAGAAAGGTGACAGTTTAGTGCAGATTGAAAGGCATACACAAAACTCTTTGGAAGCGTTCTGTGTGGCTTACACCCTACATTAAGCAGTCACCTGCATAAAAGACCTACAATTTTCTTTCTTAAAATTACGGTTTATATAGTATTTTGCCGAACATATAAAATATTAATACTTTAGATGATGATGGTAATAATTTTGTATGACAGCTTGGCTTATTTTTAGAAAAAATATAGCATAATATATTAATCAGCTATCCAACCGATTGTTATTTCTATAATAAATAATTTCTTCATGCCTCTTTAATTGTTATAAAACTGATAATCTTACCCATTGATTTAAAGTCTGTGTAACGTACCATGTATATGCAAATGTGATGCAAAAATTGCTAATAATTCGTCGAAATATCAAACTGGAATATTTCGTGAATTGATTGTGATGAGATAATAGGAGCATTATCCGATTTTTAATTGCATGAAAGCATATCCCTTAATGAATGCAAAATGTTAATTTTAAAAGCAAGGTCCCTTAAAATTCTAATTTGTTAAATGAAGCGAATGTCTTTTTTTATTCTGAAGAGCGTAGACAGATGTGTTCGACAGTAATTAGGAGTCCGACAGTTGAGAGCAAGAAGAAAAGGCAATAGAAAGCTTCCCTCACTTGTTCCAAAAATTCATTGCCGAATTCTAAAACAAACTATCAAGGAGTCATTTGTTTGTTACATTATATCTTGTTTTATGTAGTAGTTGTTAATGCAGATTTGTATAATACAATATGTTACGTACACGTTCATTACTGACATACTACAACTCCAGAAGCACAATAGTGTTTCGGTTTTTGAAGCCAATTAGCAAATGTTCAATTAGCAGTTTAATATAAAAATCAGTTAATTTGTTAAAAATAACGGATATGAAACTTTTAACCATTTATAAATACGTTTTTCTATGTCTTTTCAAACAGGGTCTGTTCGCTTATGAAATAATATAGATATGATTCCATAGCTTCTACCATGGTCAAAATTACGTGGTCACGTGCCATTATAAAAAATTCTAATCAAAATTCATACTTATTAATGGAGAAAATGTTAAAATATCGGACACAAATTGGACAACATTTATATTTGAACAATCTACGTTTTATAACCCAAGATAGGAGTAATATTTAAAAGCAATCTGATCTGGGTCTACACTGTTGGCGAAGACGTGTATATGGTGAAAAGTGATAACATAAAATGGAATACGAATACTTTACCTAATGAATTTTCAAAGTGGAATAATTGATCTGTATTAAACGGAAAGTCCGTAACAGGGGATTCAGAATACAACACAGGATAGACCATCATTCTGATCATAGTTTACATTGTTCGCAAATATCTGTACTCTCGTTTTCTGCATTCAAAGTATGAAATGAGATCATTTTTCCTTAGGTTTACTAATAATATACACTGATTAATAAGCTACTGTGACAATATCAATGAATCCATGTATCCATTAACAATATTATATATAATACAGTAACGTGGCTTAACCCTTTCCCTGTTTTGTTTTGTTTTACAAATTTCAATACCTACTGAATATTCATTAACAAAATAGTTATAAAGAAATATGGAAGATGGAACATAGTAGACATTTCAGAAAGAAAAGAAACAGATCTATCAAATTCTATTAGCAAACAGAGCAGACCCTGATCAGACGGCTCCTCTAGGAGCCGTCTGATCTGGGTCTTCTCTGTTTGCAAATGCGTGAAAACACGTTTATATGAGGGAAAGGGTTAAGTAGCCATCAATAATAGGTCTAATTATGGGTCTGTAAGGTAGGTGGTAGCTTAATGCAGGTCAAAGGTAAGTATGCCCGGCATTAAGCAACCACCTGCATTTTAAGACGCATGTGTTCAATAAATGAATGACCGCTTAAGACAGGTTCTACTGTACTAAAATTTATTATTATTCTGTTTTAGAATTTACTATGTCATGGTGGAAAACCATGACAATTGTTTACAAAACAATTTGCAAAACGTGTTATTTGTGTAAACTGCGTTCTTATTCTGAATCATATAACGGTACTTTCTAGTGGTTATTTTCTAACTGTATCTTTCATGTCTAGAAATCGTCTAAATATAATATAATACGATATTTCGTTTACTGCATGACACATATATAGTTAAGTATATTGGAGGCTCAGATAAAATGTGTAATTTTCAAAGATAGCTCCTTTTTTTCTCCGTAAACCACATTGCTGTGGCCACTCTTTAGAATAACCTCTTCGAGAAGATTCTAAGGTATGGTCACAACATAGGTTTGGTTGAGAAAATGACGATACGCTCCTTTATCTTTTGCTTTGTATAGACAAAACTAGATGACATCCATAGTACAATTATAGATGAAATTCTCGGGTTGTTCATCCCTTAATTTCTGTGGCTTTACACGCGAGTTTGCTACACTGTTTGGAGGCGCATTCCGAACAAGATTAATGCATGCTGGTATGTTTGTTCTCTCTCCACATTGTTTGGAATACAATTTGTACAACGAGGCACCCGAATAGGAAACATCGTCAAAGCTGAGTTAACGACTTCATCTTTTGCCAAAGTCTTTACAAGTTTGACAAATGAAATCTCAAGTCAAACTCAGCCATATGGTCGGGTGTTGAAGTATCCCTGTTTCTTGGTCACTTGTTTAGGACAATTGGAATTAGGGGAGATCTGAGGAGCAGTGTTTGTGACCCTATGCTGACAAGGGTTTGACTTTGGGGACCCTGTATCTGTCCCAAATGCCTGGCTCTGCTTGGACCATGTGAAGAAGGCGGCCAACATTCATGCCTCCCGTGTCCATTCAATTTGTTCATTGGAAGGTGAACGATTTTCAATTTTCTCTAGATTTCTGTTCGTTTCTACAATAGTTATGCCGAAGAATATTAGCAATTTGAAAACAATTCCTGACACGTACTTGTCAAGCATCGTCCAAATGAATGCCCAGTATACTGGCTGTCATCAGTTAAAAATGACCAGGCGTAAGTCCCACACTTACTTCAAGAACTAATATTTTGATGTAACAAGAAAACGTTTATCCTTCTCTTTGTTTAAAATCGTCGAAGCATTTTTGACTCGTAATGCCATTCGTTATGCGTTCACATTTACATAATTTATCACTTCGATTTTAGATTCTGAAAGCTTATAAAAGAAATCCTGACTATTAAAACTGCTTATTTATAAACAATGAATACAGTTTAAAACCCCGCTAATACGACCATCTAAAAGAGGTATAATGCTGGGTGCTAGATGCAGGTGGTAGCTTAATGCAGGACAAAAGTAATGCAGAAAGCCCATAGAGGAGCTTTCTGCATTACTTTTGTCCTGCATTAAGCAACCACCTGCTTATAAAGACATCCAAGTTTATTCATTAAGTGGTCGCATTAAAGGGGTTCTACTGTAGTTTAAAATACAACTAGATGCATCTCGCTTTATTTATAATAATAATATATCATCGGATAGGTGGAAAATGTTGTAACTACAATCCATGGGAAGAACTCCTGGAGATGTTTGGAAATAGTTATGACCCAAATAAGATTCCGAGTAAAAATGGTTAAAACCTTAATTTTCTATAGCAATGAAAATATTAACTGAACATTTTCAGGAATACAAAATTACTGATAACTTCATCAATTGCAAACAGATTAGACCCAGGTCAGACAGCTCCTACAGGAGCCAACTGAACAGGGTCGGTTTCCTCTGTTTGTTGGTCTGAAACAGTTTCTGTGAAGATAAAAAAAAACATTGTTCACAGAGTGCCCATTATAAAAATTCTGTAAATTAATATTCATATTCATGATGTGATTATTTTGGGCATGAATAGCCATCGTGCAAAGGATTACATCATGGAGGTTTGCGCTACGTCCTCGACATGCGTAGACTGCCATTGTTTTATTTTTCACCCATAGTCTCCTCGTCCTGATGTCGCACAGATCTCAGACCTTGAAACCTGGCGGTCGCTTTTATGTAGCAGTGTATCTATATCGGTCAGAGCGCTTTCCTGTTTCGACAAAGAAATTCTTTGGCAAGCTGTCAATTGGTAATTCGATAATGAGGAATTTACTACCAGAGGTAGGTGATATAGTGAATAGGTAGAGTGCATATCCGCTGACAGAAAACGAATAGCAAAGCCAGGTATAGTGTGTTAACCTTTTGGTTGTCACCAGCACCACTCTAGTAAACAGGAAAGACCTAGATCTATACATGAATGAATAGTCTGACATGGGTATCCACTAGTAAACTGCCAACATGTTTATATTCCCATCCGTAAAATCAAATAAAAAAATGCGGGAATGGTCAACGGAATAATATCTCTATCATCACTGGCTGAATGTGTAGATCAGTGAACTGATATCGAAGTAAAATTAATAAAATTTATAATTTTCGGGTAATCATACTATCCATTGCAGTTTCTTCGATTAAAGCACATACGCATGTATAGAGTGAGGCTGCACTACCATGTGTACAGCTAATAAAAATGTAACGGTTATTTCACGTGTTTTAAAAAATGTATAAAAAGTCAATTTATTCTTGAAAATGGTAGTGTCATCTCGACAAGGCTTAACTTGAGGCAAAAGTCTTAAACAAGGTTGCAGTCGCTTCCAAAGAAGCAATAATTAATAGGACACCTGTGCTTGACGGGTTCCTTGTAATACTTCTCCTAATGCCCCCATCATGAGAGCTTGGGACCAGTCATGGAAATGATTTGATTTCTTGAATTTTCCTCATCGTTGGCTCCTGTTTTAGAAATTGGCAAAAAGATGAGAATTTGGCTTACAGATATTTGTCAGACAAGACAGTTATGGCTTCAATTATAGATTTATGGAAATCATTAGTCTTGCTGGCGAAAGAATATGTGATTGTACAAAAAGCCGACAGCCAATATTGTCTAGGCAAAAACGGAATATATGAATACGACAAATCTGAAAACGTACAATAGATTTACAGAACATCTTCAAACAGACAATGTTTCAAAACATAATTTGGAGAATATACCACAAATAATTTCATTATTTGGGACATTATTTAATTCGTATATATTTCACAACACAGGGTGCATTTGTTAAGATCTTCAGTAGTTTTATATATTCTGTTTTAATTTCTTTAACCCATTTTAATGTTGAATAATTTTCAAATGGACTATTCGAATATTCATTTTCAAACAGCTCAAGCTTACCGTAAATATTCAGGGATGTTTATGAAGAAAAGTGTACCATGGTAAACAGGGCAGACCCTGGTGATAGGGTTCCACTAGGATCCCTCTCATCAATACTGTTTGTAAAGGACATTAGTAACTCGTTTACCCTACAGAAAGTGTAATGCATTTTGTATATACACCGCCTCCCAATTATCATTATGACTAAATATTTGTAGATAACTGTCTATATTTATGTACGTATTGGAAAGTAAACCAACACACACTTTTTAACACTTTACATCACTGAATATTCATATAAAAATATTGACATCTAGATTGTTTCTTTATAATGGAACACGAACGCAGGAAAGTTTGGCAATAGCAGAAACTGTAGAATTATATCTACATTATTTCTTAAGCCCAGGCACTTGCCCACAACCGCCACAAGTGGAGCCAGTTGGTGCAGCGTTCATCAGTGCAGCGCCCCTACGGGTTGTGGGATCTGTGAGAAGTGAATGAGATATCTTAAACAAAAAGAGCAGACCCTAATCAAACGGCTCCTACAGGATCTGATCTGGGTCTGCTTTGTTTGTAAAGGCGTAGAAAAGGTGTATTTATGATGGAGGAAAGGGTTAATATAATGCTCTCAAGTCTAAATAATATAGATGAGGTATATAAGATATCAAAATCACGTTCAAATTTTATCTCATTTACCGATTGCTATTATCATTTATTACAGGATTTAATAAATATCGGTCTATGACATTTGTTCAGTCTCAGGACGTGGTTTTTAGGAGTGAATGTGGCCATTTTCTCACCAAACGCGATAAATATTATATCCCTTACCTTTCTATACATGGCGGTATTGCTGATTATCGGCGTTTTTCTTTGATCTTTTAACTATATTGTGTCAAGCGACGCAGATGCTTCACCATATATTGAATAAAGAAAGGACGCTCGCCAGGACTCCATGCATTAAGCGAAGGACTTAGAAAGACCCGCTGAGAGGTTTTTATTGCCTTCGAAAGCTGTATGAATGGAGGCCGCTGGTATGGGACTGATTAGTAAATGGTTTGTCGTCACATTTGATACCGGTATGATTTAATTGATTTTAAATATCAATGATTTATTCCGAGGGATGGAACACGATTGTGTATGCGGCAGACCAGTTGTATTGGAAGTGTACTGTAAAAACCATAATGATATTGACAAGAAGTGTTGCCCAGTATCGTTCCGTTCAAGAGAACATTCCAAAGGAGGATTTCTCACTAACAACAGTTTTCGTTTTACAAATTATCAATATGCAGTTGAACTTCGATATCTCGAACATCAAGGGACCATACAAATAACCTCGAGAAAACAGAGGTATGGCTCATCCGATTTCTAATCTGAACAATTCCTCAAGTTAACAGCTTAATGCAATTCTTTCAGCATTACTTTAGATCTGCATTAAACTGTCACATGTGTTTCTAGATATGCTAGTGATACATTTCAGAACAATTCTGTATTGTAAATTTTGGAGTAACCAAACTTATACTGCGAGTTATCCGAAATTTGAGTTATCTGAGTTCGAGATATCGAAGTTCAACTGTACATGATTCACTCAACGAGAAAAACTTATCTTTTTGGATCTTAAACTCATATGGAACATGGATCACCAAGGATTTATTCACGTGTCGTGTTGCATCGATTGTATTTTATAAAACGAATGTACACCTTGACAGTATATATCCTATTTTCGTTGTTTTAATATAAAAAATAATTTTGAAAGTACGAAATGCCTAAGGAAACGTGTTTTGTCTTCAGATATGTCTCTTTACCGTTTTCCTCAAGTAGGCAACGAACAAACTGTAAATATTTATGTTACATTTAGCAACATGGGTACAGTGGTAGTTTGACATACAACACAGCAGACAAAACATCACTCATATCATTCGGCTAGACGTGCTACAATACTGATTTGCATAGTTTTTATTCTGGAACATTTCACTCACCCGCAATTATAGATTGGTAACAATGACAGTTTACAACAAATATACATCAGAGCAACAGATAAAGGTGCATACTCAGATACTACTATCATCATTTCTCCACCAAACCCTATGTTGTGACCACTCCTTAAAAAAGAGATGTCACAGCATATTGTTTAATGGAGAAAAAAGGAGTCATTCTTGAAAATGTTTTAATTAACGCATCTTTATCTGGACCTCTCTGCACATGTACTTACACTAGGTATGTTGTCTTGGTTGCAAATTCCATCAGCAAGTAATCTGTCTCTTATTTCCCATGCGAATATGGACGGACACTCTCGCTTATATTGCGCAACGCAACGAACAACATCGTTTGTGGCTACACGCGGCTTGCTGCCCCCTATTGCACGTGGGCGAATAGAACCAGTTTCATAGTACCGTCCGAGTATTTTACTAACACATCCATTGGACACTTGTAATATTCTAGAGATATCACACGGTCTCGCCCCACTGTGTGCAAGTTCAACAATACGTTGTCTTGTAGAGTCAGGTAAGGGGCGCCCATTGACAAACATTCCACCGAGCTGGTTGATTCCACTGTGACCTAAAAATAGAATTACGTAAGGTATAGCTATCTAAACGTAATAAAAACGATAAAGTTTCATATTAATATACCTTCTAATTTCTGTTATCTATTTTACCGTGTTATACACATTATAAAAACTTTGCTGAGAATGAAATAAAATATGACAACGAATATTTTAACCCTTTCCGTTATTAACAAACAGTGTAGACCACGATGAGAGGGTTTCTAGATGAACTCTCACCAGGGTATGCACTGTTTGTCGTGTTACATTTTACCATTATAATCCCTGAACATTTACAGTAAGCTTGACCTTTTTTGAATTTTGGAATAGTCAATTTAAAAATTCAAAGTTGAAAGGGTTAAAGATGTATTTTTCTTTAATGGGCACTATGATTTTCCCAGCATATAAACAAGAACAAATACAAAAACACTAATTGAATGTATAGGTGTGTATGTAAATCGAATACTTTCTACGTTCGTAAATGCGAGAAAAAACACCGAGTTTTAATGTAGCCATGCTTCATGTATAATATAAAGTTAGCTTTGGAGTAAATTTTAGTTAGCGCTGCACATTGAAAAGTAAATGAAACCATAACAGCGTGAGTGTTTGTATTTATGGAGAACATGTTTCTCAGATTACGTTAACACCGAAAATGATTTAAGGCTATATTTTGCAATACATTCTTTATGTATGCTTTAATGGTCTTCAATCAGCGAGTAGTTCTCGTGACATAAGGGAGAGTTTATTTTTCAGGAAGCACTATTTGCAATTACAAGACTTGTCATGATAGCATGAGTAGAGACAGATTGCAGCTATTTACGCTAACAGTGTAGCCGGCTCGCCTCATCAGTCCCAATCAGGGATACTATAAATAAGACTAGCAAATGTCTGAACCATACCCACTGGTCACGATATGACCATTTAACGAAACAAACATGAAAAGCATTTGTTTGAGAAGCATGTTAGCCTTTTAACCTTAACTGTCAATGAATCACGTGACAAGGATGTGTTGGTGGGTTATTTATAGACATGCAGAATGGTACTTGCGCATTAAATCAATGTTTGATGTCTTTTATTGATTTCATTACTTTTTTATTGTGTTTGAAACGATGTTGCATTATTTTCCTGGTTCGGAAAGGTTAGTAGACATTTTAAAACATTTACATGGTATTTGCTTCCGCAAACATATAACTCATTTTAACGACGACGGTCAAGAAAGACACGTGTATACAGAGCTGCAAATAAATGGAACAATTAAGATAAAAACAAATAGTAATTATTCATCCATTAAACCCATAGTTGTGAATACTTATAAGAAGCGTCCCAAAAACATACAGTTGAACTTCGATATCTCGAAGGGGCCCTACAAATTACTTCGAGATAACAGAGGTTCGAGTCGTCTGATTTCTAACCCGAACAATTTCTCATGTTCACAGCTTAATGCAGGTCAAAAGTAATACTGAAATTCCATGCAGGAGCTTTCAGCATTACTTTCGACCGGCATTAAGCTGTGACGTGTGTTTCTAGATATGCGTAGTGATGCATTTGAGAACAATTCTGTATTGAAAATTTTGGAAGGACCGAACTTTTAGTTAGAGTTATCTCGAAGTTCGAGTTATCGGAGTTCGAGATATCGATGTTCAACTGTAGTTCCAAAGGGGCGATTCAAATGACTACCGCCACTACAAGTTTGGTGGAACTATTGAAAAGACTATTATATAGAGAAGTTAAACCTTCTTCAAGTTAAACCTGTAGAATTACATCTGTCATTTCAAAACAGACAGTAGTATTGATGCACTTAACTGAAATACATGCAAACCATGTTTTTTATTGTTTTACATCTGTTACTAAGGATTAAATTATTTATATTTTGCTTGAGGTTGAAAACTGATACATGTAATTGCAAAATATATTGACGACATCGAAATATATTTTATACATTTGTGCAGACTCGGTTTTATTGAGTCTGTTCATGAGTAGTAATTAAAAGTGCAACACTACTCACGCCCCCTAGCACCGGCTTAAGCGGTATTCAATTTTCAAAACTAATAACATGAAAACTAATGATCCCGAGGGACCAGAAACTATTGTAATGAATATATACCACCTTTATGATAAATAATGATATAATACAGTAAAACCTCTCTATAACGGCCACTAAATTACATCAAGTATTTTGCGTTAAAGACAGGTGGCTGCTTAAAGCAAGGTAAAAGTAAAACAGAACGTTCCTATTGGTTGAGTTTTCTTTAAGCAGCCACCTGCCTTAAATACCAACTAATTAACACAATTTAGTGACCGTTATAGAGAGGTTTTACTGTATGTAAGATATATAATCTAAGTTTGTGCAAATAAATTCAATTTTGGGATGATACGATATATATGATTTGATACAAAATATTACTACATGTACTACGGAAGCTGGGATGAAAGCATTTCGGCAGTGTTCAACCCTTCCTCTCAGAGAGACACCTTTTCACAATTTTGCAATCAAAGTAGACCCAGGACAGACGGTTCTTAAGAAATAATATAGATCAGAATCTACCTTCCTACAATGGTAATCATTCCTTGGTTCAAATGCCATTATACATAGTTTGCTTATCAATTTTTATGCTACGTGAATATTCATGAGGCAAAATAATAAGCTTTCACAAGTGTACTATTTTGTGCTGTACTCACGTGCGCAAACGTTGCAGTGTCCAAACAAGGGAAATACGGTTATCAAAGCTATTTATCTAAATGCCCCTTGACTATTCATACGATTTTGAATATTGCTTGTACATAAAAGGAACATCATTTTAACTTCATAATTAAATCATTACAATGAAACAGAAGAACTAATATAATGCTTTAAAAGACCATGGACATTTGATACTGTTGGACAGGGATTTAGTTCGTGTCCTTATGTATATACTTCTACCTCTTTGCACGCTCAATAAGCTTGGCTGCAAATACCTTCCATATTCTAAACAAACTTATGTTTTTATTTCAAATAGAGAGTCAGGTGACAAACAGTTTGGATCCTGGGTATATCCTTGGGGTTATCCAAACTGTTTACCCGAGTTATCACTTAATCGCCACAAGCGTGCAAACAGTTAATGTGCGTAAATTAAAATATTTTCAAGAGTAACTTCCTTATTTTTCCACCAAACCCTATACTGTGACCACTCTTTAGAATCGTCTCTCTTCGAGACGATTTCTAAAGAGTGGTCAGAGTACAGAGTTTGGTGGAGAATTGACGATTTTAGTATTTGGGTACGCACCTTTATCTGTAGCTCTATCCGGCTTATCACATATTCGCCGCATGCTTGCAAACAGTTAGCCCAGGCTAGCATTTGCTAACAACTTGGATCAAGATGAGATGCCGAGTAACTCGGACTCTTATCAGGATCAAATATGTTTGGCACTCAACTAAATATTTCTGTGTTCATAATATGCCATAGTAAAAATCAGCTAATTGATATTCATGATGTCATTATTTCTTACACTTATTCATGGAGTAGTGGGTTATACATGTCATCAAATACTCTAGTTACTGGAGTTAAATATATTGAAATACTGCGTCCAATGTACTACCTGTTTAAATTTCATATTTGTCCCAAATAATATAAATATATGTTATTATGTACATATAAAATACTTTGTTACCATTTGCATCAAATACTCGATTTAAATTACATGCCAAAATAGTGTAGTAATATTATTTTACTCCAAGGACAGTGTGCATTGAAATCAGCCAAAATTATTATCAATAAAACTTTTGTTAACCAATATAGCCTATATTCATTATGAACTTCACCAAATGTGTGTTTTGAATGACTCTAATTTTCATTTTGATTTAGAATTGTTTTTTCCAATGTAAACCTTTGGGCGCATTGGTCTGGGTATGCACTGTTTGCCTTTGCCACTTTTAAGGGACACTGGGCACAAATGGAACAACTAAGATCTTGATATATAGATAATGAATAACTATGATAATCATAAATCTTCTTTAAAATTGGAATATTAATCACATAAAAAATTATATTAATTCAGTCAGAGCTCCAGATAAGATACGTAAATTGAAATATTTTCAAGTAGAACTTCTTTATTTCTCCACCAAACCCTATGTTGTGACCACTCTTTAGAATCGTCTCAAAGAGACGATTCTAAAGAGTGGTCACAACATAGGGTTTGGTGGAGAAATGGCGATTTTAGTATTTGAGTACGTACAGTTATCTGTAGCTCTGATTCAGTGAATATGTTTCACAAATGTAGCTCTATCATATATATTGTCAAAAAGCTGTCTTACAAGAAAATCGTTTGACAGTTGCATTTCAGTTCGTTGAGCAGCAGGGTATCCATTAAGTTCTAACCACATTTCAAGACTCTCCGATTTTCATGCCCATGAACGCCAAGACCCTTATGTATTTCCTCGTATTATTTACGTTTGACTCATTTTGGAATTTTGGAACGGATCCAGTCTCGTGTTGCGAGTTCCTGATGCATTTGTATAGAAAACAGTCCAGTCCCTTATCAGATGCTTTTTTCGTGTGTTCTCTGTTCCGGGTCTACACTCTATTTTCCTATACCCCATGTGTGCGGTAGCGGGAGTAAATCAGTAAAGCATGAATATTCATGAAAATATTTCATCACATATTCATCACAATTACTGTAGAACTCCTCTTAAGCGGCCATAAAAAAGGTCTAAATTATGTGTCTGTAAGGCAGGCTTGGTCAAAAGTAATGCAGAAGGAGCTTTCTGCATTACTTTTGCGTTGCATTCAGCAACCACCTGCTTTTTAAGACTCCTATGTCCAATAAATGAATGGCCGCATGGGGCAGGCTTTACTGTATGCGCTCCTACTAGATGAAATCATTCTGACGGACTTTGACAAAGCGATATTTGTTCAGTGTAAGTAACAGATTTGCACTCCGAAGCTGTATCAGTTTTCAACGTTTTTATGTCCAAACACGATCTCTCCTTACTGAGCGCGATACGTGTCCCTCTTTAGCTGACAGACCCCGATCATTATAGTTATTGGTCAGCCTTTTTATCAAAACAGCTGAAACCTATAATCAGCTGTCGACAATAATAATGTAATGTTACGATACGGGGCTTGAGATTCAGTCTGCTATTTGGACGAATATGTGGTATCCATTTAGAAAAGTCTGAAGACATCGAAATTTCGACTACTTATAGTATTATACAAACTGTTTGACATCGGGTCGTATTTTTGACAGGAATTATTATTAATTCTTATATCAAATTCTTAAGCAGACAGTAGTATTAGCAGACGACAATTTCCTCGACGTGATAAAGGTTAAAGGTCGCACAGTGCAATAGTCATAGAACCAGTAGGACACATTTCATTTTATTGCTAAAATGTTCGTGAAATCTAAATCGGGATTATTGACTGTAAGCGTATGAACCATTTAAATTAAATATAACCCATCCTAGTTGATGCAAATTTAACCAGTTGCATCTTAACCATAACTTGCAAATTCATAATTGCTTATTAGACTGAGAAATGAGCATCATTTTCAACATCTCCAGTTGTATGTCGACTGCATCATGAATGTCGTCTCATTCACGAATGTCGTCTGCTTATTGAACGTTGTCTACAGGAACTGCGTAATGAGAAAATGTGTCTAGGCGAAGAATCATTTGTAGATCAAGACCAGCCGTCGCGACAGACGCGGCATCTTAAATATGGTCCCATTGCTTGATAGGTTGTTCAGTGTCTGATCTGGATTATAATGCATTAAAGATCAGATCTCTACGTGCGTCAGGTTTGCTTTGCAATTTGTTTTGTTCCATTTCGTTTGAAAAACGGTCCAATCCCGACGTCACCCTTAATGATAATGGTGATGATGATAATAAATAATAATATCACAAACTAAGAAATTAGACTTGTTTTGGCAGTCGTTGTAGGGAAGTAATACTGTATTCGTTTACTTCAACCCATTACATGATATAAACGAGTTTTCACGTGTTTGCAAACAGAGTAGACCAAGATCAGATCAGGATCTGCTCTGTTTGCTTATGGTATTGTATATATTTTATTCTACAGTTTCTGTCGAATTAATCGTTTCTGTGTTTATGTCCCATTATATAAGTACAGCTAATACATAGCCATGACATCTCTTACATGAATATTCATCCCATCACATTCAATAAGTTTATTTTATACGTCTATCAATGATTTAAAAATGTTCCATTCCCTGTTTTGGTTGAATTTGGTTTTCATATTAATAATGGAATAGAAGTTTCTGTTATCTTGAAGGTTTTATACGTCAATTACAATGCTTTCAAAAAGGTTACATTCCCTCTTCTGGTTAAACTTGGTTCATATTAATAATGGAATAAAAGTTTCCGTTCTTTTGATTCACCTTTGTCTTGGGTATCCTTTTTAATACAACTAAAACATGTAGTGTTTCAATGGCTGACTTTAAACGAGAGAATTATTTTGATATCCATTTCCGGCGATGCATCTCTTGATGAGCTAAGTTCATGACAAGACAAACTCGAAACATACATGATCCTGAATCCAAATGTTCATTTTGTGAAAGCAAAATAAATTATTATTCCTGTCGAGGAAAGCAATATATCTGACCATTTTGTCATGCACGTCCATTCATCTTACGTTGTTTGCGTGATCGAGACCGAGAAATTACAAGTTAGATTCGCAAGGTACATGGCATTTGCCTTAACTTACATTAGAAAGGTATTACATACAAGGTAGATGAAAATGTCCTCCACCAATTACTGTCCTTTCATTTTATCATCTATAAAAGGCAGTAAAAGAGGAATGAGTGACAGCTAACAAAGAAAATAATAAGACACACTTCCGATGCTTCAGGTTAAAAACGAACGTTTCCTTGTCGGAGCACAATGGATTCTCGTGGCAATGCACTCCACGTGCAGTTAGCATCTTTTTCTACGTCATTGACGTCTATTTCCGGTCTGCGACAGTTAACGGCCTTTGATACCATTACCAATTAGTTTCAGGCAATAGCGAAAATGTTTCCACGTCGGTTTTGATTTCCGTTTATAGGGAACGATTGACAAAATCCAAAGAGATATGCATTAAAATAGATTAGAAGAACACGGCGATTGTAGTAAGACAATAGCGGTCCTTCGCTGATACATATCACTAGGCGTTATAAGCTAATACTGGTTCGTTTCTACACCCACTGCTAATACATGTTTTCATATATGACACTGGGCTTGACATGCAAATAAATCTTCCGGGGAAAATTGGGGGATTTAACATGTCAGCAACTGAAGATTTGTACTGCAATTCGCGGAACTATTAAATTCAGAAACATCCATAAAAACATTCGTATTGAAATGAAGTTGTTACTGAAAATATTTATCCTACAATCATTATTAGAAATTCTGTCGAAATGAATACATGTATTTACATATCAAGTTCAATTCAAGCTATAATTTTGAAATGAACAGAATACAAAGTCGAATATGATATATTCACTTTGTTTCAAGCATAATCGTGGTATACAATGTAAAGATATATTTAGTTAAATTTCAAATGTGACCACGGTGTTAGCAGCACTAGTTTGGGTCATAGAACTCTACGTCTAAGATGATGATACTCATATCAACAATTGGCTGAATATAGACCTTTTGATTAACATGGATTAACCCTTTCAACGCTGATTTTTCAAATGGACTATTCCAAAGTTCAAACATGTCCAGCTTACCGTGACTAATCAGGATTTTGCTTTTAAAGGAACATGGCAATCGGTGCAGACCCTGATAAAAGGATTCATCTTAGAGTCCTCTCATCTGGGTCTACACTGTTTGAAAAGCTTACACTGTTTGACAATAATGACTCGTTTCCCGCACTGAAAAGTTAACGTAGTTCAATTCTATAATTATAGATTTCCTAGTTTAGTAACTAAATATTTGATTAGCTATGCACTTGATAGAGGCACGTGTTTATAATTTGCAAACATGGTACATCCAGATCCATTGACCATAACTCTATTTCAAACTGGTTTATTAATAATTATTATTTCCTAAAGGTATCTTTTTAACAATTATCTATTTTATTACAAAACAGCATTTGTTTAACCTTTTCCTTCATATAAACGCCTTTTCACGCATTCTACAGGAGCCGTCTGATCAGGGTCTGCTCTATTTGCTAATGTAATTTGATAAATCTGTTTCCTTGTTTTCTAAACTGGCTATACGGTTCTACCTTCCATATTTGATTTAACTATTTATTTTGTCCATGAATATTCAGTAGGAATTGAATTTTTAAATACATATAGAACAAGGAAAGTGTTAACTCTTTATGTATCATAGATACCAAGATCTATGTATTTGCTAAGACGTTCGAGTTTGGTGTCTGTTAACCCTTCTCTTGCTGAATTTTAAAATACATTTCTCCTTCTTAACCCATGCCCTGTTGTATAATTACATATATCTTCACTGTGTACAAGTATTTCGCTGTGCAATCACTGCTGTGGAGTGCATTGGTTGCACAATTAACTTGTAAATAGTGCAGACCCTGATGAGACAGCTCCTGCAGGAGCTGTCTCATCTGGGTCTTCACTATTTACAGGTAGGTATATTGACGTGAATAGCAAGCAAGGGGTTAAGATTTTCAAAAAATCAAATCCTATCTGTCTCGCTGATAAGGCTCTGCGCTATTTCCTTCAAAAGGTCACAAAACATTTATTCATTCAAAATAAGTATTTGAATCAGTTTACAGAACATTAATAAAGGTTTTGTTTTGAATAAAATATTTTTACCAAAACCTTGTTGTAATATCTTTATTTGAAACCCTAACAAAAGTTTTCCCCTACCTCTTTTTGACCTTGATTTTTTGCTCACAGCATTTACACCGCCATTTTCACTGATGGAACCGTCCTCCTCTGAAATTAAATAACAGTTGGATTGTAGTTTTACACTAATAATTCAATACAATTTTAAACTTACTGTTAAAATTTAAACGATTTGGCTTAAATTCTTTAAGTCATTTGATTAAAATTTATACAATATGCGTTATTGAAAAATATACTTAAATTAATAAAAACACCTTTCCTTTGCAAGCGTGCGGCATATTGTCTGTTTTCCCTATTCGTAAGAACATTTAATTTCAATTTGCTGTTTGAATTTCATTTGTTGTTTTAATGGTTTGTTTGTTGATGATTTGAGATTGAGTGGTTTTTATGCTGTTGCTTTTGTTGGAATGAAAAATATTAACCCTTCGCTTGTTATTCATGTCAATATACCTACCTGTAAATAGTGAAGACCCAGATGAGACAGCTCCTGCAGGAGCTGTCTCATCAGGGTCTGCACTATTTACAAGTTGATTGTGCAACCAGTGTACCCCACAGCAGTGATTGCACAGCGAAATATGTATACACAGTGAAGATATATGTAATTATACAACAGGGCATGGGTAAAGAAGGAGAAATGTATTTTAAAATTCAGCAAGCGAAGGGTTAACCCCTTCAGTGCTGGAACTAATATCCTTTGCAAACAGTGTAGACTAAGATGGAAGGGGTTCTTGTGGAGTCCTTTCATCAGGGTCTGTACCGTTTGTCATGTTTTTATACTTTTTTTAAAAAAAAAATCCCTAAATATTCACGGTCACTTTGACCTATTTGAATTTTGGAATAGTCCATTTGACAATTCAGCGTTGCAGGCAGAACCGCTCTTTGCATACAAACGGCACACACAAAAGTAAAATAGCTTGTATACAGCAAAATCATCCTCTAAAAATGGTATAAATATCAGTCTTGTAGACAGGTGGCAGCTTAATGCAGGGTGAAAGTCATGCAGAAAGCTCCTGTTTGAATTTTACCCTGCATTAAGCATTCACCTGCTTAAAAATATCTAATTTCTTCTCTGCCAGAATTCCGGTTTAGAGGGGTATTACTGTACAATATTTTTACTGAAAATGACTAAGTGTAAAGGTCAGTGACCATTGTGTACCTCATAAATAATACACGAGCAACGGTAGCTGTTTAGATAATAAAGTAATAGTTTTGTTTCATGTCATGGCAAATGGCTTGGTGCGCTCTTTTGTAAAAATCGTATGGATGAATTTAAACCAAAACATATATAGTTAAACAGTTCCCGGCCAGTTTTCTCAAAATTCAAGCGTATGTTCACACTAACCAATTCGATAAAAGGAAATGAGATTATTCCAACTTAAAAAATGCAATTAATTGGGTTGTACATGTATATACATATATTGAGTTGAAAGTCTAAGTCCATTATCCAGCGAGATTCGTGATTATTCTTCACCAGGTAGAAATAATGATTGTGGTATTTGTGTATTATAAATATTGGTTTCGCTTTTCAACATGTAACAGTCTTTGTTTGAGTTTTTAAAGTTGCCATTACTGATTTGAATGAGTCTTGCAATATGTTGCATAGGTTTGAAAGCGCAACCTGTGAAAGGCAACAATCTTAGTTTTTTCATATTGAAAAGAATCAAATCTAATGGCATTCACGTGTTTATTGCATTACATAAAGGCGCAGTATGTAGATTTGACCGATAAAGGAAGTTGTCAACGACCAACAGAATAAGTCTACCATAATTTTCACAATTGAAAAATCGTTGCATTGTGTACCAAGTACGCTTTTCTTATCAATGTGTGTTTTGCGACTTTAGAAACACAGTGGTAACAATACCAACTTCTTTCACTCATTAATATTCATGTAAGAAATAATAGCATCATGACTATTTATTAATTGAACTTATATAGATCATGGTTTATTAACATTGATTTTTTGGACAGTGGAAGAAACTGTAGAATCAGGGTCCATGTTTATAAAGCTTTTCAGTTGAGTCTGAGTTTGTTCTCAAGCTTATGATTGGTCACATTTGAGCCAAAGGCTCAAATCTGACCAATCAAAAACTTGAGAACGAACTCAGACTCAACTAAAAAGTTTTATAAGCATGGATACAGATCTATACTAGCAAACATCAGGCCCTGATAGACGCCTTCTACAGGAGCCGTCTGATCTGGTGAGCTCTTTTATTAAAGATGTGGAGAGACGTTAATATCGGTGTTAAGTGTGGTTGTTTCTGAAGACGGTATTTGCAAATGTGTGTCCAAATGTGTGTCCAAATCTGTGTCCAATAGTTGCAAGTTAGGATCTACTAGTGTTAGAGTTACTAAGACAGTCGCAAATTTTGTTTCTGCAAAAATTAAGGCTTTTTCCTCCTTCATTGTTGGTTCGAGGAAGTTTACAATCCATAAAAGTCTACCATCTTTAACCCATTCCCTAATAGGCTATTTTTAGACCCAACCTCTTTGAATAAATCTATAGAAAAGGAGCGAAGATGAACATTTTAAAATTGTGTGGTATTGAAACCATTGTGATAAACAGGGCGTTTTCTCCATAGCTAGGAGCATATGCTCTATTTATCACAATGGTTTCAAAACGTGACTTTTACGGAGGTGTTAAATGACGTCAATATGAGGGAATGGGTTTATGTTGTATTTCAAACGAAGTTACTCTATCCATGTAACACTGGTAGCGTATCTAAAACGGTTTGACCACTGGTTTACCATCGTTCATCCTTTGGTCCTAAGATATACGATAATAGTTTATGCTGATCATTGAATGAGAAATGGTCCGTCAGTGTTTAACCGTAAAGAGTCTGTTTTGTATGAAGGGCTTGACTTTGCTAGAGATGGTCTACCTGGGTCTACGCTGTCTATAAATACCAGTACACTCTCGTTTCCCACATTCAACATTTTACCCATTACGTCATAGGCTATTTTTAGATCCAACCACTTTGAATAAATCTACCGAAAAGGAGCATTGACTAGGGAAAGGGAAAATATTAGAATTTTGTAGTTTGAAACCATTGTGATAAATAGAGCAATGGTTTCACATAGTGACTTATACAGAGTCGTCAAAAGTCATCAATACGAGGGAATGGGTTAAATACATGTTCCCTCTTTTGAGCTTGAATGTCACAATTATCAGAGGCCCTGGGGCCAAGGTTATAAAACTTCTGAGTCTGAGTCTAAAGTAGCTGATTGGTAAGATTCTGCGCAAGATCAGACTGTGACCTATCAGATGCTTGAGAATGATATCAGACTCAATCAAAAAGTTTTATATCATTGGGGCCAGATAAGAAGCGTTAATTAGAACATTTACAAAAATAGTTCCTTCATTGCTCTATCGGGCTTTATGTTGTGACCGCCCTTTAGAATCGTTTCTGCGAGACGATTCTGAAGAGTGGCCTTAATATAGGATTTGATGGAGATATGACGACTTTAGTATTTGAATACTCATCTTTATCTATTGCTCTGAAGTATAGAATGATTATTAATAACACTTTAGGAACCTATTTGTTTAAGTTTTATCTCTCAGAATACATTTGCCTTGCAATGAATTAAAGTTATATGCAACACATCTTTTATTTTGAAAAAGAGCAATAATGTTCTAATCATTAGTTACTTTTTAAAGAAAGAGAAACTTTATATACTTGCGGTATATTCCTACATACAAACTATTCAAAGTTGGTCACATTGCTTCAAAAGAAAACATTTAACAGAGATAGAGATAAATCGCGTAAATTGAAACACTTTAAGAATATGTCATTTATACTTCACCAACCCCACGTTGTGACCACTCTTTAGAGTCGTCTCAAAGAGAAGATATTCTAAAGGGTGGTCACAACATGGGGTTTGGTGAAGAAATAATGATTTTAGTATTTGAGTATGCATATTTATCTATTGCTCTGGGTTAATGTCATTACCATTTAACTCTGTGCAACTTAATCGTCTTAATCCTTTCCTTCATATAAACGTGTTTTCACGCATCTGAAAACAGAGAAGACTCATAACAGACGGTACTTATAGAAGCCGTCTGACCAGGGTCTGCTCTGTTTGCTAAAGAAAGTTGAAATATCTGATTATTTCCTTTCTAAAATGGCTACAATATTTCACCTTCCATATTTCATTATAACTATTTTGGCCATGAATATTCGGTAGTTATTGAATTTTGGAATAAATATAGAACAGGGAAAGTGTTAACCCTTTCGCTGCCAATTCCGGATCTGTGATTACCTATGCAAACAGTTTGGATCCAGATGAGACGCCGAGTAATTCGGCGTCTCATCAGGATCCAAACTGTTTGTTTTTGTTACTATGTTTTTGAAACAAAAATGTAGAAAATCAAAAAAATGAAAATTTGTAGCAGACGACAAAGTTAGCAGACGACAGAATTTGGCAGGGAAAGGGTCAAATAAAGTTTGAATTCAGTATTTCTATTTCGGTATGAAGACAGGTTTATAAAGTTATGAAAAATCAAACTGCTTAATCCATTCCCTTTTTGGCTATTTTAGATACAACCTCTTTGAATTAATCTACCGAAAAGGAGCATTAATTAGAGAAAAGGAAACTTTAAGAATTCTGTAGTTTGAAACCATTGTGATAAATAGAGCAAATGCTCTATTTATCACAATGGTTTCACAAAGTGACTTTTACAGTCGTCAAAAGTCGTCAGTATGAGGGAAAGGGTTAAACATTGTGAGGTCTAAATCTAGTTTGGATATTAATATTTTCAACATTTGAATAAGAGTATAAGTTATGATAAATACAACACGTAATCAACCGGGATCTTATAATCAATACCAATATCAAACCAATCTAAAACAAAGAAGAGAGTGTTCAAACAGGATAGTCATAAAAGTATGTAGAGGGTTCAAGACTCTAGATATATATGCTCTAAATATAAACTGTAGAAAATTAAAAATAAAAAAAAAGAATAAAAAAAAAAGATAATGATATAATACAGTATAGTCCTAAGAACGGCCGTGAGGTTGAACGCCTCATGTGATAAATAAAATATTATCTTCGTATTTATTCATGGAGAAATTCAAGTGTTGGCGACCAATAATTCATTAATTGTGCTTACTTTACAAAAACATTGAGAATATTCTAATAAATTAATATTGACCATGACGTGCATCAACACCAGTCCAAAATCTCAATTCTGGGTAGAATTCTTTCAAGCTTTCTGGTGCTTACTTTACAAATACAGTGAGAATCTTCTAATATGTAGCAATTAGTACTGACCGCCATTTGAATCAACATTGGTCCAAACTCTTGACTCTTAAAGTACAAACGGGAAGTTACGAATGAGTAATATGTTAAAGGAACAGCGCAAAACTGCCTTTGATTAGTTCATGTCAATAAGATTTGTGAAACTGAGTAAAGGCATGCAGCCCTGACATTCAAAAGCAACACTTATGATCATATAAAATACCATAGGTCATGGTTTTAGTCATAAATCTGTATTTCTTACTGAATTCATTCAAATTCAAATATGTATATGTAACAAGTTTTATAGGTTCTATTGAATAAATGCTTTCCCATGTGACATCTGGAAAATACTTTGTAAGCAAATGGTTCAGACTTTGATCAGGGAGCTCCTGGTCTGGGTATACAGTGTTTGTCTATGTCCCTTTTAACTCATTATCTCCTAGGCTATTTTTAGACCCAATCTCTTTGAATGTATCTACCGAAAAGGAGCATTAACTAGAGCAAAGGACAATTTTAGAATTTTGTATTTCGAAACCATTGTGATAAATAGAGCATTTGCTCCTATAGGAGCAAATGCTCTATTTATCACAATGGTTTCATAAAGTGACTTTTATAGATGCGCAAAAATGCGTCACTAGGGGATAATGTGTTAAGGGACATGCAATATTTAAAATACTGTATAAACCTGTATTTTATCAGATCTAGAATAGGTTTAACTACTCGAATTTGCTGTAAATTATTTAGAATATCGAATTAGCATGTATTTTATCAGATCTAGAATAGGTTTCACTAATCGAATTTACAAGAAAATATTTAGATTATCGTATAAAAATACATGTATTTTTATCAGATATATAATAGGTATTACTAATCGAATTTACAAGAAAATATTTTGACATACATATATGTTTTAATCAGATCTAGAATAACAATAAGTCATGAAATGAACGAGAAACTATTAAGAATACCGTATAAATATGTATTTTATCAGATCTTGAATATGTATTACTAATCGAATTGACAAGAAAATATTTTGACATACATATATGTTTTAATCAGATCTAGAATAACAATAAGTCATGAAATGAACGAGAAACTATTAAGAATACCGTATAAAGATGTATTTTATCAGATCTTGAATATGTATTACTGATCGAATTTACAAGAAAAGATTTAGGATACTGTAAAACATGTATTTTATCAGATATACAATAGGTATTACTAATTGAATTTACGAGGAAGCATTCAGAGTACTGTATAAAAAAGTGAAACGAGTATTCCAACATGAAATCATAATCCAAGAAATACCTGTAAAATTGATTCATGCTTTCTCTTGAAATGAGACTTTCTTTCGAAGCACAATAAAGACATTTTGATAATAGATTCAGTTCCTGGATGTCTCCTCAAATGAGGTAAATTGAGAGACAAAGATGGACAAAGCAATGTTAAAAGAATTCCATTATACGCCCCCTGATAGTATGCCTTCTTTTACTTGATAAAATATCAAAAAGAACATGACCGGGCCTGCAACACACGATATCAGATTTCTCTGTTCTCTAGAGACTCATGAAAGCACTTTCAAGAGCCATAAATTTGAAAGAGAAAAAAAGAATATGAGAGCAATTGTCTATTCTAATCCATGAGCAATGGCATATGGAGTTTCAGGGAAATATGTCTGATACGTTTCGATGAGTAGTTTTCAGGAAACTGTCGCTATTTCAAAGTTAAATATCGAATTGTATTAGAGATTACTGGATTAATTTGATGTTATATAGGATATATATATACATGATTTTTAACCCTTTTATACGCATGCACTGCAGTGAGAACCCGATCAGGGGGGGGGGGGTTAACCCTTTCCTCCATAAATACGCCTTTTTACGCCTCTGTAAAAGTCACTTAATGAAACCATTGTGATAAATAATAGGAGCAAATGCTCTATTTATCAAAATGGTTTCAAACTACAAAATTCTAAAATTTCACTTTTCTCTAGTAAATGCTCCTTTTGGGTAGATTCATTCAAAGAGGTTATGTCTAAAAATAGCCTATGGAGGAAAGGGTTAAAGGGAGACCTCTGATCTGTATCTGCACTGTTTGTCACTCTATAGATAAACACTAATGGACTATTCCACTCTAAGCATCAGCATTGAAAGGGTTAATGTATATGTAAGTTGTGTTTAAGAGTTAAATATGAAAACATGGACATTAATTAAACGAATCAAATGTTTCGTTTTCTTGACGGTCTAAACTAAGTGCCTTGTGTTCGGAATAACAAATAGAACGAAATCTCATGGAATGGAACACTCGGCTGTGTACACCATGTAGACCTAGAGCTACCTACGCATTATGATATTCCGGGTCTTGTCGCGAGCTATGATAAGTCAACAGTTATACGAATAATACTAAACACTACTTCTGCAAAAGGTTGACCTTGGTATTCGCTGTGGCAATAAGCAAATGCACTGCTTTGGTTTTCGCAGCAACAAAAATAAGCGATGAACAGTCGGCACTTTTAGTGTAAGCATCGATTATACTTTAAAAGTGTTGTAATCTCACACTAAAACAACAAAATGAAACTGTCGTGAAAAATGAAGTTTGCATAGTATTTCTCTATAAAATTGATGTAAATGTTTGTGCTTTTATGAACAAACTAATACAACGTATGTGTAGACCTTATTACAATTACACGAGTATAACGAATGTCTTCTTGCATAAGGGTCTTTATCCTTTACTCCATGAATATTCAGGTAAGACATACTGACGTCATGGATATCAATTAAATGCATTTTCATACTGGTACATGAACACGGAAAGCGTTGGTCATGACAGAAATGGTATAACCAGGTCTGCAACTACAGCAGAGTCTGATCAGACGGCTCCTACACGACCAAAAGTGTTAAATTGCATATCTATGGAGCAAATGGTTAAATGTATTAAAGTGTATTTACTCCACATATGTGCATGTCTGTGACTTTGCAAACGGGAGCCCCCTCATTAGGGTCTGCTCTGTTTGCTAATGCAATAATGCAGATATGATTCTACAGTTTCTGCATTGGCTAGTTATTCCTGTGTTCATGTGTCATTATAAAAGTAATGAATTTTATACATTATGAAAATGCATTATAAAAAAAAACATGAGAAAACATTAGAAAATTAATTAATTTTCATTATGTCATTACTTCTTACATGAATATTCACCAGGTTACTGCAATAATATCATTAAAACCCAATACGTATGCATCGCTATAAACCCATCAGGAAATATACATAACATATCTTATCTTAATTTAGTCGCTTCAATTTGACAGCGTTTTGTTGATTTTATATGCTTTTCCTACATACCATTTTGTTAATGTTCAGTTGAAAATATTGTGCAGAATCATTATACATAATTTCAAGACATTAGAGTTTTGTATGTGGTACTTATATGATAGAATTATACGAATATCGTTGTCGTTTCTGTTAAAGGCATGGAATTAAATTTCTGGCTAAGCATGATAAAACATTTAATTATTAGTATATTAGACATTGTAAATATTAAACAGAAACAGTACCGTTTGTCTATAATAGATCAAATAAGACAGCAATACTCGTACTGTTATGACATCTTGTACAGGACAATTGTTCAAGTGGTGTGTTCATGTTCGTAAGTTTCCAGTGTATAAACTCCATGTGCTGCATAAACTGCATAATTATTGTAAATGGGCTAATCCATTGCACTTCTTGAAAACTCATAAATGAATACAGTAAAACCTCTCTATAACGGTCACTAAATTGTGTTAATTAGTTGGTATTTAGGGCAGGTGGCTGCTTGAAGCAATGTGAAAGTAAAACAGAACGCTCCTATAGGAGCGTTCTGTTTTACTTTCACCTTGCTTTAAGCAGCCGCCTGCCTTTAACACAAACTAGTTGATGCAATTTAGTGGCCGTTATGGAGAGGTTTTACTGTACCACCGGATTCATGTATTACACGTTCTGTTTATTTCAAAATAAAAGAAAGGATATACTGCACTTTTGCATGCTATACGATTTTTTTTATAAAAGTGTACAGTATTTCATATGTTATACATGTACATATTTTCATACAGTTGTATACATGTGTATGTATTATATTTTAATTATCTATAATACACCATACTTTTCTTTTCTATATTTTTCACTATACCTTTATATACTGGAATTTTCTATGATAAAGAATTTATTTTTCTATGATTTTTTCTCTAATATAACACAGTAAAAATATAGTATATCAATATAATATAATGTAATATAATACAATATAATATAATATAGAACACTTTTTCGATGATATTATATAATTAATATACTTTCATATAATATATTAAAATAACTATTATATAATATAATGTTTCAATGTAACATATAATATAATGTAATACAAATTGATACAATATTTCATCAAGTATAAATAATATATAAGTTATCATACAATAAATCATATAATACAAGTTTTTTACAATATTTCAAAAACAATAATATAATATATTTATTCTTATTATAAACTTTTCTATTATATAAAAGTTTCTATAATATTATGTAATATACTTTTCTGTTATATAACTTTCTATATTAAACTATTCTTTTCCATACTATGAAATAATATGATATAATACTAGAATATATACTGTAACATAAAAATATGATATGATGTGATACTTTATAACATTATAAATGTATATGATATATCTATATAATATTATATAAAGTCTCATATTGTAATGTGCATAATTATTGTAATATAATATAACGTGATTTTATATCATAAAATAAAATACAATAAAGTGTAAAATCATGAAATATAATGCGATCATATATCGTACTATATAAATCGTTGTATATTGTCTTACATATTATATTATTTTATATTACATTTGAATATATGATCGGATATTACCTAAATGTAAGTCTATGTAAATGTACCACATGATATCTACATAGAAAACAGCTCTGTTTAGGTTAAAACGTTGGTGATATTTCTTGAATGCCATGAATGCTAAAGTGTTTTTCAATAAATTTAGGTATAATTATTTGATATTTGATAAAATGGCTGAAAATTAATTGAATCGTAAAAATAGCAAAATGATAAAGAATTGATCATTAAATATGAATTCATTTTCTTTAAAAAAAATTATATAAAATAAACAATGAACAATTCGATTAAAAACATAAAGAAAAAGGCATTTTTGTTTAACTATGTTGTACGACATATGTAGGCTGATCTTTGTTTCTGCCCTGTGTAGCCGATGTTTTAGACAAATAACAATAAAACCGGAAGTAAGCAAACACGTCGTTAATTTACTCAACTGTCGACCGAAGGATGGTATTTCTTTTTTACATGAATATTCAAACGCTTATTTCAATGATATTTGAGTCTTATATCCCTTTCGAACTTATAAATTCATGATGGACACTGATGACTCTTACAAGAATTACTATCTACTACAAGTGCAAATAGTTAATTAAAAACATAAGCGAAGAGATTTGCCAACATTTGGTCAATGTTCAAAAAGCACCAGAATTAATTGTAGCAGATTAGGATGAAATGACGCCGAAAAATTAATACTCTTAAGTTGTATGCCTAATATAACATTGGTATTTGTAGAATTAGCGTATATAAGCCCTTTGCCAGAATAGGAAGACTTATCGTAGCAATTTTCGTCCGCTTTTGAACGATTTGGGTCACTTTTCGGGATGAAATCTCATTTTATGCCTAATCTTGGGATCATGATACAATTAGAAGAGGCTTTAGCCAGAGTCGCATTAAAATGTATGATGTTCGATCGGCCATACGCGTGGAGATGGGCCGATAGTGAGAGAGAAGTTGCTGTAGGGATGTACTGGTGAGGAAACTAGTCGCTAGTGATAAAATAGGGAACGTTCAGTGGCAAAGAATGAAGCAGGGAAAAGATTGGCGTATTGGTTTGTAAATTTTGAGTTAATAATGTATTTGAGTTGACCTCTCTTATAATCAATGGTATCAAAATTAGTTTTGCAGATGTCGCAAAATTATGTTCTACACTTTCAGGTCAAAAAACAATTTATATTTCATCCAAGCTGACTTTGAATCAATTAAATGAATCTCAATCATTTATATTTTTATGTTTTTCTATTACATTGTATCAATATGAAAACTGTGTTTTAGATATAATTGCTTAAAATTAGTGTAGAATTGGTAATATATATATAATATAAAGCGAATCAACCATGTTCCTTAAAATCGGGCGGTTGCTCAATTCAGAACTGAAGTATCACTGTCATATCTTAGTATAACTTTTGTCCTGCATTAAGCTACAACCTGGTTTCTTTAAGTGGCCGCTGCAGAGAGGTTCTTATGTAATGGATATGAAACACTTATTTATATGAATATTGTGTTGGAAATAATTTAACCTTTTAAGGTTCAACTATGTCTATAGAGAGTATCACTCTAGGTTTGAAATATTGTCTTTACTTAAAGATAGATAGAAATAAATCATAATGTGTTTCTTCTTAATGCGACTTTTAATCTCACTAGGAATATGGAAATAAAGTTATGGAAAGGTATTATAAGCCAAAAAAGAAGATTACACAAGATTTTAATTACCTAAATGTTATCTTTTCCATCTGTATTACTCGGTGGTCTGTATTGTGTATCAAGCTGTGGTAGTGTAGATGTTTGTTTGACCTAAATCTGTAATTGCAGCTTTACATTTGGCCAATTGTCCATTTGTGTCAACATAGGGAAGAGTCCAACAATAGCGTTCATAGATGTGTCTTGTTTTCAAAATGTATATGACAGTAATGGTTTGCTAAGATTAAACGACTATGTGCTCAAGAAGTTATTTTTTGAAGGAGGTCATTTTGTTATAGGTGTTTGCAATAGCTTGCAAAAATCATATGGTCATTATTTACAAACCTAAAGCTACAGTCCAAAGACCATTTGCATAGGGGTGTGTTAAGAGAATCAATAAATGCGACCACATCAACATTTGAAAGATATACACTGAAGGAGTTCAAACGCAAACAAAGAAACAGAAATTACTAAAGTGTTAAAAGGAAAGAACTATTTATGAGTAGTTAGTGAATCTAAATTTATTGTAAGATTAAATAACAAATAAACTATCGCATATCAAATGCAAAAACATTATATGAATATTTTCAGGATAAGAATGCTAACAGTTTTGCATATAATTTAGTTGTAAGGGGTTAAGTTTATCGGTTTGCTAGAGGGAACATTTGACCCAGTCGTATCTAAGACCCTTTTATCCCTTACTCCACAGATGCACATTTTAACGCCTTTGCAAACAGTGTAGTACCAGATCAGACGGCTCCTGTTGGAACAATCTGAATGGGGTCTGCTCTGTTTGCTTTTGAATTTATATTGATCTGATTTTACAGTTTCTGCCAAGACCAAACTTCCTGTATCTCAAAACAAACAATGAGCTAATCAATATTCATGATGTCATTATTTGTTATTCATGGAGTAAATGGTTATATGACACAAACACAAACTTGGTTCACCAAAATCAGACTTGATTTTCACTGTTGTTAACCAATGTATGCCCTATATCCATAAAACGAGATACACAAATGAATTCTTGCAGAAAGTTCCCTCTTAATAAAACTTAGATTGCTTTATGGTGTATATTTTGGCAAATATATTTAAATGGTCGAATGTGTGTGCATTGTGTGCATTTTCAGTATAAACCCAACCAACTGAAAAAAATATGCTTATTCCAAATCAATTTGATAACATGGGCATAGATGGTTTGAGGATAGAGGTTAGGAGATTCTTGAGAGCTGGAGAAAAGTGTCCCTACCTTTGGTTGAAGACGACAGTGGCTTCTCATCCAGCGTTGACATGGTCATCTGATCCAGCTATCCCTCTTATCCCCTCTTCCTAATGACACTTTGTAATGTGTTTCCTATCCCCTTGTTTATTTATCTAGGAAGCTGGCCTTTATTTTCTGCCGAAAAGAGAAGAAAACGACCCTTAAATAAGCTTTCGCTCTTAATGGATATGTTTTTGTAAGTTTGTAATTTCTTTTTTGTTTGATGCATATGTATGTGAGTATATGTCTTTTCTGGAGAATGTGTTAGTGAATACAACTCTATCAGAAGTCAAATAACAGTATCCGTGATATGACATCATGATGAAAACAAAATCCTCATCCTTTATTAAGCGGATTGCAAGTCATTTTATTTCTATCAGCCACTTTTAACTACTGTATAGAAACTTTGAAATGTATGATTAGATAAGAAATTAGGAATCCTTTTTTTCTTCAATTAGCACTACGTTAAGAATATGTGAAGTGAATCAAAGTCACAAGCTATAAGGCGTACAAAAGATAGACTATACCTTTCATTTCCATTAATCACCACTGCCTGTTTTAAATTATTTTGTGATAATTCCACTGTATATTTTATATAAGTCAAGGCTGTGATAAGTCAATCGTAAGACTTAATTAAATTAGTCTAGCTATGGTCAAGGGGACATAATTCCCAGGCTTAAGAAAAAAGCCTATGTTTATTCACAATGCTTCCAATTTAAGAATAACGTTTGTAGAAGAAAGAATCTCCAAAACACCAACTTTCTTGAATGGTAGTATAGTAACAAACGTTATTAATTAATAGAACATGAATGTATCTGTCATATAATCCACACTCGTACGAGTCTTCCACACGGATGCATCTTGTAAATCTGTCCTTTACAATTTGTCACTCCACGGTATGCGCTTTCACTCGCGGAATGATATAATTAACATAGGTAGAAAATGTACTGTGGATGTAAAACGCGCTCTGATTGGCTGTACGCTTCAAAGCGTTTTTTAAGCAGTCAATCAACCTGAAATACCCCCTTCATTACAAACCAGCCAATAGTTATGGTCGTAGGTAACTGTTTAACGTAAATCCAACATAGCGCGTTTTTATCTAATTTTTAATGCAATTAATGATACGTAATCAACAGTAAAAATGTATATTGAACGTGATCGAAAAGAGACAACAACTTTTGTACCGGGTTGGCGACAACAGCGAGATTCGAGAGCGTCCAGCCAGACTTAAGATGACAGCGTAATAACAGGGCGATATAACTGAACATGGCAAAATACTTGGAATAAAGACATTGTGCTCAGTGGGTGGGTAATCGCCGATGTTTGTGTAATTAAGAAATGGTGGGAAAATATAATACAGCAAATAATTCGTTTTCTTTCGTGTACATGTCATTATTTATGTTATCATTGTCAACCAAATACAAAATTATTAGAAACGAAATGATTGATGTCAAGTATAAACTCTTGGTTTTGATATGTAAATGTTCGGAATTTGTTGAAATTGTTGACCGAATTAAATTATGTACTATAAAGAAGCAAACTTTTAGTAGTATAAACATGCATAGTTTTAGATTATATAACCCTTCAAACCATGAATATTCATGTAAGAAAATAATGACATCATGAATATAAATTAGATATTGTTATAATGGCACATGAGCACATGACAGTTTGGGATTATCACAAATTGTAGACTGCGATCTATATAATTATATAAGCAAACAGAGCAGACCCAGATCAGACGGCTCCTACAGGAGCAATATGATCTGGGTCTACTCTGTTTGCAAAGGCATTAAAAGGCGCTAGAAGGCGTATTTAGAGTAAAGGATTAAACATGGAATTGTCCCCAGTACGAAACAAGATACAATGTACTGAATTTAACCCGTAGACAACTTGACTAGTGTTTGCATACACGCTGGATACAGATCATAATTCCGTATGATTATCATCAAATTATTTTAAGTTTATTTCTGCAGTTTTATACAGAGATAGATCAGAAATTAAACAGAATACAAAATGCGAACAACATTTTGAAGCAGGTAAACTCAAGGCATCGTCAAATTAAGTCATCGTTTATCTGAATAGGTACAATCTGAGAACTTCTGCATTACATGGTCTGGGTACTTTTGCGATATACGATATACTAGGTATCAAGGTCCATCTGTGACTGATGAGTGATTATCTATTAGCTTAGCCATTTTATACACTAATTATGGGACTGCTATTCTGAATCTAAATGCACTGCAGACTCATCTCGATGGATACAGGAACATATTGACAGATTTATAGTGAAAAATGAAAAGATGTTCAGTTCATAACATATTTTGTGATTATCATGAAAATAGTTTATGTGCATGATCTGACGATGATAATTTTGTGGTAACAAATAGTTTGTTGGCAAAATACTGTATCAAGATATAACTATGGCAGCTGCCTGAATTTGAAGTCCCCTTCTTAAGGCCATTCATATCAATCTGTGTGTTTGGAGGAATCTGTCTGCCAAATCTGTTTTATTTTCTTGAAACAAATTATCCATGGCGAACTATACATGTGACATATGATATCACGAAATGATCGTGACACGCTGCTTCATTTCGATACGCCATAAGTCGAGATATGGTTTAGGTTTCACCTACGGACAATCTTTAACCCTTTTAATGCTATTATTTCTAGTGGAATTGTACATCACTGTTTAAAGGTTGATTTCATTTAGTACGAAAGAGAATATTTGCTACAGGATTTTGAATGGCAAATAGTGCAGACTCTGATAAGAGGGGTCCTCTAATATCCATCTGATCTGATGTGTACACCGTTTGCAAATGACAGTCAACTCGTTCCCAGCATTCAAAGGGTTAACCCATTTATGCATGTGCTTCCAAGTAAACTGTCAAAAATACACCGTTTCAAAAATCCCATTCATTATTTGAGAGCTGTTTATTGAGAGTCAATTTATTGACAGTAAACGAGTATGACTTAAAACTGCAACTCATTCAGATGTACAGTAAAATATTTCTATAACGGCCACTAAATTACAGTAAAACCTCTCTATAACGGCCACAAAATTACATCAAATATTTTGTGCTAAAGGCAGGTGGCTGCTTAAAGCAAGGTGAAAGTAAAACAGAACGCTCCTATAGGAGCGTTCTGTTTTTCTTTCACCTTGCTTTAAGCAGACACCTGTCCTAAATACCAACTAATTAACACAATTTAGTGGCCGTTATAGAGAGGGTTTACTGTAGTCCATACATGTTCTTGAACGTTTTCCTCATTCTGCAAGCAGACATTCTCGAAAATACAGTAGCCTACTCATAAAACATGCAAATACATGTAATGCCTTTAAAGGCGTTTTAATAAGGTTTGCAAACTTAACTTAACCATTTCTCTCATTTAGACTGCTTTTGACGCCTTTGCAAACAGTATAGGACTGTCTGACCAGGTTCTACTGTTTGCTAATGGAATAATACATGTATATGTATGATTCTGAGGTTCTGCCACAGCCGCATAATATATATCGTTGTTATTGTGTAATTATCAAAGCATTCCATGAATATGCATGCATTAAAAAACTCTTAAATTGGTAATCATGCAGGAAAGGGTTAAAAAATATCTGAAACAATGATGACAGGTTAAAGACTAATTTTGTGAGGATTTACTTGTCTCAAAAATCGAATGTAATATATTGTAACACATGTTCAGTGAAGATACTGAAACGGTTGGAATGTTGAATTATTCAAAGAGGTCTCATTCTGGGTAATTAGGTATGCAAAAACACTTCTTTATGAACTTTTTGCATTACTTCCGCCCTGCATTACCGTGATCTGTTCTATTTGATTTTATGTTACGGAGCTGTTTCTCTAATATTAGTCATGTCAAGGCAATGAAGGTACAGTATTTATATTTATTTGTTTTATTGTAATTTTTGTTGTCATGATGTTTGTGTGTTTCTTCATTGCTCCTTGTACTGTAAATATTACTGATAACTGTATTTGTAGATGCATGCTCAATGTTTCTATGCCCTCTTGATGTGGAGGAAATAAAGATAATTACAGTAGAACCTGTCTTAAGCGTTTATCATTCATTCGTTGAACATAGGAGTGTTATAAAGCAGATGGTTGCTAAATGCAGGGCAAAAGTAATACAGAAAGCTGCTCCTGTAGGCACTTTCTGCATTACTTTTGATCTGGTTAATCTACCACCTGGCTCACAGATCTAAACTTTAGACATGTTCTACGGTATCATTATCATTATTGTTATTATTACTACTACTGCTACTGCTACTATTATCTTTATACAATTTTTAATTCAAGTAATTAAGACCTCTTTTAGAAGACCGCTTAAACATATTCTGTTGTTTTATTATTATTATTATTATTATTAACTACTACCAATACTACTACTACTACTACTACTACTACTACTACTACAACTACTACTACTACTACTACTACTACTACTACTACTTCTACTACTACTACTTCTACTACTACTACTACTGCTACTACTACTACTACTATACAATATTTAAATCAAGTAATTAATGCTCTCGTAATATTCTTGGATGAATATTCATCAAGTAAAGTGTAAATCTTTATCGTGTCCATCAACAAAAGATGTATTGTTTTTCTCTACAACAATGCAATCTAGGCAAACAACTTGGACCATAGTGTGCCACTGATGGGAGACAACGTTACACGCTGGGGCCGTTTGATCAGAATCTTCAGAATTTGCTACTAAGTCAGTCTTAAACAGATTTATTCAGCTGTACAGACTAGTACGTAGAGAGGGGAGACCGTGTGTCCGAAGAATAAGGATAATAACGTTTGTTTATCAGAAAATGACACATAAGTTCACGAATCGACACTCATCTACTTTAACTGTTTACTACAATTACAACAAATGTTATATTGAATTATTCTCTTATAGAAAAAAGTCTGTCTGTACATTTCCTCGTGTACAAATAATCATGTTTTCTGACCAGCTTATCAAGATTTCAACTTAATTTCCATTTTCAGATGTCACACAATCGACAAAGTCCATGCAAATGGCAACAAAATTACCCCAGTAAAGAGCCTGATAAAATATTGATGACAACGATTTACGTCCAATACAGATACTTGTGCTCAGAATTGTCCCTATCAATACATCAACGTGATGAAAGCGCTTACTTTTTGCAACCGTAGACGATAATCATCACCAAGAAGAAGCTTCCCTGTAACCCCGAGGACATTTCTTAATGGGTATTATGATAAAATGATAGGTGCAGACAAATCGCTATTGAGTACCTTGTATTTCGGATGCTCTTCTTATTTCTTGTACTGTGTATTTATAACAGGGGTGATCAGCACTCTAGAGATGATAGTTGACAAATTGTCACCTAGTCAATCGAACGGCGGAGTGAGGATGTGATCTTAGCGAGGAGCACGCTGCAATTTGCAACAAATTACACCACCGGTCGGTGTTTAAGGAGTGACGTTGGGAAAGAAGGGGTTATTTGCAAGCCTTTCAGAAGTCTCAGTAGGGGCAAAAAGGGATATTTGAAAGACAAAGTGAACAGAAGCGAGGCAACACACCAAAGTTTTTTCTCACCTCTACAGAAAAGGAAATGTATAAAGCATCTTCTAATTTGAATTCTCGCTGGTTGTCTTATTGTGAGCTAACAGCGGTGGATGCCGAAGATAAAAGGAAAACTTTCCGCGAGCCTCTTAAAAACACTCTGTCGGGATGTTTGTATATTTGTTTGAACTTCCGGTGCGCGTTTTAACGTTGCCTGTTCGTGTGTTAACGATTAAAGTTGTGTAACTAAGAAATTCAAATAACATTTAATCGAGATAAATGAGATTTTTGTAGAGTGTATGGGTGGCAAAAATGGTCTTATTGGTACAAGTCTTAAACCTTTTCCCTGATAGGTATTATCTGATTTTTATAATGGCATATGTACACATGGATTTTGGTATTGGTAGAAACGGCAGAATCAAATCTATCATGATTCTATAAGCAATCGGATTGGCATATTCAAACAGCTTGAATAAAGATGAGACGCCGATTCACTCGATGTCTAATCATGGTCCAAGATGTATGACACTCTGTCCATTGTTTTTCTAAAGCTTGATCAAATCGGAAGTAAGTAACAATAGAATCAACTCGATGTTTATCCCTTTACCTACAAACAGGGTAGACCTAGATCTAACGGCTCCTATAGGAGTCATGTGAGCAGGACCTGCTGTATTTGCTTTTGGGATTTGTGAAGCTGATTCTAAAAGTTTTGCCAGATGGCCAACATTCCCTTGTTTATGTAAAGTTATTAAAAGTAACCAATGAATATACATAGAGTGGTAGATTATTGCATAATTAAGCATGGGGCAAAGGGTTACGGTGACGCTGCATTTGAGGAATATTAATGGTTAAGGGTCTCTTGTAACTTTACTTTAATCCTTTACTCCATCAATAGCTATCATGACAGACTCCGTCAATTATGGACAATAATTAAGCCGTTCCGTGAAACCTTTCCCTGGTGTAGACCCATTCCAGCCGCGTCGTCAGAGACTCTTTGTGTGGGCAGAATCTACACCACGTGACTGGTTGGATAACTTAACATACGGCAGAAGCCAATGTGTGTAATACAGTGACACCTCTCTCAAAAGAACGCTTAATTCCGTTTTAACACTTTCGCTGTCATTGCCAGATCTGTGATTACCTATGCACACAGTTTGGATCCAGATGAGACGCCGAGTAACTCGGCGTCTCATCAGGATCCAAACTGTTTGTTACTGTTACTATGATTTTGAAACAAAAATGAAGAAAATCAAAAGAATGAAAATTTGTAGCAGACGACAAAGTTATCAGACGAAAGGATCAGATGCAATGTTGACTACTTTCGTTTCGATCAAGCTTTTGAGAAACTATTGACAAAGTGGCATGACAAAAATCTTTGCAAATGCGTATCTAGTCGTGGTAAGTGGCAAAGGGTTGAGGGAATGTGGTAGTGTAACGCAGTTCAAAACAGAGTAGACCTTGATCAGACGGTACCTACAGCAATGGGTCTACTCTGTTTGCAAAGGCGTTAAAATGTGTATCAATTGAAAAAAGAATTTTTTACCCTATATACTCGGACAGAGAGACGCGGGCAAATAGTACATACCAAGTATTTGCTGCTGGATCTACAGTAAAACCTCTCTATAACGGCCACTAAATTGTGTTAATTAGCTGGTCCTATAGGAGCGTTCTGTTTTACCCTTGCTTTAAACAGTCACATGCATTTAACACAAAAATGATATATCGCATATGCTGTAAGCAGTCACCTGCATTTAACACAAAATACTTGATGTAATTTAGTGGCCGTTATAGAGAGGTTTTACTTTATTTCAGCCTACTAACAGTTATCAAAACGGTGTAAATGTGGCTTGTTCAGCTTTACAAATCAGTGGAGAGGGGCGATTGGATGTTCAAATGTTTATGGTGAATATAGAACTGTGCAATGTACTGAAGTTGCAAACAGTGACGAATGATGAGTGACGAACAGTGCAGACCCTGATCAGACAATGATGATACATGTGCATACAAAAGACATGAATACTCCTGATATAAGATAATTATGTATTCGTTATACATGTAATAGTAGATTTACACTGTTAACAACGCAACAAGGTTCAGCTTATTCGCATTTTTCATTGATTCAGAATAATCTTCGGCTGTCAATTCGAATTACAGTTTCTTGATCAAGTGGCTTTGGATTGTCAAAATGGATGTATCCAGTAACACTAGATTTCCCGAGGCCACTTCCATGTTCATGTCGTTATCGGAAGTGTTATCGGAGTGTTATCGCTGTCATTCGGAGATCTTCGTAGCCGCGGGGTTTCCATCACGACTGCCGTGCATATGGCAAGTCCGATTATATTTCGCGATTAAATAGCTGAATATATCGTCGATTTGTTTTACAACAGGCTCGTGTTATCTTGTTTTTATAGGACCGATTACGGGTTATAAAATAATTGCTGTATTAGCCCTTATCTAGCTGTGAAAAAAATAATGTCTGCTTAAATTTGGATCTGATGCATTTTGATTACCTCCGATTCAATCAAGCTTTTGAGAAAATACTACAGCGTGACAAACAGCTTGGATCCTGATGAGACGCCGAGTTACTCGGCATCTCATCTGGATCCAAGCTGTTTGTAAACGCGAGTCCTGTCGAGGATGGCGAGATAAGAGTTTGTTGTTTTGTAGCGGTATATTTAGTACGAGTTTGTTGATTTTCGGTCACCGAGCCAAGCTTCGGTGTTCGTGACAAATGGAGATGGACATGAATATGGCTATAGCTCTGTTTCTTAATTATAGATTAACGACTATTAATAAAACAAGACCCGGGTGATTTAGTAATAGACATCCATGCTTACACAGAACCCAGTTGGAATCAAGGAAGACGAGGTAATTGACACTTCATTGGGAAGCTTTTGAAACAGAAATTTAGGCTCAAAATTTATGACAGCAACGAGGAACAAACTATTACAAAATAATAATTATCATTTTGTTCGATTTTCATAACGTCATCGTGCTTTTTGAGAAAGAGAATAAGATAGCATCGGTCAAATGATGATAATATCAGTAGCAGCAGCATAATTGGCATCAGCATAATCAACGTAATGACGCTGCAGGTACACATGTAAATGGCTCCTTGATGTAAGAGAAATCATCACTATGTTTTTATTTGAACACCTGTAACTGGCACTCATGTATAGCTTGATTGACTATAAACTTGATTTGTTTTTACACAACTGAATAATAGTGATACTAATAATGATAATGATGAAGATGTTGAGAAAATAATAATAATCGCCGTCCTCCTCCTCCCGCTCGGCATCATCATCATCAACAGCAGTATCATCATCCTTATCAACAACAACATTATAATAAAAGACAATAAGTATAATATATGATAAGACTATGTATTGTATACTGTACTCAAATTATTCATATATGAATTGAAATTGGAATGAAAATCGTAGTTTAGTTAACACAAAATAGTAAGTGTTATTTCCAAACTGACAAAATCGGAGCATGTCTAATTCCACGTTGTACAGAGACAGGATTTATACAAATTTCAGCGGTACATGTGTATTTCATTTTAGCTATTCAATCCTTAAAATCATGAATATTCATGTAAGAAACAGTGGCCTCGTGAATATGTATTGGTTGAAGTTTAATAATTGTATACAAACACAAAAAGTATTGGCCAGGGCAGACACTGTAGAATGATATTTATATAAGCTCATAAACAAATAGAGCAGATCCTGATCAGACAGCTCATATAGGAGCCGTCTGATTTGACAGTACGAGCCTACTCTGTTTGCATAGGCCTCAAAAGGCGACTACAGTAGAATCCCTCTAATGCGACCACTTAATGAATAAACATAGGTGTCGTCATAAGCAGGTGGTTGCTTAATGCAAGACAAAAGTAATGCAGAAAGCTCCTCTGGGAGCTTTCTGCATTACTTTTGTCCTGCATGAAGCTACCATCTGCCTCTACAACCCAGAATTATACCTCTTTTAGGTGGTCGCATTAGAGGGACTTTGCTGTGTATGGGTGAAAAGAGGTAACTGTTTGTATGATGTTTGATTAATTTTTTAATCACCACGTTTGTTCTGTGTCTCTATAAATGACAACAGTTTTAAAAATTGGTGATTTCTTGATGCAATTCAAAGGTAATGCAGAATGCTGGAACTTTCTGCATCACTTTCGCTTTGCATTAACCCTTTCACTCATAGAAATGTATTTTCACGCATTTGCAAACAGAGTAGACCCAGATCAGACGGCTCCTAGAGGAGCCGTCTGATCAGGGTCTGCTCTGTTTACTTATGGAATTTGATAGATCCGTGTCTTTACTTTCTAAAATAGCTACAATGCACCACCTTCCATATTTGATTATAACTGTTTTGTTCATGAATATTCATTGGGTATTAAAATTTAGACTAAACATAGAACAGGGAAAGGGTTAAGCTACTGCCTGTGCTGTATTAATTACTCTATAAATCCGCATTTTAACACCTATGTATGGTAGACCCAGGTCAGACGGCTGTTGTAGGAACCGTCTGATCAGGGTCTGCTCTGTATAATTTCCCTGCATCCATATTAAAAAAAGAGTCTAATTAATATTCATTTCTTCTTATATGAATATTGATGGAGTAAAATGTTGAGACCAATAATCAGACCTATGATTGGTGGTCGACGAAGATGTATTGGTAAATAAGTGTTATACATGTAGTGATTTGAAACAATCACGTCCATGCCAGCTGCTATATTTATCAAAAGAACGCATTTTATTATTTTATTTTTCAGGAACAGCAAGTTGACTGAAAAGTCCAGAAATGGCATCAACTTACTATGAGTCCTAGACAGAGCTGAACTATTATTCTGATTTATGAAACACATGGTAACGATGGAATCGACAGAGAGAGAATTTTACTTTACATGATGTGAATACGTTGAAATTGCTGCACTATTTACTGTAACAAATTAAAAAGTCTTTTAACGCAAGTGGTAGCTTAATGTAGGACAAACGTTATGCAGGAACTTTTAAGTACTACTTCCGTTCTTCATTAAGCAACCACCTGCTTTGAATAATACCATTTTTGAATATAAATTGATGTTATATTAGAGAGGTTATAATGCATTCTTAAACAGAAGTAAAATGTTACTTTTACTAAAGAAATGTGAATGAAATTAAAACCCTACAACTCACTGGGTACATTAGTGTACGCCAAAATATTCGTTTCCTATTTTTTTTTATTATACAAGCTTGGTCAAATTTCTCAGCAAAACAGAATTCGAATGTCCAGTTGTTTCGATCTTGACAAGGCGTGAAATTACTCGTTCTAATCTGGATCTATACGGTGGGTAGACGTTGTTCTGAACTTTCCTACCTGTCGTACTGAAGGTTGGGTAACCAAATCAAAAGTATATGTCTCTCAGAAATTATTAGCTTAATTTTTAATAGCTCGAGAACAGACTACTTGAACATGGTCATGAACGAAATGGGTTCTATAAAATTCCATGAGCAAACAGAGCATATCCTGATCAAACAAAGCGTACAGGAACCGTCTGATATGGGTATACACTGCTTTCAAAGGAGCTAAATGTTAAAAAGCGTATCTTTGGGGTGAAGGATTGATTAGACATCCGCCTGAAGGGCCGTGTATTCCGTTCTACTAAAGATTGTACGACTGAAATTATCTACGTTCTAATATACATGTACGACGATCTACTCCCAACTTTCAGTTGTGATCGTCGTATGTCAGATAATTCCTGTGGTATGTTTTTGCACACGAGATATGTGCGGTAATTTCTGTCATATATTAGGAATTACGATGATGTTTGATTGTCCGATCTTTAGTAAAACGGGACCGTGGTGTATGCGTTTAAGTAGCCATTTAAGAGAGGTTCTATTGTAAACACTGTAGAACGAATGGATGTTAATAATAATAATATATTTCAGATCAACACGATAATGGTTTAAACCTTTACCTTATAGTCACGTCTTTTGGCACATTTGCAAACAGAGTAAATCCAGATCAGACGGTTCAAACAAGTGTCATATGATCAGGGTCTGCTATGTTTGCTTGTGGGATAATATAGATCTGATCCTACAGTTTCTGCCATAGTAAAATTTCCTGTTTTCATATTCATGATATCTAGCACAAATTAGATTAGAATAAATTTAGAAGTTCTTGTATTTGGGAGTATTTTTTTTTCACATTTTCAAATCAATGATAACAGCTCGCGTAACAGTCTCTACAGGTACTGTAAAAAATAAGGAATAACTTTGAAATTACATGACATGTATACTGTATGCTTAAAGTAGTATTATTTTTCGAAATTATTAACCCTTAATCTGCTGAAAAATTTAAAACTGGTCCTCCTTTTTGAATATTAATTACACAAAAAGATGAAAATATATTCTCTTAAGGGATATGAATTTATGACAAACAATGCAGCCCCTGAAAAGGGTTTCCTTCAGATGCCCTTTGATGTGGGTCTTCATTGTTTGCAAAGGTCTAATATACTCGGTTCTTGCACATTAAGTACAATGTATTAACCCATTCCCTCCTACTGACGCATTTTGACGTCTCTGTAAAAGTCATTTATCAAACCATTGTGGTAAATAGAGCATTTGCTCCACAGGAGCAAATGCTCTATTTCTCACAATGGTTTCAAAACTACACAATTCTAAACTTTTCCTTTTCTCTAAACGTTTCCTTTTCTCTCGTAAATGCTTCGTTTCGGTAGATTTATTCAAAGAGGTTGGGTCTAAAAATAGTCTAGAGGGAATGGATTAAAGATTAGGCCGACGTTCTTGCGGTACAAAGTGGTATGCGGCCATTGAAGACCAATGCACACAAACGCGAAGAGGCGCACATATTGAACAGGATCTACACAAACGAACAAACTGCTTTAGGCCCTTAGGGAGCTTACTATGTAACATTCATCCTGCATTAAGCTACCCCTTGCCATAACACAGAATTAGACTTCTTTGTAGCGATAGCTTAACCCATTTCCCTCGTGTAAACGCATGTTCACGTCCTTGCAAACAGAGTAGACCCATATCAGAAGGTCCCTACAGGAACCCTCTGGTCAGGGTCTGTTCTGTATGCTTATATAATAAGTTTTGAATTTGTAAATATCTGTGATCAAACTACTGTTCACACTTCTCAGATAACTTGAATTTGTTGAAAATATTACGGTAAATAGTTCAAACAAAAATTAAATGATAGAAGCTATTCCAAACCAAGGAATGAATCTTTACATTAAAAAACTTTTTAAATAAATATTTTATCAGAGTACAGATTAATAGTTGTACATATTGTTGATTTCTGTGTTGACAATTTAACCTTTCCTTCATTATAAAGGCCTTTCCACACATTGCCAGAGTAGACCTAGATCAGACGGCTCCTATATGGGCCGTCTGGTCAGGGTTTGCTGTTTGCTTATGGCGATGTAGATCTGATTCTAGAGTTTGTCTCAAAGTAAATAAAAATCCCTTGAAAATTTAACATCATAAAAGTTCAGCTAATAAATATTCACGATGTCATTATTTCGTACATGAATATTGAACAGGGAAAGAGTTAAATCTAGAATTATGTCATTATAGTTTGTACACCCATAAATAAAAAATTAATTAATCATCAAACATCATATAAAATGTACTAGATAAAAGTATAGCTGAAAGAATAATTAAGAGAAACAACTTCAAATCCCCCACATATAAATGCATTTTCATACCTTTGCAAACAGGGTAGACTCTGGTCAGATGGCTCCTGTAGGAGCCGTCTGAGCAAGGTCTATCCTGTTTGCTTATGAAATATTATAGATCAGATTCTACAGTTTCTGTCGCAGTAAAGGTTTCCCTCGTTAATAATGCTGTTAAAAAATAGTCAAATTAATATTTGTACAGTAATTATTTCTTATACTCAATAAGTAATAAGTTAATGAACAAACAATCAGATCGCTGCCCTTCAGACTTATGATCTAATAAAGAAGGCGTGTGTATAATGTCGTCTGTTGATACACGGAATTACATTAAGTAATAAAACAAAATTACTGCCACTTAAGTACTTGTAATCCCCCACTTTATTTCGCAGATTATTTGGCTTAAGTATTACACTTGAGCTGTACAATACACAAACAGAAAATACTGTTGAACTATATCAAAAGTTATACTGGGAGGGAGCTTTATTCGCATTACCAGGTTTTACTATATATCATAATTAGATATTAACCCTTATCCCACCATCCGCGACCTGACTCGCATTTGCAAACAACGTGGATCCAGATGAGACGCCGAGTAACTCGGCGTCTCATCAGAATCCAAGTTGTTTGACACTCTGTTTCTAGTTTCTCAAAAGCTTAACTGAATCGGACGCAGTCAAAATTAATCAGTTCCAAATTTGAGCAGACATTTGTTTTACAGTGGTTAGAGTTAAAGTCTTTCAGACTGACCCGTTTCTTTGTGGGTATTATACTCTTGACTTTGCATGATACATTAAATGGCCAGCTACTCGAAAGAAAGGATTGTTTCACTATAAGTACTGTCGAGCACCCTCTTTCACCATGGGCGATTTAATAATTTAGCAGTGGTGGCGCACGGTTAGGTAAATCCTTCAATGAAATGTTTACTTTAAGCGAGAAAAGTTGCACCACTCGATGGAGCCAGTGCTTAAAATATTTTGACTTTTCAAAGCTTTTGTTGATCTTTGAAATTAAGGTTTTGAAACCAAGAATGTTCGCCGAGTTTCACCACGTTAATGTTGAAACAATAAATCCTCTTACAGATAGACTTGTTAATATTTTAAAGCTGTTTATGATGGTATTTCGCTATTTTGACTAACACCGTCTTTGAATATTTTCAACGCAATTTCAAGGACACCAACTTGTAAAGAACTCAAAGAAAAATAACAAATACTGGCTCTTACTTTATCGAATTAGTACTATCAGCCTTCATTAAATATGCATTTATTTATTTCAGTTTTACTAAGTTATATCCAGAGTTGTTAAAAAGAATAATATGTTTGTATCATTCCTACTGCTAATTTCGAGAGAGAAAATTTAAATGGAAAATTTCCACTGCATTTTCAAAACAATATCGCACTTTTAAAAGACTACAAACTCATGTTTCATGTACATTTTTAAGGAAATTGATCCTATATCCGGCTTAAAATGATATCCTAGGACTGTCACACTATTATATACGATCTTGTTTGTCTTAGCACATTGTCTGTCTATATGCTTTTTCCCGTGGATTGCAAGATATCAGCTTCTGTGTGGCGAGACATTTTGCATATGCGTAGTCAGGGCCATGATTATTAAGATTGCATTATTTAAACTAAGAGCCCTATACCCAACACACAATACTGGGTATATATGATTACACACATAGACAGCCATTAGTGAATATATATGTTACAATATACAGGACCAACGAACTGCAATCAAGGGGAAGAAACCAGCACGCGTGAACTGTGCAGTAAGAAGCTGTTACCAGCGACAACTGCTTAACGCGTAAATAAGTTAAAACTGACAGCTTGGAAATTTACACGAGGAACGCTTTTATCAGCGTCAAAACATTCAAGTTTCGGTACAATCTACTGGTTACAAACTACATGTATGTTAAACTTTGCTTACCTTCGAGAGGTTCAGATTCCCTTGGCACATTAATTGTTTTCGAAGCGGTTCACAGCATTTGCAGGAATTTGGCATGAAAATAAAATGCATTTATCCCCACAGTAATTCAAAGTCCAGAAAAGAATGGAATTGCAATGCGCCGAACGTCATTAAAGGTGTCTCATTAGGAGTATATAGCAAAAGCACTCGTGTATGCAACAATTGAAATCACATATGATAGCGTTACACTTGATATAGTTTTATCGTTATCACTTTGATCGTTTCAGAACCATGTTAAACTGAACCACGGTGGTCTGCTCTACCCAATGAACACAATTTCGTGGACGATTTCTCTTTCCACTACTTTGTTTTATTACAACACGTAATTGAAGATCACGCCTAAACTCAGAAGCATTCCTTCAACCATAAAAGCTAGTGTTAAGCTCAGCGTTAACGCGCCGCCCATAGGCGGAGACTTGTCACAGCCTAACCAATCGCTGTGTAACGTGCGTGAAATTTGATACTAGCTTCAGGGATCGGACAAGTCAGGCTTAAGTGTAGTTTACATTCATGTTAGCATTGTGGCGATACGATGATACAGTGACGTCACGATCGTTACAGATATTATTCTTTTATTTACAGGAAATTGTTCTTCTGGAAGAAGGGATAATTGAAAATAGCTGTATAGAATATATTCCTTACTGGCTAACCGAGACAAAAATGCACTCCCAATTTTGCTGTATTGTAATACGATAGCTACTGCTTCTGTCCCAACACAGTAAACAACAACCTCATTTTGATTCTTCTTGTCATATTTAAACAAAACCAGCGTGTCACAGAAACTATTTCCTTATGCAAATTGTATATTTAACTTCATTTATTCATATAATTATACCAGAATGGATGTAATACTTTCAGTATATTGTATATTGCTGTGATGTTTAATCGGATTTTGGACGTGAATAGGGATATGTTTTAAAGTGTTTTCGTTCATATTGCATGAAATTTCACCGTTTCGATCTCGACTAATGGCGGTTCCGTGTAGTCACTTCAAGATTTGGGCTCTATGCGAGACTTAACAAAGCATTGAACATTTCTATAATTAGAGCTTCTGAAGCAATTCTTACGAAGTAATAGCTGACCTATGCATACTTGATTCAACGCGGATGTCACCGCATAGGTGGAATCTATAATATTGACAAATTAATTCGACGAAAAATATGCTAAGTTAATTTTGTTAATAGTAATAATGGGACGTGAGCATTTAGTAGTATGTACTTTATGCACAGTCATGTAGACTCAAGGCCGTTTCCATTAGGTCCGCAAAAGTGGCATGGATTGTTTCGGTGAATTCCCTCATTCGACAGCTTTAACAATCCTCGGGACGGTTTTATTTGAAAGCAATACATCATGATTTTGGTGTTCATGCTTATTTGGCAATAGTGAGTTATCGATGGATTTGTATGACATATTGTGAAAGAGTTGAATGCTTTGTAATTTGTTTATGATGGAGTCGGTGTTTACGTAGGCAACGATAACAACGGATTCTTAAAACTAAAATGCAGTTGGACATGTAACAAAGGCCTATATTATGGCGTTACCTGTTGCAACAAGCTTGGTTCGGGAAATGACATTTGTTTTGGAACGATACATGTATAAATACTGGCGGCATTTGAAACATAGTACAGAGCTGTAGATAACAAGAGTGTACAGAAAAGTTTTTTATATCTATATATTTCCATCAAGTCCTATTTTACCAACTCATTAGAATCGTCTTTCGGATGCGATTCTAACAGAGTTGCAGCAAAATTTGGTTTGGCTGAGAAATAAGACATTTTGATAGAATAGTACGTATCTAATCTACAACCCAGATAGTCTATAATGAAAGCGTTGTTAATTGCAGAAAAATCTCACACAATCCGATGTCCAACTAAGTTTCCAAGTTAAGTCATGTACTAATTGAGAGAGAAACATAATTTTACAAGGAACATCAAACAGAAGCTCGTTTATTTCAAAAGAATATTAGGAAATTATATTTAAGCAGAACTTGGATGGAAAAAATAGGTTTTGTATTTTTACTTGCATAGCTTTCTTTTAATCTTGTGTTCTTTATTATTATTGTTTTATAATATTAATATTCATCTTTTCATATTTTTGGCCAAAATTTTCACTATGTCCCAAATCAATGTTTTTATGCAAGAGACGTTTTACCATTTTAACCGCACATTTTCTGGTTTCTATTTCTAGACGTTTCAACGAGAAGTTCTGCAAACAGTGTAGAACCATACCAGTTGCCGTGTAAGCGATTCAATATTAGAACCTGTCTGTAGCGACCATATAGTGAATAATTATGGTGGGCTATAAGAGCAAACGGATGCTTAATGAAAGACGAAAGAAATGCAGAATGGTCCCGCATCAAGCTATCACTGTCTTAAATGGTCAGAATTAGACTTATTTTGGTGGTCGCTGTGGACAGGTTTTACTGCACATAGAGAATATCCTCACACAAGCGAACTTCAGCGACAAGGAGGTTGGTGTGCCATGTTTACAAATCACCTTAGTCCCGAAGACATTTTCTTGAGAATTAATTCATATCAAATAAATTTATAATAAGAAACTTGAAGAAAGCAAAAACATTACCTTTTTGCATGCGAATGTTTTTTCTCTTTAAATACGTATATGCCGTGGATTTTTTCCTTGTGGGAAATCATCAAATTAATCTTAAAGATGAAATTCTTACACACCAGATACCAATATATACAACATTAAAAATTTATCAATCTTTCTAATTATACAGATATAAACAGGTATCGTTATTCACATTTAAGATCTATTTTTTTTATTATAAAACACTCTCGCCGGGGGGAAATCGAAGTCAGTCTCTACATCACTAGAATCTGACGACAACAGCTGCTATCAATTTTCTTAACAATTTTACAAGATGGTAAACGCAAAGAGTTATTACAGTTTTTGAGCATATGGCTATTTTGCCCTCAGTAATATCGTCAACAAATACTTGTAAAGTTTGTCCATCGCTGCTCTGTTTTGTCAACACAATCTACACGGAGCGTATTTAGAGCACATTAAACACACTAGTATGCCATTAAGGCATTCAAAAACAGTTTCATATCGGTCTCCTTTGGATTCTATTTTCAATTTTATTAAACGTGTTAAAACCGGACAGAATTCTACGAAGTTTCAATCTAATTAGAAATGGGTCTAGTTTGACAGTTGAAAGAAAAGACGTAGGTACAAGCATTGAACTTGTATTAAAATATTTAATATTCAATCACATTTGGCCACGGCATTGCTAAATAGTATCTGCAATTTGATTATTCCACCCTTTCCACAAAGCTATCAACACTTTGAGTAAATTGTATGACCATTGCAAAAAGATTGGATCCAGATCAGATGCCGACTTATTCAGTGAATCGTCAGGGTCCAAACTGTTTAATGTACTATTTTAAATAACCATTTCCTCATGATTATTCATGTAAGAAATAATGACCTCATGAATATACAGTAGATTATTTTTTTAATTTGTTACAATACCATATGGACACGGGATGTTTTAGCTATGGCAGAAGCAAACATCGCATACCCTGATCCGGCTCTCATAGGCGCCGTCTGATCTTGATCTAAGTCAGTTTGCAAAGGCGTAGAAAGACGTATTTATGGAGTAACGGGATATAGCAGACCGACATTACTGTATTGAAATGATTAACGAAAACAACCACCATGAAATATACAATATGTCTTCACGAAACTCCCGCAATGAAGTGCAAACACAATAACACAATTTGGCACCTTTCTGTAAGAAGAACATAATGTTACATACTGGCTTATCAGTGATTACATCAATAAGTAAACATCGCACATCTTACAAAACTGCTTAACCCTGCTCGTGACCTAAACGCGACTAGCATTTGTAAACAGTTTGGATCCAGATCAGACGCCAAGTAATTCGGCGTCTCAGCAGGATCCAAGCTTTTTGACACTCGGTCAATAGTTTCTGAACATTTTAAATACGAATAGGATGTAAGTAAAATATTGTAACTGTTCAGAGCTTTAGCAGACTGTTTTCTTTCTTTTCTGCATTAGAACGGTTAATCTGATCATAATCAGATCAGCAGTAATATTGAATAAATTGCCAAAGGGTACCAGAGGTATGCTTACATATTGTTATATGCGCTGTCAGCATTTTATACGAAACTATTATGTTTTTTCATTCTACACAGAAAAGTAAAGTCTAGCTCTTACTCAAGATACAAACTAATTGAAATAATTGTAATAAGGAAATGAAATTTTTGATGCATTAGTTTTCAACAGGATTTAGTTTTTACTGAAAATGATCAAATCGAAACATTAGTGTGTAAATACGCTTGAAAACATCTGACTCTAAGCACTAATATTACATTTAATGAAGCATATAAGATAATACAAGAGAAAACTATCTAAGAACTCCTGGCAATCAGAGACTTTTGGGAGAATATCGAATACCAAAGCATCCGATGATATTCAGCATTTGTGTTTCAACTGATGAAAGATGATTCAAAACTATTGTTCAAATATTCCAACAAAACCACAGCATTGTTGTATGTATGATACTTTCCGTTGGTGCATAATATTTAGTTTAATCCTTTACTTCATGAATATTCCTTTAAGAAAAAAATATATCATGAGTACTACTTAGATTATTTTATAGATGCTCGTGAACGCAGAACAGTTTTGGTCATTGCAAAACTTATAGAATCAGACCTATATAATCCCAGAAGCATACAGAGCAGGTCCTGATCAGACGGCTCCTACAGAAACCGTCTGATCTGGGTTTACACTGTTTGCAAAGGCGTAAATTTTTACGCCTTTGCAAACAGTTCAGCAAAACATAACGGTAGTGCCCTTAGTAGTATTGCAAAAAATATCTAAATCATTTATATAAATAAAAGCGAACGTCTTTTGTAGTTTTAAAGAGTTTTTGTTGTTGTTGTTTTTTATTTAAACAAATAAAAACGAAAGATATTCAAAGAAAGTCATAATTAATATCGACTTTCTGAACGCTATACCTATCGTAAAAATATACTTTTAGCTTCTTCCAATAATGCTGATCATGGTTGCAATTTTTCAAAGATGTAGATTGAGTCCTGTTTTGTAAAATTGATTGTAACTATTAACACCATACAAACGTTGTTCCCCTTTGCAACAGAGTAGAGCCAATTCATCCGGTCTCTGGTGGAGCCGTCAGACCAGGGTATGCTGTGTTTGCTTTTCTACAATTTTGTCGTGACCACCCTTAAAAACATTTATATTCATATTCATTGTGTCATTAATTCTTATATGAATATTCATAAGGTAAGGGGTTAATCGTTGTGGTATTGTTTATATACTATTTAATATGATATCTTATGTTTATAGTTATACCATTGTGAAAAGGTAAGAGCCGATAACTTGGAAAACATTCAATGGTGAAAATTCATACGTTTTGCGTATCGGAAAGAATAATGTGTTTGATATTATGCAGAAAATAGCATAGCGATTATCTTCGGTATATGGTCTCTCCATTTTATCCACTTAATAGTAAAGATTAACTAACCAATGTACGTTTTTCATAAATTAGAAATAAAATAGAGCATTATATTACTAATTACCTTATTGTTTTTAATAACTGAATAATGGTTTCAAAATTAAATTATGCGACCGTGTTAGATGTTCACTCTTACATTAATATTTACATGTGTCGTATCATTAGCCATTTACTCCATAGAGACGCTTTTACACGCATTTGCAAACAGAGAAGACTCAGGCCAAACAGCTCCCGTAGGAGCTGTCTTATCAGGGTCTGCTCTGTTTGCTTACGGGATTATGTAGATCTGAATGACAAAACTTTTCTGTGTTCATAATTATGCCATTTTAAAAATAATCTAATTAATATCAATTGTATCTATTTCTTACATAGATCATTATTATGGAGTAAAAGGTTACGATAGAAACTTGACATCCCTGTCTTAAAATGTTGAAAAATTTAACTTTGATTAAAACAGATGCCATTGATTTATGTTGTCCTTATTTCAAGGTAAGCGTCATTGTTTATACAATATCATGGAAAGTTCGACAGCCATCTAAAGTTATTCCATGTAAAGAACGAAAACAGTTCAAATTAATTCTTCAATGACATGCTGAAACAATTACAATTATTTAAGTCAATTGTCTTCATTTATTTCACTCGAGACTGTTTAATCTTGGTTAAACTGGAGGAATTAATGCTAAACAAAATTAAATTCAGAACCATTTATTCCTAAACTAAATAACAAATAATTTACAAATGTTGTAATCGACAATCTTTATTTTTTGTCAATGTGAGATTTCGTTTGTCAGTAAGATTCATTTTAACATTTTCTTCATATAAACGTTTAACCACGCATTTGTAAACAGAGTAGACCCAGATCAGACGACTCCTTTAGAAACCGTCTGATCAGGGTCTGCTTTGTTTGCTAATGAAATTTGAAATAGCTGTTACTTGAGTTACTTGAATGGCTACAATATCCACTTTCTATATTTCATTATAACTATTTTGTCCATGAATATTCAGTAGGTATTGACATTTGGAATAAACTTAGAACAGGGAAAGTATTTAAAAGATTTATAATCGTTACAAAACAGACATTATCATGAAAATTCTTTAACTATTCACAACATTAAAATATAATACTTTCAGTAATCATGTAACAAACCTTATTACACAGTCATTCAATATAGAAGCTTACCGATTACGTGCGCAATAGCGAACATTTCAGCTGAAACTATTTCTTAGATATTTTTCTAAAATAAAACGTTATTGAAATTAGACCAAACTCTTTCAAAATATGAATGTAAACATGATACGACTGAAAATAAATACCGTAAAACCTCTCGACAACGCCGACTAAAAATAAGTCTTTATTATGGTAGCTGAATGCAAGACGGAAGTTATGTAGAAGCTCCCATATGTGCCCCCTGCATTACTTTCGTACTGCATTAAGAAAACACTAAAATTTAAAAACATCCATATTCAATATGTAAGTCATATCTCTACAGAGTCATTCGATTGCGTGTTCAAATAGTACAATGAATGAGCCCTTGATAGGAAAAGACTATTTAAAAAATGGTAGGAACTATAGTCACCTCTATCAAAATTTCATAAGCAAAACAGAGCAGCACCTGATCAGACGGCTCAAACAAGAGTCTTCTGATCTGGGTCTACTCTGTTTGCAAAGGCATGAAAGAGTGTATATCTGTGAGAAAGCGTTAAAGAATATCAGAATACTGGTTTAAATGGACCCATATTCATAAAACTCCCTGTAAATAACAGGCGATCTTTAAGAGATTGCTTCTGACTAAATCTGCAGCAAAACTAGAGAGAGGTATTGCGAATCAATGACTTTAAAAATACTTTTTTTAAATAAAATCGTCCCAAGTTAAGTTTCATTTTTTCGAAAATAATATTACTTTGTTTTGATTTTGTGATATAAAGGAATGGTAAAAACTAAAGCATTTTCTTAATTTTCTTCCCTTGCCTTTACACTAACCAATTACCATATCCATATTCATGTAAGAGATAGTGACATCATAAACACTACAGTAAAACCTCATTATAACGGCCACTAAATTACATCAAGTATTTTGTGTTAAAGGCAGGTGGCTGCTTAAAACAAGGTGAAAGTAAAACAGAACGCTCCTATAGGAGCGTTCTGTTTTACTTTCACCTTGCTTTAAGCAACCACCTGCTCTAAATACCAACTAATTAACACGATTTAGTGACCGTTATAGAGAGGCTTTACTGTAATAATGAATACAGGATCTTTTGGCCATTGCAGAAACTGTGAAAATATAACTATATAATTCTATAAACAAACAGAAAAGTCCGCCACCCTGATCGCACGGATCCTACAGGAGCCGTCTGGTCTAGGTCTACCCTGTTTGAAAACACATCTAAATTCGTAAATATCAGGTAAAGAGTAAAAGACACTCTCTTCTGTACTTTAATACGCGAACACTTAGTGTACTTTAACCCGTCAACTTTTAGAGCAAATGCTCTATTTATCATATAATGGTTTCAAAATTACACAATTCTAAAATCTCCCTCTCTCCCCCAGTAAATGCTCCTTTTCTGTGGATTTATTCAAAGAGGTCTGGTCTAAAAATAGCCTATTTGGGAATGTTCCAACATAGTTGAATGCCTGTTATACTTGAAGGAAAACAAGTCATCTATGTCGCTTTATCGGTTTCAAAGAACAATTTTCCATGAGTTAAGTCATACTAGCGGACCATGTTTGACATCTCTCACTTCTCATTCATTTTATATCTCCCCTATTTCAATCTCTCTTCTTTTGAATTTTATAGAGTATTTCCATGTCCCTATTTCTCTCTTCGTCTCTCCCTCCCTCTATCAATCTCTTCCCCGCTCTCTATGACTCTCCTCGATTTTGTCGCGGTCCCTTCTTCAGTTTACTTTCTATATTTTGTATCGCCCCTGTCTATTCATCTTTTTATAGCTGAACTTATGTATTCTCTCTCACTAAGTATCAGACCTGCAAATCATTCATAGACATCAACATACATGTATTTCCCCCTTTAACACTTTCCCTGTTCTATTGCTAGTCCAAATTTAAATACCTACTGGTTGTTCAATGACAAAACATTTATAATGAAATATGGAAGGTAGAACATTGTAGCCATTTTAGAAAGTAAAGAAACAGATCTATCAAATGTATTTAGCAAACAGAGCAGACCCTGATCAGACGGCTCCTCTAGGAGCCGTCTGATCTGGATCTACTCAGTTTGCCAGTGCGTGAAAACACGTTTATATGAAAGAAAGGATTAAAACATATTTGCGTTCAGGTAAATACCCTTCTCTGCTTTGTTAATATTTGATGTTTTTTTGCCTTTTTACAAAGTGTTTTCCAAATATAAATACATGTACATTTGTAGTTTTCGATATTAACTATTTCACCGGCTTAACACTGTCCCTCATATAAACGCCTTTCACGCATTTACAAACAAAGTAGACCCAGATCAGACGGCTCCTGTCAGTATTCATCTGATCAGGGTCTGTTCTGTTTGCTTTTGACATGATATAGATATGATTCTATAATTTTTGCCAAAGCTGAAAAATTCCTTGAAAAGTTTGCATTACAAACATCCAGCTAATAAATATTCGTGATGTCATTCTTTCATGCACTAATATTGAAGAGGAGAAGTGTTAACCCTTTCCCTCATATAAACGTGTTTTTACGCATTTGCAAATAGAGTAGACCCAGATCAGACGGCTCCTAGAGGAGCCGTCTGATCAGGGTCTGCTCTATTTGCTCATAGAATTTGATAGATGTTTGTTTACTTTCTAAAATGGCCACAATGTTCCAATCTGCCATATTTCTTTATAACTATTTTGTTCATGAATATTCAGTAGGTATTGAAATTTGGAATAAATATAGAACAGGGAAATTGTTAAGCGAATCCGTGATAACCTCGGCAAACACTTTGGACACGCCGAGTAAATGCCGAGTCTCCTCTGGATCTAGACTGTTTGAAACCGATTGCATTTTGGAAAGAAATGAGAGGAAACGACATTTTGAAATCCGAAGCAGATGTCAATATTAGCAGATGCAATTTATTTGGTACCGAAAGGGCTAAATTGAAAATAAAACGAACAGCGAAATTAAAACGAGCAACAACAATAAATTCATTGAAATTTTGCTTGGGACATTTATACGAACAAACAGATAACAAAAATGCAGTTGAAAACCTTTGAAATAATCTCATGAATTCGTGGCTTATTCACAAGATTTTAGTTTCATTCTAGTTTATTTGCATAGACAGAGTTGATCAAGTCCGGGTGAAATCTGTGCTTGGTAGATGCAGTGACCTTGTCAATAATGTTTATAAAATGGCCAGCATTAACTTAGCCGTGGGAGTCGCTTTCCGACCATTTCGGTGCTGAAAGTGTTAAAATATAGTAAAATATAGTAAAACCTATCTTAAGCGACCATTAAGAGGACGCTTAATTTTGGGTCATTAATGTAGGTGGTAGTTAAATACAGGGCGAAAATAAGCCCGCTTTTAGTCCTTTCCTTCATATAAACGCTTTTTCACGCATTCGCAAACAGAGTAGACCCAGATCATACGGCTCCTAAAGCAGCCATCTGATCAGGGTCTGCTCTGTTTGCTTATGACATGGTATAGATAGGATTCTACAGTTTTTGTCAAATCAAAACAATCCATTGGAAAGTTTACATGATAAATATTCAGCTAATAAATAATCATAATGCCATACATAAATATTGAACAGGTAAATGGTTAACATAAAAAAAATCGTACAAAAACATACATGGACGTCTACTTCTAATTCATATATAACAGACATGTTTGTTATAACGATAACAAAGGAGAATGAAATGAAAACAAATATTTGAACATAATGAAATACGTATACCCGATTTTATCTTTTATGCTAATGTGATGGAAACATTTCTAGTTGGAATTTTCTATTACCTCCAAAATTTTGAGCAACATAAATAACAATTCTGTATTTTTACTGAAGCCACCCGCCCGCCAAATTAAACATATGCCTATTTTCCTGACACGCGGTATGCATTTCTAGCCTAGGTAACTTCGAAGCCATGCAAACAGAGTAGATCAAGACCAGTCGCCTCGTCAGATACGTGACTTATGATCAATATATAAACACTGTTTGAAACACACATACGCACACACAGATTGTCGTTGTTTTGTTACAACAATTTACAAATACATGTAGTGTGGACTTGTCTCTGAGGCGAGGACTGGGTCCAAGGTTATAAAGCTTCTGAGTCTGTCTGAGTCTGAGATCATTCTCAAATATCTGATTGGTCAGATTTTGAGCAAGCACAGAATCTGACCAATTAGATGCTTGAGAATGATCTCAGACTAAAGCAAAAAGCTTTATAACATCGAAGCCTGGTCTGGGTAAACATTGTCAAACCCTATCCTGCTGAAAAAAAATGGCTGTTTCCATAACACTTTCCCTGTTCAATATTCATGTAAGAAATAATGACATCATGAATACTTATTAGCTGAATTTTTATCATTTGTTGCTTTGACAAAAACGGTGGAATCAGATGCGCCTCATGTCAAAAGCAAACAGAGCAGACCCTGATCAGACAGAAGCCGTCTGAACTGGGTCTATTCAGTTTGCAAATGCGTGAAAGGCGTTTATGTGAGGGAAAGGGTTAAATTTGGTATGTTGCAATGTTTACATAAATGTACTCCCTATTCGTTTTGTGAAACTACTGCCCGGGTGTCAAACAGCTTCGATTCTGACGAGACACTGATTGTTTTATCTGGACCTTTACCTGCGACCACTTAATGAATAAACACGGTTGTCTGTATAAGCAGGTGGTTGCTTAATGCAGGACAAAAGTAATGCAGAAAGCTCCTTCTGCATTACTTGTGTCCTGCATTAAGCTACTACCTGCATCTAGCACCTAGAATGATACTTCTTTTAGGTGGTCGCATTAGCGGGGTTTTACTGTATAGACCCAGATCAGATGGCTCCTGTAAGAGAAGTCTAATCTGGGTCTGCTCTGCGTGCTTTTAAAAGAATATACATTTTATACCAAGACCAAACCAACCTGTGTTGATATACCTGTATAAAATTAATTTTATAATTATTTCTTACATGAATATTCATGAGGGAACGGGTTCAGCAGATGGAACACGATACCCGAAATGCATCAAAGTTGGTTCTTTAGATTGATCTACAGTATAACCTCTCTATAACGCCCACCCAATACATGTCTATTGCTGGGGGGTTAACACGGGCAGTAATTTGGAGCAGAACGAAAGTTATGCAGAGTGCTACCCTAGGAGCTCTTTGCCTCTTTTCGTTCTGCATTAAGCAGTCAGCCTATTATTACGATACACATAGGTCGCTATAGAAAGGTCCTCCTGTGCATTACGTTTTGCTGAACATTCTGCTTCTTAACAGATGACAATCTTTAAAGTTCAGAATGGTTCCAAAAGTATTACTTCAGAGAACACCGACTTCAACGTGAACTATAATAAGCAGTGAAGTAAGTTTAGCAACAAAATACTTTTTCGTTATGATAAACTTTTAAATTTCGTTTCTTGTATACATGCAAGTGGTACAGTCATCATCATCATCATCATCATCATCATCATCATCATCATCATCATCATCATCATCATCATCATCATCATCATCCATCCATCCATCCATCCATCCATCCAACCATCCAACAACCAAACATCCCTTCATCTATCATATCATTCACCATCATCATCATCCTCATCATCGTCGTCGTCATTATATCATTTTAATCACAATAATTTTTTACGTTATTAAAGCTTATCATTGCGATTGTTTCACCACTGCAACTATCACCGTCATCATCAACAGTTAATGCATTATTATTATTATTATCATCATCATTATTATTATTATCACTTTTTCATTATTATTGTATCATCGTCATAATCAACAACAACAATACAACAACAACAAAGCCACTTGCACTACCAATTATAAATTACCGACAGTTTCACTAATATAACAATCAACCTCATTAACAACTTCAATACTATATACATGAGTACGAGTTGCAAGTTACCCCCCAAAACATTATCCTTGTCAACATTGTCAAAAACAAAATCGAGGAAGATAAAAGTGATATAACGGTAAAAGTACATTTTCGCAAATTGTACACGACTTACACTGTAACAATCTACTACAGTAGAATCGACCACACGAGAGTCTATAAGAGCAGGTCATTGCTTAATGTAGGACGGATATAACCCAGAAATTTCCCGAGGGATCTTTCTGCATATTTTTTCCTGCAACCACCACCACCAGAACTAGACATCTCTGAAGAGATCAATGTAGGGAGATTTTACTATAAAAATTAGCGAACGTAATATCTTTCTGCATATTTTAGTCCTACATTAACTCATTCTCTCCTAGACTATTTTTAGGCACGACTTCTTTGAATAAATCTACCGAAAAGGAGCATTAACTATAGAAAATGAGAAGTTTAGAATTGTGTAGGTTTGAAACCATTGTGATAAATAGAGTATTTGCGCTATTTATCACAATGGTTTCAAAACACGACTTTTACAGAGGTGTCAAAAGGCGCCAGTAAGAGATAATGCATTAGGTGACCACCTGCCTGATACAACAAAAACAAAAATAACAGACCGAGGCTCATTGTAGGGAGATTTGACTATATCGTAAAACCTCTCTAAACCGGAATTCTAGTAGAGAAGACTTTAAATACGTTTAGCCAGGTGGCTGCTTAATGCAGGGTGAAAGTCATACAGAAAGCTCCTCTAGGAGCTTTCTGTATGACTTTCACCCTGCATTAAGCTGCCATCTGCTTCAAAGACCGATATTTACACTAAATTTAACGTCCGGTTTAGAGGGATTTTACTATAATACCTACCGAACATTCGTCCTGCAACAATAGATTTAGACGTCTTTTGAAAAGTCATTATGGAGATATTTTACAATAATCCTTTATCTTATAGACACCTTTGGCGCTTTTGAAAACAGAACAGACCCAGATTAGACATCACCTGTAGGAGGTTTCCATCGGACAAGGATTTACTCTGTTTGCTTATGTTATAATATAGATCTGATTCCACAGTAAAAACAACCCTGTATTCGTATGTCTTTATCAAAATTCATCTTTTTCATAAATACGCCATTAAACACCTTTACAAACAGAGCAGACCCAGATTAGACGGCTCCTGTAGGCACCGTCTGATCAGTGTGTATTCTGCTTGCTTATGAAAATCATTTAACCCATTTGTGCCCCATTTGTGCCCACGATTCCATATATGGGACATAGGCAAACAGTGTAGACTCTGATCAGACGCCGCATGATGCGGCGTCTGATCAGAGACTACATTGTTTGCTGATAGGAATTTCAATATAAAACAAAACGAAATTGAAAATTTAGGCCAGGTACCCCTTAGATAAAAAATGGACTTATCCAATATATAAACATGGAAGAATCCACTGGGCGCAAATGGGTTAAGTAATATTCGTTTATTCATGATTTCTTAATATTTGGTTACTTTTCTAAATAAAATGCACGAACAGAAATATGTCAACCGGTGAACATCAGTTGTGTCTAATTCATTTTGTGTTGGTTTTGTTAACATTTTCTCTGATAGGGACGCAGTTTTACACATTTGCAAACCGAGTAAACCTAGATTATACAGCTTCTGTAAGACTTGTATGTCTGGTTAGAGTCTTTTCTGATTGCTTATGAAATGATATACATGTAGATATGATTCTACAGTTTCTGGCTTTCTTGTATAAAACTTGCCATAGTGGCATCCCATCTACAGTAAAAACTCGATACAACAATGATTTTCACCCTGCATTAACCATAAATATCAAACTGGTAGTAGATTATACACGACGACAGTCGTGCAGATGAGACCCATAGAAGCTTTCTGTATTATTTACGTTCTGTGTTAAGCCAGCTGCTTTTAAATACATTCATGGGTTATTTTAAGGTTTTCTCCTAAGCAATTATTCCCTGAAAATGAAATGTTACTAAATATTCTTGTTTCAGCATATTACAGAATAAAATGCTGTAAATGTATGTACGAGAATGCGAGAATGAGTCTTTCGGGTTTCGAACACAGTTTAACACCAGACCAGGTCTGATCAGGATCTGCATTGTTGATAAAGTTTGATAGTTATCTCTTTACCTGGTGAATATTAATTTAAGAAATATTGACTTCATAAGTATTAAATCTTTATTCCGCGAATGTTTCCTGTAAAAATTACAATGTCACATCGCTGAGCTGACGTTGCCGACCAAAGCGCTTGCTATGCAACAGTTTCCCCCGATTTACAGAATTATCTCATTTCATATCTGAACGCAGTATTTCTGACTTTGGACAATTCGACATAAATATACAACGTATATGTCACAGTTTGATCTTAGAAAGGTGACTTCGTTCCCATACATGAAATAAATGAATCACCACTGAAGGGGGCGTCTCAGATTTTGATTTATTGAGCAACCCTTCCAGAGTCCATATTCACTAACATTTTGAGTCTAAACTCTAGACTCCGACAAAATAACGGTGTTTTTAATATTGTTGTAAGTTCGCCGTTTCTATAAAATTGTAAAAACATATTTGTCAATATTTTGCTCTACAAGCATATTTGGAACCTTACACAACGGGAATAAAAGCCGGGCTCTACATGCATACTTGTGAACTAATATTACGGGAATAAAACCGAAACACAGTCTGTCTGTACAAGCATATTTACGAACTTATATTACATGGATAAAACCGAGACACAGCCTGGCTCTACAAGCATATTTATGCACGTATATTACGGGGATAAAACCGAGACACAGTCTGGATCTACAAGCATATTTTGAACATATATTACGGGGATAAAAACCTAGATGCAGTCTGGCTCTACATGCATGTTTATGATCTGCTCTAGTCGTATTTGCCTGTATATTATAGACATGATTCTCTACTTTTTACCATAATAAATGTTCTTGTTTTATATTTTTGATACAACATTTTGAATTATTATTTCAAAGTGGGTGAACAATTGTATTTCAATATTCACCAGGAGGTCATCTTAAGAAATACCGTGCGACCAAAATGATCATACGTTCTAATTTACGAATTTCGCCACTATTAGTCTAAGCGATATCATAGCATAATCATCTTTGCTTGCAACAATATTGACCAGCTTCTTACAACATACTATAGTAAAATCTAATAAAATACGATCGCAACTGGCCCAAGTGTAATAGTATTTGAAGAACGCCTATGACAATATTCATAAATGAGAAAATATATGATTCTTTAGCGAGAGATTAAGTACATAGCAATTCGCTCAAAACTTTTAAAAATTATTTTGTTTCAAACTGGACTTTATTGCCTTTTATTGTTCTTGCAATATTCAGTAAACCCTCTCTAAAACGACAATGCCAATGATGTTTAATTATACAAAGAAATAAATAAGTCTATGATACAAATGGAAGTTTAACCCTTCGCTTGCTGAATTTCAAAATACATTTCTCCTTCTTTACCCATGCCCTGTTGTATAATTACATATATCTTCACAGTATAAAAGTATTTCGCTGTACAATCACTGCTGTGGAGTGCACTGGTTGCACAATCAATTTGTAAATAGTGCAGACCCTGATGAGACAGCTCATGCAGGAGCTGTCTCATCTGGGTCTTCACTATTTACAAGTAGGTATATTGACGTGAATTGCAAGTGAAGGGTTGATACAGGAATAAGTTATGCAGATAGCTCCAATATGATCTCTCTGAAATGTTGTCGCTCTTCAGAGTGTAGTCATCTAATAGCAAAGGCGCAATGCTTTCTTCCTAACTGGATGTTTTAGAGAGGTTCTACTGAGCGCACAATTCAGACTTACACGTCATATACATTAGAACCTATCGTAAGCGGCCATTCATTTATTGGACACATTAAAAAGCCGGTGGTTGCTTAATGTATGGCAAAAGTAATTCAGATAGCTCCTATTGGAGCTTTCTTCATTACAGTTGACTTGTATTAAGCTACCACCTGTCTTACAGACCCATAATAAGATATAATTTTGATGACCGCTTCAAACAGGTTCTATTATATTATCAAATAAAGAACGGTAGATGGAAGTAGCAAGTTTCCATGAATGGATGTGGGATAAAATGCCAGCTGTATATTTGCTTTTTTAGTCAGCAGAGTCTATCCATGACGTGAGTTCAAGTTCCACTTTAAGATGTTGATGGTATGAAGACCGATGCGCCGTGCTAAATGCGAAATGCGAATTGAGAAATGCGAAAGGCTTGTTTTCCTATTTTGGTATCCCTTTTGGTACCCTACTTTGTACTGTGTCATGGGAACCAAACATACCCCAATTATTTGTCCTCAAATAGTTTCGACTCTAGTTTTATAAACATTAGGCCCAATTAGATTTGTCTATGTTATTTCAATAAAAAGAACGCACATATCTTTTGTGTAGTTTAAAATTAATTACGAATAAATACTGAACAGGGAAAGGAACACGTCCATTCAGAAAAAATAGATACTGGTACTCTTTATTGTTTTGGAAATACAAAATGCCAGTACCTGTAATACTTTGATTTATGTTCGATGTGGAGTTGGTGTGTTTCAAAGCAATCTTAATTTGTCATATTCTAATAATGTAATTAATTTAAACTAGCGACGAAGCTATTTGAGGACGAATAATTAGAGTACCATGATACAGAACAAAGTAGGATACCAAAATAAAAAAAGAAACATTTCACATTTCGCATTTCAAAAAGGGTACCAGCCCAGGAAAAGAAGAATTTCACATTTCACATTTAGCATGACGCACTTGCCTTCTATAGCATGGAATGAGTTGAATATTCGTATATTTCTATGGAAGGCCGGTGCCATGCTAATTGTGAAATGTAAAATTCGAAATGCTTCTTTTCCTATGTTGGTACCCTTTTTTAGATGCGAAATGCTAAATGCATCTTTTCCTATTTTCGTACGTTACTTTGTACTGTATCATTAAAATCAATTACGTTAAATCCTATGACAAATTAAGATTGCTTTGAAACATATCAAATGGAATGATTTTCAGTCAGCCCATTTATTCTAATTTAAAATATTGATGAGCATGGCTTTCAGTCAACGTGTCTGTATCAAGTTTGTTAATGCAGATTATTCTAATGTGTGATATTGATGAGCATGGCTTTCAGTCAACTTGTCTGTATGAAGTTTGTTAATAGTTTATGCGGTTCCTTGTGGTTAGTGATTTCATATTTATTGTATATCTTTTGCATATCTTTCATTGACCGGATAGACACTCATGTAGTTCCTTCGGCTAGTGATTTCATATATATTGTATATCTATTGTATATCCTTCATTGTCTGGATAGAATATCATGCGGTTCGTTCCGGTTAGTGACTTCATCTATGTGAAGCGCCTTTGAACGCACATATCCGGTGTGAAAAGAGCGCTATATAAATGTGGTATAATAATAATAATCAAATCCACATCGAAAATCTAAAGTATTATAGGTACTGGCAATTTTTACTACCAAAAACATGTATCTAATCTTTCTGAATTGACTTATCCCTTTCCCTGTACTATATGTTTTCGTAATTAATTTTAAACTACACAAAAGGAAATATATTTGCGTTCTTTTTTCATTAAAAAAAAATAGTTGGGCTCATATTAATAAACCTAGATGCGAAATAATTTGAGGACTAATGCTAATGCTTTGGTTCCCAAGATACAGTACAAAATAGGGTACCAAAAGGAGTACACACATAGGAAAAGAAGCGTTTTAGAAGATTTGCGACTATGGCATTTTACGATAAAAAGCAATGATTGACAGATAATGATAATTCTGGGACCCGACTTACTAAATATCTCATGACAGAGTATCGTAAGTTCAAACACACTACAATCACAATTGGAAGAATTTACGACTATTTCTGTTGCTCGAAACTATTCAATACATTTATTAGTACATGTATACGATAGAATACGCAGCAACCATTATATGGTAGTTATGGTGGTTTATTAGGATGGAGACTAAACACATTATAGCGTTTATAGTATTATCCACGGTTCTAATAATATCAGGTTTATTTTTCACTTTTGTTCACAGTAGAACATGTCTTAAAATGCCTATCATTTAAAAAGCAGGTGGTTGCTTAATGCAGGGCAAAAGTAATGCAGAAAGTTCCTGCTGGAGCTTTCTACAATACGTTTGGCCTGCATTAAACTACCACATGCCTTATACTCATAATTAGACCTCTTTTTGATGGCCGCTTAAAGATTCCACTGCATAATTATGCTCTAGCGCATTTTTATATTGAATGGTGTTATCATACTAAACCTTAACCCATTTGCTCCTACGATCCCATATATGGGATATAGGCAAACAGTGTAGACTCTGATCATACGCCGCATAATGCGGCGTCTGATCAGAGTCTACACTGTTTGCTGATAGGAATTTCAATATAAAACAAAACGAAAATGAAAATTTAGACCAGACACCCCTTAGATAAACAATGGACTTATCCAATATATAAGCATGGAAGAATCCCCTGGGAGCAAATGGATTAACCCGCATGTCGCGATCTGACTCACATTTGCAAACAACTTGGATCTAGATGAGATACGGAGTAACTCGCTGTCTCATCAGGATCCAAGCTGTGACTTTCGGTCTGTAGTTTTTAAAACAATGGACCGAATCGGAAGTAGTCATAATTGCACCAGATCCAAATTTTAAATGTGAGCAGATATTATATTTTCACAGTTGGTAAAAGCCTGGTATTCTAATGGTGATACCTGTTAGATAATATGGCGTCATAAATATTTATTGGCTGGGTTTTCATAATGGCATATTTATACAGGAAAGTTTGCTATTGCTATTTTTTGCACCAAATTCGTTTTCCAGAGGCATAAAAGCACCGTGATCAATCAAAAGCAACATAAATAAACTAAATGAGTAGTCTCGGCGAACATGTTTATCTTGCCCAAGTCCATTTATAATTTTTTTAAGCGATAAGTTGGACTTTCAAACTTCTGTAAGACCATTGACATGTCGCTTCAAAGACAATTCCTGCAAAACAGCTGCTTTGTTATATTAAATGAAAAATCAAAGTATAGAAGTGATCTTAAATACAACGATCTTATTTTTGCTTTCCCAAAATCCAATAAAAGTACTCTTGAATACCATGGACATTTAATTTTGAATTATTCCTAATGCATCTGAAACATCGATCTGTCGTTGCATGTAGGGTAAATACTTTTAAACTCTTGATTTTGGCATTCAAGATATTAACCCTTTCCTCCATAAATACGCCTTTCTACGCTTCATCAAAAGTCACTTTTTGAAACCATTGTGATAAATAGAGCATTTGCTCCTAAGGAGCAAATGCTCTATTTATCACAATGGTTTCAGAACGGCAAAATTCGGAAAGTATCCTTTTCTTTGGTTAATGCTCCTTTTCGCTAGATTTATTCAAGGAGGTTGGATCTAAAAATAGCCTATTAGGAATGGGTTAACGCAAACGAAATTTATTGATTATGGTAATGTTGATTACCCACCCGTAATAAAATATAAACGACAAATACTTGCATTTATACAAAATACTCTTCATTTAACTATCATTCTAAAAGACATCATGCTACAAAAACCAATTTGTACGAATAACATTTCTTTTAATTTATTTTAATTTCTTAGAACTCGTACACACACCATGTACTTTTAACCCTTTCCTCCATAAATACGCCTTTCTACGCCTCTGTAATAACCACTTCTTGAAACCATTGTGATAAATAGAGAATTTGCCTGTAGGAGCAAATGCTCTATTTATCACAATGGGTTCAAACTACACAATTCTAAAATTTTCCTTTTCTCTAGTAAATGCTCCTTTTGGGTAGATTCATTCAAAGAGGTTGGGTCTAAAAATAGCCTATGGGGGAAAGGGTTAACACTTATCCCACTATCCGCTCCTTGACTCAGCTTTGCAAACAGCTTGATGAGACGCCTAGTAACTCGATCAGTACTTTCTCAAAGCTTGGTCGATCGGAAGAAGTCAAAACTGCACCAGGACCCAAGGACACTTTTGAGTCTGAATCTGAGATCATTCTAAAGTATCTGATTGATCAGATGCTTGAGAATGATCCCATACGTGTATACGCAAACTGTTTTATAACCAAATTTGAACAGACTTTATTTTCACATCACGGTAAGGGTTAATATCTCATTTTCATTTGAGAGATGTTTCTTTAAAATTATTTTTATTTAACTGTTTTAAGTAAACAGTATATACCATGATCAGAGACACCAAGTAGAAATCTGACCTGTTTTCATATGTCTCTTCTAATGGACACACATAATTTAATAGCGTATATGTACTGGATATTGCAAACTGATAAAAATCGTCTCTTTAAATTTTAGTCACGGAGGTGTCAATTAAAAAAATATAACCTCTTTAAAGCCACCATTAAATGAATAACATGGTGATATTTAAAAGCAAGTGGTTGCTTAACACAGGACGAAAGTAATGCACAACACTCAAGCAGAACATTTGTTTGCATAACTTTCGTCCTGCATTAAGCTATCATCTGTCTTATAACTCTTGAAGTAGACTTCTTTTAGTGGTCACTATGTAGAAGTTTTAATGTATGTCACTATGTAGAAGTTTTAATGTATGTCACTATGTAGAAGTTATGTATCACTGTAGGAATATTGTATAGCAAATGAAACCAACCAGAATGACCAATGCATGTAAAAATATCTCAGCAACGCCATTTTGATAACGAAAACAAATACTAAATAGGTAAAAACATTTGCACTACCAATTTGCGCATCCACACCTTATGCAACTTTATTATGGCAGCAGTAATTCACACCGACAGTATGTATACGCTGGTAATATCAGTGAGAAACGTTATCAAAGTTGCTTCAGAACTGTATACGAGTATGTAATTATCTCCACTAACATGTACTTGTACACAGTAACAGATATACAAGTCCAAGGACACGTGACACCCGATCATCTGATTTGAAAACAATAAAACTATGTAATGCACTTTTACATCCTTTTGATTGTACGTTGAAAGTTTTAGCATAATATTAATTTAGTACAACCGACCAGATACACACAAATAGTAAACCTTGAACATCAACATCTTGTTGTATGCATGGTAATGTGTGGTGCGTTTGATACAAACTGCTTTAAAAATGTAAACCCATTACCTAATAGGTTATTTTTAGATCCAACCTCTTTGAATAAATCTACCGAAAAGGAGCATTAACTAGAGAAAAGGAAAATTTTAGAATTTTGTAGTTTGAAACCATTGTGATAAATAGAGCATTTGCTCTTATAGGAGCAAATGCTCTATTTACCACATTGGTTTCACAAAGTGACTTTTACAGAGTCGTCAAAAGTCGTCAATATGAGGGAATGGGTTAAATATGTTTGCGCCGTAGACTTGCAAGAGCGGCTATGTCTAAGGGTATATAACTTTAGAAGTACTGGTATGACCGACATGAATAATGTGTATTGTATATTTAGTGTTATAGAAATTGCTTACTGCGGCTTCGATAAAAATGACTGAACAACTGTAGACTGTAGCCCCACAAGCATGTTAGTTTTGACTACAGTAGAACCTGTCTTAAGCGGCCATTTGTTTACTGAACACAGAAATCACATGAAGTGCAAAAGTAATGCATAAAACTCCTATATGGACGTTCTGCAATTACTTTTGTCCTGCATTAAGCTGCCACATGCTTTACATACCCGTAAGTAGACCTGTTTCGGTTGGCCGCTTAAGACAGGTTCTATCGTATATCTGACAGTCTAAGGTCGAGGGCACATAACTGTAGCACATCCGACCCGTCATGAGAATATGTCTTGCACATCTATATCTAGAGATAGACGGGCAAATCGACCGACAGGCTTACCAAAAGGGGGAAAGTAAAAACTCATAATAGAAATAAAAATATGTTTAGACCATGTAAAACGTAAATAACAGCCGAAATGCCAGGAGAGTTGAGTATAAACTTTACACTGGCGCAAAAGGATTTTGAAAATATATCAATTTCATTTAATTTCCTGCAGTATTCCACGAAATAATGACTGTATAACGTGTGTAATTGACTTGCTATGGGGGAATATCATAAAAACACAATCAAGGATATTTTTTAACAAAATGAAATAAATTAACCCGTTACCTGATACAACCATTACACACAGAGAAGACCCAGATTAGACGACTCCTGTGGGAACCATCTGGGTCCATGCTTATAAAGCTTTTTAGTTGAGTCTGAGTTCGTTCTCAAGCTTTTGATTGGTCAGATTTGAGTTCTCAAGCTTTTGATTGGTCAGATTATGAGCCAAAGGCTCAAATCTGACCAATCAAAAACCTGAGAACGAAATCAGACTCAACTAAAAGTTTTATAAGCATGGACCCTGATCAGGGTCTGCTATATTGCTTATGGAATGATATAGATTTGTTTCTACAGTTTCTGCCATGGCATTAATGTGCCATTATAAAGTTTTATCTAATAATATTCATTATTTCTTACATTAATATGCATAAGGTAGAGGGTTAAATAAATGCCAAGAAAATGCCACCAATATCAGTTCTTAGCTTTAATTTTAACCCTTTCCGTATTTTATGTTTATTCCAAATTTCAATACCTACTGAATATTCATGGACAAAATAAGTAGAATGAAATATGGAAGGCGGAACATTGTAGCCATTTTAGAAAGTAAATAAACAGATATTTCAAATTCCATTAGTAAACAGAGCAGACCCTGGTCAGATAGCTCCTGTACGTGCCGTCTGATCATGGTCTACTCTGTTTGCAAATGCATGAAACGCGTTTATATGAAGGAAACGTATCAGCACTACTTCGGCTTTGTAATAGAATAAAATCCACATAATATATTAATTTCTTTACAACCATTGGATGTATGTTATATTGACCCTTAAAGTGCGGGAACAATGCAGACACAGATCAAAGATATCTTCAGAGAGTCCTTCCACCAGGGTCTCCACTTTTAGTCATAAAAATCTTATTTAATGATAATGCTTGATACATTTTTGTTTAGTTGATATTCAGAAAGGAAGGAGCCGGTTTTAACTATTCGGCAGGTTCAGGGTTGAATGTGTGTCACCTTTTCGTATTAATTGCGCCAAAGAATGATATTGCATCACATAGAAACTACCTACATTCATATCTATCATCCGTTGACATCTAGTAGGAAAGAGTCCAAGGAGTGATAGTATTAGGTTCCATGGACAATGTAAATGTGCCGTCATAGTTGTTTTGTTTCGGATAATTACACTTGGTAGATATATCTGTCAAAATGATAAGTAAACATTTAGCATGTTGTGGTAGATTGTGAGAACTTTTGCAAGCAGTTTGTATCCAAATGTATCGAATATTCGGCGTCGCATTAGGATCCAAAATGTTTTGCATTATGACCATGAAATGGAAATTAATATGATTTTAGATTTTATGAAGAGGTTTTTTTTCTGAAGGCAAGGCTGTCCTCAGCAAATTGAATATTAAGTTAAAACATACATAGGCACTGTCGTGTTAGCATTGACAGGATTTAAGCAGTTTCAGCATGAAGGTTAATTGCATTCAAAATGTATGGCATTGCTCAAACAGTATATCAAACGACTGATTAAATATAATAGGAAATCATATGTAAATATAAAGTAAAGACAAGTAAATGGTAAAGTGAAAATCAATATGAATTACATTTTCAATGCTCATCAACCCTTTCGGTGCCAGCATTGACGTCCGCTGGGCATAGTTTCGTTTGTGTTTAGTGTAAGCGCGTGCACTTCTTCCATTTTCTTTATAAAACAGTAAACATAGTGTCAAACAGTTTGGATCCTGATGAGACGCCGAGTTACTCGGCGTCTCATCTGGATCCAAACTGTTTGCATGTGATATCAGAAACCCGTCATTGTGGCACGGAAGGGGTTAAACAACGTCATTGATACTCGAAGATAATTATCAGTTCGCTTTATTTCAAAGGACAGCTTTAGTTTGTGGAAGAAATGAAACAAAGAAGTGTTTGCAAAGTAGATCAGAATTTTTCAGAAAGTTACAAATAACGAGAATTCAAATTATAATATATCAATACATGCTTCCTCGGTTAAGCCAAAATAGTGTTTTTTCTTTAACCCCATTCAATGTCATGAAGACGGGTCTGTGATACAAGTATCATATGCAAACAGTCTCGATCCAAATGAGATACCGAGTAAGTTGGCGTCTCATCAGGATCCAAACTGTTTGGCACCCTATTTATCTTTTAATAAAGACACTAAAACTTGCAGCAGACGAACATGTGTCCAGCAGACGACAACTCTGGCACTGAAAGGATTAAATCCATTGAAGTGCTACAAAAACATGAACGTGCATTACCAAAACCGTATACCTGGAATACCCTTGAACTCGAATAATGAAGAACATGAAGAAAAAGTTGTTATCAGTTTCAAGAAACTAAGCATGTACCTTGTAAATATTTTAATTTTAATCCTTCAAAAAATAATGCCTGCTCAAACTCTGATCTGCATAACTTTTTATTGAATTCTAAAGACACTACTGGCTGGATGTCAAGCAGTTTGTACCCTGATGACAGGCATAGTAACTGGGTGTGTCATCTAATTGCAAATGCCAGTCAGGTCATGCATTTCCTGAGAAGGGCCAATGCAGTTGTAACAAAAAACAAATATACACGCTCAATATTATCCATACATTTCAATCAGGAAATTAGTGCCAATATCATGGATGCAATACTTTCAGTGTCTAAATCTCCGAAGAAATGAACAAACTATATATTGATTACATACGTATATTGTCATTTTCGTTGAAGCAGAAAACCCCTTATTTATAGATTCTGAATATAGCCGTCAGTTTAGCATCCCTCTATCTATTTCACCGCCGATGTCGCCGGAAAGTAATTTGCAAATCTGTGATTAACTTTGCAAAACCTCGGCATCTCATCAGGATCCAATCTGTTTGACACACCACTTCCGTTTGAAAGAAGACATTGAAGGAAAGAACACCCTGAAACTAGCAGTAGACGGCATTATTTGCAGACGAAACTTATTTGGCGCCAAAAGAGTTAATAACAGTCTCAATAACCGATGCCCATTCTGTAAAATATGTGTGTACGAAAAGACGGTTGATTGGCATTTAGTACCAAACCATTTGTTTCTGTACCCGTTATTTATTAATTAAATTTTACAACAAGTTTATACAAAACATACTCAAAAACACACTAGTTTGTAATAAAATACTAGTCCATTTGTGTACAGTAAAACCTGTCTTAAGCAACCATTGAACTAAGTTTCATTCCGGGTCAATGTTTTAATGCAGGTCAAAAGTAACGTAGAAAACTTCTGTAACTTTCTGTTTTACCTTTGCCCTGCATTAAGTAATTACCTGTTTTATACGCTAATTTTCCCATCAGTGTTTAAAACCCTTTACCTGATAGAAGCGGCTTTTAGCGTGTTTGATTTATTCCTCCGCTGAAGAAAATAGTTCAAATTCATACAGTCATGAACATATTGCATAATAACTAACTTCTATATCCTAGTAGGTGGTAGCTTAAAGCAGGCTGAAAGTAAAGCAGAATGCGCCTTAAGGCGCATTCTGCTTTACTTTCAACCTGCTTTAAGTGGTCATATGTCTTCAAAACTAGAAACAGGCTATTGGGTAAAGGGTTAAGGCAGGTTCTACTATATATAAAACATGGAACGAATTCCATTACAGTTTCTCCTTGATATGTTTATATATGTGGATGTCATGCAAGTGTATCTCATCTAACAACGGTAATAATTGGGCGACATTATCGGATTCTGGAAGTATGATAAAATATTATCAAACCTTTCGCCATCCGTTTAACCCATTACATGTATTTCGTACTGAACGCTGTGCAAAATGAATTTTTAATGAACCTTTGTTCTTAAAGACATATTTTGCCTATGGGATCTGTGGAAATTTCATTCGAAGCAAACAGTGCATATACTGATCAGAGAGATCCTGAAAATCAGAAGAGTCCTCCTAACAAACATGTAGTATTGGTCTACATGTATATTATTTACCATGTCCATTTTATGGGCATAAAAAGGTTAGGAACAGAAGTAGTACAACATTTTACATATAAATAATGCGTGGAACAAACACCACGTACGGAACTACTGATTTCTTTTACCTCTAACCTCCTTTTACACACCTTTTCACTCTTTTGCATCCAGAGTAGACACAGATAAGACTGCTCGTGTAGGAGCCGTCTGATCAGGGTCTGTTCTGTTTGCTTATAAAACTATCTAGATATGACCCTACAATGTTGGTCTAAGCTTAAGGTTCCCTTGAATTGTTTTTTTATATTATAAAATATAATGAATCCCCATGAAGTGTTTAATTCATGCCAGAAGTTATATCATTCGAAAACTACTGTTTATGCTAACAACATGTTGCAAACGAGCTCTGATCACTTGCGTACTTTGAACAAAACTGAAAGTACCTGCAATAGTGCAAACAATTAACTCTTCGCTGGCTATTCACGTCAATATACCTACCTGTAAATAGTGAAGACCCAGTTGAGACAGCTCCTGCAGGAGCTGTCTCATCAGGGCCTGCACTATTTACAAGTTGATTGTGCAACCAGTGCACTCCACAGCAGTGATTGCACAGCGAAATACTTGTACACAGTGAAGAAATATGTAATTATACACTAGGGCATGGGTAAAGAAGGAGAAATGTATTTTAAAATTCAGCAAGAGAAGGGTTAAAATATATTCAAGTAGATGAACGATGAGCAACTATAATTATAGTTCGATCTTGAAAGCGTTTGGACAATATCTGAGATTCCGGACGAGCTTTAGACTCCAAAGAATGTTTTACAGTTGATTATGAAGATGTGAGAAACCACTCTACTTCAAAACTAGTACTTATAGAAAAAGATAAGCAAGTCTTCTTATGTTATGTATACATTCAACTGTTCGGTGCATATACTTAGCTGTTCATATCATTCATGTCCGTATTGTCCGTACACCTGTACTCATGCTCCCGAAAATATCATGGTGTTCCTTTATTAATAAAACTAGAGTCATCAAACTTCTTAGAGATTTGTATTTGGATCGAACGGTGTGTACCTGGCTTTCTAACACCATGGCCCTTGGCCTAATCAAAATTAAGGCATTTATGTAGCAAAGGTGGCAAGGGAGCATCCATGTCCTATTGACACAATATTAGTTCCTGTTGTTTTTTCTTTCGTTTTTTGCTGCACATCCGTATATTTGCCATCTTGGGCTAGGCACATGGGAGCAATCGGGCACAGAGGAACTCGCTGTTTTCCCTAAATGTTTAACGTGCTTAGTGTAAAGCAATGATACTCGTACACGGTGGGATTTGAACCAACAACCAATCGAGTGCCATTTTAAAGTATTTAGTATGACCTGACCAAAGTTCAAGCCCTTCACCTCCTGCTTTGAAGGCGAATGCTCTACTGACTGTCCCAAAATATTGTATTTGTTTCCATAAAATTTAGAATTATAAAGTGTCTGCTGTATTCTAACAATTATCAAGCAGAGGTACACATGCATAAATATTAAAAATGAAATATTCTGTTAGAATGTACGTATATGAGAACAGTATCATCATAGTTTATAGATTCTCGCTGAGTATCTAGTAAAACAGGAATAAGTTTTTTAAAGGTTCTCTTAGAGAGTTTAACCCTCATGAGTATATTGTAGAATTAGATCTACATTCTCCAGAAGCTGCCGTCTGATCAGGTTCTTCTCTATTTGCAAAGTGCCAAAATGTCGTCTATACGAAGGGAATGGTTAAAATGCGCTGTTACACAACACAGAGCTCGACACATTCATCGGCAAAAGCAATGCTGCAATGAGTAAACCAGCATATGTATTTCAGATTATGATATCTTTTTAAAATGTATTTTCAGGACTTTGCAAACAATGTGGAACAATTCTTAATCAGATTGATTGTTTTCAAGTTTGTGAGGTGCTAGAGGGCGTGGGTAGTGTTGTAATTTCTAATAACTGCTCGTGAACAAACTCAATGAAACCGAATCTGCAATGTTCTCTTTTTGCATTGCTGATTTTGCTTTCGAAGGATCAGGATCCTGCTTTCAGAATTTGTTATACGTGTAGATACAAATGATTGTTCAGCAGTATAGCGTAATTAGTATATGGCCATACATGTGTATCATTCGGGATACAATATACTTAGTTGTTTTCGCTTATTTTCCTTAAATGAAATGGAATTCTTGTCATAAGACAATATAAATATACCGAATAACAACTGACTGAAAGTATAAAGGTTTCGTTCACATTGTCTTCATTTGATATTTCAGTATGTTAAAAGTTATTGATAAATGAAACTAAAATGCTTGCATGGGTGTACATAAAATGCACACTGATCTATCAAAATCTCTTAATTCTCAGCCAAATCCTATCTTAGGATATCATAGGTGGGAAAATGTATAATAAATGAATAAGATTGACTAACTACGCTTCTTATTAACAGCTATGGCCTGTAGACAGATGTTAATTTTGGATATTTTCTTAATATAAATCGAAGGTTTGATATGAAATATGAATACATTAACATAATTATAGTTTATTACATTTGGTGGTTTCATGTTATAGTTAAGCCCTTACTTAATGAATATCCATTTCAGAAAATATCTAATGACATTATGAATATTAATTTGATAAAACACAGGAGTGTTGGGAACCAAATCTATATTATCATATCAACAGGGAGGCTTTGATCGGACGGCGTCGAGTTCAGGTAATGGATTAACCCTTTCCCTAATATAAACGTGTGTTAATGTATTTGCAAACAGAGTAGAACCAGATCAGAGGGGTCCTATAGGATCAGGGTCTGCTCTGTTTGCTAATGGAAATTGATATGTCTGTTTCTTTAGTTTCTTAAATGGTAACAATGTTCCACCTTCCATATTTCATTATAACTATTTTGTCCATAAATATTCAGTAGGTATTGAAATTTGAAATAAACATAGAACAGGGAAAAGGTGAAACAGTACGAGATAAGTTGAATATCTTTATGATTCTTTGTATTTTATTGAATGTTCACTTCTATCTGGATTTCTAGAATGCTCTACCGGGTCTGTATTATATGTGCATGACCTTTTTTCCAGAAATAGGGAATATTGATACTTTAATAAAGTCTTCCAATCTTGAATATTTGAAAAATGCAATGTCCTTTATTAGCTTCGCACATAGATCAACGTTACCTGCGAATAAATAATATTGCAAACAACATATTTAAAACCCTTTCTATCAAATATGTATCAAATAACTTTGTCAATATATTAATTTACCACATATCTATCCCATTTGAATCAAAATTTATTTAAAATTGAATTCTTAAGATAAAATGCAAATATTCTAGTATACTCACTTTAAAAATAACAGTTTTTTTTTATTAATATGATTTTTGAGCTGTTGCATTCCTTCCTACGTTGCCATGGCAGTGGGTTTTTATTGTGATTTAGAGATTGTTTTTCTTTTTGGCAATTATTTTCACCCCATGCAGGACGAGAGCGTGGCTTAAGTGCTATGGTCTGCTATGAAGCGCACGATACTAGTCTAAATAACCATTTACTCCATAAATACGCCTTTCTATGTCTTTACAAACACAGTAGAACCCAATCAGACAACTATTGTAGGCGCTATCTGATCAGGGTCTGATCCGTTTGCTTGCGAAATAATATAAACGTTTTTTACTTAAATAAAAAAAAAATCATTATTTGTAGCGACATTATGAAGTTAATTAATATCTACGATGTCATCATTTCTTACATGAATATTCATGGAGTAAGGGGATAATATTTCTGGCATCATTCATTAAAATGACAGGGCTGTATTTCTCAACTTAACTCTATATTGCTGCAACTCATTAGAATCGCATCTCCGAGGTGCGTTTAATGGGTTGCAGCAAGGAAGGGTTTTGAGGATAAATATCAGAACTATTGTAATTAGAAATTCTAAATAGGCTTCTTATCGATAGTTCTATAATCATCGTTACCATTGTTACCATAAGCATCGCTTCCATTGTTGTTTCAACAGCCATTGTTAGCGTTAAAGTAGAACCTCAACACTTTCCTTCATATGAACGTGCATTTGCTTACAGAGTAGACCCAGATCAGTGTCTGATCTGAGTGCTAATGGAATTTGAAAAATTCTTTTATGTACTTTCTAATATTGCTACAATTTTCCACCTTCCGTATTTCATTATAACTACTTTGAGCGCACCTATCCTGTGTGAAAAGGGTGCTATATAGATGTGGTATACTAATAATTTTGATCAGGAATATTCAGTAAGTATTGAAATTTGCAATAAGCATAGAACAGGGAAAGGGCACCAACAAGTTGTCTAATTATGAATCTGTAAGGCAGGTGGTAGCTTAATGCAGGTCAAAAGCAATGCAAAAAGCTCCTATAGGAGATTTTCTGTATTACTTTTGCCCTGCATAAAGCAACCATTTGCTTTTTATGAATTTATGTTCAATAAATAAATGGTCACTTAGGACAGATTCCACTGTATACACGTATATGTATATGTTTATTGTAACGGTGAAGCAAACCCCATTATCATCTCACTCATCCATTCACGGTTTTCTTCTCATGTTGTCATACGATTACTGTTTTAAAAATGTAAATAACGTTCGTTTTGGTTAACTTGAAAAGCTGTAAGTAACGTTCGTTTCGTAAACATTATAAAAACAGATGTGCCTTGAAATACTTTCATATTTACTCTAATTTTTATTTCAGATATGCGCAATGAATAGAATACTGAAATAAGTTTCTGTCCTTTTATCTATTTATTCTCTTTTTATTTAGCAGACGACAAAGTTTGCAGACGATAAAATGCGACAGAGAAAGAGTTCAAAAAAATACAATTATCTTTTATGATATCAAAACGTGATTGTTATGAATCCGTTGATTTTACAGTACAACTGAGGTAAACATTGCGGGTTTCTTCAGGTTTCTTCAGATTCATATCGACATTTTTTTTAATTTAAATTCATGCACAATTGAAACAGTTTATCTAAAACCATTGCCCTGCTTGGAATCGATTGTAAATACAGTAAAACCTCTCAAACGGCCACTAAATTACATCAATATTTTTGTGTTAAAGACAGGTGGCGGCTTAAAGCAAGGTGAAAGTTAAACAGAACGCTCCTATAGGAGCGTTCTGTTTTACATTCACCTTGCTTTAAGCAGCCACCTGTCCTTAATACCATCTAATTAACACAAGTTAGTGGCCGTTATAGAGAGGTTTTACTGTATTGTAAAAATGCTATATTCATATGCTATTATAGTATCTGATCTAATTAAATTTCATGATGACATAATTCTATGAGCATTCATCATGTACATGGATAACTATCCAACTTGGCTAATAATGTAGAACCTGATCAGACCTGATATGGGTTTACACGGCCTTTGAAACACCAACGTCATATTCTCTGATATAAATATCTCTCTGTACATGTTCCGTCATTGTCAAATTATATCTTATTATAAAGACAAGTTACTTAATATTCAGACGATCATTTTTTATACGTCTGCTAACTTTGTCGTCTGCTACAAAATTTCATTCTTTTGATTTTCTTCAATTTTGTTTCAAAGACATAGTAACAGTAACAAACAGTTTGGATCCTGATGAGACGCCGAGTTACTCGGCGTCTCATCTGAATCCAAACTGTTTGCATAGGTAATCACAGATCCGGCATTGGCAGCGAAAGGGTTAAAATGAATATTCAAGGAGGAAAGTGTCATTTAGACATCGCTATATCTGAGCATAGGTGTCACCAAGAGAATGTATCATGTATATTATCCCTGTACTTCATAAATATGTATGTAAGAAATAATGACACTTTGAAAATTAATTAGACCAGTTGTTATAATAGCACATGAACATAGTAATGTTTGGCCATGACAGAAACTGTAAAATCATATCTACACTGTATGTTATATCATAAGCAAACAGAGCAGACCTTGATCCGATGGCATCAACGTGGTCCGTCTGACTTGGCTCTACTCTGTTTGCAAAGTGATAGAAAGGCGTATATGTGGAGTAAAGGGCTAACATGTCATTATTTCTGTTACTTACATTCGTCCATTCAACCCTGAAAATATTCCAGTTTTGAATAAAACAACTGCCTATTTCTATTTCTAAATGGCACACTTTCTTAAATTTACAGAAACGCTATGAGACTGTCAAGTTGAACATTACGATCCCGAGGACACACCGAGTTACTCTGACATCGGGTTACTCTGTGTCTCATCTGGATTCAAACTATTGACAAATGTAATCACTAAGTCGTTATCAGGACTTAATGCGTTAATGGTAAAAATATGATGTAAACTATTGTTTTCATATATTATCATACATTTTTAACCGAATGAATAACACTAAGCAAAACAAGAAAGTCACAAAAGAACACTAAAAGTGTAATTTTCAAACCGACAAAAATTTAGAATTCAATTTTAAGATGTTCATGTATATTCAGGTATTTGATATGAGAAATCAAGGGTAAGTAATGTATTTCTTTTTCTAAACTTGACATACTATTCAAAAAGCTTCAACATAAGATAATAAAAAATATAAACCCTGAAAAAAGATATCTATAAAAAAAATTACTTACGTAATACTAGTTTAAACATTGGAAATAACATCCACATTTCGGCCAAACGATGGCAATATTTTCCACTCATGACAATTTATTTGGACATGAAATATTACATGGTAAACAAATACGGTAAGGAGTTCCACCCACCAGGGTTTATCTGGTGTGATTTCATGGTGTTTGCATTTCCACAAAGATCCACTGGGCAATTACTAAATGCATGGTCAATATGACATAAAGCTGCATGTCGTAAATATGTAAACAACCCAGCCAGTACTGCTACAAGACTGGGTCTTCCACACAGCAATGATCACAGAAGCCAAAAGTGGCCGCTCCTTTTATCCCTTTACATCATGAATATTAATGTAAATAATAACGGCATCATAACTATCAATTAGATCAATGTTATAATAGCAAATAAATACAGGATGTTTGACAATGGTAGAAACGGTATAATCAGATATGTCTTATTTCATAAAAGCAAGCACAGTAGACTGTAATCCAACGGTCCATGTAGGAGCCGTCTGATCTGGATTTACTCCAGAGCAACAGATAAAGGTCCGTACACAAATACTAAAATCCTCTATTCCCCACCAAACCGTATGTTGTGACCACTCTTTAGAATCGTCTCGAAGAGACGATTCTAAAGAGTGGTCACAGCATAGGGTTTGGTGAAAAAATTAAGAAGCTATTCTTGAATATGTTTCAATGTACGCATCCTATCTGGACCTCTGTTTACTCTGTTTCCAATGGTGCCAAAAGGATGACTTTATGAGGTAAAGGGTTACCCTTCAGTACGCTACGTTTTGTCTACTGATCTATTTCTCCAGCTAGAATTACAAATTTTATTTTCTTTCTGACAATCTGGACATCAAACGTTAAGTATTCTGATAGGAAAGCCACTTGGAGCCTTATGACGATCCCAACAATTTGCAAAGATAACTATGAATTAAACCGTGACATATTAAAATGTTTTCTTTAATTACTCCTTTGTTTGATAGAACCACCTTTTCATGTATTTGCAAACAGAGTAGAACCAGATCAGATAGTTCATGTAAGAGTCGTCTGATCAGGGTATGATCTATTTGTTTATGGAACCATATAGATTCCAATTCTTCTGTTTCTGCCAGAGTCAAACTATTCTGTGTTGAAATGTCATTTTAAAAGGTCGGCTAATTAATAGTCACGATGTCGTTATTTCTTGCATGAATATTCATGATGCACGTGGTATCTAGAATATCTAGTAAGAAGTATTTCAAAGTTGTGTGAATCAAACTTATTGTAACCCTTACCACAATAAGCTCCACCTAACTTGAGTAACTCGGTGTCTCATCTGGGTCCATGCTTATAACACTTTTAGTTGAGTCTGAGTTCGTTCTCAATTTTTTTGATTGGTCAGATTTGAGCCTTTGGCTCAAATCTGACCAATCAAAAGATTGAGAACTCAAATCTGACCAATCAAAATCTTGAGAACGAAACTCAGACTCAACTAAAAGCTTTACAAGCATGGACCCAGGAGTCAAGCTGTATGACATTCGGTCAGTAGTTTCTCAAACGCTTGGTCGAATCGGGAGCAGATATTATTTTTAGTTATTTCAAAGTTAACCCTTCTCTTGCTTAATTTTAAAATACAGTTCTCCTTCTTTACCCATGCCCTGTTGTATAATTACATATATTTTCACTATGTACAAGTATATCGCTGTGCAATGCACTGGTTGCACCATCAACATGTAAAATAGTGCAGACCCTGATGAGACAACTCCTGCAGGAGCTGTCTCATCTGGGTCTTCACTATTTACAGGTAGGTATATTGACGCTAATAGCAAGCGAAGGGTTAAGAGTTATCATTCATGTCTCCTCTCTTTACAATCGTCTCTTCGGGACATGGAGATTTTTTAATACACAGTGTATTTGAAAAAGGTCCATTTATATATGGTTATTGTCACATGTATAATCTGATTATGTGCGACTGCATTTGTTTCATGTATGGTAAATACAATATTTCTCGTTGGGTGCGTGATGTTTCTAAATCCCCTACTCATTTATTCCGTAAATATGACTTTTAACGAATATCCAGATCAGACGCCTCCTACAGAGACGCCGTTTCAATCTTTGCAAATAGAATATATCAGACGGACCCTGTAGGGGCCGTCTGATCTGGACTTACTCTATTTGCCTTTGGAATAATATAGAAGTGATTATAGAGAGTCTGCCATTGCCAATATTCACGTTCATATGCGACTATACAAACTAATTAATTTAATAATGATGTCAGTATTTCATATGAATATTCATGGAGATAAGGGTAACATGAAATGTATGGTCAGTGCAGTTGTAGTGCTTTCTATATTACAATCACCGAAAGTGCGTCTTTGAAAACCATTAGCTGTTCTTCTAAAGATTGCCGTCATTGAGAGCAAGAGTTATGCTCATGTGTTGTATTTTGATACATTGAATACAAATTGAAGACAAACATTATGCCCTCCGTCTGGCTATGTAGATATCTTACCTTTAGAATAACATTACATAGGCAGTGTCAGGTATTCGACTGATACGATGGTATGGTTTATCACACAAGACAAAAGCAAAATGTGCAATAAAATCCTTCTACAACGACCGTCTAAAAATGGTGAAATCCAGGCTCTTTGCGACCGGCGGTAACTTAATGCAGAAGGAACGTTATGCAGAAAGTTCATACAGGAGCTTTCTGCATTACTTTCTTCCTATAAAAACGTTCCAGATTTTAAATACGTTTATGTTTATTACTTGAGTGGTTGGTATAGAGAGGTTTTATTACCCAAGTGATACCACCGTTCTGCTTTAGCTTTAAGTCACAGTCACGTAACAAATACAAAGTAATACCTTCTCATGCTGAACGAATAAAGTCTGCTAAAACACTCAGCTGTTACAATTTTACTTATATCCTATTCGATCGTGCTTTTAAGAAAATGTTCACCAAGTGTCAAACAGTTTTGATCCAGATGAGGCACTGAGTTACTCGGCGTCTCATCAGGATCCAAAGTGTTTGCAAATACGAGCCAGGTGGCGCTAAGCATGAATAAGGTTAGTATATCATTGATTTGTAAAAACGTTAATTGGTATTCTAAAGTCTCGTAACCTGGTTCGACGGGAGACCGCTCGGATGTCACCCGGAAATTGGGCGTATTGTTGATGAAAATTGATGACACACCCTGAAATTTTCTATTACGTGAGGTATCGCTTGGGACTCAATTGGACCGGTGACATTTTAATTTTTTCGTAAATGGGTGTTTCGAAAACACTGATAATGAGGGGCAGTCTGTCCAACTGACCATTGCACCAGTACGACGTAATAGACAAAAAGACAGGAAATTGACCAGTGGTCAGTTTAGATTAACTTTTATTGAGTCGTCCGTATAAATAATTTAGATACTACATATTTTGAAAGAACACATTATGGGGACATTTCTGTGGTTACCATTTGTCAATCTTGATTTAGCAAGAGCAACAATATAGATGTAAAGGTATGTCGTATTCCAACATTGCTTTCAAATTACTTTAGATTTTGTCGTCCAAATATGTTAAGCACTGCTGGGTGACGTATTCGCTTTTATTAGCAGTGTAGGAAATCTAAACCGGACATTCAAATTAATAGCATTGTCGATATTTAACCATTTCCCTGTTTAATATTCATGTAAGAAATAATGGTATCAAGAATATTTATTAGCATAATTGTTATAACAGCATATGTACACAGAATGTTTTGGCTCAGTAGAATCAGATCTATATCATGTCAAAAGCAAACAGAGCAGACTCTGATTAGACGTCTCCGACAGGATCTACTCAGTTTGCAAATGCGTGAAAATGCGTCTGCACCGTTTGCTATGGAAAATACCAGCCTGCATGCTCTATATGTTTGCCTGGGAAATTCGTTTCATCATATCCTGTATATTTTCCTAATTAATATTCAAAGAGGACAGAGTGATAAATAATATGCGGCGGGCTAAGGATTAATTCATAAAAAGTGGTTTAATTTCATTTATAAGTTTACAGTACGTTTAGGCAAAATATAACAATCAAGGACAGTAAATAGCCATGTGCTCAATTTAAAAAAAAAATGAAGTTGAAGATATGTGCAATCTGTAAGGACAACTGAAAGTATTTTGACCAACATTTGATAGAGTATTGATCTTGATCAGAGTCAAACTGATTTACAGTCGCAAGATTTGCAACAATAAAGACGCAGTACAGTTGATATATCGAAAATGTGACATGGTCGGCAATTGTAGTGTATGTCAGTTGCGTCAGCAAACACGTGTATGTCCTGATGAACAAACAGTGCACTGCATGATCAAATGCCAATGCGGCATTTAACCCATTACCTCATTGCCTATTTTTAGATACAACCTCTTTGAATAAATCTACCGAAAAGGAGCATTAACTAGAGAAAAGGAAAATTTTAGAATTTTGTAGTTTGAAACCATTGTGATAAATTTATCACAATGATTTCACAAAGAGACTTTTACAGAGTCGTCAAAAGTCGTTAATATGAGGGAATGGGTTAAACCAGGTCTACTAGGTTTGCTATATGGATGGATAGTAGAGCACATTTTGTCTACACTGTCGTTCATCAGAACGGATGTCGGTTTGTTTACTACTGTTAACATTAAATTTTGTCCTGCTGTCAAAAATGGTTATTTACTTTGACCTTTTACCTCATGTAAGAAATAATGACATCTTGGTATTTATTAGCTGAATTTATACGAGCATAATTATGTATGTACATATAAATGTTTTGTATTGATAGAAACTGTAGAGTCATATAGTTTATAATTTCATAGCAAACAGCAGACCCTGGGCCGAAAGGTGTGAAAAGGCGTTTATATGAAGATAAAAATTAGCTCTTTACCTTATGAATATTCATGTAAGAAATAACGAAATCATGAGTATTCACTAGTTGCAGTTATAATGGTATCTGGGCACATGTTGGTTTTGTCAAAGCGAAAACTTTCCTTTAACTCTTTCACCGCCGATGTCGCATAAATGCACCACGACAAATAGTGCAGTCCAAGATCAGACGCCGCCTTTTCAAGGCGGCGTCTGATCAGGGACTACACTTTTTGTCTCAATCTCTATGTCTATACATGTGCTTCATTCCTTTGAAATTTGCATTCATTTATCTCATCTCCTTGTGATATTGAATGCTTTAACAAACTTGGCTTGCAGACGACAATTAGAAATTTGGCGCCGAAAGGGTTAAATGTTACCTTATAAACATAAGTACTAATGAATATTCATGAAATGGCCAATTCATGCACACATGTTCATTAGGGATTTGATATGGATGTTAATCTATTTTCTTGCATAGTTTGTAAGATAAATATGTTCATTTTTCAAGAGAGTGTGTTGGGTTCCAGTAAATTAAATATAATGCTGGTGAAAGTCTTTGACATTTATTGCATTGCATGGTGACGCATACCATGCAGACCTTGACCAGAGGACTCATCCTTCATCAGTCTTTTGACCCGGGTCTACATTGTTTGTATGTGTTTCATTTATGGGATCATGGGAGTAGATAAGTTAATTAGGTATGTTAAGACATGTGTGTGATATATGTAGGACTGTCTGACCGTAGATTTAGGTCAGGCTACACTATTTTGTCAACCAGGTGCACGGCATGACAGTTTATGCACAAATGATTAACAGACAGGGTCTGTCAAAACTGCGAAAACAAACACGAAAATCAAGTACCCGTATCGGTAGCTCAAGTGGAGTTCAAAGGTTCTGAATTAAGAGATTGTTCTGCAAGAAATGTTTAAACTTCGGATAAAGATCCCGTTAAAATATCATATAAACAAACACCTCCTCGCGTCCCAGTGTTACGCTCAGTGACATTGCGGGGATTAACACTTGAAACATGTTTACTCTGTTCATTTAGCAGAAAAGCAAGTGCTCTTTTGGGGGAACTGATACCTTAAACCAATAAAGACTTTCCGGTGTGGTGGTAATGTCCAGTGTAAACATTGGGATAATGATTCAAGATTCCATTCGATTTGTCATCTTGACTCTTTGGTAATACTGAATTTATGAAATGTTTAACAATATTTCACCCCAGTTACACATGTTGGGTCTTCATATCATCTGTTTTGTCTGAATCTGATTTATTAACCATTTCCTCCATAAATACGCCTTTCTACGCCTTTGCAAACAGAGTAGACCCAGATCAGACGGCTCCTGTAGGAGCCGTCTGATCAGGGTCTGCTCTGTTTGCTTATGAAATAATAATGCTTATGCCATGGCCAGACATTTCTCTCACAATGTGTTATTATAACAATTAATCGAATTAACATTCATGACGCCATTATCTCTGACAAAAATATTCATGGAATCAAGGTTTAAGGCATAACAGAGGTACCAGTACATTAAAAACAACCTTAACTCTCTATTCTGTGGAGACGCCTTTTTGATACATTTGCAAACAGAGTAGATCCAGATCAGAGGGTTCCTGTAGGAACCGTCTGATCAAGGTTTGCTTTGTTTACTTATGAAATAACATTGATGTATATATATTTCTACAATTTCTGCCAATGTAAAACTTACCTAGTTCACGGTGTACTTAAATCAGCTAATTAATATTCATAATAATTATTTCTGGCATGCATGTTCATGGCGTAAATGCTTAAAAAGGACTCTATGTGTTCTAATCAAGCAGCAATTCAGAGAGCATACGTGTATGAACAAAGCCAAATGAAACATTGAAATTATATGACATGGCCAAGCAAGACCATTAATTAGATATTCCCCGGCCCTTTATTTTGCTTCTTAGCAGGTTGTCTTATATTTTCCGCTTCTGATATGAAAAGATGGCGAACAGATCAAATTATTTCATCATTCATTGAAACGAGTCTTCTTGTAAGGTCCTTACAAGAGTTTTATCATTGCTTTCTCAATCGGTAATGAAGTGCTCACAGCATCGTGGTCATAATGGTTAATAAGGCGTTAATGCAGCCGCATAAACGCATCATGTGTTGCTTGCAGGCACTCTGTGTCGGGTTTATACAGTTGGCAAAAGCTAGTATTCCACTTGTTCCTTGCTTTTGTCAGACGAGGTGAACAAATGTTGCCTCTCAAACTTTTCAGACACGAGGTGTTTCCCTCATCATGTTACATCTTACTTCAAACGCACGTGCCCCTTCCCTGTTCGTCACTTTATTCAGCCAAACGTTAACGGAGGCAGGTGCCCGTGCTGGTGTTTTATTGTTACCAATTTTCGGTAATGTTCTGTCATTGTCGTACGACGGTGGTAGGGGTAAATCACGGGCATGAGGTCGTCTTACATGGTAATTTTCGCTGGACATTAACAGATAGTATACAATTATTTTACAACTTCGTCTCTTAATGATCGACATCAAAATATGATCGTGTTTTATGAGTGCCTATTTCGGAATTCGACAGTTTGATCCCATTTGGGGGTCGTTTTCATCAGCTGTTGATTCAGTTTGACGGCTGTATTCAGGCTTCTTCTTTCCTACTTCTCTTTCTATCTCTCTCTTCCTCTCTCTGTTTTTCTCTGAAAGAAATTTATTCTATATTTCTTCCGTGTCTGTCTCTATCTTTGTATCTGTCTCAGATACGTCTCTCTCTGTCTGTCTGTTTCTCTCTCTCCTCTCTCTCTCGATCTATCTCTGTCTTTTTTTCCTCTCTCTGATCAAGGTTTTGCATGGAATTTTACAAGTGTTATGGCAATGGCATCGTTATTAAGAAATGCTTTCGGTCAAGTACGATATTTCTAATGTCTCGAACATGAGCAACGACTTCATGGGAGCTTTAAAAAGTAACAAGCTGCTTTACGCAAAACGAAAGTAATGCAAAAAAAAGTTTCTTCATAATTTAAGCTACCACGTTTCAAAATTCAACAAGATTCGTCTACATTTGATGCAGGGAGGTTTAACTATACATTGTTCTCTCTGAGAGGAATTTGAGTGACAAAGAGCGCAGATCCTGGTCAGAGGAATCCTCTATTAACCCGCTGGTCTGGGTATACACTGTTTACGAATGACTCCGTAGACAGGGTTCTTTGTGCCTAATGGTATACAGCTGAACTTCGATATATCGAACTCGGATAACTCGAACTTCGGGACAACTCGAAGTAAATGTTCGGTCTTCCAAAGTTTACAATACAGGGTAGTTCTAAAATGTATCACTACGCATATTTAGAAACATATATAGGAGCTTTCAGCATTACGTTTGACCTGCATTAAGCTGTGAACTTGAGAAAGTGTCCAGAATAGAAATCGGATAACTCGAACTTCTGTTATTTCGAAGTAATTTGTCTGGTCCCTTGAAGTTCGAAATATCCGTAGTTCAACTGTATCATAAATTTAAAATCAACAAAAGTCGTTACGCGACATCTACAGTCCTTACGTGTTGACTACTTACGTGTTGCCTTCTTCAAACTTTCTCGTCTGTTGCAACTTCCATTTGTTTCTTCATTTCTGTTTTAAAAAAACCAGTCACAGTAACAAACGATTCTAATGCGTGGTCACAACATAGAGTTTGGTGGAGAAATAAAGAAAATGTTCTTTAAAGGGTGTTTATTTACGCATCTTATCTGGACCTCTGTAGTGCAGTTTTGCAGTATCAAATTGGAATAAAAAATATATCTGAGCGGACCGAACTTAAGGAAATTCGTACTTTCACTGATAAATCTGAGATTTTGTTGCTGTACAAAGTCGACCATTTAATGTGTCTATTAGCTCCATGACCATTAATGCCACAAATAATGAATGTTAATTAGTTCTTTTTTATAATAACATATCACTTCATGAATATTCATCGACTGATCTGGGTCTACTCTGGTTGCAAATGCATTTATGATTAAAAGGCGTATATATGGAGTACTTGTACTTGCCTACCCGGAAATGGAAACATATGAGTTCTTAAGCCTTTACTCCATAGAGATGCGCCTTTGTAAACAGAGTAGACCCAGACCAGACGGCTCATATAGGAGCCGTCTGATCAGGGTCAGCTCTGTTTGCTAATGCTGCAATATGGATATGGTTCTTCAGTTTCTGTCACGGTTTAAAATTCCCATGTCCGTGTGCTATTAAAACAAATTAATCTGATTAATAGTCATGACGTCGTTATTTCTTACATGAATATTTATGGAGGAAAGGGTTAAATATTGTCTTGCTGAAAATTATATGCCTGCTCCGATCTGTTTTATTAACTTCGATGCCTTCAATTTTTTTTAGAAAATATTCCCCGAGTGTCAAACAGATTAGATCCAGATAAGACGCAGGATCCAAGCCGTTTGCCACTGCCAGTCAGGTCGCGTTAACCCATTACCTCATATGCTGTTTTTAGATACAACCTCTTTGAATTAATCTACCGAAAAGGAGCAATAATTAGAGAAAAGGATCTTTTTTAGACTTTTGTAGTTTGAAACCATTGTGATAAATAGAGCATTTGCTCCTAAAGGAGCAAATGCTCTGTTTATCACAATGGTTTCACAAAATGACTTTTACAGAGTCGTCAAAAGTCGTCAATATGAGGGAAAGGATTAAAGGTTTAAAAACGGCCAGTATCAATACATAAATATAAGGTTCAAAATGAAATGGATCCTTATCCTCATACAAACGCTTTTTCACGCCTTGCATACAGAGCAGACCCAGATCAGTCGGCCCATGTAGGAGCCGTCTGATCTGGGTCTACAATTTAAAAAGGCGTGAAAATGCGTGTGTATGAGGGAAAGGGTTAAGTTGATTTTGAAAAGCTCTGTTTGGTTATGGAGTTATATAGATATGGTTCTGAATGCCATTAATATGCCATTAATATGCCATTAATATTGTCATTAATATGCCATTAATATGCCATTATAAAGGTTCAAGTAATAAATATTCATGCTGCTATTATATCTCACATGAATATTCATTAAGGAAAGTGTTATGGGTAAAAAGACAGTGAAGACATTGAGGGTAAAGATCAATCTCAGAAATCATTTTTGCCAAGATAACACCAGTGTGTAACTCTTTTGCTGCCAATGTCGCATCTGTGATTACCTATGCAAACAGTTTTGGATCCAGATGAGACGCCGAGTAACTCGGCGTCTCATCAGGATCCAAACTGTTTGTTACTATGACTATGTGTTTTGAAACAAAAATGAAAAAATGTAAGAATTGAAAATTGCAGCAGACGACAAAGGTTGCAGGCGCCAAAATTTGCCACTCTTTACTTCCTAGATACGCCAGTTAACACATTTATAAACAGAGCAGACCCAGTTACAGCTCCTGTAGGAGATGGCTGTTCTGTTTGCTAAACCCTTTCCCTGTTCAATATGCACGTAAAAATAATGACATCTTGTATATTCATTGAAGGAATTTGTTTACTTTGACAAATGCTATAGATTCCGATCTTTATCATTTCAAAGGCAAACAGTGCAGACCCTGATCAGACGGTTCCTATAGGAGCCGTCTGATCTGGGTCAATTCTGTTTGCAAATGCGTGAAAAGGCGGTTATATGAAGGAAAGGATTAAACAATATAATTATTTCATCTCATTCTACACTGTCTACTCTGGCAAAAAGTTTATTGTTTCATTCATAGTGATAAAATCATTAATTGTTACATGAATATTTAAGAAGTAAATTGTTGATATAACAGGTGTTGAAACAAAAATGAAAAAATGTAAAAATTGAAAATTGCAGCAGACGAAAAAGGTTGCAGGCGACAAAATTTGCCAGCGAAAGAGTTTACTTATTATTTAACATCTTTGTAAACAGGGTAGACCTGGTAACAGCTCCTGTAGGAGATGACTGATCAATGTATGTATGATTGCTAAACCTTTTCCTTGTTCAATATTCATGTAAAAAAATAATGACATCATGAATATTCATTACCTGAAATTTAATAATGTAAACTTTTCAAGGAATTTGTTTACTTGTTTACCTTAACAAATACTGCAGATTCCGATCTTTATCATTTCAAAAGCAAACAGAGCAGACCCTGATCAGACGGCTTCTATAGGAGCCGTCTGATCTGGGTCAATTTTGTTTGCAAATGCGTGAAAAGGCGTTTACATATGTATATAAAGGAAAGTGTTAAACAATTTATTCCATCTTATTCTACACTGTCTACTGGTGCAAAAAGTTTATTGTTTCATTCATAGTGATAAAATCATTCATTCTTACATGAATATTTAAGAAGTAAATTGTTAATATAACAGGTGTTGATAACCAATTTGTTCCGATATGTGTCAAAAAACTGGCATGATTAAAATCTTAAACCAGCATTACAGGTTAGGTATGTGACCAGTGACAGACACAAGCTTCTTGATTCCCCGGGGCCCTGGGGACATTCGGACATACATGCAAGTACAAACCCTGTTGATAAGATTGTGACATGATCTTTAACCTTTTGCATGTTGTGCAAAGTCATTGTCCCTTAACCCTTCCCCTGCTTAAGAAATAATGGCATCATGCATGTTAATTTGATTATCTTTTATAATGGCATATGAACACAGGACCTTTCGGCTCAGGCAGAAACTGTAGAATCGGATCCATATTATATCATAAGCAATCAAAGGAGACATAATAAGAGGTTCAAACAAGTACATACAGTAAAACCTCTCTATAACGGCCACTAAATTGTGTTAATTAGTTGGTATTTAGGACAAGTGGCTGCTTAAAGCAAGGTGAAAGTAAAACAGAACGCAGCCACCTGTCGTTAACACACAATACTTGATGTAATTTAGTGGCCGTTATAGAGAGGTTTTATTGTAGTAGGATCCTAACGAGATGCCGAGTTACTCGGCATCTCTTCTGGACCCAAACTGTTTGCAAAGGTTTTCACCATTTCGCCCATACCATGCTAAAAAGTAAAATTCTAAGAAACTATTTGGCAACAAAAATGAAATATATACATGTATCTTGATTTCTATCAGTCTCTCTATACTACAGCCAGAGTCATCTACATCACATATACAGTTGAACTTCGGTATCTCGACTCGAATAACTCGAACTTCGGGATAATGTTTTGTTATCGAAATTTTACTTAACCCTTTCACCGCCGCAGTCGCATAAATGCACCACGACAAATAGTGCAGTCCCAGATCAGACGCCGCCTTTTCAGGGACTTCACTATTTATCTCTCTATATATATGTGCTTTATTCCTTCGAAATTTGCATTTATTTATCGCATTTCCTTATTTTACTGAATGATTTAACAAACTTGGATTGCAGACGACAATTTGAAATTTGGCGCCGAAAGGGTTAACCCTTTCTTTCATATAAACGCCTTTTCCGTGCATTTGCAAACATAGAAGACCAAGATATAGGAGCCGTCCGATCAGGGTCTGCTTATGAAATTATAATATATATATGACTCTATAGTTTCTACCAATACTTAAAACATCCTGTAGATATCTCTATAAAAACAATAACTAATAAATATTCATGATGACATTATTTTTACTCTAATAGTGAACAGGTAAACGGTTCACTAAAGATTTAACTTCGACATATGATAACAGCGATTTGGACAAATTGTTGTTTGTGATGGATACTGATATTGCTGTAACAATTACAAGTGATAAGTAACAGATAAAATCGCTATTTTCAAACCACTTTTGGCAACCAAAACAAATCTTAGCATTGTCTTCACTCCTTATGCAATTGAACTCGACATAACACCTCGGGGATTTATACGAGCTTGCCGGAAACTGCCGAGTAGTTACGAGCGATGAAGATACTGATCAGGAGTGTCACCAACAATATCGCAATGAAACAAATTGTAATCATTTTCATGCTGAAACAAATAAAGTCTCCCCAAACCCTGAACTGTCACAGTTTGTACTCACTCCTGATTCGTTCAAGCTTTTCTCCCTTCACCTGTTTAGTGTTCATGTAAGAAAAAATAGCATAATGGTGCTTTATATAAGCATACCATTATGCTGCATAAGTACACAGCATGTTTTGGTATTGTAGTTAGATTTATTATAATTTCATAGGCAAACAACAGAATAGACCCAGATCAGATGGCTCCAATAGGAACCGTCTGATCTGGGTAAACTATGTTTGCAAATGCGTGAAAAGGCGTTTATATGAAGAAAAGGTTAACGAACTGCTGAGTATCAAGCAACTTGGATCATGATGATATTGCGTTATTCGACGTCTCACCTAGATTCAAGCTCTTTGCAAATACTAGCATGAATATTTCAGTTTCACATGACATTTTCAAAACTCGCATAGCTTAATCCAGACAATGTTTTTACTTATTGCACGAGTATTAGGGTAATTATATTCATATCACAAGAGGACAATACAGAAATGCACAGTTACAAATTCTGTGGATGTTTTTATCCAGCTGGTATAAAACACCCCATGATCTCATATAAGAGACAAACAGTGTAGACTCAGATCAGAAGGATCCTACAAGAGCGTTTTGATCAGGACACGCACTATTTGCTATACCAATAAATGTCAAAGGTTTTCAACAACATATATATCTTTTGCATGAACCCCTAAAAAATTAACTGATTCCAGTGTGATTCGAACGAGTTTATCTTATATAAATGGACAGTTAACCCACCCACTCATATTGACCTCTTTTGACGCATCTGTCACTCTTTGAAACCAGTGATAAATAAAGCATTTGCTCTATTTATCACAGTGGTTTTAAAACTGCACAATTCTGAAATGTCATTTTTGCTAGTAAATGCTCCTTTTCAGAAGATTTATTCAAAGAGGTTGGATCTAAATATAGCCTGTGACAGTATGAGATGATGGTTTAATATGTAAAACAAGTTCATAGAAAACTGATTCCTCTGCTAACTGCCTTTCAGTTAAGAAAGGACCATAACTTATTAATAAGGGGCCAGGGTAACAGATATCAGTTTTATTTCAGGATTTTAATCGGTTTCGTCAGTTCGTTTAATGATTGCTCATTGGAAGAACAATTTCCGACATAACCACGGACCGAAGGACGAACTGATAGGGGTACCACTTTCTGACCCTCAAAGCGACTATTAACTAGAACATAGAAATATGCCACCCATCCGTCTAATTCTAACCCTTAAAGATTACAAAATATGTTTTCACTTTGACCAAACCTTCCATTGACCAAAATGGCCAGCTTCAGACCATATAACAAACAGGGCGCACAAGTTTTACTAGGTTCGCAAATTCCGAAGAGGATTAAAGAAACTCGACGCAGGATAACAAGCTCTGTATCAGATAGTTATGTTGTCTTCTCTCTCCCAGTAATGGCCCCGTCTACTGGACTACTGTACAAATTACAACATTAAAGTCCTGTAATCCCTTTATTGCCACAGGTAAAGATTGGTGATCATTTTCCTCAACATTTGAAGTTTCTTTGTGCAGGCTGGGATCTGTAACTGAAATGTGACGGGACAAGAGGTGATGCAAACCAGAACCGTTAGATTCAAAATTACCATACAAGGGTTCATACATATACTTGTATTTATTATTACTTGTATTTACGTGTACAGTAAACCCCCTCTATAACGACCACTAAATCACATCAAGTATTTGTGTTAAAGGCAGGTGGATGCTTAAAGCAAGATGAAAGTAAAACAGAACGCTCCTATAGGAGCGTTCTGTTTTACTTTCACCTTGTTTTAAGCAACCACCTGTCCAAAATACCAATTAACACAATTTAGTGGCCGTTATAGAGAGGTTTTACGTCTAATTGTATTTATTACTTGTATTTATTTCATCTCAAAAAAATCCTTTCCGTATTGCTGATCCTTCGTGGGTTTTTAAAATCACGACAAGCCGTTTACCCAACCGCGACAGTCTTTTGTTTCGTTCATTAGGAGATGTGTATGGACATATTGAATATTTTTTGCACTGAAAATAACGGCTACATGTATCATGCACTACAGTGAAACTCGATTATTCGAACACTAAAATACGCACCATTATTGACCTTTAACACAGGTGACAGTTTAATGCAGTGTGAAAGTCATGCAGAAAGCTCCTCTATGAGCTTTTTGCATGACTTTCGCCCTGCATTAAGCGGCCACCTGCCTACAAAGACATTCATTCTTCATTACGGAAATTTCGTAGTATCGAGTTTTTGCTGGATACAGTAAAGTCTCGCTGTTACGACCATTAAAAACGTGTAATTCTGGATGTTTAAATAGGTGGTAGTGGAGCTTTCTGCATTACTTTTGTGCTCTGTATTACGCAACCACCTGATATATAATGAATTATGTGGTCGCAGTAGCGAGACTTTATTTTATCTTTATTTCTGTGTAGTACATTGCTCTGAATTGTCTCAGGCGGAGGCATGACTTTGTTGCAAAACCTTGGTGCAAGGGTATGCAGATCCGCCACTGCGATGTTAAAATTTCAGTCGCACGGCAGACACGACCTAAGGGTCTCGTTCACATATAATAAATCCCAATTAATTCCCAATCTCCTCAGCCTGTTTAGGACACTTCATAAGTGCCGAAACACTTGAAACAGAACGGCAGCATCTCTTCTCAAAGAATGGGAAGCAGACACGAAGTCTAGATGTAGAAAGAACGAGAGATGCAGTTTTCTTGCCGTATGCAAATTAACGACGTTAAGCTCCGAAATGACAACATTCCACCCCTATACAAAATGTCACTTTAACCCTAATGTTAACTCCACTCTACAATTTAACTGCTATCTTCTCGAGTTGTACTTTCTTACATTAATGAACAGCTTATTTCAGCTTATTCCAGTTCATAGATAAACGGCACAACACTGTTCATCCCACAACCTTGGTTATAACAGACATACAACCCTTTCCCTCATATTGGCGACTTTTGACGACTCTGTAAAAGTCATTTTGTGAAACCATTGTGAGCAAATGCTCTATTTATCACAATGGTTTCAAACTACAAAATTCTAAAAAAAATCCTTTTCTCTAGTTAATTCTCCTTTTCGGTAGATTTATTTAAAGAGGTTGTATCTAAAAATAGTCTATGAGGTAATGGATTAACGCTTTCAAGTGGCATGGCCTATAGTGTTTAACCCTTTTCTCCATAAATAAAGGAACCGTCTGATCAGGGTCTGCTCTGTTTGCTTGTGGAATAATATAGATCATACGTATTCTACAGTTTCTGCTTTGGCAAAATGTGCATGTGTTAATATGCCATTTAAAAAAATAATCTAATTAATGTTCATGTTGTCATCATTTTTTGCATGAATATTCATGGAGTAAAGGGTTAAGTGTTTAATGATAGTGTCCATTTATTATGAAAGGCTTTAGTATGATTATGGATTTTGAATGACAAACAGTGCAGATCCTGATCAGAGGGATTCTCTAGGAACCTTCTGATCTGAGTCTATACTTTTGGGAAATGTTAGTAAACTCGTTTCGCGCATTCAAAGGGTTAATGTATCATGTTAGAAATACATGTAATGACATCATGAATATTTATTACCCTAATGGCATATGTACACGGCGACTTTTGGTTTTGGTAGAAACTATAGAGTCGAATCTTTTATAATTACATGTACATAAACAAGCAGAGCAGACCTGATAAGACGGATCCTATAGGATCTGGCATGGTTCTACTCTATTTGCAAATGGGTAAAAAGCGTTTATATGAAGGAAAAGTCTTAATTAATTCGATAATGGCTTTTTTCTCAGATACATAGACACGTGGTCTTTTTCGTGAAATCAGTAACGCGTCATGCTACAGAATGATGTAATTAATTAATCCATTTCACCTCTTATTGCATAGTTAACTCGTCAACATAGGTATTTTTAAGAATCAAATATTCATTATTCTGCAATAATTCTGATGATAAGTTGACCTTCTCAAAATGATTTGCCAAGCAAACAGTGTTGTCCCTGACCAGAATGTTTCCTCTAGTCTGTGTCTACACTGTTAGCCCGTGCCCCTATTAACTCATACCTTGGATACAGTAGGATTAGGGTCAATTCCGTTTGCTTATGAAATGATATAGGTCTGATTCTACAGTTTCTGCCATGGGCAAAAAATGTCCCATGCTCATATGCCCTTTTAAAATTTCAGCCAATAAATATTCATGAATTTCTTACATGAATATTCATTAGGAAAATATGTAGAACACTAGATACAAATGGGTTAACCTTTTCCCTCATATAAACGCATTTTCACACCTTTGCAAACAGAATAGACCATAATCAGACGGCTCCTTTAACCCTTTCCTCCATAAATACGCCTCTGTAAAGGTCACTTTATGAAACCATTGTGATAAATAGAGCATTTGCTCCTATAGGAGCAAATGCTTTATTTATCACAATGGTTTCAAACTACAAAATTCTAAAATATTCATTTTATCTAGTTAATGCTCCTTTTTGGTAGATTTATTCAAAGTGATTGGGTCTAAAAATTGCATATGGAGGAAAGGGTTAAACATCAAGGAAGGCTGTGTAGTAAACCCTGGTTTGAGAAGTATTGTTGATACTATATTAACCCAGTACCTCATAGGCTATTTTAGAAACAAACTATCTAAAAAAACACCGAAAAGGAGCATTTAATAGAGAAAAGGAACATTTAAAATTGTGTAGTTTTGAAACCATTGTGATAAATAGAACATTTGCTCCACATGAGCAAATGCTTTGTTTATCAATTGTTTCAAGTAGTAACTTTAACAGAGCCGTCAAAATGTGTTCTTATGAGGGAATGGGTTAAACATGACTGAAAAGCAACATGGCAGCATATGTTTCTGGAAAATGATGCAATTTAACCTATTTGTACCTAGTTTCAATTAGTTACATAGACAAACAGTGTGGACCCACAACAGAGGACTCCTCAAGAACCATCTGATCAGATCTGCACTCTCTTTGCTTTGCAAACTGTTTTCATAATGTCACATCGGCAATCCTTCTTGCAGAGACATCCCTTAAAATGAAAAACATGTACATGTATACTCAAAACACATGTAAGGGCGATTTCATGAAGAAAAACATGTGGATTATAAGAATGCTAGAATGACAATGCAAAACCAACACTAAATCTCTAGCCGATGTACATACTGTGTCCCTTTGAATGGGGAAAAGTATAATGCAGATAGTGTAGATGACGATCAGAAGATTCCTAGAGCTTTCTCATCAGCGCCTGTCCTGTTTTCATTCAAAATCATCTCACTGATAATACCCTTCCATACCAAATAGACTCTGTTGATAAACAATCATGAACAATTCCACTTTAAAAAATCAGCAATCAAAGTGTTATTATAACCCCAAACTTGGACCCTTACTGTGCTAGACAGTTGAGATACGCACCGGTAAGAACTAACAACCTTGCGTAACCCACGTGTGCAAGGAATTAAGGGAGGACCAACTGCAAATATTGTATCTTTCAGTGCATTACCCTTGCGGTCGACGCTCAATTAACTAATATTTTCGTGCTACTGGAAGCATAAACTGGACCATGATCAGCCAGTCGTGAGGTTTCCCACCTCGAGTCTTTACATCTCCAACAGTTATATTGTCAAAAAGAGACATGTCCACTTATAATTATACTCCCGTGAGGCCCCCAGGGGTACAGGGCCACATGAAAGGTAAGTGGGGAAGAATGATTAAGCTATATTTTGGAGCTTGGTAAGATACACAGAAAAGTATGAATGTTGTAAGATCTGTAGATAAGAGCTGTAGGTAAGAGGCTTAGGAAATGTGGGTAAAATATATTCCATATTTCTCCACAAAACTCTATCTTGCTGCCGCTCATTAGAATCGCCTCTCAGAGAAATAAGAGTGTTTATATACGAATACATAGACATGTCGTTAGTCGTTGAATGCGTAGAAAGTTATCAACCGACACAGTTTCTTGATGAATAGGTTCACCAAGAGTTTATCATTATTAAAAAATGAATGTTCTTAAACGTGTTTATTATGTATATATATTAGACGTTAATCATAATATTTTGTGAATTTTTGTTTCTCATTTCCCTCTTTACGCACATGCGCAGATTGATTCATACTGTGGTAACCCGTTGTCAACAATACAGTAAAACCTCTCTATAACGACCACTAAATTATGTTAATTAGTTGATATTTTGGGCAGGTGGTTGCTTAATGCAAGGTGAAAGTAAAATAAAACGCTCCTATAGGAGCGTTCTGTTTTACTTTCACCTTGCTTTAAGCATCCACCTGCCTGTAATACAAAATACTTGATGTAATTTAGTGGTCGTTATAGAGAGGTTTTACTGTATTTATCACATATGTAATACATTAATCACCATGTGTCCAAAACAGATCATATCCTTTTTACCTTAAACATAATGTGATTTCCGCGGGTTTTTTAATCAAATCAAAAGTACCTAGCAACAACATCCGGGCCTCTGGATTTAGACAGGTCTCCCTCCGACTGCAATAAAATTCGAAGAGGCAATGAGAAGCTGAATTATTCTCCTGAAATCGGGTGTACCACTGCCTGGCATTATCTCCCCTGCTCATAAAAGGTTCATCGGGCCGAAAATGACCACTTCTTTGTGGTTTTCCGGTCAGTTACCAGTAATTTTCTTCTTGATTACAGACAGGGGGCTCCGTGGACAATTCGGGCGTCAAATCTGGCCACTTTATCAACCGATAATTAGCATATTAGAGCAGACATTTGACAGCTATATTGAAATATACCAATTAACGGCGTTAAAAGTAGTTTTTGCTGTGCATAAATTCTGCAAATTTTTGCTTTCGATTTTACTTGATTTTTTGACTTTTCGATTTTAAATAAAGGTCAAAAACCATAAAGCAATAGTACTTTCTGTTTCTATGGAAACAGTATAATATTGTTGTGTTAAAAGAATCCTGGCTAAATATTTACGCATTTATATGATTTATATGTACAGTTTGTATTTCTTCATTGCTACCTTCGCATTAAGAACAAAGTTTTTGGCATTGATTAACCATTTCCCTGTTCTATGTTTATTCCAAATTTCAATACCTACTGAATATTCATTAACAAAGTAGATAAAATGAAATGTTGCAGGTGCAGCGTTGTAGCCATTTTAGAAACTAAAGAAACAGATCTATCAAATTCAATTAGCAAATAGAGCAGACCCTGATCAGACGGCTCCTCTAGGAGCCGTCTGATCTGGGTCTACCCTGTTTGCAAATGCGTGAAAACACGTTTATATGAGGGAAAGGGTTAAAGAATGTTTTAGGAAATATTGTCATTGCTCATTGTCAGAGAAATTGAACGGCTGAGATACGACTTTGTGAATAATTTGGTATATTAAACATATGATGCTGGGTAAAACAGATTAAACTCGCTCTCAGTCTAGACAAATTTATTTCTAATCACTGGCTTCGTGTATCATTAAAACAAAAGGATGGAGTAAATGTGAACAATTCAAATAAAAAGTAAGAAAAATATCAATAAGATACAAAATATCTCCTCAAGCATCGCTCCTCTATCAGAAAGATTGCATACAATAAAGCTCATCAACGTATAGTAATCACTAACCCATTGCCTGATAGAGACGGACTTTGATACACTTACAAATACATAGATGGATAGATACTTTATTTGACGTAAACTACAAGGTTTTTTTGTCATACAAAGTCTATAGCATAATACATGCTGTCAAAGTCACACAATTGATAAATAAGTAGCATTGTTATAATTTTTATAATCACACGATTGCCGTTAACATATTCCCACATCGCTTATTTTTATACACAACCTCTTCGAACAAATCCACCGTAACAGAGCATTTGCTAGAAAAAGGATTTGTTTGGAACTGTGTAGTTTTGAAATCATTTGGAACAGAATAAGCCCAGATCAGACGGCTCATGTAGGAACAATCTGATCATCGTCTGCTCTGTTTGTTTATGGTTTTAAGATTTGATTCTACAGATTTTTACTCCGGACAAACGTTTTCGTGTTCATACGGTTTAATAAAAATACATGTGATAAGTAATAATGACGTCACTGTTTCTTACATGGACATTAATTTAATGTTAATGAATAAACATAGGTATGTATAAGAACAGGTGGTTGTTTAACAATTAACCTGTTTATAATTAATGTAAAAATAATGACATCATGAATATTAATTAGATTAAATTTTATAATGGTATACGGTCGCGTGATATTTTAGCCCCGATTGCAGCTGTAGAATCATATCTATATCATTTCATAAACAAAAACAAACACTGGAGTATGTAAAGGAACTGTCTGATCTTGGTCTTCTCTGTTTGCAAATGCGTGACAAGGCATTAATATGAAAGAAAGAGTTAACACATTCCCTCCTAGTGACACATTTTGGCACCTCTTTAAAAGTCACATTTTGAAACCATTGTGGTAAATAGAGCATTTGCTCCAGAGGAGCAAATGCTTTATTTATCACAGTGGTTTCAAAACTACACAATTCTAAAATTCTCCTTTTCTATAGTTAATGCTCCTTTTCAGTAGATTGTTTCAAAGAGGTTTGGTAAAAAAATAGTCCAGGAGGGAATGAGTTAATGGCGAACTAAAGTATAACCGAACGGTTCTAAAGGACGCTTTCAATATAGGTGTCGTCCTTCATTAGGATACCACTCTTTCATTCGTGAACATTTATGTAAGAATTCCTGACTTCATGAATATTTATTAGAATAATATTCAATTTGGCATATGAACAAATGGCCATGGGAGAAACGGTAGAATCAGATCTATATATACGTTCAAACAGAGAAGACCTTGATCAGACGGTTCCTATAGGAGGTGTGAAAAAGCGTTTCTTTGAGGGGAATGGTTAAACATCTTTTGTCTGGTCTTTGTAAAGAGGTTTTACTTTTGCGCCCTTCCGATTTTGCCCGTCGTTGGGACTTCCCTCCAAATTAGGTATAATTGATTTACACACTTTGCATAAGACGATGTGTTGTAGGGATAACCAAATTATTTTTCTTTCGTATCTCATTTTGTTTCCTTTTTATTTGTTATTTTGAACTTTACGTGCTTTTGCATTGTCCATTTTATATTACAATGAATAATCTTTGATAATCTTTGAAAAAGGCCCGTAGTGGTCGAAATATTAGATCAGAGCTATTCAGGTATTTATGTATTACAATGAAGACAAGACAAACTGTGATGCAAGCATCTGAATCGCCCCAAAAATTTGTTACAAGGAAGGGTTAATATGACACCGGGATGTGGGGCACTTAGGAATCAGTGGTTCAGAGAAGGAATCCAAATAATTTGAGTAGACCCCATCAAAAATTGAATAAAAATATAACAATGTTGTGAAAGGAAGAGGTAAATTGCTGCAAATACAATATACAATCCGCTTTCTGGTTTACACTGCTGGTCTTGCCACCTGCAACATGTAAGGCAGCCATGTCACGCTTTCGTTTGTAATCTCGCTTGTATTACCACACAGGACTTTTCGTGGAACATCCCATAATGCAGTGCAATGGTCCAGAGCAACAGATAAACGTGCGTACTCAAATACTAGCACAAAAATCGCCATTTCTCCACCAAACCATGTGTTGTGACCTCTGTTTAGAATCGCCGCTAAGAGACGATTCTGAAGAGTAGTCACAATAAAGGGTTTGATGGAGAAATAAAGAAGTTATTCTTGAAAATGTTTTACGAATCTTAAATGAACCTCTGGTAAACAGCTTTATAACGGCTGCTCAAACGAGTTCTGTTTTGATGTTTAAAACAACAACAAACAAACCAACAAAAGACCCCATAGGAGTATGCATTGGTTCTATATTCTGCTTATAACACATCCATTTAAGTGATTAAATGATCGCTATATAGATTCCACTCTGTAGCATAAAATCCCATTTTCATTGTATAGCTGTACAAGAGCTTTCTAGAACTCAGACTATTCTTTCAAACACACATACAGACGTATGTCAAATATCATTAAAGTTTACCTCATGAATATTCATGTAAGAAATAATGGCATGATGGATATTTATTAGCTGAATTGTTATGCATGTAATGCAACCTTTTGCCATGTTAGATCAGGGTCCATGCTTATAAAGCTTTCAGTAGAGTCTGAGTTTCGTTCTCAAGCTTTTGATTGGTCAGATTTGAGTTCTCAAGCTTTTGATTGGTCAGATTTGAGCCAAAGGCTCAAATCTGACCAATCAAAAACTTGAGAACGAACTCAGACTCAACTAAACGTTTTATAAGCATGGACCCAGAACTATATACACGTATATTATCTTATAATCAAATAGAGCATGTCCTGGTCAGAGGTCTGCCACATGAGCTGTCTGATCTGGGTTTACTCTGTTTGCACTGGTCTCAAAAGGCATTTCTATCAGGCAAGGGATTGAGTGGTCGCTATGGATACTATAAAATCCCATTTTCATTGTATAGCAGTAACAAACTACTGTTGAGCCTGTTAAGAGCGGTCATAATTATAATGAATAAACACCGGGATCTATATAAGCTGTGTGTTGCTTAATGCAGAACGTAAGTAATGCAGAAATCTCCTACATTAAGCTACCAACTTCTTGAAACCCCAAACTTAGATTTATTTCTGTGGGCCACAGTAGACAGGTTTCACTGTATCTAGAACGCAATATTCGAGGGTTCTTTCAAACCGACATAAATGCATATATCAAATACCATTAAACAGCATTGTTGTTGAGGAGCATTTGTCGTAATTTGAGGGTTCTTGACTGGAAACAGATTTTTCATGCAAATTAACGCACATTCCCTGGCGTAACGTACAGCTCCCTATAGAGCAAACCCTGTATTTATTTAGAACATTTTCATTACCCCCATCGACAGTTGCAGTCAATCGCTGATATTAAACCCTCATAGTACGGGTAGCTTTCCTGTACTGAAAAACTATGTCCGCTTTATTTCTGTGGTGGATTTTTTAAGTCTACATGTCAAGATAAAGACATGTTAAACATGAATTTGAGCAGTCTTGAATCAGATAACGAGTTTGTACACATTCTGCTTCGTTTGTCGTACAGGAGGTGGATACAAATTTTCTGTAAGCAAAGCAAAGGTTGAACGTGTTCGTTTTGACGAAATATGTGAGATGGGGAACAATTGTAGTGACAGATCTGCTATTTTGAATGATGTACGGAGGAGAAAAACTGTCATTAACTAGCCAAAGATACCTGTTTTGGGCGAGAATGGGTTCTGTATCCCTAAGAATTTGCTACATAAATCACAATTTGTTGCCCAGAACCTCCGTTGTGACGACTCGTTTAAAGTGAAATATCGAATGCGCTGCTCCGCGTTATCCGATTAAAGAGCGAAATTAAAATTAAACAAAACAAATTTTCTTGGCTCACATGAAATTTATCTCCGTAATTTTCCATATGTAAGGGCCAGGAGGGTTATATCTGCTGACAAATTGGCTATTAAGCGGCACTTCGAAAACAATTTCTTCGCCAGGACACTGCGAATATTCGGTTATGCAATGATTTACACCGCATTTGACGAGATTGGGCGAGATTTGACGAGATGTGTTGGAGACGCAATATTAGTTTCAGGCACATCACACTAGTCATTCCGCTCAAAATGGTCCCATCAAATTTACATGCCCTGGTCGTGTACGGGGAAAGATATTGCCTGACGTAAAACACTGATTTTAATAAAGCTGAAAAACGATTGGCGTGAAAGTCTGAGCAAACATGATTATTTCAATTTCTTCTAAATCACGCGCCTTCGAATATGAAGAAACAAATTAGGTTTCAGCCCGTCGGAGAGTCACTAACCCAGGGCTATTTTCGAGGATACGGACCTAATTACTTCTCGGAATCTACATACGCTCCGTTTAGTCGCCAAACGAGGTGAGAAGAATCGTGCAAAATAACCCGATGTGATCATTGCTGGGCTTTCGCTTTTTCCACTTCTTTAAGTCGCGTTTGCAATCAACATCGGTAGCCCTTTGCTATAATGTTTTTTGTGTAGTTCATTAAATTTTGAGTGGCAGGGCTTTTAAGACAACTTCATTTAACAAGTTTTATTTTTTTTTAGATCATTGCACATTTTTTAATTGAGCTCTAAATTCAAACGAAGGGCAATGTTGTTGTTTCGCTGACTATTTTAAATCTCATGGGTAGGAAATTTAATGGTTAGAACTTTCTTTCATTTGTTTAATGTGATGATATTAGTATAGAAGTTAATTAACCCTTTTGCTACAGAAATACGCCTTTCAATGCCTTTGCAAACAGAGTAGACCCAGATCAGACGGCTCCTCCAGGAGCCGTCTGATCAGGGTCTTTTTTGTTTGCTCATGAATTTATGATGTAATTTATAAATGATTCTACAGTTTCTGCCATGGCAAAAAAATCAGATTTCATGATAAAAAATAATCGAATCAATATTCATGATGTCATTATTTCTGACATGAATAGTCATTAACAAAAGGATTATAAACGCACGTGACTTATCTTCTTCAACCCTTTACCTCATGAATATTCATGTAAGAACTAAGAAATAATGATCTCATGGTTATTAAGTACGAGTACAGAGGTCGAAATAAGATGAGTAAATTAAAACACTGTCAAGAATAGCTTCGTTATTTCTCTTCGAGACGATTCTAAAGTGTGGTCACAACATAAGGATTGGTGGAGAAATGACGCTTTTAGTATCTGAGTACGCACACTTATCTGTTGCTCCGATATAGATGAAAAATTATATGATGGAATGTAAACTAGATATGTTAAGTTATAGCAGAAACTTTAGATCAGAGTTATATTGTTTCGAAAGCAAACAGAGCAGACCATGATCAGCCGGCTCCTACAGGAACTGGGTCTACACTCTTTGCAAAAGTGTGAAACGGCATATTCATGGAATGAAGGAAGTGCTTGCATAATGATCCGGGTTGTATATTAATGCAGTACATGTATACACTCTTATATACATGTTTGGTGATGGTAAAATACAAGTTACTCTGAAAGAGTAATAAGAGAATAACGAAAGCTTTATCCCTTTATTTCACGATTAACCAATTCCCTGCTATTGACGCCTTTTGACGCCTCTGTAAAAGTCACTTTTAGAAACCATTGTGATGAATAGTTTATTTATCACAATGGTTTAAAAACTACACAATTCTACAAGTTTATTTTTCTTTAGTAAATGCTCCTTTTCGGTAGATTTACTCAAAGAGGTTGGGTCTAAAAATAGCCTATGAGGTAATGGGTTATTCAAGTAAGAAATAATAACATGGTAAACGTTTAAGATAACATAAGATCAGTTTTATTTAACCCTTTACTCCATGAATACTCATGTAAGAAATATTGACATCGTGCAGATTAATTAGATTAATATTTATAATGGCATATGAACACATTGCAGAAAGTGCACAATCAGATACATACTACATGTATTTCATAAGCAAACAGAGTTCCTATAGGAACCATCTGACCTTGGTCTACCCTGTTTGCAATGGTGTTACTGTGTAAAAAGGTGTATTTATGGAGTAAAGGGTTAAAGTATGCAAGACAATCAACACATAAACACGTGTCTATGCCAGAACCTGTACACTCGTATCTACATTAGTTCATAAGCAAACAGAGGAAATCCTGATCAAGCGTCTCCTATAGGGGTCATCTGATCTGCTTCTATTATATGTGCAAAGGAGTTCAATGGCGTATCTACTCGTTAATTGGCTATTAACCCTTTACTCCATAAATACGCCTTGCAACGCTTTTACAAACGGAGTAGACCTAGATCAGACGACTCCCGTAGGAGACGTCTCGTCGGGGTCTGTTCTGTTTGCATATGGAATAATATAGATATGATTCTACAGTTTCTGCCATGGCCAATAAGTTCCTGGGTTCATGTGTCATCTGATTAATATTATGACGTCATTATTTCTTACATGAATATATATGGAGTAAATGGTAAATAGTCATAACAGTGAGAGAAAAATCTTAGTGAACAAAGTAACCATGTGTAGTAATCCAATTGGAAGTTTCGGCTGTTATCGTGCAAATTAATGCGTTGCAATATTTTCGCACCCTCCGGAGATTCCTGGTGTGCACTAGCCGCGTATGAATATCTCTTTATTTGGACAGACCAATCAAAAACCGCCAATCTGCCACAATCTCAGTTCTATATCTGGGCTGTCTTGTTAATTACCTTGTTATGTGATTGACTTGGCAGTGATAAGAAGACGAGAGAACATAGGGGAATTTGCATGATATTTAAGGGTGCTAATTAACTCTAGTTCGTTGAGAGCTCGTTACCAGCACTCGGCCTGTTCCAAATGTTAGTTGGTCAAATGTCTAGAACTGCTATTATAAAGTTGCGAATCAACTTTTAATATTTTATTTCTATATATTATTGGTAGATATATGCCATCAGGCAAATGAGCTACGAAGAACCATTTACACCACAGAATCCCCGTTTGATACCTTTGCAAACAGAGAATACTCATATCAGAGGGCTCCTGTAAACGCTATCTGATCAGAGTCTGTTCCATTTGCTTATGTAACAGCAGACATCTATGACTACAGTTTTTGCCATGATAAAAAAGATCCACTGTTGGAATAAACTCAACTGATTATTATTCACACAGTCATTATTTTTTACGTCAATATTCATGGAGTAATTTAACCCTATCCCTCATATTGACGACTTTTGACGACTCTGTAAAAGTCACTTTGTGAAACCATTGTGATAAATAGAGCATTTGCTCCTATAGGAGCAAATGCTCTATTTATCACAATGGTTTCAAACTACAAAATTCTAAAAACAATCCTTTTCTCTAATTGATGCTCCTTTTCGGTAGATTAATTCAAAGAGGTTGTATCTAAAAATAGCCTATGGGGTAATGGGTTAAAGGGTTAAAACGGAATTTGTATCAGGCGCTGATTTCTTTGGCGTTTTATCTGAAGCTAAATGTCTTGACGTCTGGAAAGTGAGCTTGTAATACAAAGTTTGAAATGATAGTAGATAGGTTTCGGAACTTCAGACAGAATTAACTTCTAACTCACTAACTCAAATTCAGTCTACATGTATCTTGTTTTGGGATTTTAAGCAATTTTTCAGCTGTAAAAAATGGTGACTGCTAAAACACTGATACTTTCATACTTTCCATTCATTCAGGCGTTTGAGAAAATATGTACCGAGTGTAAAATATATTGGATCCTGATGAGACGCAGTGGGAATAGATACGCCCTTTACGCATATGCAAACAAAGTAGACCAAGATCTCGTAGCAGCTGTCTGATAAGGTTCTCCGCTGATTGTTTATGAACTTATATACATGTGTAGGTTTATTCTACAGTTCCTATCATGACTAGTATTTCCGTGTCCATATAGGTCATTCTAGCAAAAAAAGGCTCAACCTCAAACAAATTCCTTGACAGGTGGATTATCTTATATAAGGTTTATGGTTACCTAGGAAAAATGTCCTCAAGAAAATTTAAAGGGGAACCTGAATAAAATCGCCATTAATTATTGAGTATATTTCTAATGTTTAATGACTCGATTTGCGCCATTTCAATAAGTATGTGTGTTTTACTATTGGTAAAACACTTTATATTCAATGTTAAATATCGTTAACAATATTATAATGAACCAGCAAACATATTGAAATGTCAACTGTTGGTTCATTTTACATTTCACACGCATAACTAAATATATTACAAATCAAAGTACTGACAGTGCTGAATGCGACTGAGTTTTGATGAAGTGGAAGTATGATACAGTTCCATTATTGATTATTCTTTCAGAGAACAATTGCGTATATATAGTGATAACAATTACAAATAATGCGTATCTAAAGGGAAACATGAAAGACTTGCCCAAAACCTGTCGGAACATCTGACAACATGATTTCCTGAAACGAATGCTTCATAAACATTTGGGTGAGTTCTTCCAGACAATTCATTTTTGGTAAAAATAACTTGATTTCAAGTACAAATTGTTCCCAGCAGCTGCAAAGTATGGGAGCATTGATTTCAAAGTTGTGAGATGTGCTGTCAAATTCGCTGTCTTTTCTGTAGCTATGAAGGTCTTCAATGTTTCAATCATTTCCATGTACTGAATCCACAATTGTCCAGTCCTGGAATCCTGAATTAACCTGCGTGCGTTTTCATACATCCTTTTTATATACACTAGGTTTTCATTGTTTTGCAGCCGGTTCAAATCGTGAGATTGATTAATCACTTCGTCCATAAGTGGTTTGACTGAATAAATGGATATATCAGAATACGACTGTTCTACAAGTATTTGATCGAGTGCGTCAATCACAAGGTTCCAAATGTCCACGAATGGCCCAGTGTCATTGGCTTTCCCGTTGAGCATGTGCCCGAATGTGTTGGCTGCATACACAGTGGACAAAAGTTCGGAGAGCCCTGAATTTTCCATTAGATTCCCGATGGGTCCAAGGAAGCACATCTCGGTGTGTAAGCCTCCACGCCTCACAACAGTCTGTTTTATTGCACTTGTACACGGCTCATTATCTGCGAGGGTCAAATCCTTCCAGTAAAAGGCTGGTCAAAAGTGATGACTAGAGTTGTACACACGTTACTGCTTTCTTTTGCAACAAACAGCAAGGTTGAATATATGCAGGAAAGGTCATTTTGGTTAAGGTCTATTAATGGAAGAAACACAATCTCTGTCAGTCCAGGATAACTTCCTTTGTTTACTGCCTGCATTATCAATGACTATCCTGGTGTACTTTGTCTCAAGAGTCGAGATACCTTTTTTAACCAAGAATGCAAGTTCATCATTTAGAGCTGTCTTAGCCTTGCTGGGTTCAGTCTTCTTGAACACCAGTCTGTACATTGTCCTCTCAACATTCTCGAATCGGTGGCGCATTTTGACATTTATCTTCCCGGTTTCGATTAGATCCTCATTTGTTAAGTGTACCCTTGGAATGATTTGAGCTCGCTTGTCTTTAGGAGTTACAGCTGCAATTATGTCCAAGCCTTGGAATGCATTGTGGCCATAAATAGTGACAGAACTGTGGTCCACATTGTCTCCAACAAATTGCAAAAATTGTTCCTCAGACGTTTCTACTTGTGATTTAATTGTTATTGCAGCAACTATTTAAAACTTTTGTTACTTCTTAGTAAGCCAAACAAATCCCATGGATTTTAGAACATCAAGTATGAATTTGGATCCAAAATGGTAATGCATCGGTATTCCTAGACCAAGATGAAGAGGTGCTATATTTTTCTTGGCCTTGTCGCCTGAATGATAGCCTGCTCTATTGATACTATTACGAGAACTGCCTCCGGATCCTTAAAATAAGTAAATACAACTACAGTTGAACTTCGATAACTCGACTTCAATATACCATACAAATTAGTTCGAGATAACAGAAGTTCGAGTTATCCTATTTCTAATCTGAATAATTTCTCGAGTTCACAGCTTAATACAGGCCTAAAGTAAAGCTGAAAGCTCCTGTAGGAGCTTTCAGCATTACTTTAGATCTGTATTAAGCTGCAACATGTGTTTCTAGATATCTGTTGCGATACATTTTAGAGCAATTCTGTATTGTACGTTTTGGAAGGGCTAAACTTTATGTTCGAGTTTCCCAAAGTTCGAGTCATCCGAGTTCGAGATATCGAAGTTCAACTGTACATTGTAACAGTTTAATCCATGTTCATTGTGTCCTTATTCCTTACACGAATATTCATGGAGTAAAGGGTTAACCCTTTCCTTCATATAAACGCTTTTTCCAACTCATTGCAAGCAAAGCAGATCCTATACTAGGCTTCTGATAAGGGTCTGCCTTTTGTTTATGACATTATGATAAATTTAACTCTACGGTTTTACCAATACCAGAAGTTCCTCTGTACATATGCCGTTGTAAAAATTCAACATATGTTCATGACGTCATTATTTGATATATGAATATGCAACAAGTAAATGGTTAGACATGTGTAGCTTGATGTGGGGCGAAATGTATGCATAAAGTGTCCACATCAGTCCATATGCTATCTTACACAAACATTAATCTAATTCATGTCCATGGAATCGTTATTTCTTACATGAATATTCATGGAGTAAGTGACTAACCCATTACCTCATAGGCTATTTTTAGAACAACCTATTTTAATAAATCTACCGAAAAGGATTTTTTACTAAAGAAAAGGATTTGTTTTAGAATTGTGTAGTTTTGAAACCATTGTGATAAATAGAGCATTAGCAAATGCTCTGTTTATCACAATGGTTTCAGAAAGTGACTTTTACAGAGGCGTCAAAAGGCGTCAATATGAGGGAATGGTTGAAGGTGTAGCTTAATTGTGGGGCGAACTATATGCAAAATGTTTCCATACCAGTTCTCTGCACTCATTTCCTTCTGCGTTGGCATCAACATGGTTTTAAAATCGCTGATGTGTATTCGTTAACCCTTTACTTGATGTAGGCGCCTTTTGAAATATTTTGCGAACAGAGTTGACCCAGATCAAACGGTTCCTGTAGAGACCAATGTCTGTTGAGTTTGCTCATGGAATAATATTTATTTGATTCTATACATTTTCTACTGTAGTCAAACTTAATCGTGTGCAATGTCATTATAAAATTTCAGCCAATTAATATTCATGCATCATTATTTCTTACATGAATATTCATTAGGTAAAAAGTTCATGAATATTCATGTAAGAAACATAGCCTTTTTTAATATTAACTAACTGACTATTTATAGTGGCATATGATCAATGGAATATTTGACCCTGGCAAAAACTGCAGAGCCAGATCTGCATTGTTCCATATGCAAACAGAGCAAACCCTGATCAGATACAGTAAAACCTCTCTATAACGGCCACTAAATTACATCAAGTATTTTGTGTAATATGCAGGTGGCTGCTTAAAGCAAGGTGAAAGTAAAACAGAACGCTCCTATAGGAGCGTTCTGTTTTACGTTCACCTTGCTTTAAGCAGCCATCTCCTCTAAATACCAACTAATTAACACAATTTAATGGCCGTTATAGAGAGGTTTTACTGTAGCTCATACATGACTGAGAGGTCTGTTCTGTTTCTAGTATGTTTGCAAAGCCTTAAAATGCGTATATATGAAGTACGCGGTTCAATAAGCACTGTAGAGAAGTTTTATTGCAATTTACTTAGATCAACAAGAAGTCGATGGCCTGATAGGAAAACCACTGAATTAGTCCCTTCTTTCGACTTTCGTCATTATTTGATATATGAATATGCAACAAGTAAATGGTTAGACATGTGTAGCTTGATGTGGGGCGAAATGTATGCATAAAGTGTCCACATCAGTCCATATGCTATCTTACACAAACATTAATCTAATTCATGTCCATGGAATCGTTATTTCTTACATGAATATTCATGGAGTAAGTGACTAACCCATTACCTCATAGGCTATTTTTAGAACAACCTATTTTAATAAATCTACCGAAAAGGATTTTTTACTAAAGAAAAGGATTTGTTTTAGAATTGTGTAGTTTTGAAACCATTGTGATAAATAGAGCATTAGCAAATGCTCTGTTTATCACAATGGTTTCAGAAAGTGACTTTTACAGAGGCGTCAAAAGGCGTCAATATGAGGGAATGGTTGAAGGTGTAGCTTAATTGTGGGGCGAACTATATGCAAAATGTTTCCATACCAGTTCTCTGCACTCATTTCCTTCTGCGTTGGCATCAACATGGTTTTAAAATCGCTGATGTGTATTCGTTAACCCTTTACTTGATGTAGGCGCCTTTTGAAATATTTTGCGAACAGAGTTGACCCAGATCAAACGGTTCCTGTAGAGACCAATGTCTGTTGAGTTTGCTCATGGAATAATATTTATTTGATTCTATACATTTTCTACTGTAGTCAAACTTAATCGTGTGCAATGTCATTATAAAATTTCAGCCAATTAATATTCATGCATCATTATTTCTTACATGAATATTCATTAGGTAAAAAGTTCATGAATATTCATGTAAGAAACATAGCCTTTTTTAATATTAACTAACTGACTATTTATAGTGGCATATGATCAATGGAATATTTGACCCTGGCAAAAACTGCAGAGCCAGATCTGCATTGTTCCATATGCAAACAGAGCAAACCCTGATCAGATACAGTAAAACCTCTCTATAACGGCCACTAAATTACATCAAGTATTTTGTGTAATATGCAGGTGGCTGCTTAAAGCAAGGTGAAAGTAAAACAGAACGCTCCTATAGGAGCGTTCTGTTTTACGTTCACCTTGCTTTAAGCAGCCATCTCCTCTAAATACCAACTAATTAACACAATTTAATGGCCGTTATAGAGAGGTTTTACTGTAGCTCATACATGACTGAGAGGTCTGTTCTGTTTCTAGTATGTTTGCAAAGCCTTAAAATGCGTATATATGAAGTACGCGGTTCAATAAGCACTGTAGAGAAGTTTTATTGCAATTTACTTAGATCAACAAGAAGTCGATGGCCTGATAGGAAAACCACTGAATTAGTCCCTTCTTTCGACTTTTGTTTTCACACAGGTCAGGATACATCAACGACGTGTAAGCACTTTAAATGTGATTATAACACCACACCTAAGAAAATACGAAAGTCTTGGGATTTTCTGTATTGAAATCTTTCATTGAGTTTACATGGCCAACGCTAAGTCTAATACTCGGACCAGACGCGGTGTCGCCGTCCGCGATTTTGGATATACAGCTTTAAAAATCCTTCTCCCGCTTAGTGCGACTTGGCCCGCATTTGCAAACAGCTTGGATCCAGATGAGACGCCGAGTAACTCGGCGTCTCATCAGAATCCAAACTGTTTGACACTCGGTCAATTGTTTCTAAACGCTTGAACGAACCGCCCGAAAGTATTTTATTGCAGCAGATCATAATGTTTTGAGAAGACATATTTTTTACAGTAGGGTAAGGGTTAAAATCCTATATAGCATGTAGCTTGCCGTCTGCTTGACCAGTGTCGTCTTTTGGATTTCTAGGAATTTATACATTGCATGTTTGTTTTCGGCAAAACCAAGCATTCAAAATTGAAAAATGAAATTACTTTGTCTATGGGAGATTTTTTATTTTTTTTATTTTGTTATATTTTTTTATCTATTTATTTTTAATTTATTTTTGCTAGTTTAAAATCTATACAAGCAACTTGTACAAGGTCAAACCTTTGTGCTGTTAAAATCTTATCTAACCGCGAATGAAGATAATTTATCTTATGGCGGGTTTGCTAAATATTTTACCAGCTTCTTCATGGGTGACATCTGCTAGCCAGCTGACACTGCGTTGGCGTATAGAACGTGTCCATTTCAACCTTTCCTGCAGTACGCTCAGTAGTAGCGGCTCTCTGCAACTGTTTGCAAACCAGAGACTTGTCACTAGTCTGTATGTTATGTTTTATCATTTACCAAGAGTTGTAATTCTAGTCAACGTTATGTTATATCCTATAAGTATTGTAGTTAGTCTACCTTCCGTTTGCTTACGTAGTTCGTTACTGAACGCATGGCCGCCGAATCCGCCTCCACTTGAAATCTCACTCTGTGTTGAGCCCGCCTCTACGTTCTCATTCTTGTGATGAGGCCACTGTTGGATATCGTAGTTCATATTGTTGAAGTCAAAATTTAGGTACAATGTATTCTCTTCATATTGCTGTTAACTCGTTCGTTGCCACATTTCACTGTCTGCTTCAATTTTCAAGGTTTAATTTTTATTTTATTTTTCTCAAAACCATAATGAGACTGTCAAAGATTTCGGATCCTGGCGAGATGTTTCATCTTGATCCAAACTGTTTGCATAGGCAAGTATTGGCAGTGATATAGTTCATATAATAGAGCCTCTAGCACGTAAATGGTTCTCTTCGGTAAAGTACATTTGCATCTACAGTAGAATCTGTCTTAAGCGGCCATAAAAAGAGGTATCATTATGGGTCTGTAAAGCAGGTGGTAGCTTAATGCAGGTCAAAAGTAATGTATTACTTTTATCCTGTATTAAGCTACCACCTGCTTTTTAAGACTCCTATGTACAATAAATGAATGGCCGCTTAAGACAAGTTCTACTGTGATATAGTTCTGATTCTATAGTTTGTGCCATGGTCCAAACCATAACTGTTCATATTTCAATTAGTTCCATTATAAAAATGTGAAATTAACCCATTTGCTCCCACGATCCCATATATGGGACGTAGACAAACAGTGTAGACTCTGATCAGACGCCGCATAATGCGGCATCTGATCAGAGTCTACACTGTTTGCTGATAGGAATTTCAATATAAAACATAACGAAATTGAAAATCTATGCCAGGCACCTCTTAAATTAAAAATGGACTAATCCAATGTATAAACATGGAAGAATCCACTGGGCGCAAATGGGATAATATGAGTGAGTTGGGGGTTTACGGCACTGCGACACTAAAATTAATGTTTATGACGTCATTATTTCTTACATGAATATTCATCAGGTAAAGCGTTAAGTGGTCGTGGTTATCGGGTTTTATATTTTAACCCTTTAATCCGTGAATATTCATGTAAGAAATAATGAAATTATGAATATTAATTAGATTAAATGTTATAATTCATGGGCACAGAAATGTTTGGCCATTACAAAAACAGTAAAAATCATGTATATATTATATCGTAAGCAAACAGAACAGTCCCTGATCAGACGGCTCCTGAAGGAAGGAGCCGTCTGATCTGGGTCTACTCTATTGGAAAGGCGTATTTATAGAGTAAATGGTTAAGTCATATTACAGGCACGTGCGCCTGCTCTAGTTAACAACACAAGTTGGCCTATCTTGACTAGTTGATCATCCATGCAAGTAGAATGGAGCCACTAAAGCAAAACCGAAAGAATTGACTAACTAGGCAAACTGATCAGTTACATGGGCTAACACATTTTATTGGCTTATTCCAGAGATGAGGACTGATCGTTTGAACTGTGAAAGTTAATTTACTTACGTTTGCTCGATTCCATCTGATTTAGCTCTGATACCCGCGGAGATTTCGGTAAACACTTGTACAAGATACGTTCGATTAAATGTGATTATTTTATCGCCTGCTACACCAATTTTCAAGCACTTTAGGGGAGATTTAGCGCATTATCAAAAGTATCTGATTGAGATGTTGTCGTAAACACTTTTCTATTGCTTTTTGACCATTGTCGTAAAGTAGTCCTTAAAATGGCAGCATTTTGTCCAGTCTCGAGGAAGAGCGATATAAACTAGCCATAAATTCTCCATTGTGTTTAACTCTTTCCCAACATTTTTCGTTTGCAAAAAATGCCATCTGCTACAAATTCTAACAAAAATATTTAAGTTTCTTTCAAATTAATATGACTAGACTATTATAGAGTTTGGATACTGATGAGACCTCGATTTACTTGGGGTCTCGCGTGGGCTCAAATCGCTTGGATACGCTTCATGTGCTCGCCTCTGGCATTCAAAGAGTTGAAGAGGGTAATAAATTTGTGGAAAATGTACTGGTTAACCCTTACAATGATGAATTTTAAATGGACTATTCCAAATTTCAAACAGGTCAAGCGTTTGGTGAATATTTAGGGAATTTTTCTAAAGAAAAAAGCAACATGACAAACAGTGCAGATCCTGATGAGATGGCTCCTCTAGCAGCCCTCTCATCTGGGTCTACACAGTTTGCAAATGCCATTAGTGAGTCGTGTCCCCCCGCACTGTAGAGGTTAAAAGAACGGTATGTACCTTCGATTTTACAACTTGTAAAACGTTTTTTATCATTAAATCCGATTGAAAATTCAACAGTAAAACACGGCGAAACTGTCATTTACAAACGATTAAATGTCGTTTGTCGTGCATTTCTTGAGGGGAATGCAATATCTGGCCCTTATCTGGCCCTAATATCTGGCCATTATCAGGCTAAGTGTAACCTGACTCGCATTTGCAAACAGCTTGGATACAGATGAGACGCCGAGTAACTCGGCGTCTCATCAGGATCCAAGCTGTTTAACACTCGGTGGAAAAAGGTTCCCCTTACCCTGCTAAGCGCAACCTGACTTGCAGTTGAAAACAGCTTGGATCCAGATGAGACGCCGAGGGTAGGTAACCAGCTTGGATCCAGATGAGACGCCGAGGGTAGGTAACCAGCTTGGATCCAGATGAGACGCCGAGGGTAGGTAACCAGCTTGAATCCAGATGAGACGCCGAGGGTAGGTAACCAGCTTGGATCCAGATGAGACGCCGAGGGTAGGTAAGGGTAGGTAACCAGCTTGTACCCAGATGAGACGCCGAGGGTAGGTTCCTATCTATTTAACGCTCAGATGATAGTTACTCGAAATCTTGAACGAAACCAGCAGCAAATAACAAAGAAGTATTCCAAGATGTTCAGCAAACATCACTTTAGGAAGACAATGATTAGCCATTTTCTTTATATAAATGCATTTTTACTCATTTCAGTCATTTGCAAACAGAGTAGACCAAGATCAGACGACTGCTGTCCAGCAGTCTGACTAGTGTCTGCTCTGTTTGCTAATGGAATAGATTTGTTTCTTTAGTTTCTACGATGGCTACAATATTTCACCTTCCCTATTTCATTATAACTATTTTCTCCATGAATATTCAGTAGAATAGGGATAGAAATAGAACAGGGAAAGGGTTAAATTAATAAAGGAAATCAAAATGAGGTGTAGAAACTTGTCTCCATATTCGAAGTTCGTAGTCTGTAGAGGAACATTATGCTACATTTACGAGCGACCCTTGTCCAATACGTGTGAAATGGTGGCAAGATGTCAGTGTTTTATGTGCCAGTACGGTTACTGCTGTCGATACCGCATGCTGGTATGTCATTTAACCTCTTCCCTGTTCTATGTTTATTACAAATTTCAATACCTAATGAATATTCATGTACAAAATAGTTATAAAGAAATATGGAAGGTAGAACATTGTAGACATTTTAGAAAGCAAAGAAACAGATCTATCAAATTCTATTAGCAAACAGAGTAGACCGTGATTAGACGGCTCCTCTAGGAGCCGTCTGATCTGGGTCTACTCTGTTTGCAAATGCGTGAAAACACATTTATATGAGGGAAAGGGTTAACCCTTAATCCTTTCGCTGCCAAACTCTGTCGTCTGCTAACTTTGTCGTCTGCTACAAATTTTCATTCTTTTGATTTTCCTCATTTTTGTTTCAAAAACATAGTAACAGTAACAAACAGTTTGGATCCTGAGTAAATCGGCGTCTCATCTGGATCCAAACTGTTTGCATAGGTAATCACAGATCCGGCATTGGCAGCGAAAGGGTTAATCTGCTGAATAATTAAAACTTTTTGAATATTAATTCAGATCTTTCACCCTTTCCCTCATTTATACGCCTTTTTATGTATTTGCAAACAGAGTAGACCCAAATCAGACGACTCCTGTAGGAGCCGTCTGATCAGGGTCTGCTCTGTTTGTTTTTGACATAGTTTAGATCTGATTCTATAGTTTTTGTCAAAGCAAACAAAAAAACTTGAAAAATTTACATTATAAAGCTTCAGCTAATGAATATTCATGATGTCATTATTTCTTACATGTCAATTTATGACAAACATTGCAGACACTGACTCCCATAGACCCCCCCCCCTCAAACCCGATCTGTGTCTACACTGTCTGCAAAGGTCTTATAAGCTGGGTTCTCACACTTTTTCTGGCTTAACCCTTTCCCTCATATAAACATGTTTTCACGCATTTGCAAACAGAGAAGACCCAGATCAGACGGCTCCTATAGGAGCCGTCTGATCAGGGTCTGCTCTGTTTGCTAGTGGAATTCGAGAGATGTTTCTTTACTTTCTAAAATGGCTACAATGTTCCGCCTTCCACATTTCATTTTAATTATTTTGTCCATTAATAGTCAGTATATAGGTATTGAAATTTGGAATAAGCACAGAACAGGGAAATGGTTAACTCTTATCTCGCTATCCACGACCTGACTCGCATTTGCAAACAGCTTGGATTCAGATGAGACGCCGAGTAACTCGACGTCTCAACAGGTTCCAAGCTGTTTGACACTCGGCGAATTATTTCTCAAAAGCTCGACCCTTTCCCTGTTCAATATCCATGCAAGAAATAAGGACACCATGGATATTTAGTAGCTGTTTTTATAAATGACAAGAAATAAGGACACCATAGATATTTAGTAGCTGTTTTAACATTATATATTTAATCAGGGTAAGGCCTAATATCGACAACCAATCAGATTCCTACTTTATTAAGTTCGTGGTTCAAGTACATGGAATAAAAGTCAACTTTCGACATAACGATCCATTATTTTATGGAGCTCTTGTCCGTCCGTCCGCACGTCCTAAAATCTTACGAGACGCACTGTTTCTTTATTAATACACACAGTGTCGTCAAACTTCATACACATGTTAATAGTAGAACCTGTCTTAACCCTTTCCCTGTTCTATGTTTATTCAAAATGTCAATACCTACTGAATATTCATGTACAAAATAGTTATAATGAAATATCAAAGGTGGAACATTGTAGCCATTTTAGAAACCAAAGAAACAGATCTATCAAATTCTATAAGCAAACAGAGCAGACCCCGATCAGACGGCTCCTCTAGGATACGTGAAAACACGTTTATATGAGGGAAATGGTTAAGCTGCCATTCATTTATTGAACATACGAGTCTTAAAAGGTAGGTGGTTGCTTAATGCAGGGCAAAAGTAATGCAGAAAGCTCCTATAGGAGCTTTCTGTATTTCTTTCAAAACGCATTAAGCAACTACCTGCCTACTGGATGACGTCAAAAGGCGGAGTATAATTATGAGGTAAAAGGTCAAGCTCAGTTTGCTTATGATATAATGTAGATCTATGTGATTCTACAGTAACATTCTAGTGTTCATGCGCCATTTGAAAAATGAACCTAATCAATATTCATGATGTCCTTATTTCTTACATGAATATTCATGGAGTATAGGGTTGATGTAATCATTGTTTTGATAATCTTACGGTCGATAAAGCTACTGACACTGTGCTTACATACATTTACCACTGATTAATTTGAGTCAGTTCTGTGCCTGACAGGTCAGTCCTCTATTAGCTCTCGCCTAATAAAATATACAGAAAAGTGCCAATTTATAAGTCAACGTTCTCTGTACAAAGGCAATTTATTTGCATTACAAGGCGGTCAAGCTGACCAGAGCTGGACTAAAGACGCGTTATTTGGACACTTTATCTTTGCCGCCGATCAGAATCATATTCAAAATGCGCATAATCGCGTATAAATACAATCACACAACTTAACACATCCGAACGTTGGATAATAATCTTCGGGTCAAGCCACTTTGATCAAATCACACATATAAATGTTAACGGCTGTTGTGCTTAGGACAGGACGTGGTAGCTTTGCTTGATCTTCACGGTGGAATTATTCCGCGGATTTACACTCCAAGACACCTTGACGGATTTCACTTGACAGTAGCTAAACCGACAAGGTCTCTTGCATTGTGTTACCCAGTGAAAGACAGTAGAACCCCTCTAAAGCGATCACCTTATGAACAAACATAATTATGTGCAAACATGTGTGTCTTTAACCCTTTCCTGTTCTGTATATAGGCCAAATTTCAATACCTAATGAATATTCATTAACAAAATAGTTTTAAAGAAATATGGAAGGTGGAACATTGTAGACATTTTAGAAAGCAATGAAACCAATCTATCAAATTCTATAAGCATACAGAGCAGACCCTGATCAGACGGCTCCTCTATGAGCCGTCTGATCTGGGTCTACTCTGTTTGCAAATGCGTGAAAACACGTTTATAAATATGAGGGAAAGGGTTAAGAGTATGTCGTTGCTTAATGCAGGACGAAAGTAATGCAGAAAGCTCCCATATGCGTTTTGTTTTCTGCATTACTTTCATCTTGCAACAATCTACCACTTGCTTCTATTACCCTATATTAGACCGCCTTTTGGTGGTCGCATTAGTGGGGGTTCTCTGTACTACCGCCGTTGTTGCGTTGATAGTTTTGGTATGGTGTACAATGTCCAGGGTCTTATGGCAATTCCAACAAAAGTTTTTGGCGAGGAGCGTACAACGAGATCAAGAAAAAAATACGGATAGAAAATATTTAATTGTTTCGCTTTTATTTTCGTGTTGGTATTTTGGGTTTATCACACGTCTGGCCGCCAGAGCGGCTCCACGCGACTTATACCGCCATGTCGCCTTTTGTACCGCGGGGATTGCGAGAGGAGTTTTAGCTCCCGGCTTTAATCCGATCTAAATAGTTCAGTCAAGTGACGGGTAATCCGCTAAGTGTTTGTTTGTTGACACAAGAACCGAATACATGGTCTACAGAGTTGGTGTGGGGAGAAGTGCAAGGATGACATAACAATACACATCTTTATACCATCCCATTATCCCTTTAACTGCAAACAGAGATGACCCAGATCAGATGGCTCCCATAGGAGCCCGTCTGATCAGGAACTGCTCTGTTTGCTTATGGAATTATACTGATCTGATATTTTACTTTCTGAAATGTCCAACTATTTCAATGTTCAGCAGTTCAGTGAATGAATGTTCATGAAATCATGGGTTCTTTTGTATATATTTATCAGCTAAATGGTTACATTTTTGTGGCGTACCTCTTAGCGATAGCAAAAGAGCTAATTCTTCATTAACCTTTTACTCCATGAATATTCATGCAAGAAATAATGACATCACGAATATTACTTAGATGTTTTATACTGCATATGAACACAGGAACTTTGGCCATGACAGAATTTGCAGATTTAGGTCTTTATTATTTTAACCCTTCGCTTGCTATTCACGTCAATATACCTACCTGTAAATAGTGAAGACCCAGATGAGACAGCTCCTGCAGGAGCTGTCTCATCAGGGTCTGCATTATTTACAAGTTGATTGTGCAACCAATGCACTCCACAGCAGTGATTGCACAGCGAAATACTTGTACACAGTGAATATATATGTAATTATACATCAGGGCATGGGTAAAGAAGGAGAAATGTATTTTAAAATTCAGCAAGCGAAGGGTTAACAGCAAAAAGAACACACACTGGTTAGACGGCTTCTACAGGAGTCGCCAGATGTTAGTCTACTCTGCAATTACTTTAACCCTTTACTCCGTAAGTATGCCTTTCTTCGCCTTGGCAAACAGCGTAGACCCAGATCAGACGGGATCAGGGTCTGCTCCGTTTGCGTATGACATAATATACATGTTTATATGATTCTACAGTTTCTGCCATGACCAAAACTTCCCGTGGCCGTGTGCTTTTATAACAATATAATTAATATTCATTATGTCATTATTTATTACATGAATATTCATGGAGTAAAGGGTTAAAATTGCGTACATGAGTGTGAGGTACATGTATATAGTGAACAAGTTCTTCGCACGTCAAAAACTTGTATAACATTATATTGGTAATAACAATTGAAAACAATGTCAAATGTATGCCGTTAGGGACACACAGAAGTATTAACCCTTTCCCTCATATAAACGTGTTTTCACGCATTTGCAACAGAGTAGACATAGATCAGACGGCTCCTAGAGGAGCCGTCTGATCAGGATCTGCTCTGTTTGCTAATAGAATTTGATAGATATGTTTCTTTACTTTCTAAAATGTCTACAATGTTCCACCTTCCAAATTTCATTATAACAATTTTCTCGATGAATATTCAGTAGGTAATTAAGCTTGGAATAAATATAGAACAGAGAAAGGGTTAAACTGAGGGTCTTACTACATGATAATAAAAAATCTGTTTATCATATAAAAGAGGAGAAAAGAGAGACTTCGAGAAGCACAAAAGCACTTGTAAACTGCATTACTGTAGCAATACAAAAAGTAAGTATAAAAGCGAACATTTTGCGACACTACAACAAAAGTTTTGTAGAGGCATATACACTAGGGGATTTTGACCCTGGCAAAAATGTAGAATCAGACCTATATCATCCCACAGGCAAACAGGACAGACTGTCATTAGACAACTCCCAAAGAACGAAATTAGTGTGCCACATCAGGCATTTTGGTTTTCAACAGTTGAGAAAATGAATAATACATGGTGTATTATCAATTTTAAGTCATAGACATGTAGTAATTCACCCTAAGCGTCTCTTAATTGACCCATTCCCGCCTAGACTATTTTTAGAAATAAATCTATCGAAAAGGAGCTTTTAAGGATTTTTAAAAAATTATATTCTTTTGAAACCATTGTGATGAATAGAGCATTTGCTCCTATGGAGCAAATGCAATATTTATCACAGTAATTTGCAGAGGCGTCAAAAGGCGTCAGTAGGAGGGAATGGGTTAATTAATGTAATAGAATTAACTTATACAAATCGCACCTTTTGGAAGGGTATACCATACAATGTTTGGGTGCGTTTTGTCCACAATGTAGGCACATGCAAGCCTCTGCGTGAGGGACAAAAGGTCAGATTTTGGTCTGTTCTGTTTGGTATGTTGGATAAAGAAACATTTCAGATACAGACGCGTGTCAAATAGTATGAAACCTGATCAGAAATCTCGTTCTAAACGTGATTTGCCTAACCGTTTGTAAATGCATAGGATACACAAGTCAATGGAATGGTTTGATTACGGCAACACCTCTGTACAGCGACCACTAAAACAAATATAATTATATGCCTAGGAGAGGAATTTCATAAGCTCTTAGCTTTCATTCCAATCCCTCTTAGAATCTATGTAAATTGATGCATGTTGTATATTCCAGTAATAAAATATGTTTAAACCAAATATAATTATGGATATTAACCCAATCCCTCGTAGGCTAGTTTAAGACCCAAATCCTCAAGGGCTATTTTTTTCAGACCCAACCTCTTTGAAGAAATCTACTGAAAAGGAGCATTTACTAGAGCAAAGGAACCTTTAGAATTGTGTAGTTTTGCGAAATGGAACCCTTTCTCCTATGGAACAATGGTTTCCAAAAGTGGCTTTTACAGAAGCGTCAAAAGGCGTCAACATGAGAGAAAGAGAAAGGTAAGCGGTATCGGTAGTTTAACGCAGGACGAAAGTAATGAAGAAAACTTTCAGACAGGAGCTTTCTACATTACTTTCATCCTGCATTAAGCAGTAAATTATTTAAATCCTTTTCCTCATGGATAAGTATGCAATAATCACGTCATGAATATTCTTCGACAGAGTTTTAATAATAGTTTCTAAAGAATTTGATAATGACAGAAACTTTAGAATAAGTACTGTAAATTCCATAAGCAAACCAAGCAGATCCTATCCAGATGGCTACCACAGGAGCGATATGATCTGGGTCTACTCTGTTTGCAACGGCGTAAAAAGCCTATCTATCTGGTAAAGGGTAAAGACCGGAATGTTTATATATCAAGTGGTCGTTTTTTTTAATCCCAATAAGTTCAAACTAACATCGCATTTCTGACAAATTGAGTGCATGTATTGCTTATACATTCCAATATCGTTACACTTTGGTTGACATACACCAATGCTTTATTGTTGCAAATATTCAGATTTCATACCATTTGCAATTTGATTAACGGCAATTAATAAGCATCCATTACAAATTATGAAACGTTATGAAAACTTTTCAAATATAAAAATGAAACTTCTTGCTTGAGGCATAGTAACATTACGACTTTGAATGAGACTTATTTACATGGAGACACTCTGGCACCAATATATCGAGTACTGCCGTATACTAGAATGTTGTCTTCAGTTCCGCATCAGCTGATCGCTTTATGGACACAGACAGATATTGGTGCTTAATCCTTTAGCCTGTCGAGAAAACTATTTTTACACAATTCCTCACCCATTACATTTTCAAAATTCAAGTTATAACCAGTTTGTATATCAAAATGTAATCAGGGTGTCAAACAGTTTGGATCCTGATGAGACGCCGAGTTACTCGGCGTCTCATCTGGATCCAAACTGTTTGCAAATATAATCATGGATCCACCGACGACAGGCTACATGTTAATATCAAAAACGTCTCCAGACTTCTTCGACTCTTCCTGAAATTTCTGTTTTAAGTGGAACTCCCGGTAACCCTCGGCGACTTTTCCCCCCGAAAATTGAAAGCGCGCATGAGTGGGAAGCGTAAAATCTATGTTGACCCCATAATGAATGTTTTCTTCACCGAGTGCTTCCTCAGTCGACGGCAAAGCATTATGGGTGGAAAAATGAAAGCTACCTCATGAATTTATATTCACGGTCGAGTTGGACAAGGTCGGAATATATTTCCATTTCTATTTGCAAGAATTCGAACTGTCAAAACAAGTAGGGTCGGCGGCGGAGAATCCAATTGCATCGACGTCATGAGGCGCGTAATGGAGGGCCTATTTGATTATTGCAAATGATTACATCCCTACGAATTTCCATTTCATTAGAACTTGTTCCCAATAGGATTTACACGACTTAATCAATTTCAAGACAATTTCGAATAAGACTTATTGGGTTCTTATTAGAAAGACTCTCAAAAATGGCGGACAAAGCCTTGGTAATTTTTTGGACCTCGTCTTGCAGTTGTGTTCGCTTTGATAAGGCGTGATACGACTGCCTGCGATACACTGATTTGATTCTCTTAATGTTTTCTGTATAAACTCCAAATACTGTCGCCGTTGTATGACGATACTATGTATATAACCCTATTGTTACCAATTACATACCATTCACCAATGTGAGATAGACCACAATGGTTTTAAAATCAAATTGTTTTGGATTACCTTACATTGTCTGGTTGTCTCTTCGAGTTTCTGCGTCAGCAACGTTTTACAGTCAGCGAAGTAAATACAACGAAATACATTAAACCTGTGTACAGCAACTACCCAATATGAGCTATTTAGGTAGATGGTAGCTTAAGACAGGACGAGAGTCATACAGAAATCTCCTCTAGGAGTTTTCTGCATAACTATCGTCCTGCATTAAGCAACCACCTCCTCTACAGCGACTACCCAAAATGAGCTTCATGTATTTAGACAGGTGGTAGCTTAATGCAGGAGGAAAGTTATGCAGAAAGCTTCTTAAGAAGCTTTCTGCATTACTTTGGTCCTGCAAAAAAGCAACCACCTGCTCTTATAGACTCCAGTATTTATTTATAATATGATCGTTATAGGCAGGTTCTTGTGCACTCGTATGTGTATATTGCACTATTCGTTATTTTGTATATTGTATGAAATGCTTTTGTTCTAGGGCCTCAATGTAGGTTAGTCATTATGACTAATTGAGCTACCCTCGTTAAACAAAGTATTTAATTCATTCATTTCATTCGCTTAGTTTTATTGTTACTCATTTTTTTAGTTTGCTCTTGAATGTTTTTATCGTTTGTATGCTAGACATTATTTGTCTCCATTAATACAGAAAATCAGAGTGAATCAACCAGCTTTAATCTGGATGAGACGCCAATTGCTTTGGTGCTTCATCTTAAAAGCAACTGTTTGTACGGTATATCCGCTAAATAACACCTAGCGTTTTAAATAGCCTTTCATTTCGATCCCATGCATATGTACAATAGCTGGTGAATATACGTTACCACACAGCGTCTGATCGTGGTTGGACCCAATGTCATTGCGATATCGGGCCAACTTTGCGCTGACGTCTTGTGGGATCTGGGTAAAACCTTGAAATATTATAGACCCTATGCTAACCATTAAGTAAAACTTTCATTCTACCAGTAACCATATGTATCTTTAAAGATGTATGTAGCTTTTACTAGATTGTTTTTAATGTGCTTGTATATATGTTACTGTTGAGGGCCTCATGGAAGATTGATTTTATCAAATGAGTTCTCTCGTTAAATAAAGTCTTTATTATTATTATTATTATTATAAAAATGGCCTAAGAATACAGTAAATTATCGATTATTCGAACACTCAAATACATATCATTATCGATCTTTAAGACAGATGGCAACTTAATGCAGAGTGAAAGTCATGCAGAAAGCTCCTCTAGGAGCTTTCTGCACGACTTTCACCCTGCATTAAGCTGTCACCCGTCTAAAAGGGTCTAAATTCTTCTTTATTAAAACTTCGAATTATCGAGATTTTACTGTATATAACACATGTGCATAATGGATAGATCATATAACCGAAACTAAGATACTAAGGCACATCGTCTCCATTCTAGAATTACAATATTCGTAAACCAAGAGGACCATGATGGTCTTATATCACCCTACTGGGTACCATCAATCCAGCTCATATAATGAATGATCAATGTATTATGACATTCTCTTAACCCTTTGCCTGTTCAATAGAAATCATCAATATTTATTAGCAGAAGTTTTATAAGGCAAACTTTTCAAGGACACTTTTAGTTTTTGACAAAAACTTTAAAACCAGATCTATGTCATGTCAAAAGCAAACCGAACAGACCCTGATCAGACGGCTGCTATAGGAGCCGTCTGATCAGGATCTACTCTGTTTGCAAACGTGAAAATTAATGTTTAATTTTTTCTAGCTTCAGAGACATGCTTACACAGGGGACCGGGACAGTTTACAAAAAAATGATAGCGGGACCATTCCTGTGAAATCTGATTAAGTTGGGAGCAAATGCCATTTAAGGAAATTGTTGTTTAAACTCTATTCTTAGCTCTTGCAATTTAACTGAACGAACTTTTATGTGTATCTTTTATCGAAGATTACGTGTCCATCATTCCTCGGAAATTAAGCCAAGCTACGGAGAGATTCGGTACCATAGTTGAATCTGTGCGTACAATTTTAACACATTTCCCCCCTAGTGACGCATTTTTGCGCCTCTATGAAATTCACATTGTGAAACCATTGTGATAAATAGAGCATTTGCTCCTATAGGAGCAAATGCTCTATTTATCACAATGGTTTCAAACTATAAAATTCTAAAATTGTCATTTTCTCTGGTTAATGCTCCTTTTCGGTAGATTTATTCAAAAGGGTTGGGTCTAAAAATAGCCTATGAGGTAATGGGTTAAACAGTTTGTGCCCATGTAAGACTCCGAACAACGCGAATAAATCAGGACAATTTGGATCCAGATGAGAACAGCAATGGAATTTATTTGGATCCAAATTGTTGCAAAGGTCTGTGAGACATCACCTATGAGCCACAGTATACAAACAGAGTTTCTTTCCAGCCACCATCACTCTCTGGAACAAAGTTCAACCAGTCAGTCGCTGAAGTCTTCAAGTAATTCCTGGGAGGTCATCATCACCTTTACTAGGTTACCCGGCATGTATACAGTAAAATTTCTTTAAACCGGAATTTTAACGAAGAGCAATTTAGGTCTTTTTAGGCAGGTGGATGCTTAATGCAGGGTGAAAGTCATGCAGAAAGCTCCCAAAGGAGCTTTCTGCATGACTTTCAACCTGCATTTTAAATTAATTTGCAACCCGTCTGAAAGACCGGTATTGATACTTATTTTAACGTCCGGTTTAGAGAGGCCTCACTGTACACACAGCAAGACAATCAACCACAAGACAGTCAGGGAAACAGTCTTCCCGTGCTGATAGTCTAAGAGCTTGTAGACGGGAACGTTACCTGGTCTGGACAGCATTCCACACGAACTGTATGGTGGCGGAACTACAGCACAAGCCCTCCAATCTATTTGTAAGAACTTCTTAGTTTAAGAAGCTACAGACCAAAAGAAAAAGAGTAAGTCTGTAGTGGATTCAGTCACTGGTCATACCCTTACCAAAGAAAATACCAGAACTAAAGTACGATCAGCTTAACCTTTTATCTAATACAAACGTTTTTACACCCTTTTTGCAAACAGAGTAGACCTAGCTCAGACGGTTCCTGTAGGAACCGTCTGGTCCAGGTCTACCCTGTTATATGAACCATGATTCTACGGTTTCTGGTAATACCAAAGCAGCACGTGTTCATGTGCCATCATGGAAATTCAGATAAGTGTTCCTAAATGTACTGAATGTATTTTTTACATGAATATGCATCAGGGAAGTAGTTGATCAGTCATCCAAGCAAGGTCATGCTGAAAATAATGGCTGTCTTACCGGGATCCAAATTAATTGCAAATAGGGTCACGTATTTGCCGATAACAATAAACTATTGAGTTAGTTTTGTTGTGAAAGAAACACATTTTTGTGTGATATCAAATGACCGAAAACATATTGAAGATTTAGAATAGACGACAGCGGGAACTTTAATAACCAAAGGGAAACAACTCGCACCATAATTATTTAGTGACCATCAATATGCAAATACAGCAGAACTTGTCATAAGCGGTCATTTATTCATTGAACGTGTCCAAAAGCAGATGGTTGCTTAATGCAGGGTAAAAGTAATGAAGAAAACTCCAATAGGAGTTTTCTGCATTACTTTTGACCTGCATTAAGCTACCATCTGTTTACAGAGCCATAATTATACCTCTTTTTGATGACCGCTTAGGACAGATTCTAATGTACATGTAAACTAGACAGCTCAATTTGCATTTACATGTACTAGTTAAAGTCATATGCATGGTTCCGTCCAAATGTCTTACTTCACAGCTAAACTCTATCTTACTGGTATTCAAAATCGCATCAGAGAGATGGATTCTAGTATGTCTAGATTTGGCGGAGAAATGTGGAAAACATGAACAATATTTCATACAAATGTGCATCCTTCATTTATACGTTTTTGTTATTGTAGCATTGCATTTCTTTATTTTGACTCAGAAAAAAAGTATTTTTCCGAGTTCAATGCGTGATCATTTATTGCACCGTGTTGTGACTTCTCGACGGAGTAAACGAATCGGAACGCTGCTATTTAGGTAACCCCTGTCTTAAACGGCCATTAAAATGACCAATCATGGGTTTGTAAGGCAGGTGATAGCTTAATGCAGGTAAAAAGTAATATAGATGGTGTTCGGCAGATGGTAGCTTTATGCGGGTCAAAAGTAGGCCTAATGCAGAAAGCTCCTATAGGAGCTTTTTGCATTACTTTTGACCTGAATTAAGCTACCACGTGCTTTTTAAAGACTCATATGCTCAATAAATGAATGGCCGCTTACGACAGGTTCTACTTTAACAACAATCGATTGTTAGAAAATTCATTTCCGACAAACTGTGCTCAAAGGGAAACAATTAGTACTATAAACGCGTCCCAGAATAATCTAAGGGAACTAACTCCTACTGGAAATACCTAAATACATGTACAGTGATCATTTAACCAGATTTGCTCACCCTTTTGAAGATGAATTGTCTGTTACCTTTCTAGTAATGAAATTACGAAACTTCTCTAGGTGTTCAATATGTTTGCCATCCTCATAACATGTACAAGAGTGCTACAGTTAACAATGCGGAAAACGAGTCAATAATGTTCTTTGTAAACAGTGTACACCCAGAGGAGCCCTCTCATCTGCACTGTTCGTCAGATTACACCTTTCTTTAGAAAACGTTCTTACCTAAATATTCACCGTAATCTTGACCTGCTTGAATTTTGGAATAGTCAATTATGAAATTCAGCACATGAGGTTCTAGGTGACACTTAATCACTTAAAATGCATTTTTTGTCATTCAAAATCCTCCAGCAAGTGTAAGCCTTTCATATTGAGTGGACTGTGAAGTAAAAAAAACACTAATCTAATCAAATAGGCAGTGTCGCGTTTAAACAAAGATCAAGGTCAAGAAGCCGTTCGGATGCTGATGATCGCAAGTTCGCAGCGTAACGTTACAAATCATCTGCACAAAATCCCTATCTCTAGGCGGTTTGATCGTCTGCGTACCACGGGTACAATGAACGACCGTCCTCGACCGGACCCACTCCGTGTAACGCCACGTCGTGATGTGATGACGCTTTTATATAAGGTCGTCACACTTACGTCACACGTTCCAGACACCCGAACACACTGTCAGGAATTTAAGAGGACCTAATAACATCAGACCGTGTGCACGAACTATGTGTCAAACAGGCTCCGAAACGCCAGAATTAGAGCAGGACAACCAAACGCAGGTTTGCCGTTAACCACAGGTGCCATTGGCATGCTATGTCTCAACAACAACTCCATCACAAATACATTACTTTTTTAATCACATGCCACAAGTATCTAAAACATACCAAAAGATAGTTTTCTGACCAAACTCAAACATTTTTGTGGATGAACCCATCAATTCTTGAGCAGATTTCCGCCGGAGTTGAATACCTTTTACTTATTATATATATAGTGCAGTGGTGTTCGCCAAAAACATTCTTTTGTTCATTTTTTTTTTTTTGGTTGGGTCAGAAAACTATATTTTGGTATGTTTTAGATACTTATGACATGTGATTAAAATATATTTGTGATGGAGTGGTTGTTGTTGTGACATAGCATGCGAAGGGCACCTGTGCCGTTAACAAGACCTCGACGTCATCATCGCATGGAAGTCAACCGTTTTGGAGGTTATGATAACCTTTACAGTTTGGATCCAGTTGAGAAGCCGTAACTCACCAGAATGTAAAATGTTTAGCACTGTGGACTTTAAAGCCCATACTGCATTGATACACATGTAAGAAGTAACTACGTCATGCATAAGAATCATTTTTATCATGGCATATGAACACTGGGAATTTTGGCCACGGCAGAAACTCCAGTCATATCTATATTATTTCATAAGCGAACAAAGCAGACCCAGATCAGACGACTCTTATATGAGCTGTCTGATCTGGGTCTACTCTGTTTGCAAAGACAAAGAAGTGTGTATTTATGGAGTAAAGGATTAATTATAAGATATATAAATGGAGGAAAACCAAAGAACAAACACTTTGTTAGTAATTTTTATATATATATTTAATATCATGTTCTGCTTATCTTTATGATACCCTACGATACTCACCAACCAAGATAACAAAAAGCCCTTTAACCCTTTACTTAATGAATATTCATGTAAGGAATAAAAGCATTTTAACCCTTCGCTTGCTGAATTTTAAAATACATTTCTCCTTATTTACCCATGCCTTGTTGTATAATTACATATATCTTCACTGTGTACAAGTATTTCGCTGTGCAATCACTGCTGTGGAGTGCACTGGTTGCACAATCAATTTGTAAATAGTGCAGACCCTGATGAGACAGCTCCTGCAGGAGCTGTCTCATCTGGGTCTTCACTATTTACAGGAAGGTATATTGACATGAATAGGAAGCGAAGGGTTAAAACAGCATATGAAGAAAGGAAGTTTTGGCTATGGCAGAATCTGTAGAATTATATCTATATTTATCCATAAACAAACAGAGCAGACCCTGATCAGAAATCTAGAGCCATCTGATCCAGGTCTACTTTGTAAATACATGTATGAACATATGTGTACTTATAAAGCAAACAGAAAAGACCTAGATCAGATGGCTCCTGTAGGAGCTCTCTGATCAGGGTCTGCCCAGTTTGCTTATGATATAATATAGATCCCATTCTACAGTTTCTGCCATGGCCAAAACTTCCCGCGTCCATGTGCTATTGTAACAATTAGTCTAATTAATATTCATGTGTCACTATATCTCAAATGAATATTCATGGATTAAAGGATTAAGGACCCTATGTTTTAATTCACATAACCAACAAGAGAGGTCAAGATTGACACTGACAATTCATTCTACAAAAAATTGCCCATTTGTCAAAAAAGCCCTGGATCATAATACAATGTATAAAGTAAAGAAAATTAATGCCATGCAAAATGGTAGAGAATCAGATCTGCAATATTTAACCCTTTACTCCATAATACGCCTTTCTACGCCTTTGCAAACAGAGTAGACCAAGATCAGATCCGTCTGTTCAGGGTCTGCTCTGTTTGCTTATGCCATAATATAGATCTAATTCTACACTTTCTGTCTTGGTTACTTATTTGTTTGTTCAAGTGTTTTATTAAAAATACAGCTAATTAATATGCATAATGTCATTCTTATATGAATAGTCATGGAGTAAAGGGCTACGCCAACAGACAGCCCCTACAAGAACTGTCTGATCTGGGCCTGCTCTGTATGCAAAGGTGTAAAGACAGGATTATCACATAAAGGGATAATCCTGGTATCACTACAAGTCCTATCTTCAACTTATGTACATGTTTAACCCTTTCCCTCATATAAATGCTTTTTCACACCTCTGCAAAGAGAGTAGACCCTGATCAGACAGCTCCTGTAGGAGCACTCTGATCAGGGTCTGCTCTATTAGCTTATGCATTTATAATAAATTTGACACTATAGTTTCTACCAATATCATAATATGCCATCACAAAAATTCAGCTAATAAATATTCACGATGTCTTATTTTCCCCATGAATATTTAATAGGGAAAGGGTCAAGTAGAAATTATTGCACTGTATTCATTAAAAAGCACTAGCCGTTTTATCTGCTTTGAACTGTGCAAAAGCAGACACTGATAGGAAGTAATAATGATCAATCAGACAGAAAAAAAATGCTAGAATTTTCAGATTATTGGTACTCGGATTAATGCAGGTATTTTTAATGACATTAAATAGAATTTGAGTCGGGGCTTGAAAACTCCCACAGAATAAGCAAGTGTCTCGGAAGAACAAAATGTTGAAATAACACTGTTATACTCTACGTAGAACCTCTCATAGGCCAACACTTAATAAACATGGGTGATTTTAAAAGGTGGTTGTTTTATGCAGGTTAAAAGTAATGAAAAAACTCCTATGGGAGCTTTCTGGATAACTTTAATCCTGCATTAAGCTAATACCTGCCTTTAAGAGTTCTATTTGTTTTGGATGGTGGCATTAAAGGGGTTTTAACCCTCGACTCCATGTAAGAAATACTGATATCATCAATATTAATTAGATTTACCGTTATAATAGCATATGGCCACATGAGTTATTTATGCCATAGCAAAAAACTGTAGAAATAATCTATATATCATAGGAAAACAGAGCAGACCTGATCAGATAACTTCTACCAAAACCATCTGATCTGGGTCTACTCTGTTTGCAAAGGCGTAGAAAGGCATATTTATGGAGTACAGGGTTAATTTACTTCACTCAACAAATTGCACAGACCAACAACCATAATGGCAAACTATCAAGAAGCTGACTCAAATATAACCCCAGACTTCAAACGTCACTTTCTGGGGAATAATAAGGCGTCCGCTTTACCTTCATTATGAATCAAGCAACCATTTGGTTTAAACACTTATGTGTTTCAAACACTAAGTGTCCATTAACATCAGGTTCTGCTGTGCAATGGAGTCAATCCATAACACACCTTTTCTTGTACCACAGATCCAATTTAAACAGCCAGGCCCAAGTTTTCAGCCGGTCAAGTCAAGTTATAGTTAGTACTGGCAAAGGCATGGAGATTTCCCATCTGGCTTAAGCCACTCTGTATGTGGTTGATATGGATTTCTACATTGTTCTTGAATGAACTGAAACACACATAGCAATGAAATAATTACACTGTTAAATAGAGGCAAAAGTATTTAAATTGGGAAAACAGTTTTGATCAGATGAGACTTTAAAAACTGAATAAGATTATAATCTTAGCATACAGTAGAACGTGTCTTAAGCAGCCATAAAAGAGGTCTAATTATGGACCTGTAAGGCACGTGGTAGCTTAATGCAGGTCAAACATAATGCAGAAAGCTCCTATAGCAGCTTTCTATGTTACTTTTGTCCTGCATTAAGCAACCACCTGCTTTTTAACACTTCTGTGTTCAATAAATGACTGGCCACTAGGTTCTACTGTATATGGAAAAACAACTACAACTACAACATTTTATTGCATTAAACATACAACGACGTTTATAGCAAATTCAATATTGCAAAGATAAAGGACACATAGTTTACAGAGAAACAAAAATACATAATTAAATACATGTATAGAAAAACAAATAGCGTAAATTTCCCATCAAAAATTACTTATGACATCAGACTCTAATCAAGTTTGCATTATAAATGAATTTTGCCAAATTATTTAGTGTTGATTTTGAGGTATTTGATAATAATGAAACAGGTTTATTTATGTTGGGCCATGAACAGTAATATGGTTTAAAGTACCTTTTCCTCAGTTCCCTAAATTTCGGACAGATAAGTAAAAAGTGATATTCGTTTTCTATCCTTTTTAAGTTGCAATTGTTGCATATGCGTTGATCACGAGTAATATTTGTGTAACGACCTGTTTCTATATTTAAATCATGTGAGGATGTTCTAAATCGAGTTAAAGCTATTCTGTATTTGTTTTCTGAAAACAGCAAGACAGGCAGACTGATTGGCCATTTACTCAATGAATATTCATGTAAGAAATGATCAGTGTAGGAATATTAATTGGCTGTTCAATGAATTAATGGCTGCTTAGAACAGGTGCTACTGTAATTCATTCGGCCCAGAAAAAGTTAACAACTTTGAGATAACAAATACAAATGCACTGGAGGAACATTTTTCTCATAACAGATAACTGACAAAAAGACTATGACAGTACACTACAATTTTCAGAACTTCAATAAAAGGTACATATGTAGTTTCACCTGAAAGTATATGTTCAAAAGAGAGTAGTATTTTGTTTCCATATTGTTCTGCAGCTAATCTTGTATCATTTCCTACAAATTTTCATTGAGCCAATCAGACTCTTTCCAGAGACAAACACAGTAAAGTGGTCCATATACATGTAGTCACTACTTAACCTAATGCATATTCATACAAGAAATGACTGAATACTAATTGGCTGAATTTTCATACTCGCCATTAACCCATTACCTCATAGGCTATTTTTAGATACAACCTCTTTGAATAAATCTACCAAAAAGGAGCATTAAGTAGAGAAAAGGAAAAGTTTAGAATTGTGTAGTTTGAAACCATTGTGATAAATAGAGCATTTGCTCCTATAGGAGCAAATGCTGTATTTATCACAATGGTTTCACAAAGTGATTTTTATAGAGTCGTCAATATTAGGGAATGGGTTAATGGCATTTGGTCCATCAAGAATAACACTGACAAGGCAGAACCTAAGGAATCAGATGTATTTTACACAATAAGCACAGAGAGTAGACCCTGATCAGACAGCTCCAACAGGAGTTTTCTAACCTGGGTCTACTCTGTTTGAAAATGTGTAAATAAGCATCTTTATCAAGTAAATGGTTAATCTAAAGGCAAATCTGTCATTATACATGTTAACATTTTGGATCCGTATCAGAGGTCCAGATAAGATGTGTACATTTAAACATCTTCAAGAATAGCTCCTTTATTTCTCCACCAAACCCTATACCGTGACCAGTCTTTAGACTACTCTCTTCGAGACAATTCTATAGAGTGGTCGCAGTATAGGGTTTGGTGGAGAAATGACGATTTTAGTATTTTGGTATGCACCTTTGCCTGCAGCTCTGCATATGAGAAACAGGAAAATCATCGCAATCCAAACTACTTGACAATTGATCATGTTTTTGTACAGAAAGGCAACAATTACGAGCAATGAAATTTTGCCCCAGCAGGATAAAGGTTAACCCTTCGCTTGCTATTCACGTCAATATACCTACCTGTAAATAGTGAAGACCCAGATGAGACAGGAGCTGTCTCATCAGGGTCTGCACTATTTACAAGTTGATTGTGCAACCAATGCACTCCACAGCAGTGATTGCACAGAGAAATACTTGTAAACAGTGAAGATATATGTAATTATACAACAGGGCATGGGGTAAAGAAGGAGAAATGTATTTTAAAATTCAGCAAGAGAAGGGTTAATACAGACTCAAGACAAGACTTGACATATGCTACACTTACTTGATATTGTTGGCATCCAGGTTATTTCGGATTTCATTCAGTGTGTCTTGTAGAGATTTAAACTCAAATGAGTTCAACTCGTTCTCTGAGAATGTCTAAAAATGAGTATAAATAGTATTAACAAGAGTGTTCGGAGGAACACGTGTGTCACCTGCTCGCAGCTGACACAAAACCTATTGTTAATATGAATAAAGGGAAATAACTAAAAAAATATTGATGCTAGAGTTGTGGCCCTTGTGCATGACACTTCCTGTCATCATGTTTGTTCCATGTGTGAAATTTGAAAGCTCTATAATGATTAGTTTAGAAATGACAGCAAAAAAAAGAAAGTGTGATGGACAGACGGACGGACAGACAGACAGACGGACGGACAGACAGACAGACGACTAAAAAGTGATCCCTAAGTGACACACTGCCTCTCGGCAGGTGACACAAAAATACTTATAGACAATAAATCTACTTTTATAATTGTAATGCAAACTTAAGTCTAATGTTGCATTCCTAATGACAAAATTTTGCACAGCCCCCTATGTCCTCTTGTACAGGTAATCAAGCCACAAAATAGTAAAACCTTTCATAAAAAACTATTTCTATAAATTACAGTTGAACTTTGATATCTCAAACTCTGATAACTCGAACTTCGGGATAACTCAAACAAAAAGTTTAGTCCTTCCAAAACTTACAATACAGAGTTACTCTAATAATGAATCTCTACATATAACTAGAAACACATGTGACAGCTTAATACAGGTCTAAAGTAATGCTGAAAGCTCCTGTAGGAGCTTTCAGCATTACTTTAGACCTGTATTAAGCTGTGGCCTTGAGAAATTGTTCAGATTAGAAATCGGATGACACGAACTTCTGTTAACTCGAACTAATTTGTATGGTCCCTTGAAGTTTGAGTTATCGAAGTTCAACTGTAATATCTAATGGCAACCACATTTATGAGAATATGCCATGGTGTTGTTAAACTTTCAAGAAACAAAGAAGAGAGAGAGATGGAAAAACAGCAAGATAGACAGTCTCAATAACCATTTACTCCATGAATATTCATGTAGGAAATAATGACTGCATGAATATTAATTGGCTGAATTTTTTAAATGGCATATGAACACAGGAATGCGCCATGGCAGAAACTGTAGAATCAGATCTACATTGCTCTTTAAGTAAACAGAGCAGACCCTGATCAGATGGCTCCTATATGAGGCGACTGATCGGAACCTACTATGTTTGCAAACAAGTTGAAAAGCATATCTATGGAGTAAAACGGTAAATATCTTCAATCTATAATAGACTCACCTTAATTTGTAACATGAGGGAAGTAAGTTTGCTAACCATATCCATCAATGAATCATTTTTGGTAACTCTCTTGTTGTGTAACATGTTCTGAAACAAGATTTCAAACATCTAGAGTCAGATCAAATGTAAGACCATATTCATCCTAAACACGTGGACACAAACTCTCCCCTCTCCACAGATCTGTAAACCTCAATAAGTACATTTAAACCCCCCTTTCCTTCATGAATATTTATGTAAGAAATAATGGCATCATGAATATTAATTAGATTATTTTTATAATGACACATGGACAGAGGAAGTTTTGACCATGGCAGATTCTGTTGGATTATATCTATATTATGTCATAAGCAATTGGAGCAGACCCTGATTAGACAGCTCATATAGGAGCCGTCAGATCTAGTTCTACTCTGTTTGCAAAGGTGTAGAAAGGCGTATTTATGGAGCAAAGGGTTAACACTGTTTTAATCATTTAAAATGTAAGTAATGGAGTAGCAAATATTGAAGACCCTTGAAAACTGCTACCTCAGAAACAATTTCATCTTGGTTTACACTAATTATTTGACTAAATATTAAATGTAACTAGACTACTGATAAGGAAGGGCCCCCCCGCGTAAGAGGTATCGCATACGCCTGCATACTGTAAGCCTGATTTTCCTAACGCAGACCTGCAGCAGCATAATTAAATATGCATGCAATTTGCTTAACTGGGTACTCTTTGCAAGGTACTTGAATAAAAAGCATATAGTGAGCAAGTTTGATAGAAATCGGACCAATCTTTCAGAAGATATGTCAACCAGATTGTATCATCATCAATAAATATATGCAGAATATGCCAATCACAGAACCCATACCGTAACGAGGTAATTAGATATCAAGTACACTGAGCAAGTTTGGTGAAAATTGGAACATTCCTTCAGGAGATATTACACGGAAACCAATCGGCTTATCTGAGTGCAGCAGCCTAAGTGAAAATGCCTGAAATTTTAAAACAAGAGGGCCATGAGGCCCTGAAGCGCTCACCTGAGATAACCCCAGGGGCGGGGCCATTTTTGACCACAAGAAATCATGTGTACAACCTTGGTAGAGAACCACTAGGCAAAGCAGTATGCCATTAATTAAAGGTCTAAGCCTTATGGTTTCATAGAAAAATAATATTTTATATTCTACCCATGAAAAACTGATTAGCCCTGAGGCAGGGCCAAGTTTCGCCCAGTGGTCAGGGTCGTAAGTTAAACATTTTTGACAGAGGACCACAAGCCACAGCTACATATTTGTAGAGGACCATTAGATCATGTTACATACCAAATATCAATTGTCTAGGCCTTACAGTTTCAGTAGATTTTTAAAGATTTTCCAATGAAAAACTGATAAGCCCTGGGGCGGGGCCATTTTTGGCCCGGCGGTCATAATTTGAACAATATTTGTAGAGGACCATAAGATCATGCTACATACCAAATATCAAAGGTCTAGGCCTTACAGTTTCAGAGAAGAAGATTTTTAAAGATTTTCCTTTGAAAAACTAATAAGCCCATGGGCGGGGCCATTTTTGGCCCGGGGGTCATAATTCGAACAACTTTTGTAGAGGACCATAAGATCATGCTACATACCAAATATCAAAGGTCTAGGCCTTACAGTTTGAGAGAAGAAGATTTTTAAAGATTTTCCTATGAAAAACTGATAAGCCCTTGTCTAGGCCTTACAGTTTCAGTAGATTTTTAAAGATTTTCCAATGAAAAACTGATAAGCCCTGGGGCGGGGCCATTTTTGGCCCGGCGGTCATAATTTGAACAATATTTGTAGAGGACCATAAGATCATGCTACATACCAAATATCAAAGGTCTAGGCCTTACAGTTTGAGAGAAGAAGATTTTTAAAGATTTTCCTATGAAAAACTGATAAGCCCTTGTCTAGGCCTTACAGTTTCAGTAGATTTTTTAAAGATTTTCCAATGAAAAACTGATAAGCCCTGGGGCGGGGCCATTTTTGGCCCGGCGGTCATAATTTGAACAATATTTGTAGAGGACCATAAGATCATGCTACATACCAAATATCAAAGGTCTAGGCCTTACAGTTTCAGAGAAGAAGATTTTTAAAGATTTTCCTTTGAAAAACTGATAAGCCCATGGGCGGGGCCATTTTTGGCCCGGGGGTCATAATTTGAACAACTTTTGTAGAGGACCAATAGATCATGCTACATACCAAATATCAAAGGTCTAGGCCATACAGTTTCAGAGAAGAAGATTTTTAAAGATTTTCCTATGAAAAACTGATAAGCCCTGGGGCGGGGCCATTTTTGGCCCGGGGGTCATAATTTGAACAATATTTGTAGAGGACCATAAGATCATGCTACATACCAAATATCAAAGGTCTAGGCCTTACAGTTTGAGAGAAGAAGATTTTTAAAGATTTTCCTATGAAAAACTGATAAGCCCTTGTCTAGGCCTTACAGTTTCAGTAGATTTTTAAAGATTTTCCAATGAAAAACTGATAAGCCCTGGGGCGGGGCCATTTTTGGCCCGGCGGTCATAATTTGAACAATATTTGTAGAGGACCATAAGATCATGCTACATACCAAATATCAAAGGTCTAGGCCTTACAGTTTCAGAGAAGAAGATTTTTAAAGATTTTCCTTTGAAAAACTGATAAGCCCATGGGCGGGGCCATTTTTGGCCCGGGGGTCATAATTTGAACAACTTTTGTAGAGGACCAATAGATCATGCTACATACCAAATATCAAAGGTCTAGGCCTTACAGTTTCAGAGAAGAAGATTTTTAAAGATTTTCTTATGAAAAACTGATAAGCCCTTGGGCGGGGCCATTTTTGGCCCGGGGGTCATAATTTGAACAATATTTGTAGAGGACCATAAGATCATGCTACATATCAAATATCAAAGGTCTAGGCCTTACAGTTTGAGAGAAGAAGATTTTTAAAGATTTTCCTATGAAAAACTGATAAGCCCTTGGGCGGGGCCATTTTTGGCCCGGGGTCATAATTTGAACAATATTTGTAGAGGACCATTAGATCATGCTACATACCAAATATCAAAGGTCTAGGCCTTACAGTTTCAGAGAAGAAGATTTTTAAAGATTTTCTTATGAAAAACTGATAAGCCCTTGGGCGGGGCCATTTTTGGCCCGGGGGTCATAATTTGAACAATCTTTGTAGAGGACCATAAGCTCATGCTACATACCAAAAATCAAAGTTCTAGGCCTTACAGTTTCAGTGAAGAAGATTTTTTAAAGATTTTCCTATGAAAAACTGACAAGCCCTTGGGCGGGGCCATTTTTGGCCCGGGGGTCATAATTTGAACAATCTTTGTAGAGGACCATAAGATCATGCTACATACCAAATATCAAAGGTCTAGGCTTTACAGTTTCAGAGAAGAAGATTTTTAAAGATTTTCCAATATTACCATATATGGAAAAAAAGACCACGCCCTCTGGCGGTCATGTTTTTTGCCGGATCAAAATTCTTTTAACAACTTTTAAAGTCTATCAACTGAGAAACATTTTGGTGAAAACTATATTCAAATCGGACAAGTCATTCTGGAGAAGAAGATTTTTCTAGATATTGTGTACAGTTGCCATGGCAACAAGACCGATGGCCCCACCCACTATCTTTTAACAACTTTTGAAGCACCCACCCACAGTATGTATCTGACCAAGTTTGGTTACAATTGGGCAGTCAGTTTCAGAGAAGAAGTCGTTTGAAATTGTTGACGGACAGACAGACGGACGACGGACACAGGGGTATCACAACAGCTCACCTCGAGCACTTTGTGCTCTGGTGAACTAAAAAGGGGCGGAAATTGCCGAACACAGTACCCATGCGGGGTAATTGAATATCAAGAACATCAAGCAAAATTGGACCATTTCTTCAGGAGATATTGCATGGAAACAAATCGGCTAATCAGATTGCAGTTGCATAAGAGAAAATGCCCATAATTTTACTAAAACTGCACAGAAATTGCCGAACACAGAATCCATGCAAAGTACTTGGGTATCAAGTACATAGTAACACTGAGCAAGGTTGGTGAACTATTCCTTGCGGAGATATTGCGTGGAAACCAATCAGCTTATCAGATTGTAACAGCCTAAGTGAAAATGCCCATAATTTTCCTAAAAAGGTGCGGAAATTGCCGAACACAGAACCCATGCGAGGTAATTGGATATCAAGTACACTGAACAAGTTTGGTAAAAATTGGACCATTCCTTGAGGAGATATTGTGTGGAAACTAATCGGGTAATCAGATTGCAGCAGCCTAAGTGAAAATGCCCGTAATTTTCCGAAAAAAATGTGCTGAAATTGCGGAAAACAGAACCCATGCGAGGTATTTGGATATCAAGTACACTGAGCAAGTTTGGTGAATATTGGACCATTCCTTGAGGAGATATTGCGCGGAAACCAATTGGCTAATCAGATTGCAGCAGTCTAAGTTAAAATGCCAGTAATTTACCAAACAAGAGGGCCATGAGGCCCTGAAGCGCTCACCTGAGATAACCCCAGGGGCGGGGCCTTTTTTGACCACAAGAAATAATGTGGACAACCTTTGTAGAGAACCACAAGGCAAAGCAGTATACAATTAATTAAAGGTCTAAGCTTTATGATTTCAGAGAAAAATAATATTTCATATTTTTCCCATTAAAAACTGATAAGCCCTGAGGCAGGGCCAAGTTTCGCCCAGTGGTCAGGGTCGTAAGTTAAACATTCTTGGCAGAGGACTACAAGCCACAGCTACATATTTATAGAGGACCAGTGGATCATGTTAGTCATACCAAATATCAATGGTCTAGGCCTTACAGTTTCAGTAGATTTTCCAATGAAAAACTGATAAGCCCTTGGGCGGGGCCATTTTTGGCCCGGGGGTCATTATTTGAACAATATTTGTCGAGGATCGCAAGTTCATGCTACATACCAAATATCAAAGGTCTAGGACATACAATTTCAGAGAAGAAGATTTTTAAAGAATTTCCTATGAAAAACTGATAAGCCTTTGGGCGGGGCCATTTTTGGCCCGGGGGTCATAATTTGTACACTATTTGTAGAGGACCATAAGATCATGCTACATATTAAATATCAAGGGTCTAGGCCTTACAGCTTTAGAGAAGTAGATTTTTTAAAAAATTTCCTATGAAAAACTGATAAGCCCTTGGGCGGGGCCATTTTTGACCCGGGGGTCATGATTTGAACAATATTTGTAGAGGACCATAAGATCATGCTACATACCTAATATCAAAGGTCTAGGCCTTACACTTTCAGAGAAGAAGATTTTTAAAGATTTTCCTATGAAAAACTGATAAGCCCTTGGGCGGGGCCATTTTTGGCCCGGGGGCCATAATTTGAACAATCTTTGTAGAGGACCATAAGATCATGCTACATACCGAATATCAAAGGTCTAGGCTTTACAGTTTCAGAGAAGATTTTTAAAGATTTTCCAATGAAAATTCCATATTACCATATATGGAAAAAATGACCACGCCCTCTGGCGGCCATGTTTTTTGCCCGATCAAAATTCTTTTAACAACTTTTGAAGTCTATCAACTGAGAAACATTTTGGTGAAAACTATATTCAAATCCAACAAGTCATTCTGGAGAAGAAGATTTTTCTAGATATTGTGTCTGGTTGCCATGGCAACAAGACCGATGGCCCCGCCCACTATCTTTTAACAACTTTTGAAGCCCCAACCCACAGTGTGTATCTGACCAAGTTTGGTTACGATTGGGCAGTCGGTTTCAGAGAAGAAGTCGTTTGAAATTGTTGACGGACAGACGGACAGACGGACGCCGGACACAGGGGTATCACAAAAGCTCACCTTGAGCACTTTGTGCTCTGGTGAGCTAAAAATGCGCTGAAATTGCTGAACACAGAACCCATGCAAGGTAATTGGATATCAAGTACGCTGAGAAAATTTGGTGAAAATTGGACCTTAAGGAGATATTGTGCGGAAACCAAAAACTGACAGACGGACGGGCGGACAGACGGACAAGCAGATTACTATAGGGCACCGCATCTTCATGCGGGGCCCTAATTACATTATCTTCTTAAATTAAGACAATGTTTGTTCAACCCTTTCCCTGTTGAACAGAAGGGTTAACATTATACTCACAGAACTAATCCTCTTTACCAGGGTAGAGGCCTCATTATCACATCTCTCTTTTATCTCTGAAGGCTGGTCTATAGGCTTAAGACCCTGTTCAGGGGCCAGCTACAAAAAGAAACAACTGAATCAGACACATAAGATACTTAATCATTTTTTTCAATAATAGCTCCTTTATTTCTCCATTGAATAATCAAATTGTGATCACTCTTTTGGTCACAAAATAGTGTTTGGTGGAGAAATGATTTTTGATATTTTGAATTACACTCCTTATCCATGTGAACAAAGCATGTCTTACAAGAGTATATTACATTGTCTTATCTTGCATTGTTTTGGATTCATTAAAACTTTCCTCTATAAATAAGCCTTTCTATGCCTTTGAAAACAGAGTAGACCAAGATCAGACCATTCCTGCAGGAACCATATGATCAGGATCTGCTCTGTTTGCCTATGACATAATATAGATGTGATTTGATAGTTTCTGTCATGATAAAAAGTCATTTGTACACAGTGCCATTATAAACTAGAACTATTACAGAAGGTGATGAATACCCCCTGCACAGCAGCCTTGACTGCAATAAGCGGACAGACAGATGTACAGACTGCCTTACCGCTTAACTACCCAAACAATTGACAGGCCGATTCAAGTATACCAACTCAAAGTTTGTTTCCCTGTTCTATATTTATACCAAATTTCAATACATACTGAATATTCATGGACAAAATAGTTATAATGAAATATGGAAAGTGGAACATTGCAGTCATTTTAGAAAGTAAAGAAAAAGATCTTTCAAACTCCACTAGTAAACAGAGCAGACCCTGATCAGATGGCTCCTAGAGGAACCGTCTGGTCTGGGTCTACTGTGTTTGCAAATGCATGAAAACATGTTTATATGAAGGAAAGGGTTAATACTCGTGATCATTGATGTCAATAATTTAATTAGTTTGCCATGAATAGCCATGGAGTAATGGGTTAATTAAATCTTTAACTAGAGGTTTTTGTCAAAAAAAACGGATGTCTCCCCTCTAATAAAAACAATATGTAAAGAGAAATCACTAAAAATGTTATGGTCTTGATGAATGATACTTCCCCTCATTATGCGTTTTCCACACTACATTTTTCAAGAAGAAAATGATAACAGCTAATAACTCCAAAAATACTGATACCAGATGTATGGCCCTTGTGCATGACACTTACTTTCATCATGCTCTTTCCAAAAATAAAATGTCATTCCAATAGCATCAGTCGAACAGGAGTTATTGATCGGCCAAAAAATGTAACAAAGGGCAATAACTCCAAAAGTATTGAAGCCAGAATTATGGCCCTTGTTCATGACACTTTCTCTCATCATGCTCTTTCCATGTATGAAGTTTCAATACGATGGCAAGAGCCATGTAGGAGTTATCGTCCGGACAAGAAAGAATTAAACAAATGTACAAGGGGCAATAACTCTAAATTTATTGAAGCTCGAGTTAAGGATCTTATGCATGACACTTTCTCTTATTATGATCGTTCCATGTATGAAGTTTCACTCCAATGGCATGTGTCACATAGGAGTAATCATCTGGACAAAAAATTGTGATTGTTTTTACAAAGGGCAATAACTCCAATATTAGTGAAGCCAGAGTTATGGACCTTGTGCATGACACTTCCTCTCGTTATGATCTTTCCATATATGAAGTTTCAATCCAATGGCATGAGCCATATAGAAGTTATCGTTCGGACAAAAAAGTGTGATTTTTTTACAAAGGGCAATAACTCCTATATTAGTGAAGCCAGAGTTATGTACCTTCTGCATGACACTTCCTCTCGTTATGATCTTTCCATATATGAAGTTTCAATCCAATGGCATCAGGCATATTGAAGTTATTGTCCGGACAAAAAATTATGATATTTTTTACAAAGGGCAATAACTCCAATATTAGTGAAGCCAGAGTTATGGACCTTGTGCATGACACTTCCTCTCATTATGCTCTTTCCATATATGAAGTTTCAATCAACTGGCATCAGGCATATTGAAGTTATTGTCCGGACAAAATATTATGATATTTTTTACAAAGGGCAATAACTCCAATATTAGTGAAGCCAGAGTTATGGACCTTGTGCATGACACTTCCTCTCGTCATGATCTTTCCATATATGAAGTTTCAATCCAATGGCATGAGCCATATAGGAGTTATCGTCCGGACAAAAAAGTGTGATTTTTTTTTACAAAGGGCAATAACTCCAATATTAGTGAAGCCAGAGTTATGGACCTTGTGCATGACACTTCCTCTCATTATGCTCTTTCCATATATGAAGTTTCAATCAACTGGCATCAGGCATATTGAAGTTATCGTCCGGACAAAAAGTGTGACAGACAGACGGACAGACGGACGGACATGCTGGGTAGTTGTGTGACTTTTTCCTTTGATCTTTTCTTGTGTGACTAGTCCCACAAGAAAAACTATTTTTGGCTCTAACTTTGGAAAAGAATGATCTGGAAGCTAACCCTAACCCTAACCCTATGTCCCACAACTGGCCAGGTTAATGTCACAAGAAATGGCCAGGTTAATGTCACAAGAGATGGCCAGGTTAATGATTTTACTTGTGGGACTAGTTAGAAAAAGTCACACAACTACCCTTTGGTGAGTGCGGACAGACGGACAGACAGACAACTCTCACGAAAACAATATGTCTCCCCCATATAAATATGGGGGGAGACATAATAAATATCATTACAATGGTTGTAAACACTGACAGTGTTACTCAACGTTACTCCAACCCTATCGATAAGCCTTTATCCCTTTCCCTGATGAATGTTTGCTTAAGAAATAATGACTATGAATATCAATTAACCCGATTTTAACAGTGTTATTAACAGGGAATATTTCTATAATGAAACTGTAGAATAAGATCTGTTTTATTTCATAAGCAACCACTAGTAAACAGAGCAGACCCTGAACAGACGGTTCCTACAGGTGCTATCTGATCTGGGTCTACTCTGTTTGCAAAGGCCTGAAAAAAAGGCATATGAGGGAAAGGGTTAAATATCTTAAATGTTAGAAGGCTCCTACACAAGCTTTCTGCTTAACTTTTGCCATGTATTAACCCTTCTCTTGCTGAATTTTAAAATACATTTCTCCTTCTTTACCCATGTCCTGTTGTATAATTACATATATCTTCACTGTGTACACGTATTTCTCTGTGCAATCACTGCTGTGAAGTGCATTGGTTGCACAATATACTTGTAAATAGTGCAGACCCTGATGAGACAGCATGAGACAGCTCCTGCAGGAGCTGTCTCATCTGGGTCTTCACTATTTACAGGTAGGTATATTGATGTGAACAGCAAGCGAAGGGTTAAGCTTCTATCTGCCTCTAAGCCCAGACTTGGACCTGTTTGATGGTGACTTTAGAGGGGTTTTACTGTAGGTGATACCCACCTCTTGGCAATACTGCTGGACCCCAATCAAGTACTCATTCAGGTCTTTGTTGAGGTTTTCTAGCTCAAGTATAATGTTGGCATACTTCTTCTGAAATTCTGGTGTGATGGGCTGCTGGTATGACTTCTATGAAAGAAAAATCATGTGCAAAAACAGACAGATGTTAAGAAAGATAATACTATCTATGACCTAATGCTTACCTGGACCAGGTTTTATGAAAATGCTTGACTCTTTGCATGCTAGCAGCGAAACTGTGATTACCTATGTAAACAGCTTGGATCCAGATGAGACAGCGCATACTGCAGCGTCTTATCAGGAGAAATTTTATTTTTAAGAAATTAAAGTAGACAATAGTTGCAGACAATTGTTACTTAGTGTGGAATGAAATAAACTCTAGCTCAAAAACATGCTCATTCTGCCACATACAAGCTTGTTACCTTTTCACAGTCTTTACATATACAAACTGCACTTGATCCATACACAACAAGAGTACCGCATACGGTACATAATACGCCCACTTGCAAACTTTCTCTGATTCAACATGCCTTATAAGTGTTGACATTTTCTAATCTGTGCTTAAGATCTTGATTTCCATATTAAGGTGATATTATTTTTAAAAAAATTGAAGTGAATATCTTATTAAATAAAAAAGTTATAGCTAATCCTCATATTTGCAGATTTTTGAAAAGTGAAACGGCCATAACTCTGTAAAGACAAACTGAATGAACCTCAAAATAAACTCAGCTTCAGATTTTGTTGCTTAAAACATTTCTGTTAAGTTTCATTTATATCATTTTAATAGTTTTCCCAGAAAACAAGAGACAAACTAAAAGCTGACAGACAAACAAAGCAACGAACACACAAAGTTCAAGGACCATAACTTTAGAATAAAATGACTTACCAAAAACCCCGCAATATATGTGAAAATTCATATTAAGGTTTAACCATATAAAAAAAATTGAGTAAATATCATTTCAAATGAAAAAGTTATGGCCATCCTCATATATATTTGTATAGATTTGCATTATTTCTTTTAAGTGCAAGGGCCATAACTCCGAAAAGACAAATCAAATGAACCTCAGAATTGACTTAGCTTCAGGTCTTGATGCATTAAACATGTGTGTGAAGTTTCATTAATATCTGTCAAACAGTTTTCCCAGAAAACAGCGGACAAACTATATGCATATATTTGCATTATTTTTTAAGTAAAAGGGCCATAACTCTGAAACGAAAAATCAAATGAACCTCAGAATCAACTCAACTTCAGATCTTAATGCATTAAACATTTGTGTTAAGTTTCATTAATATCTCTCAAATAGTTTTCCCAGAAAACAGCGGACAAACTATTTGCATTATTTTTTAAGGACAAGGGCCATAACTCTGAAACGAAAAATCAAATGATCCTCAGAATCAACTCAGCTTCAGATCTTGATGCATTAAACATTTGTGTGAAGTTTCATTAATATCTCTCAAACAGTTTTCCCAGAAAACAGCGGACAAACTATTTGCATGTATTTACATTATGTTTTAAGTAAAAGGGCCATAACTCCGAAACGACAAATCAAATGAACCTCAGAATCGACCCAGCTTCAGATCTTGATGCATTAAACATTTGTGTGAAATTTCATTAATATCTCTCATATAGTTTTCCCAGAAAACAGCGGACAAACTATTTGCATTTTTTAAGGACAAGGGCCATAACTCTGAAACGAAAAATCAAATGAACCTCAGAATCAACTCAGCTTCAGATCTTGTTACATTTAACATTTGTGTGAAGTTTCATTAATATCTGTCTAACAGTTTTCCGAGAAAACTGCGGACAAACAAAATGTTGACGGACGAACGAACGAACGAACGGACGGACGGACAGGGGCCACGCCAATATACGACCACCTTTATTAGGTGGGCGTATAAAAATCAATATTAAGTGAGCTTTTTTTCATTATTTCTTACTTCGTTTAAGTAGTATGAAACACAAGACTGTTAGAAGGAACACATGTGTCACTTGCTCGCAGTCACAAAAACAGTTAATCCGCTAAGAGTGCGAAAATCGGAAAAAGGGGAATAACTCGAATTGCATGTAGAATGACGAACCTTTGTTACATCAATGGTCCTCATTGAGAGGAAGACACATGTGAAATTTGAAAGCTCTATAATGATAAGTTTAGAAATGACAGCCAAAAAAACAGAATGTGTGACAGACAGATGGACAGACAAACAGATATCCATAGATATGCAGTTTAACGTCTTTGCATACAGAGTAGACCCAGATCAGATGGCTTCTGTAGGAGTTGTCTGATCAGGGTCTATTCTGTTTGCTTACGGAATTAATCAGGTCTAATTCCACAGGTTTTACCAGGGCCAAAACATTTTTTCACAAACCATTATAAGTATTAAGCTAATTGATATAAATTTATCATATTTTACATGAATATTCATGGAGTTATGGATTAACAAGACAAAGACGATGCAAATGAAGAAATAATAGCTTTATACTGGTACCATCGAGAACAGTAAATATAAAGACAGAGCTACAGATAAGCGTGCATAGTCAAATAACTAAAATCATCATTTCTCTACAAAACCTGATGTTGTGATCAATCTTTAGAATTATCTCTTCGAGGCGATTTTGAAGAGTGGTCACAACATAGAGTTTGGGGGAGAAAAAAAAGTTATTCTGGAAAATATTTTAATTTAAGCGTCTTATTTGGAGCTCTGTAAAGAGTACTGGTCCCAAGGTTATAAAACTTTATTGCTTGAATCTGACCAATCAGATACTCGAGAATGAACTCCGACTAACACTCAGAAGTTTATAACCTCAAAGCCTGATCTTTCAAAATTTATTTCTAAACCCAAACCTATTTTGCTGGTACCAGTTAGAATTGACTAGGACAGGCGATTCTAATTAGTACCAGTTGGAATTGACTAGGACAGGCGATTCTAATTAGTACCAGTTGGAATTGACTAGGACAGGCGATTCTAATTAGTACCAGTTGGAATTGACTAGGACAGGCGATTCTAATTAGTACCAGCAAGACAGGATTTGGTGGAGAAATATGTTTACCTACAGTAGAACCTGTCTTAACCGGTCATCAAAAAAAGGTCTTACAGTGTGGCTGTAAGGCAGGTGGTTCCTTAATACAGACCCTGCATTAAGGAACTACCTGCTTTTTAAGACTCCTATGTTCAACAAGAGCCGCGTGCGGCGCCAACGCTTGTCTGATTTGGTGCTTGTCCAGCTAAATTTTTTTTTTTTTTTAAAAATAAAATAAAGGGCCATAACTCCAAAATTTTGCAATCAAAAGTTATGGTTCTTATGTAGGGGCCTTCCCTTCAATGAGATCTACTGACCTATGAAGTTTCATGTTGATACCTCTTATACTTTTCGAGTAATGAGCTACATTAAAGTTTCTGCACGCCGACGATGACTACGACAACGCCTACGACCCAGTGATCACAATAGCTCGACTTTTCTTCGAAACAGATGAGCTAATAAATGAATGGCCAACTAAGACAGGTTCTACTGCAGATTTCCTAAATCCTTCACTCCTGTACAGATCTGAGGTCTAATCACTCATTTGATACCAACCAATAAGGTCAACCATTCCCCACTTACCCGTTTTTCTGTTTCTGTGTTCATGTCTTTCAACTGTTTGACCCAGTCCTTTTTTATCATCAGTATTTTTGACAGTCGTGTCTGAAAATAAAACCCAGATAAGTAAAAGGCAATAAACATATTCAAGCTTGAAAAAAAAGTGCCCATTATTGCCCATGTAAAGTTTACAAATACAGTGAATGATTAATTCCAAATCTTATCCATTTCAACAATTCCTGCTCAAGGTGATTAATAATCCCCACTAGCACATCTGAGATGCAGTAATAGAAATAAATTTGATGTTGACCTAATATGAGAATGGACTGCAACATATCTACATCACATACCTGGGTCTCTGCCTGTCTATGTCTGCACAGATTCAGTGAGATACACTACTTAAGTCACCAGATGAGTTACACTTGACATTCATAGGGTCTTTATTTTCAGATGAGTTACACTTGACATTTATTTTGTTCAAAATTTAACAAGAGTGCCAAAATGTCACAATATATGCCCGTCAAATGTCTGGAAGTTGAGTGAGTGAGGGAGTCTGGTTTTACGTCAAACCAACAGCATTTCAGTTATTTGCAGACGGCACCCGCTTGAGACAAGTCATAGTGCTGCCTCACTAGAATGCCCCTGCCACGGGCACATGGCAAGGGCACCCCACCCAGTCACATTATCCTGACACCGGGCCGACCAGTTCTAGAACTACCCTTTTAATGTCGAGCGATCGTGGGGATCGATCCCACAACCTTCCGTACCGCAGGCGGACGCTCTACCACTGAGCAACACGGCTGGTCTCTGGAGGTTGAAAGGCCATTACTCCATATCAGGTGGCATGAAGTAAGGGGAGATAATTGTGGAATGTCAAGGGCAATCTTGCTAATCTTGCTGGTTATCAGCCTAGTCGGAGACATTATGGTAATATACTTGCTGACAATATTTGAAAGGGATTGGACTACAATCGTTTGAGTTAGAGAGCGGACAAGCAAAAGTTCACGGAAATTCATAAGGGGAGATAATTCTGGACTGTCTGGGGCAATATTGCTGGTTATTGAACTTGACGGAGACATTATGGTAATATACATGCTGACAAAATTTGAAAAGGATTTGATTGCATTTGAGTCAGAGAGTGTTAAACGAGACTGGGGCCTTTCGTCTAAGGGGCGATACAAAAGGGCCATTTGTCCAAATTAAAGAGCCACTGTAGGGCCGACCTTTAAGTCAATAAACAGGATGCCATGGCCCTTTGCTGTAAAATGGCCTTAGTATATCTGTCAACCACTGAAAATGCCCCCAGTCCCCGTTGATCACACTGACGGACAGCACCACGACATACATTTGTAATATGTCTGTTTGATGACAGGTGTATAAAAAGGTTCTGTTGAGGTATGACAGAGTTAAGCTCCAGACTGCTAAATTTTCATTTGTTAAATTACGAAAAGAGAGATAATTCATTCATGCAAGAAGCGACAAATCAAAACCTTTATCACAGGTGCACAACTCCAGATGGTGTTCAACAATATTGCAAAATTTAAAAAAGTTCTATTGAGGTATGACAGAGAAAAGCTCGAACAAAATTTCATTTATTAAAATTAAGAAAGGGGAGATAATTCATGAATGAAGAATCTAATCAAAACCGTAATTGCAGGTGCACAATTTCATCAGATGGTGTCCAACAATACTACACACTTTAAAAGAAATCTGTTGAGGCATGGCAGAATAAAGCTGTGGACAATATTTGGTGTTAAAATTACAAAAAGGGAGATAATTCGAGAAGGAAGCAACAAATCAAAACTGTAATCATAGGTGCACATATTCAGATAGTGTTAAAAAATACTGTAAAATTTAAAGAAGTTTTGTTAAGGCATGACAGAGTAAAGCTCAGGACTAAATTTCATATATCAAAATTACAAAAAGGGAGATAATTCAATAACGAAATTACGAATTAAAACTGCAATCGCAGGTGACCAGCTTCAGATGATGATCAATAATACTGCATAATTTAACAAGAGTGCCAGTGGGCACAATATACGCCCGTCGAGGTTTTGTTCAACATAAACTGGGGTTAACGTATTTGCTAAATTCAAATTTTAATTCTAAGTCCAATTTTGCGACCAAGTTTCAAGGTTGTAAATAGGCATACTTTAACAAAAAACCTTAACCAAAAATTCTAAATTACAAGAGGGCCAAGATGGCCCTTAATCGCTCACCTGATTACCATAGATTTAAGATTTTTGCAGGGTAGCCCATGGGAAGGGTCAATATTGACCTTAGGGACAATATATGAACAATGTTGATAGTGGATCATGAGCAATGGATCATGAGCAGTGGTTCTGCAGAACAAGATTTTCAAAGATTTAGTATATTGATTTTATCAAGACAATGATTCTGACCAATGGAGATTGGGCTAAAAATGTGCTCTCTAAAGTAATTTTTCTAAGATTTAACCTAGTGACTTACTTTTTATTCCCACCCAACCCATGATCACACTCAACCTTGATAAAAATGTGGCCACTGGAGTGTAAACTAGATTTCTCTAAGATATGACCCAGTGACCTACTTTTTGACCTCAGATAACCCATTTTCAAATGTGTCCAAGGTTTTATTAGGACAATCATTCTGACCAACTTTCATAAAGATTTGGCTATAAATGTGACCTCTTGAGTGTTCACAAGGTTTTCGTACTATTTGACCTAGTGACCTAGTTTTTAACCCGACATAACTCACTTTCAAACTCGTTTGAGATTTTATCAAGACAATCATTATGACTAAGTTTCATGAAGATTGGACTAAAATTGCGACCACTAGAGTGTTCACAAGGTTTTTCTACTGTTTGACCTATTGACCTAGTTTTTAACTCCACTTGACCCACTTTCGAATTCATCCCAGATTTTATCAAGACATTTATTCTGACTAAGTTTCATGAAGATTGGACTAAAATTGTGACCACTAGAGTGTTCACAAGGTTTTCCTACTGTTTGACCTAGTGACCTAGTTTTTAACTCCACTTGACCCACTTTCGAATTAATCCGAGATTTTATCAAGACATTCGTTCTGACCAAGTTTCATGAAAATTGGACTAAAATTGTGACCACTAGAGTGTTCACAAGGTTTTTCTACTGTTTGACCTAGTGACCTAGTTTTCAACTCCACTTGACCCACTTTCAAACTCGTCCGAGATTTTATCAAGACATTTATTCTGACCAAGTTTCATGAAGATTGGACTAAAATTGTGACCACTAGAGTGTTCACAAGGTTTTTATACTGTTTGACCTAGTGACCTAGTTTTCAACTCCACTTGACCCACTTTCGAATTCATCCGAGATTTTATCAAGACATTTATTCTGACTAAGTTTCATGAAGATTGGACTAAAATTGTGACCACTAGAGTGTTCACAAGGTTTTTCTACTGTTTGACCTAGTGACCTAGTTTTAAACTCCACTTGACCCACTTTCGAATTCATCCGAGATTTTATCAAGACATTCGTTCTGACCAAGTTTCATGAAAATTGGACTAAAATTGTGACCACTAGAGTGTTCACAAGGTTTTTCTACTGTTTGACCTAGTGACCTAGTTTTCAACTCCACTTGACCCACTTTCGAACTCGTCCGAGATTTTATCAAGACATTTATTCTGACCAAGTTTCATGAAGATTGGACTAAAATTGTGACCACTAGAGTGTTCACAAGGTTTTTCTACTGCTTGACCTAGTGACCTAGTTTTTTACCTCACATTACCCATTTTTCAAACTCCTCCGAGATTTTATCAAGACAATCATTCTGACCAAGTTTCATGAAAATTGGGCTAAAAATGTGACCTTTAGAGGGTTCACAAGGTTTTCCTACTATTTGACCTAGTGACCTAGTTTTTGACCAACTTGACCCACTTTCGAACTCGTCCGAGATTTTATCAAGACATTCATTCTGACCAAGTTTCATGAAGATTAGACTACAATTGTGACCACTAGAGTGTTCACAAGCAAATTGTTGACGACACACGACGCACACCGCACGACGGACGACGGACATTCAAGTCTCCCAAAAGCTCACCCTGAGCTTTGCTCAGGTGAGCTAAAAAAGTGCCATAATTGTGTCTAAATGCTTGAGATGAAGATGAAGCTTGTGATGGTGAACAAATATTTCAAGTTTAAAAGCTTTATCTGAAAGGATTATGTAAATAAGTGGACTTTAACCAAAACCTTTACCAAAAATTCCAAGCTAAAAAGCGTCATAATTATGTCAAAATGTTAGACAGCGTTATGTACTCTTGCCTACAGGTGAAGCTTGTGATGGTGAGCAAGTGTTCCAAGTTTAAAAGCTTAATCTAAAAGGGTTATGTAAATAAGTGGACTTTAACCAAAACTTTAACCAAAATTTCTAAGTTAAAAGGGGGCATAATTCTGTCAAAATGTTGGACAGAGTTATGTACTCTTGCCTACAGGTAAAGCTTGTGATGGTGAACAAGTGTTCCAAGGTTAAAAGCTTTATCTCAAAGGGTTATGTAAATAAATGGACTTTAACAAAGCCTTAACCATAAATTCTAAGTTAAAAAGGGGAATGATTCTGTCAAAATGCTTGAACGAGTTATGTACTCTTGTCTACAGGTTAAGATTGTGATGGTGAACAAGTGTTCCAAGTTTAAAAGCTTTATCTCAAAGGGTTATGTAAATAAATGGACTTTAACAAAGCCTTAACCAAAAATTCTAAGTTAAAAAGGGGCATAATTCGGTCAAAATGCTTGACAGAGTTATTTTCTCTTGCCTACAGGTGAAGGTTGTGACGGTGAACAAGTGTTCTAAGTTTAAAAGCTTTATCTCAAAGGGTTATGTAAATAAATGGACTTTAACAAAGCCTTAACCAAAAATTCTAAGTTAAAAAGGGGCATAATTCAGTCAAAATGCTTGACAGAGTTATTTACTCTTGCCTACAGGTGAAGGTTGTGACGGTGAACAAGTGTTCCAAGTTTCAAAGCTTTATCACAAAGTGTTATGTAAATAAGTGGACATGTTCCACATAAATTGAGGTTAACATTTTTGCTTAACGCAAATGCTAAACGCAAATTCTAAGTCCAATTAAGCGACCTTGACCTTGGATAAACGAGCCGGGACTTGGCAGGCTACTGTAGCATGTCTAGATAAACATTTTGGTTAAATTTGGGAAGGATCCACCAAGCAGAACTTGAGTTATAGATGTTACAGACAGACAGACCGGTTAACATTTTTGCTAAACGCAAATTCTAAGTCCAAATGTGTGACCTTGACCTTGGATAAACAAACCGGGACTTGGCAGGCTACTGTAGCATGTCTAGATAAACATTGTGGCTAAATTTGAGAAGGATCCACCAAGCGGAACTTGAGTTAGAGATGTTACAGACGGACAGACAACCAGACGGACAGACAGTGCCATTCCATAATACGTCCCGTTTTTTCAAACGGGCGTATAATAAAAATGTTCCATTGCAGGATGGCAGAGTAAAGTCCAGACAAAATTTCCATCTAGACGAATGGAGTGATTCCAGTTGACCACCCCAACACTTTGTTGTATGGGGTATAATGTAGAGCTGGAGTTATTAAAATAGCTTGTATATTTATTCCTTTGAAAAACAGACAAGCTGAAAATGAATTAAGTGAAAACATTACTGAATGCCTCACTTCTGGTATAACCAATTACCTCATAGGTTATTTTTAGATCCAACCTTTTTGAATAAATCTATCACAAAGGAGCATTTACTAGAAAAAAGGAAAAAAATTAGAATTGTGTAGTTTTTAAATCATTGTGATAGAGAGAGCATTTGCTCCTATGGAACAAATGCTCTATTTATCAAGATGGTTTCAAAAAGTGAATTTTACAGAGGCGTCAATATGAGGGAATGGGATAAACAAGACAAAACAGATATCCAGAATATTAACTATCACAGTCCATCAGTATATGTCAAGTCAAACACTTTCTGGAGAAATGTGTAACACTAATTTCTTTGACACATGGTTGAATGTACTAATGCTTTAAATATCAAGGCATACAAAACAAATTGTAGGAAATGTACCACAGACATACATAATTAAGCTATTGTGCCACTCACCACTAGGACAAGGAACTTGATTGGAAACCCTCCATAGGTTCCTCCATCCAGGCTCATTAAATGTCCTTGAAATGGAGAGCCACTCAGCAAGGGATCATTTTTCTGAAACAAATTAGAACTGTAAGCTAACGGCTAACAAATACCCCCTCCACTGGCTCCTTATTGGTATACAGAGAAAACATCAAAAGAGGCAACATCTATGGAACTAAATTGCAATTAAATTTGCAATGAGCAATGGTTTTCATGATAGTGAGAACAATCCAAATATTACTTCACAAAATGATAAATTCTGTATTCATCTACTAGAATCATTTAAGTTAAAGTTGTTTCATATAAAAACAAGGGCATGTTGTATTGCTATGCAAGACATGAGTCCCCCACCGGACTGAAAAAAACCCTCCGCTCTCCCCACCCCACCCACCCATGGTGTGGTTGACCATGGTATATACATGACCACCTGAATGGTATTAGTACCTACTTTCATACATTAAATCAGTAAATAAAAAGTTATTGTCCCGACAAGAAAATATGCAAAAGGGGAGTAACTCCAAAAATATTGATGCTAGAGTTATTGCCCTTGTGCATGACACTACACCTCATCATGCTTGTTCCATATGAGAAGTTTCAAATCAATTGAACCAGTACATAAAGAGTTATTAACTGGACAAGAAAATATGAAAATGGGAATAACTCCAAAAATATAGATGCTAGAGTTATGGCCCTTGTGCATGACATTACCCCTCATCATGCTTGTTCCATATGTGAAGTTTCAAATCAATTGAACCAGTAGATAAAGAGTTATTGTCCGGACAAAAAATATGAAAAAGGGGAATAACTCCAAAAATATTGATGCTAGAGTTATGGCCCTTGTGCATGACACTACTCCTGATCATGCTTCTTCAATGTGTGAAGTTATAATGAATTTGGCCTAACTTTGTAGGAGATATTGCCCGGACACGAAGCGTGACAGACAGACTGACAAGAAAATATGGAAAAGGGGAATAACTCCAAAAATATCGATGCTAGAGTTATGATGCTTGTGTATGACACTACCCCTCATCATGATTGTTCCATATTTGAAGTTTCAAATCAATTGAACCAGTAGATAAAGAGTTATTGTCCGGACAAAAAAATATGTAAAAGGGGAATAACTCCAAAAATATTGATGCTAGAGTTATGGCCCTTGTGCATGACACTAGCCCTCATCATGCTTCTTCAATGTGTGAAGTTATAATGAATTTGGCCTAACTTTGTAGGAGATATTGCCCGGACACGAAGCGTGACAGACAGACTGACAAGAAAATATGGAAAAGGGGAATAACTCCAAAAATATCGATGCTAGAGTTATGATGCTTGTGTATGACACTACCCCTCATCATGATTGTTCCATATTTGAAGTTTCAAATCAATTGAACCAGTACATAAAGAGTTATTGTCCGGACAAAAAAATATGTAAAAGGGGAATAACTCCAAAAATATTGATGCTAGAGTTATGGCCCTTGTGCATGACACTAGCCCTTATCATGCTCCTTCAATGTTTGAAGTTATAATGAATTTGGCCTAACTTTGTAGGAGATATGGCCAGGACACGAAGCGTGACAGACAGACTGACAAGAAAATATGAAAAAGGGGAATAACTCCAAAAATATTGATGCTAGAGTTATGGCCCTTGTGTATGACACTACCCCTCATCATGATTGTTCCATATGTGAAGTTTCAAATCAATTGAACCAGTAGATAAAGAGTTATTGTCCGGACAAAAAAATATGTAAAAGGGGAATAACTCCAAAAATATTGATGCTAGAGTTATGGCCCTTGTGCATGACACTAGCCCTCATCATGCTTCTTCAATGTGTGAAGTTATAATGAATTTGGCCTAACTTTGTAGGAGATATGGCCCGGACACGAAGCGTGACAGACGGACGGACGGACGGACATACTAACAAATGGGTAGTTGTGTGACTTTTTCCTTTGATCTTTTCTTGTGTGACTAGTCCCACAAGTAAAACTATTTTTGGCTCTAACTTTGGAATAGAATGATCTGGAAGCTAACCCTTACCCTAACCCTATGTCCCACAACTGGCCAGGTTAATGTCACAAGAAATGGCCAGGTTAATGTCACAAGAGATGGCCAGGTTAATGATTTTACTTGTGCGACTAGTTAGAAAAAGTCACACAACTACCCTTTGGTGAGTGCGGACGGACGGACAGACGGACAGACGGACGGACGGACGGACGGACGGAATCGAGCAAACCTATAGTCCCCCAACCGGTAACCGGTGGGGGACTAATAAGTATAAAACTAAAACTGGAAGCCACAGGCTAACAAATATTCCCCCTCCCTTGATTGGACCGTTTATTGGACCGTGTTTTATAACTGTCCGATACCGATAATAGACGAATCTACCCTATATAATTTCAGCAGATAATTATTAATGATGTTATTTCTCACATAAAATATTCATGTAATAAAGGGTTAAATACTAAATTTTTATCAATAATTTACTAAATACTGTTGTACTGGCTATAAATGAGAGATAACCATGAGAGATAACCATGAATTTTAAGGGGAGTATATTTAGCCTTTACTCCATGAAATATTCAAGTATAAAGAAATAATGACATCATAAATATTTATTAGATTAACTGTTGTGCACATGGACAGAGGAATGTTTGGTCATGGCAGAAACCTGTAGAATCATATCTACAGTATAACCTTGGTTATCCGACATACCTTCGGACCGACTGAAACTGTCGGATGCATCGGTGTGTCGGTTGTTCAAAATCGGAAGAGAAATATTAATATACAACGACGATAAACATTGACTGTTGATATTTATTTACATTCGGCATGAAACCTGTTAGAATCAAATGTTAACATTCTGCACGCTACGTAAATGTCGTAGGAAAAATGAGTGCAGCAATTCTGAAAGTTTATGAAAATAAATGCACACTGGAACTTTGTTATACCGAGGACCGTTTTACTGAGGTATCCGGTGGTCTGTGTCGCCGAAATATATTTTTTTTGTAAATACCTTATAATATGATTGAATATCGCAATGAAACATACGCCATATTTCACCCCAAACCCTATATTTCAACCCCATTAGACGGCCAGCAGACAGCCAGGCGGCCCGATTGAAAAGTGTGAAAACCCAATACACACTTTCAGATGACTCAACTGTCAAAATGGAGGCTGCGCATCGTAATTTTCCGACATTACGGAAATCGTCGATCGAAATATCGTGACCGCTTCGGAAACTTCCGTTATGTTGGGAAAGTGCATAGATTGGCCGCGTCGGTGTATTTCGTTATGTCGGAGGTGAACGAAATAAACCAAGCGTTGACATTGGCCTAAGGGGAAGAGTATAATCGATGGCCTGATAATCCTTTCAACTCTTTTACCTGTTAAATGTGCCAATATGGGGTGTTGAGAAGTTTGTGTGCACATTACTTTCATTGCATGGCGTCGGGTGTTTATGAAAAACATACATCATTAGAAATCTAAACCCTGACTCAGAGCGGGGTTGGAGATTATAATTTCATGCTAATTTAGAAAAGGGTGTGTACTCTTTGACCAATCAAATGCAATTTAAAACCCCAATAAATCACATGTGACCTTTCATTTTCTGAAAACGGTGACCTTTCATTTTTTGAAAACAGCGACAGGCATATTTATTGTTTTAACACAGGAAATTGTAATCGGATTAGGGGTTTGTGACAGGCCAAGAGGCAATTAACATTTTTCTCCCTAACGCAAAATTTGACATCCTATCAACAAGTCAGTTTCGCTCGAAATTTCTTTATTTTAGGATGAGGGGATTTATGTAAGTTTATGTAAGTACCCAGATAAATATCAGTGTGTCTAACAATTTGGATCCAGATGAGACGCCGAGCAATTCTGCATCTCATCTGTATGCAAATTATTTGCAACAGTTAGATCTGGCTGAACAAGTAAAGTACATTTTATTTCAGATCGAGTTTACACCTAACGTTATTCAAACTATACATGTTTTCTATTTACATGGATAAAGTGTGTGATCACAACGATAATAACCTGTAATTTTAGATTTAGCCTGTACCCAAAATGTCGCGGAAGCGATAATTGCTCAGTTATAGGTGGTCCCAATTCAATACAACCGTCAACGTCGGATGCGCAGGTGTGAAAAATGCCGCAATTATCACATTGGGACCTCCAAACAGTGTCGGATAACAGTGACGCGAGGATCCGTAAAACCAAGGTTTTAATTACATAGAACAAAGAAGGAAATGTTCGGGACCAAACATTGCTGTCGGATAGATTAGTTTGTCGGATGCAATAGGTTTCGGATAACCAAGGTTATACTGTATATCATAAGCAAGCAGAGCAGACCCTTATCAGAAGAGTCCTACAGGAGCCGTCTGATCTGGGTCTACTCTACCTGCAAAGGCATAGAAAGGCGTATTTATCGAGTAAAGGATTAACACTTAACTTGATAGCGACACATTTTTACACATTTGCAAACAAAGTAGACTTGGACAAGACAGATTCTTACCGAGTTGTCTGATCATGTCTGTGTTTACTGATGAAATAATACAGATCTGATCTCCTACCATGGCCAAAACTTCCATGTTCATTATAAACATTCATCTAATTAATACTAATAAAGGAATTCTTACAGATACAGAAAAAACTAGAACTGTAAGCCAAAGGCTAACGAATACCCCCCACCTGTCTGCTTGTCAGAACACCTATCATCAATCTGAACATATGTACATACAGAAACGTGAAGAGATTTAAAAACAATACATGCCCCAACCCAATTTATGTAACAAAAATGAAGAATAATTCAGAGAAATAAGACCCTTTCATGAGGTTTTTGTCAAATCCAAAGTTCTAAAGTTATAGGTACCTTTTCAGAAAAACATTAAGATCAAGGACCATAACTCTGACAAAAATTATTCAACCAGACCGATATTTGAACTTAAGCTGTACCTCATCTAGATTTATTTTTATGTCAAATATGAAGTTAATATCTGCAACCACTTCCAAATAAAGACCGGAAAATTGAAAATTTGACAAAAAATTAAAGTTCAAGGGCCATAACTCTGGCAAAAATTATTCAACCACACTGAAATTGGGAATTAAGCAGTAAATCATCTAGAGTTAGCTTTATGCCAAATATAAAGTTAATATCTGCAACCACTTCCAAAAAAAGTGAGGAAAATCCCAAATTTGAAGAAAAAAAATAAAGTTCAAGGGCAATAACTCTGGAAATAATTATTCAACCGGACTGAGATTGTAACATAAGCTGTAACTGGGAATTAAGCAGTAAATCATCTAGAGTTAGCTTTATGCCAAATATAGAGTTGATATCTCGAGTCACTTCCATAAAAAGTCCAGAAAACCGGAAAACTTTGTTAGGGGACTAAAAAGGGGAGATAACTCCTGAAGTAGTGGTTCGATCATAACGGAAATATGCGGTGCACAGGTTTATATGGTCATATGGCTATATATGACTTTTTTTTTTACCTAGTTTTTAATCCACTTGACTCACTTTCGAATTCGTCCGAGATTTTATCAAGACAATAATTCTGACCAAGTTTCATGAAGATTGGACAAAAAATGTGATCACTAGAGTGTTCACAAGGTTTTTCTACTGTTTGGTCTAGTGACCTAGTTTTTGACCCCGTATGACCCACTTTCAAGCTCGTCCGAAATTTTATCAAAACAATCATTCTGATAAAATTTCATGAAGATTTGACTACAAATGCGACCTCTAGGGTGTTCAAAAGGTTTATCTACAATTTGACCTAGTGACCTTGGTTTTTCACCCCACATGACCTACTTTCAAACTCTTCCAATATTTAATAAAAACAATCATTTCATTTCATGAAGATTGGGCTGAAAATATTACCTCTAGTGTGTTCACAAGGTTTTCCTTCTTTTTGACCTAGTGACCTAGTTTTTGACCCCATGTGACCCACTTTCGAACTTGACCGAGAGCTTATCAAGATAATCATTCTGACCAAGTTTCATGAAGATTAGACTAATATTGTGACCACTAGAGTGCTCACTGTACCAGGTTGGGCCACAGACAGACAGACCAACACACTGACTCCTGTATACCCCCTCTTAAACTTTGTTTGCGGGGGTATAAATACTTATACAAGTGGAGTATAATATTTCATAACTCAGAAGAATAAGCTTACTTTCTTTGGAATTTTTGACAGTATCGCAGAAGAAGGGAACAATCTACATCATTGTACTTTAATATACAAGAGTTTCAGTGGTGTAGATCCCTATAAAATATACAAGTAATCAAGTATACAGTAACAGCCAGGTGAAATGACCCAGGACCAGATCAATTTCCTTACCAATGATACATCTGTATTCACAGAATGTGGTACAAATCTAGGAGGTGACAACAAACCATCTACTCTAGGGGGTGGCAGACGTGGTCGCTGTTTCTGTTGAAATGCTGTAAGGGGTATGGTCTCCACAACATCATTACTCTGAAAAGACAGAAACCAGAGGAAAATTCATCAAAAAGTTCAATTAAATATTATATCTTTCTCTGTTCAGTATGTAAGAAATAATAACATCATGAAAATTAATTAGCTGAATTTTTATAATGTGAACTTTTTAGGAATTCTTTTTGTTTTGACATAAACTGTAAAATTAGATCAATATCGTCTCAAAAGCAAACATAGCAGACTCTGATTAGACGGCTCCTATAGGAGCCATATGATCTGGGTCTACTGTTTGCAAATGCGATATTATTAATGCAAAGGCTTATATATGAGTGAAAGGATTAAATTCTAGGGAGGGCATCAGTTAATTGATTATTTCATTAGATGTCTGCTAGTTGACTCATAAATTTAATAATCAGTTAATTGCATAAAAAATAAAAATGTAAAAAAATTTGAAACAAAGAGGCAGAGTTTCAAAAACTTCGGAAAGAGCAACTTCGGAAAAACCCACTCAGTGTTTGACAGGTTGTTTATTCCACACACCTGCGCTAAAACACATTCACATCTATTGCCTGCAGGGGGTACATAATAACCAGTTATTAAACAATTATAAACAATTCTACTTTGTCACACCTATGTCGAAGGGATTCACAAGTTAGTGCTTCATAAGCAGCATGCCCACTATCTTTTATAATTTGGGGTACATGTACACTTTGCAATGGACGGACATGCCATGGACAGACAGACCAACCAACACACAGACTCCTATATACCCCCTCTCAAAATTTGAGATGAAAAAAACAACAACAACAGTTTTTGTTCATTTTTTAAAAAGCCATTAATTATCAAACTGTTTAACAGCTTCAGTATCTACATGTATATAATATATTGGTTTTAAATGAAGCAATTTTTCTCTTCACTTCTCTTCTCAACACATAGGTCTTTGGTCCCAAGAATTTTCTTGCAGCCTCAGCAATCCGGGTAATTTTATCAAGTCTAAAAGTTTCTTATCTTACTATAGTCCAAAACATTATGTATACAATATTGTTCTTTTAAACCAGTAATAAATTCTGCTATAATATATTATGATTAGATCTATTTTTGTTGAATTTTCATAAGTGGGTGGGTTTATACAATGACTAATATTTTTTCTAGTCGTTTATGTACTATCTTATCTTCAAAACAATAATTTCAAATGAAATGTTTAATACGGTAAGATGTAGGTCCATTATCAAGACCAAACCAAGCTTTAAAATTAAAGTTTAAACAAATGTGTTTACAAACTAAAAGTTCGTAGATATGCGCATTCCGAATTATGTGACAGTGTGCATCATCTGACAAACGACGATATCGTTTCTTTTTATATCTTTAGCAAGTCATCGCAATGTATTAATTAGTTTAAATGAATTGTTTTGTTCTGTAACGAAAATTACAGTTGCTTACTGCCGCTGCCTGGAAAATGCGATAGGATTGTATTTTAAGTTTTGCACCATGCAGCCGACAATTTACTGCACCGCAAGTATGAACGACAACTCTAAACTGTGCTTGGAAAACTAGTTTGGATTGCATTGGCAGTAATCCAACAATATAAAATATCCGAAATGAAGCGAAGGTTTAGAATCCCAGACCATTTCCGACAAACTCGGTACACATGTACAAGAAGTAAACTTGTTATATTTCAATGGTCTCTTTCAGATTTGTTCAATAGCTAATACATTGTAATTGTGTTTTATGCTAGCTACGTCATTTTTAATATTCCAGTTTGGCAAAAAACTTTGCGTGCATGTACCCGACCCCATGCAAAAAAATGCGTGCACATAGATTTTTATGCGTGATTCACGCAGTCTGTTGCGTGACTGGACATGCTGATAAGTATTGGAGGAAGCTCATAAAAACACTGCCACCGATTAGTTTGTAAGGTGCCAATTCATAGAACTATAATACAATAATTGTTAACTTACCAATCATTATATCGTTTATATTTTGCTGTGTCTATTTTCTGCATGAAAATCAAAAATGCTTACCCTGACTTCAAAGTCTGGAACTGAAAATGTGCCTAGTCCAACCCTGTCAAAGGTAATTCTGTATGTGTTGCTAACTGTATCAAAGGCATCGACAGTCCCTGTAAACAACCCATCCTGGGGTTTCCTCAGTCGTGCTGTAAAAGAAAAGATTATGGGATTACATCTTTGGGCACACAATATCATCCCACAGAGCAACAGACAAATGTGCATACTCAGATACTAAAATCATCATTTTTCCACCAAACTGTATGTTGTGACCACTCTTTAGAATCGTCTCTTCGAGACGATTCTAAAAAGTGGTCACAACATACAGTTTGGTGGAGAAATAAAGCAGCTATTCTTGGAAAATGTTTTTATTTACACATCTTACCTGGACCATTGATCCCAAATCAGCAACAGCATTTGATCACTGCTTCCACTCTGGTTTTACAGTAATATCTGTCTTGAACCACCATTAAAATAAATTCTAAATCTAGGTCTTTAACCCATTCTTCCAAAGCATATTTTTAGATCCAACCTTTTTAAATGAATCTACCGAAAAGGAGCATTAACTAGAGAAAAGGATTTTTTTTTAGAATTTTGTAGTTTGAAACCATTGTGATAAATAGAGCATTTGCTCCTATAGGAGCAAATGCTCTATTTATCACAATGGTTTCAACAGGTGAATTTTGCAGAGGCATAAAAAGGCGTCAATATGAGGGAATGGGTTAAGGCATGTATCCTGCAATAAGCAATCGCCTGTTTCTCAATGACTACTGCATTTAATCAGCAAGTATTACTGTACAGAAAATGCTGAATCTGATGATGGGGGGAAAAAACTTTTCTGATCAGACATCAAGTATTGGTAATGCAACATATCTGGTTCTCGAGTTTGCAAAAGAATTTGCACTTTTCACCATGACAAAGATGTAAATTTCTAGCTATTTATAGCAGTGACAAATACAAACAAATAGAGTAATACTCCTCTAAACCAAGCATAAAGAATAGTATCAGTGCCAGCCTTTCAGACAGGTGGCAGCTGAATGTTGATTGAAATTCATGCAGAAACCTGTTTAGAAGGTTTTTACTGTACATGAGTAGCAACTTGTTCTAGCTCTAAAATGTATAGATATCTGCTTACAGCCTGCAAATTGCGATTGAGTTCTTTTCTAACCCTTTCCTCCATAAATACGCCTTTCTACGCCTCTGTAAAAGTCACTTAATGAAACCATTGTGATAAATAGAGCATTTGCTCCTATAGGAGCAAATGCTCTATTTATCACAACGGTTTCAAACTACAAAATTCTATAATTTTCCTTTTCTCCGCTTAATGCTCCTTTTCAGTAGATTCATTCAAAGAGGTTGGGTCTAAAAATAGTATATGGAGGAAAGGGCTAAACAATGCCATGGCCCAGAGCTGTTGATCAGAGGAGTACTGATCCAGAGCAACAGATAACCGTGCATACTCAAGTACTAAAATTGTCATTTCTCCGCCAAACCCAGTTGTGATCACTCTTTAGAAATGCCTCGAAGAGACGATTATAAAGAGTGGTCACAACATTGGGTTTGGCGGAGAAATAAAGAAGTTACTCTTGAAAGTATTTTAATTTAAACATCTTATCTGGAATTCTGCTGATATATCTAAATTTCTCAGCTCTAAGCATCTAGAACCTAAATATTCCTGTGATCTACAAATCTACAAAGCTAAACTCAGTGATGCGCACATGACACCTACCCGTGACCTTTGTTCCAATAACCAGATGCAAAGGAATTTCTTCAGGTAAGTCCTTCAGTCCTTTTAATTCACTCATCTTTCTCTGCTGTAAAAGACGAATTTTCTGACGTTTTTCATGCAAGGCCGCTCGTTCTTCCTCAAAAAAGGCTGCTGAACATCTGCAAAGGTGATAGACAAAATGTGCCATTTACTTAAACTAATCACTGGATCTCATTATTCTTTGTTTTAGAAAGATAGTAGAAAAATTTAGTACAGGATTTGATGTTAACCCTTTCCTTAATATAAACAACTTTTCAAACATTTGCAAAAAACTTTTCACACATTTGCAAACAGAGTAGCCTCAGATCAGATCCTACAGGAGCCATCTGATCAGCGTCTGCTCTGTTTGCTTTTGACAAAACTAGAACTATCACTAAAGGTGATGAATACCCCCACACGGCAGCCTTGATTGCAAATCCAAGTTTTGAACATGTAACAGGACCAAATAACAAAAATACCCAAAGTTCAAATAGAGAAAATTATGTAAATTGAAGGAGGAGTTCAAAGTACAAGATTTCGCCTGCCAATTTCGAGGCCAAAGGTCAAGGTCACAGACACCTGAAATTTGTGTCTTGCACATCTACTACTCCTGAGTAACATTAATGCCAAGTATCAAGTAAATCAGGTTGAAAGTGAAGGAGGAGTTCGCCGTACAAGATTTTGCCTGCCAATTTTAAGACCAATTTCAAGGTCAAAGGTCAAGGTCACAGAGATTTTAAATTTGTGTCTTGCACATCTACTACTCCTGAGTAACATTTATGCCAAGTATCAAGTGAATCAGGTTGAAATTGAAGGAGGAGTTCAAAGTACAATATTTTGCCTGCCAATATCATGACCAATTTCAAGGCCAAAGGTCAAGGTCAAGGTCACAGAGACCTGAAAGTTGTGTCTTGCACATCTACTACTCCTGAGTAACATTAATGCCAAGTATCAAATGAATCAAGTTGAAAGTGAAGGAGAAGTTTGCCGTACAAGATTTTGCTTGCCAATTTTAAGACCAATTTCAAGGCCAAAGGTCAAGGTCACAGAGATTTTAAATTTGTGTCTTGCACATCTACTACTCCTGAGTAACATTTATGCCAAGTATCAAGTGAATCAGGTTGAAATTGAAGGAGGAGTTCAAGGTACAAGATTTTGCCTGCCAATTTCAAGACCAAAGGTCAAGGTCAAGGTCACAGAGACCTGAAATTTGTGTCTTGCACATCAAATACTCCTGAGTAACATTTATGCCAAGTATCAAGTGAATCAGGTTGAAATTGAAGGAGGAGTTCAAAGTACAAGATCTTGCCTGCCAATTTCAAGGCCAAAGGTCAAGGTCAAGGTCACAGAGACCTGAAATTTGTGTCTTGCACATCTACTACTCCTGAGTAACATTTATGGCAAGTATCAAGTGAATCAGGTTGAAAGAGAAGGAGGAGTTCAAAGTACAAGATTTTGCCTGCCAATTTCAAGACCAATGTCAAGGCCAAAGGTCAAGGTCAAGGTCACAGAGACCTGAAATTTGTGTCTTGCACATCTACTACTCCTGAGTAACATTTATGCCAAGTATCAAGTGAATCAGGTTGAATGTGAAGGAGGAGTTCAAAGTACAAGCTTTTGCCTGCCAATTTCAAGACCAATTTCAAGGCCAAAGGTCAAGGTCAAGGTCACAGAGACCTGAAATTTGTGTCTTGCACATCTACTACTCCTGAGTAACATTTATGGCAAGTATCAAGTGAATCAGGTTGAAAGAGAAGGAGGAGTTCAAAGTACAAGATTTTGCCTGCCAATTTCAAGACCAATTTCAAGGCCAAAGGTCAAGGTCAAGGTCACAGAGACCTGAAATTTGTGTCTTGCACATCTACTACTCCTGAGTAACATTTATGCCAAGTATCAAGTGAATCAGGTTGAATGTGAAGGAGGAGTTCAAAGTACAAGCTTTTGCCTGCCAATTTCAAGACCAATTTCAAGGCCAAAGGTCAAGGTCAAGGTCACAGAGACCTGAATTTTGTGTCTTGCACATCTACTACTCCTGATTAACAATTATGCCAAGTGTCAAGTGAATCGGGTTGAAACTGAAGGAGGAGTTCGCCGTACAAGGTTTTGCAGACAGACCGACCGCCCGACCGACCGACCGACAGGCTGATTCCAGTATACCCCCCTCAAACTCTGTTTGTGGGGGTATAATAATAGATCTGATTCTACAATTATTGTCAAAGCAAAACATCACCTTGAAATTTTACATTATAAAAATTCAGCTAATAAATATTCATGATGTCAATATTTCTGTCATGAATATGGAGCAGGTAAAAGGTTAAATTGTTATTTACAATGTTAATACAGTATAATCCCTCTAATGCAACCACTTAATGAATCGACATGGGTGTCTTTATAAGCAGGTGGTTGCTTAATGCAGGGCAAAAGTAATGCAGAAAGCTCCCCTAGGAGCTTTCTGCATTACTTTTGTCCTGCATTAAGCTACCACCTGCATTTAACACCCATAATTATACCCCTTGCAGGTGGTCGCATTAGCGGGGTTTTACTGTATAGCTATGTAGAAAGGTATCTTGGTATAAATTGTACTTGTTTATTCAGATGTAATGTCAAGTCTGTCTTATGCTCACTCTGGCAGGATGATCATCTACTGTGGGAGATTTTAAAATACGACTCCATGAATATCAATTAGCTTAATTTTAATAAAGGCATATAGGCACAGGATTTTTCTTACAATGGCCAAAACTGTAGAATCAGACACATATTATGCCATATTAAAGCAAACAGAGCCGACTTTCATTAAGCACCTCCTAGAGAAGCTGTAAATAATAGTGTATAAACACAGGAAGCAGTAGAACGTGTACAGTCTTATTTATACCATTCCATTTTTAGTAAAAAAGAGCAGACCATAATCAGACAGCTCCTACAAGAACTGTCTAATGTGGATCTAGTCTATTTGCAAAGGTGTAAAAACACCCAGTTATCAAGCAAGGGGTTAACCCATTCCCTCATATTGACGACTTTTGTCCCATTCCCTCATACAGTACAGACCTCGAGGAACTTTCAAAGCCCGCAATGTCGCGATGGGGTTTTGGCTGGCTTCGCGGTAGAGCATGGTGATTTTATCGCGATTTGTTATCGTGATGCATAATTATTCACGATGCTCAACACGGAAATGACCGCGGCAATCTCCGACACCCATGGCTATCGCGAGCCTCGCTTATCACGAGTAATCGCGATTTACAGGTGACACAGTGTAAGCATTTTGTGAACGTTGTACAGTACATTTTACATGTACAATGTACACACATTCACTTACCGTTGTTTACAGTTGTCCGTGTATGTAATTTAAATTGATAAAAACAAGAGGGCCAGAATGGCCCTGAAGCGCTCACCAGACAATCAGAGTAGAAGATTTTCAAAGTTTTCACTATATGTTTCTATAGAAAACTAGCCGGTCCTGTGGCGGGACAGTTTTGACCCCAGGGGCATAATTTAGAAAACTTTTGTAGAGGACCTGAACATGACGCTATGAGCCAAATATGAAAGCTAAGAACCTCCCAGTTTCAGGAGAAGATTTTAAAAGTTTTCTCTATGTTTCTATTAAAAACTACCCACCCCTGGGGTAGGGCCAATTTTGACCCCAGGGCCATAATTTATAAAAAAAAAATAATTGTAGAGGACCTGAACATGATGCTATGTGCCAAATATGAAAGCTGAGAACCTTCCAGTTTCAGAGAAGAAGATTTTCAAAGATTTCACTATTTGTTTCTATTCAAAACTGCCAACCCCTGGGGTGGGGCCAATTTTGACCCCAGGGCCATAATTTATAAAAAAAATTGTAGAGGACCTGAACATGATGCTCTGTGCCAATTATGAATGCTGTGAACCTTCCAGTTTCAGAGAAGAAGATTTTCAAAGATTTCACTATTTGTTTCTATTCAAAACTGCCCAGCCCTGGGGTGGGGCCAATTCTGACCCCAGGGCCATAATTTATATAACTTTTGTAGAGGACCTGAACATGATGCTCTCTGCCAAATATGAAAGCTGTGAGCCTTCCAGTTTCAGAGGAGAAGATTTTCAAATATTTCAATATTTGTTTCTATTGAAAACTGCCCACCCCTGGGGCGGGGCCAATTTTAACCTCAGGGCCATAATTTATATAACTTTTGTAGAGGACCTGAACATAATGCTATATGCCAAATATTAAACCTGAGAACCTTCCAGTTTCAGAGAAGAAGATTTTCAAAGTTTTCACTATTGGTTTCTATTGAGAACTACCCACCCCTGGGGCGGGGCCAATTTTGACCCCAGGGCCATAATTTATATAACTTTTGTAGAGAACCTGAACATGATGCTCTGTGCCAAATATGAAAGCTGAGAGCCTTCCAGTTTCAGAGGAGAAGATTTTCAAAGATTTCACTATTAGTTTCTACTGAAAACTGCCCACCCCTGGGGCATGGCCAATTTTAACCCCAGGGCCATAATTTATATAACTTTTGTAGAGGACCTGAACATGATGCTCTGTGCCAAATATGAAAGCTGAGAGCCTTCCAGTTTCGGAGGAGAAGAATTATTAGTTTCTACTGAAAACTGCCCACCCCTGGGGCGGGGCCAATTTTAACCCCAGGGTCAAAATTTATATAACTTTTGTAGAGGACCTGAACATGATGCTATATGCCAAATATGAAAGCTGAGAACCTTCTAGTTTCAGAGAAGAAGATTTTCAAAGTTTTCACTATTGGTTTCTATTGAGAACTACCCACCCCTGGGGCGGGGCCAATTTTGACCCCAGGGCCATAATTTATATAACTTTTGTAGAGGACCTGAACATGATGCTCTGTGCCAAATATGAAAGCTGAGAGCCTTCCAGTTTCAGAGGAGAAGATTTTCAAAGTTTTACTATATGTTTCTACTGGAAACTTCCCACCCCTGGGGCGGGGCCAATTTTGACCCCCGGGCCATAATTTATATAACTTTTGTAGAGGACCTAAGGGTGATGCTATTTGCCAAAGATTAAAGCTTAGAGCCTTCCAGTTTCAGAGAAGAAGATTTTCAAAGATTTCACTATTGGTTTCTATTTAAAACTGCCCACCCCTGGGGCGGGGCCAATTTTGACCCCAGGGCCATAATTTATATAACTTTTGTAGAGGACCTGAACATGATGCTCTGTGCCAAATATGAAAGCTGAGAGCCTTCCAGTTTCAGAGGAGAAGATTTTCAAAGATTTCACTATTTGTTTCTATTGAAAACTTCCCACCCCTGGGGCGGGGCCAATTTTGACCCCAGGGCCATAATTTACATAACTTTTGTAGAGGACCTGAACATGATGCTATATGCCAAATATGAAAGCTGAGAGCCTTCCAGTTTCAGAGGAGAAGATTTTCAAAGTTTTACTATATGTTTCTATGCAAAACTTCCCACCCCTGGGGCGGGGCCAATTTTGACCCCCGGGCCATAATTTATATAACTTTTGTAGAGGACCTAAGGGTGATGCTATGTGCCAAAGATTAAAGCTTAGAGCCTTCCAGTTTCAGAGAAGAAGATTTTCAAAGATTTCACTATTGGTTTCTATTTAAAACTGCCCACCCCTGGGGCGGGGCCAATTTTGACCCCAGGGCCATAATTTATATAACTTTTGTAGAGGACCTGAACATGATGCTCTGTGCCAAATATGAAAGCTGAGAGCCTTCCAGTTTCAGAGGAGAAGATTTTCAAAGATTTCACTATTTGTTTCTATTGAAAACTTCCCACCCCTGGGGCGGGGCCAATTTTGACCCCAGGGCCATAATTTATATAACTTTTGTAGAGGACCTGAACATGATGCTATATGCCAAATATGAAAGCTGAGAGCCTTCCAGCTTCAGAGGAGAAGATTTTCAAAGTTTTACTATATGTTTCTATTCAAAACTTCCCACCCCTGGGGCGGGGCCAATTTTGACCCCAGGGGCATAATTTATATAACTTTTGTAGAGGACCTAAGGGTGATGCTATGTGCCAAAGATGAAAGCTGAGAACCTTGTAGATTCAGAGAAGAAGATTTTTAAAGGTTCAAATTGTTGACGACGAACGACGCACGACGCACGACGCACGACGCACGACGCACACCGCACGACGACGGACGACGGACATCAGGCGATCACAAAAGCTCACCCTGAGCACTTTGTGCTCTGGTGAGCTAAAAATGCACACATGTTGATTCAGTTTTTGTTTTAATTTCCGAAACTCACACAATTGACACGTTCCAAATTCAGAACAAGTTCTATGTTATGATGTAAAATCGAGCGATAATTATTAGGTGACAAAAATGGCCAACATACAGTCGCAGCGACACTGTATGGTATTCTAGGTCCCATAAAGAATGTTCTGTAATCTTATCTGACAATTTTGCGCAGTCACCTTACGACTGCCATTTTGACGAAACATATTCTCATTTCCTACATAAATTAATTTATTATAGACAAACTGGCAGCAATACGAAATGTCCGAAACCCTCGCGTTCACATCATGAACAACTTTTTTTAAAATTATTTCATTGAATACAAGTGCTACTAATGCTTCAAAATGCACTATGTATGTGGGAAGATGTGTTAATAGTTAATAACTAAATAAATCGCCAGCTCCCATGTTAATATGGGCATGCAGACGTACAGTCGCTGCGTCATTGAAATGGTCGAGATAGGTTTTCAGGGAATGGGAAATATACATGGAATATTCATTGTAAACCTATCTCGGGGAATGAGAAATACATATAATGTAATATCCATTATATCAAATGAAATACTTTGTACCTCTTATGTCGTGCGAAAAAAATCCTGACACTCAAAGTACAACCCTTGTAAAGAAGTAATAGTCCAAGAATTACACTGCACATCCATTGGCAATTGAATCTAATAATAATCTTAAGAACGAACATAATCATCCATCAACTTAACCTTTTAAATGGTATCAAAATTGACTTTCACCATTGAATGAAAATGTTAGCCTAATAAATTTGTCACACGATTACACCTGATCAATTATTCACAGAATTTTATTTCAAAGTGCGAAAAATTACTACAAGTTCAAAGAGGTCGGCTGTGTTTTAGATTTGCACTGTCTTTTCTCTACAGGTTTTGCGGCATTTGTTTGTTTCTTTGATCAGTTTTCATGTATTTTTATTCACTTAGTTCTCTAAGAGAAATCTTTGATGTCTCAGATCGGTACCGAAATACAAATTCTTCAATGACATGTACCGTATTTCCCCATATTAATTCCGGGTTATTTTCAATAAGGAGGCGTATATAAAAGGCAAAACAAATTTGTTTTCCTTTTTTACCTCCTAAATATGTGCCCCAGTAACTTTTTTTTAAGCTTCCATGTGTTTTTTCAGTAAAATTTCGCCGATTTAAATGCATAATTGAAGGTTTCAAATTTTAACAAGTTGGAGACTTTACGGTAATGCAGGTGTTCACTCTGGGAAGATATTGACCTGCAGGGTCTGTGAGCCGACCAGTGTTACGTCATAATATAATTTGTATAAAGCTAATTTCTGCGGAGGTCCCCCGCCCTTAATTTGCACACACGTCCAGTTCCCTTCCTCTGTATGTTTATTACAAATTTCAACACAGGTCTATTGGTAGTTCATGGACAAAATAGATATAATGAAATATGGACGGTGGATCATTGTAGCCTTTTTAGAAAGTAAATAACCATATTTCATCAAATTCCATAAACAAACAGAGCAGACCCTGATCAGACGCCTCCTACAGGAACCGAATGATCTGGGTCTACTCTGTTAGCAAATGCGTGAACACACGTTTATATGAGGGTAAGGGTTAAGAAATAGTGTTTATTACTTTTCAAATCGTGAAAATGGAAACACATAATGAAAAAAAACACGTCGTATATTGAGTGCTTCAAGATCACGGTTATCAAAGTTACATTAAATTCATATTTGGAGTGGATTTGGATAGTTAATCAGGATAATAAAGGTGAGCGAGCATGTTTGTTGTCTGTTTATTTGAACTTTGAGATGTATTTTTGGTGAAATCGCGATGGATCATAACGTTTACCGAAAATCACCATGACCCGTTGCAGATTCAATACGCGATGATCTAACATAATGGGTCCTCGTGATTTTCTATAATCTGCGACAGATTTTTTCTTCCCGCGAAAGGTCAAAATCGCGATGAATCGCATTTTGGTAAAGTTCCGCGAGATCTGTACTGTATTGACGACTTTTGACGACTCTGTAAAAGTCACTTTGTGAAACCATTGTGATAAATAGAGCATTTGCTCCTATAGGAGCAACTGCTCTATTTATCACAATGGTTTCAAACTACAAAATTCTAAAATTTTCCTTTTCTCTAGTTAATGCTCCTTTTCGGTAGATTTATTTAAAGAGGTTGTATCTAAAAACAGCCTATGGGGTAAGGGTTAAAGTACAAATCACACTAGCTGTAGTAACAAAAGTAGAATCTGAGTTTCAAACTTTGGTTCTTAGTGAGACATCCAAACACTGAGCATCTCAAATGGGTCTAAACTTTTTTAAATAAAAGAAAATGTGTCCATGGGACACAGATGCCCCCACCGGCAAACAGAAAGTAGATGAAAGACAGACCTGAAAAGGGGAGAAACGGTACAGCTCACTATGATTATGCTTCAGATCAAATCATTGCAGCTTACACAAGTGAAGAAATCTTTGACGAAATTTTTTGTCATTAAACAATCACCAAAATTCAATCAAAGTGTCGGCAAACAGGAAGTAGATGGACAAAAATTTCGGACGTACATACGGAGAGACGGACAAGGGTAAAACTTAATGCCATCGTCGCCTAAAGGCAGGGGCATAAAAATGCCAATATGTTCTTCACATTGTAGATTAAAATTTGCTCTTAAATGTTCCCAAACATGCAATCTCTCTACAAAATTATACCATACCTTCTGGGCTTTCCCATAAGTCTTCTAATCTTGTTCCATTCCACTCGCCTCATAGTCTTTACTTTCAACTGGGGAAATGATTCTTTAACACATATGCAAAAATCATTCTCTCCTGAGAATAGAGGACTGTGAAAGACAGTAAAATACTACAATTAATGTTTGTATATCCCTGAGCTCAAAATAAGGCAAGTATTACAGATATTAACCCTTTACTCCATGAATATTCATGCAAGTAATAATGACATCATGAAGATTGTTATAATAGCACATGGACACAGGAGTTTTTGGTCATGGCAGAAACTGTAGAATCATATCTATACTATATCAATTCATAAACAAACAGAGCATACCCTAGCCAGACGGCTCAAACATGAGCCCCCTGATCTGGGTCTACTCTGTTTGCAAAGGCCTAGAAAGGCGTATTTATGGAGTAAAGGGTTAAAATCCTGATTTCTCCATCAACCAATAGTTGTAACAACTCATAAGAGCCATCTCTTTTAACCCTTTACTCCATAGAGATGCTTTTTGGCTCCTATAGGAGCTGTCTGATCTGGGTCTATTCTGTTTGCTTATGAGATAACATAGATCTGATTCTAAAGTGTCTGCCATATTCCTTCCATATTTCATTATAACTATTTTTGCCATGAATATTCAGTAGGTATTGAAATTTGTATTAAACATGGAACAGGGAAAGCTTTTTAAACAGTAGCTAGCTCAGGGTCATACAGTGACCCGAGGGATTGGTGCAAAACTATTCTAACTCCTTCACAAAGTGAAGGAGTTAGAATAGTTTTGCACCAAGCCCTCGAGTCATTATTTTATACATGAATATTCATGAGGTAAAGGGTTAAGGTATTGACTACTCATTAGAATAATTTCTTTGAAACTATTCTAATGAGTAATCAAAACAGGAAAGAAACCAGAACTATCACTAAAGGTGACAGCCTTGATACCAAACCCAAAAATACTAAAAATGCCTGGCACTAAATACATGAAAATTGCGTCTTGCACATCTACTATTCGTAGTTATTATGCATGCCTAATAGAAATTTGATAACTTAAAACTAAAGGAGTTTGCGACAACAACTACCTGACTGCCAGAATGACCAGGGTGATGACAAACTTTCTTTGCTGGGTATAATTAATAATTATTGTTGTCCATTCTTCTTAACTGTATTATTTGTATTAACCCTTTCCCTCATATTTTAACTTGTTTTCACGCATTTGCAAACAGATTAGACCCAGATCAGATGGCTCTTAGAGGAGCCGTCTGATCAGGGTCTACTCTGTTTGCTAATAGAAATTGAAAGATCTGTTTCTTTGCTTTCTAAAATGTCTAGTGCTCAACCTTCCATATTTCTTTATAAATATGTTGTTAATGAATATTCAGTAGGTATTGAAATTTGAAATAAACATAGAACAGGGAAAGGGTTAATCATTTGTTTCAAACTTAAACCCTTTCAGTGCGGGAAACAAGTCACTAATGTCCTTTGCAAACAATGTAGACACACATGAATGGGCTCAGTTGGCCATGTTTCACTTATCTTAAAACGATATGTTTGTAAAACATGTATACCCCCCACCAGACCCCCCTGACCTTTGATCTAGTGACCTCAACTATAGAGGTCATCTAGTGGTAATGACTAATCACCACTTTGAAGATCCTAAGCCAAACCACTGATCACTTATTGATCTGAAAACATTTCACAAGTTAAGGTCATGGTGACCTTGACCTTTGACCTAGTGACCTCAACAAATATAGGGGTCATCTAGTGGTCATGACCAACCACCACATCAAGTTTAAAGATCCCAAACCAAACCATTGAGCAGTTATTAATCAGAAACCATTTCATCAGTTAAGTTCATGGTGACCTTGACCTTTGACCTCAACAACAATAGGGGTCATCTAGTGGTCATGACCAACCACCACATTAAGTTTGAAGATCCTAAGCCAAACCCTTGAGCAGTTATTGATCAGAAACCATTTCACGAGTTAAGGTCATTTGACCTTTGACCTAGTGACCTCAAATACAATAGGGGTCATCTAGTGAGCATGACCAACTACCGCAGCATTTTTGAAGATCCTAAGCCATACCCTTGAGCAGTTATTGATCAGAAACCATTTCACCAGTCAAGGTCATGGTGACCATAACCTTTGACCTTGTGACCTCCAAAACAATTGTGGTCATCTAGTGGCCATGACCAACCACCACAGCAAGTTTGAAGATCCTAAGCGAAACCATTGAGCAGTTATTGATCGGAAACCATTTTACAAGTTAAGGTCATGGTGACCTTGTCCTTTGACCTAGTGACCTAAAAAATAAAAGGGGGCATTTAGTGGTCATGATCAACCACCACAGCAAGTTTGAAGATCCTAAGCCAAACCCTTGAGCAGTTATTGATCTGAAACTATTTAACCAGTTTAAGGTCATGGTGACCTTGACCTTTGACCTAGTGACCTAAAAAACAATAGGGGTCATCTAGTGGTCATGACCAACCACCAAAGCAAGTTTGAAGATCCCGAGCCAAACCCTTGAGCAGTTATTGACCTAGTGACCTCAAAAACAATAGGGGTCATCTAGTTGTCATGACCAACCACCACAGCAAGTTTGAAGATTCTACACCAAGTCGTTTATTAGTTATCCATTGGAAACCATTGATCTACCGACCAACCTACATGTGCAAAGCAATATACCCCCATTTTTTAAAAAGCGGGGTATAATAAAACAAGAGCCGCGTGCGGCACCAATGCTCGTCTTATTTGGTGCTTGTCTAGCTAAACATTTTTGAAAATTATAAAGGGCCATAACTCCAAACTTTTGAAATCAAGAGTTATGGTTCTTATGTAGGGGCCTTTTCCTCAATGAGATCTACTAACCTATGGAGTTTCATATTGATACCTCTTATACTTTTCGAGTAATGAGCTACATCAAAGCACGCCGCCGCCGACAACTACCACACCAACGCCTACGACCCAGTGATCACAACTGCTCATCTGTTTCGAAGAAAAATCCCGGAATATTTGCGGTAAACTTGACTCATTTGAAATAGTAAATTTCAACATTCAGTGTTGAAAGGGTTAAATTAAATCTACAAAACTATTTCAAAAATCCCCAGAGGACAAGAGACTTGTCAATTGCTTTTCCCTGCACTGAAGATGACATGCACAAATTTCACTTATTCATTGTGACTTTAACCCATTCCTCCATAGGCTATTTTTAGACCCAACCTCTTTGAATGAATCTACCCAAAAGGAGTATTAACTAGAGAAAGTGAAAATTTTAGAGTTTTGTAGTTTGAAACCATTGTGATAAATAGAGCATTTGCTCCTATAGGAGCAAATGCCCTATTTATCACAATGGTTTCATAAAGTGACTTTTACAGAGGCGTAGAAAGGCTTATTTATGGAGGAAAGGGTTAAACACACACACACCCACACTACACACAAAATTTTGGCTATTTCAAACAAGATGAAGCCAAATCTATGATATCTCCAATGGGTATGTCACTCAACTGATCATACAGAATGAAATCCGAATTTCATAACAGTTGCCCACTTACGTATCCAAGTCGGAGTAAAACCATTCATAGCACACCCATTTGTATGCCTTTGGCAGCTTCAAAAGATTACGCAACCTCACGCCAATATTTTGGGCAGCCTTCTTGTCTTGTCCTGACACATGACTTCTGGATGTTGACTGCAAAAGAAAGCATCATCAGACACCTAATTTTTAACCCTTAACTCCATGAATATTCATGTAAGAAATGATATCTTGAATATTAATTGGATGATATTTTTTGTAATGATATATTGAGGGTTTGGTGCAAAACTACAAAGTGACAAAGTGAAGGAGTTAGAATAGTTTTGCACCAAGCCCTCGATTTATTATTGTGAAACAGAAATATTTAGCCATAGCAGAAGTTGTAGAATCAGATCTATATTGTTTCATACACAAACAGAGCAGACCCTGATCAGATTACTCTTACAGGAGCCATCTGATTTGGGTCAACCTTGTTTGCAAAGGTGTTAAAAGGTGTACTTATGGTGTAAAGGGATAAGTGCCTGTTATACCATGAACAACTGATTCACATATGAGCAATGAAAAATTTTCATACAAGTGATAACTACTGGATCGTGAGGGAGAGTCCCGCATTGGAGGCCAACTAAGGAATAGTAATTAGAATAGATTATATGGGCACAGAATAGATAATGGAATAGGATGGAATGAAACACTAAGGAACTAGAATAGATAAGAGAATGAGATGGAATGGAATAGAAAGGAATGGGAAGTAGAGTAGATGTGGATGGATGTAGAACAGGGAATAGTACAGAATAGAATAAGGAATAGGATAGAAATAGAATTAATACAAACTAAATTACACAGATGTAATGTGCTAGATAGGCAAAAAAGTAGGGGGTGAAACCTACAACTTTTATCTTCAGAGCTTCATATTTGCCTATTCAGAGACATATAAATATAGGTCTCTGGCCTATTATACCAACAAATAACTCAAAAAATTTCCATCCGCATAAATCTCACTCTTTGACACCCAATCTCCTTCATTTGAAAAGCTAATCTCCCTCTTTGCCTCGAAAAAACTATGGAAAATAGTAGCAAGGCAATGTGGGGTCTGATCTCAGATCCAAACTGTTTTTCACTAAGGTAAAAAAACAAAACATTCTCTGTTCCATATTCATATTAAGAAACTAGAAAACTGGCTCAGTCAGAAAGGGTCCTGTAATCAAGGGCCAATAACTCTAGACATAGTGATCTGATTCAACCCCAATTTGGCAAAACTATAGGTGTCTTCCTCTGATGATACTATAAAGCGTATATGTCCTTATATGAAACCAATAAGTGAAGTACTGTTTGCATTATTGTGTCACATCAAAAGTATTGACGGATGCACGGATAGACAGAAAAATGTAATTACTATAGGGCTCCTGCATTTTCATCAAGAATATTTATCAGCTGAATTTCTATTATTGCTTAACCCTTTCCCTGTTCTATATTAATACCTATTGAATATTCATGGACAAATTAGTTATAATGAAATATGGAAGGTGCAACATCGTAGCCATTTTAGAAAGTAAAGGATTAGATCTTTCAAATTCCACTAGCAAACAGAGCAGACCCTGATCAGACGGCTCCTCTAGGAGCCGTCTGATCTGGGTCTACTCTGTTTGCAAATGCATGAAAACATGTTTGTATGAGGGAAAGGGTTAATTATGTACATATGAATTCTTTTGGTATTAGTAGAAACTGTAGAGTCTGATCTATTATAATTTCATAATCAAACAAAGTAGACCCTGATAAGACAGCTAATACAGGACGTCGGATCTGGGTCTTCTCCGTCTGCAAAGGCATGCAAAGCTTTTATATAAACCTTAATAGAAAATGGCACCTTTTCACTTTTACTTCTCCACCAAACCCTATGCTGTGATCACTATTTAGAATTGTCTCAAAAAGATGATTTCAAAACAAATTGTCTCAAATACACTGCTTTACCTTCGGCTTTGTGTTGGATAATGTTGCACACCATTTCACCCTTTCCCTGTTCTGTATTTATGTCAAAATTTCAATACAGTACCTACTGAATATTCATGGGCAAAATCGTTATAATGATACATATACATGTATATGGAAGGTGGAACATTGTAGCCATTTTAGAAACTAAAGAAACAGATTTTTCAAATTCCACTAGCAAACAGGGCAGAATCTGATCAGATGGCTCATATAGGAGCCATCTGATCTGGGTCTACTCTGCTTGCAGATGCGTGATAAGGTATTTATATGAAAGAAATGGCTAAAACTAGGGATAGGAAGGAGTACCAAAATCGATACTTGAGTACTCGGTCAGTTTTCCTATCAAGTACTTGGAAGCTTCTTGAACTTGTTCAAACCTCAAACTGAATGTCTTATGCACTGGCCGTCCACATTGTTGTCAGTATTAACAGCTGTTTGAATCAGTTTGCTGATTTACTACACACATTTTTATTTTTGTTCTTTCAATGACTCAGAAACATACCAAGTCACAGGAAACTAGAACTATCACTTAATGTGATTAATATCCCAACTAGCACATTTGACACAGAGATGGGGTTATAGAAATAAAGCTCCCGACCGCTAAATTTTCATTTGTTAAATTACGAAAGGGAGATCATTCATTCAAGCATGAAGCGATATATCAAAACCTTTATCGCAGGTGCAGAAATTCAGTTGGTGTTCAACAATACTGCAAAATTTAAAAATGTATTGTTGAGGTATGACAGAGAAAAGATCTGGAAAATTCCTTTGTTAAAACAAGCCAGATTTTGACAAAAATAACAAAGGGCAATAACTCAAAAAATACTGAAGACAGAGTTATGAACCTATGTTTTATGACAAAGTTATGATCCGGACAAGACGGACAGACATGGTGACTCCAGTATACACCCCCCCCCCTCCCCCCCCAAAAAAAACCCAACAACAAAAACCCCAACAACTTCATTTGTGGGGGTATAAAAACTTCATTTGTGGGGGGTATAAATATTGATGAGTTAAACACCTTCATGTTCATTGCAACCAAATGGTCACTTGAAAAAGAAGAGGTTCTTCTAAAGGTTGAGTCAACCAGAAATTGATAAGTAGGTGATGCCAGTTGAAAATAATTAGCTGAAAAAATAACCGACATTAAAAAGAATGGCATGCTTCGGGAAATAGTTGGGACCACCGTCACCAAGCCCTTTTACAACAGATATGGAGCCAGTAATCTAGTAGAGCTAATAATACCTTTGGTAATATTCTGGGCTGTTTCTTTGGAGATCTGCCAGGAGAATAAGATGTGTCCTCATCATCATTGAAGAAACGGGCATTTCGTTTCCTAATCCTTGATGGCTGAAAACATCAAGATATACATTATATACTGGTCTTTTCAGCTAATAAAACATCATTCTTTTGCATATAGTATTAATTGCATTTTGCATAGGCTTTAAATGTACCAAATCTTTGTAATTCATAACCCCTTTATTCCATAAATATGCCTTTCTATGCCGTTGCTAAAAAAGAAGACGGCTCAGATGGCTCCTGTAGGAGTTGTCTGAACAGGATTTGCTCTGTTTGTTTATGAAATAATGTAGAAATGATTCTACAGTTTCTATCACAGCCAAATATGCATGTGTTCATAAGCCTTATAAACATTAATCTAACTAATATCAAATGATGTAATTATTTTTTACATGAATATATTCATGATCAGGTCTCTCTACATTTGGGAAATGGGGCAGGGGCCCTCTGGGAGGGGAATTTTCTCTGAAAAGGGGAATTTTATTCCTTCTCATTTTTTGTTTCGTGATCGCAAATGAGTTTTGACTTGTCTCTCTTTCGCTTTGAAATTCAGGAGAAGGAGCAGAAAAATAGTCTGAAAATTCGAACATCTTTGAGAAGCTGGCTAGGTTCTATACTTAGCAACAAAGTTGACTCTATTCCAACGCAGAATGGTTATCGAAATGTTACTACTCTACATGTATATGCAAAAAAATAGGTTGTGTACCAATCTATGTGTATTGCATTTATAAATAGCAGCAAATAATCGTCAACAAGAGGGCCAGAATGGCCCTGATATCGCTCACCAGACAATCAGAGAAGATTTACAAAGTTTTCACAATATGTTTCTATAGAAAACTAGCCGGCCCTAGGGCAGGGCCAATTTTGACCCCAGGGGCATAATTTATATAACTTTTGTAGAGGACCTGGACATGATGCTATGTGCCAAATATTAAAGCCGAGAACCTTCCAGTTTCAGAGGGGAAGATTTTCAAAAGTTTTAACAATATGTTTCTATTGAAAACTGGCCATCCTGTGGGCAGGGCCAATTATGACCCCAGGGCCATAACTTATATACCTTTGTAAAGGTCATGAACATGGTGGTATGTGCAAAATATGAAAGCTAAGAACCTTCCAGTTTCAGAGGAGAAGATTTTCAAAATTTTCACTGTATGTTTCTATTGAAAACTGACCACCCCTTGGGCAGGGCCAATCTTGACCCTTAGGGCATAATTTATATAACTTTTATAGAGGACTTGAACATGAGGCTATGTGCCAAATATGAAAGCTGAGAATCTTCCAGTTTCAGGGGAAGATTTTCAAAATTTTCACCATATGTTTCTATTGAAAACTGACCACCCCTGGGGCGGGGCCAATTTTGACCCCAGGGGCATAATTTATAAAAAAAATTGTAGAGAACATACAGACAATGCTATATGCCAAAGATGAAAGCTGAGAACCCTGTAGATTCAGAGGAGAAGATTTTTAAATGTTCAAATTGTTGACGCGGGACAACGGACGACGCACACCACACAATGATGGACATCAGCGATCACAAAAGCTGACCCTGAGCACTTTGTGCTCTGGTGAGCTAAAAATACACCGTGAGACACATGCATTCTGTAATATTTTTGAAGTATGGTTTCAACATTAGGGGAATGTTAGCCCAAAATAGGAGTTTAGACATGCTTCAGCTGTTTACTTAACCTTTAGCTTGCTATCGGCGGATATATCCGCCCCGACTATAAAGCCCTACACAACTGCGGGCCGCTTAATCCGCCTACATAAATGTTTCTCTGTACAATCTGACGGTTTGATCCGTCAAAAGTCAGGCATTATCTTTATGAATGAAATACAAGTAAGTGTTTTATCCCCAACCCATATGCGTGCACCTACCGAAACAGATGTTATTTCTACTTCCAAAACAGCGAAAAAAGAAGAAGAATTTTATCGATCTTTCGTGGAAAAAATGAATGAAAGCTTCGCTGACAACAGCAGTGAGGGGCCATGATAACTGTCAGTTGTTGTTTTCCAAATGCAGACCAAATAATGATAAAATGCACCACAAAGTAGCACTTTGTTAGGAAATATTTCAGGAGCGTGCATTTTTTGGGATTGTTTACAATATTTCATGCCAGATATTGTTGGTTTTGATACGTGGTACATTTTGTTTCCGTAGGTAGCCTTGACCTGACTAATGAAACATAGTCATAATACGTTCTACATGCATAAATATTTATTTGTATGTTCCAAAGATAAGTAAATAAGCCATGGAAGAAGGAACTATGTATGCTTATCAATAAAAAAAAATTCTCAATAGAAAAATGAAGATTGCAAAATATAACTGAAAGTTTCAAAAAATACTCATAACATATTCATAAAAATCCATTTTTTTTTTAAAAGCAAAAACGAATAAAAATCCATCAGATTTATACTTTTTTTTTTTACTTTTTCATATCCATTGAAATATTTTGAATAGTTTTGAAATATATATAGAAATAATAAAGTTACAGCAAATCAAAGTAAAACTGCGGTATAGACATTGCATAATAGGAAATAACCCCAGTTTACAGCATAGCGTCATGACGTTACATTGATAGTGTATAACAGTAGTACACACTAGAGGGGTGGCAACAAGCTAAAGGTTAAACAATAGTCTACTTTATATTGTTCAGTACTGAAAAAGCTGTGTATTTAGCAGATCATGTACCAAGGCAATTCAGTTTTCATCCTCCAAGCATACTTACATGTCTTTTGTTTGGTGAACTGTAACCCTCTTTCATTCTCACAAGAACTTTTGCTGATGAACCTGCAGAAGTAAATTAAGAATTAGGAATGTGTTGCAACTTGCAATAGCAATCTAACTGTGCACATTCTCATACTTAGTATAACAATTTATAAGTACTTGTATGTAAGTGTTCAATAATCAATAACAGTTTCTGATTTGTGAATATTGCCTGGAGTAGAAGTGCAAGGCCTTTACCACACTAGTATATTGGCTTCCGACCAATTACTACCACTTTGAAAAAAACACCAAAAAAACAAACTGTTCAGTCATTTTTTGAAAACATGAATTAATGACATAAATCCTTTCCCAAATATAAATGGCTCTACAAACAGAGTAGACAGAAATATCCTGGTACAGCCGGGGCCTGCTCCCTCACCACGGAATACCTTTGACATTGTCACTGTTGGTATTTAACCCATTCCCACTTAGGCTATTTTTAGACCTAACCTCTTTGATTAAATCTACCAAAAAGGAGCATTTACTAGATAAAAGGAAATTCAGAATTGTGTAGTTTTGAAACCATTGTGATAAATAGAGCATTTGCTTCTGTGGAGCAAATGCTCTATTTATCGCAATGGTTTCATAAAATGACTTTTACAGAAGCGTCAAAAGGCGTCAATATGCGGGAATGGGTTAAGTATACACTCATTCCGATATACTGCAGTAATAGCAACGGCGGCTATTCCAGAACATTGCCAGTAGGACCATAGCAGAAAGGTCCTGCAGGGGACGTCTCTGATGTGGGTCTGCTCTATTTGCTTAGAGAATAAAACAGAGCCGATTCTATAGATTCTGCCATGTCAAATTTTGACTAAAAATCCCTTTGTTTATGATGTCATTATAAAACTAAACCAATTAATATTCATATATCTGTCACTTATCACATGAATATTTAATAGGGAAAGGGTTAACTGTTGGAAAATGCTCTTTAATTTTGGAAAGGGAGCGGGTCAAAACGTACCCAATGCCAAAACGTACCCACATTTTTTGTTCAAAATATACCCATTTGTTGGGTCAAAACGTACCCAAGTATTATATTATTATCGTGTTAAATCCTGTTTGTCAAACCAATTACCTTACAGGTTTGTTCCCACTTTCCCCACATTTCTAGATTCACACCTATTTGGGTATTTACTCAAATGTTGCAGAGCAGGCCATATAGGAGCCATCTGATCTTGGTCTTCCCAGCTTGCAATGTTTATTGTTCAGTGATGCATTTCATTAATTTTCTCAATTTTCTAAATTCCATTGCTATTTCATGAAAAATTGACACTGCAAAATTTCTATTTCTTTATCATGTTTGTTTACCATTTTGTACCCTAATTAATTATTCGGAAAATTAAGAAAATACAATGATAATTTTCTAATTTGGGAAAAAAAATTTTTTTTTTTTTCATTTTCACTGTTTGTTTTAAATGAAAAATATTCATATTTCACAAATTTAATATAACTTGAATGCAGAGAATGGGTAATGTTTCATCAGTATGTTCAAGAAGAAAGGTTGTGGGTTTTTTTACAAATTACTTTGTACAATTCCCTTTACATATATCATGCATGAATGTATGTTTTACATTTTAACATATTTATTGCATTTTTAAAAGAAAATACAATGTACATGTATAGCCCAGGTCCCCACGGTACCAGTGTTCTTAAAGAGGAGGTCCCTACAATTATCGCATATTTTCAATAATATCATAAAACTTGGTACAGTGTATTTGTTATGCTCTATCATTATTATGAAGGTTCCCAATTTGAACTTATATCGAAAAATGCCCATGTGATACAAATAAACCGATTTCATCAATAAATGATAATTTTTTTTCTACAACACAATATTATCGGCCTTTTCCGTAATTTCTTCCGCGTTTTGCCGATGATCACCCGATCCCTCCATTGTTTACGTAATAGGCTTTCTCGGAAGTGGTCGGAGAATCGCGAAGAGGCTGAACAGTTACAAAACTAAAACTCAACCCGAATAAAACTGAAACATCGGTGAGTAAAACCGGGATCGGCGATATCAAACACATGGATGTTTTGTCATTATAAACCGTAATTGGATGGGGCTTTTTGTGACATACTACTTTTCAGCACATAAACAAATTTGTTTTGTATATTTTAAGTGTTTATGAAATGCGTCAAATGTAGGGACATCCCCTTTAATAAACTCGACACGCATACAAAGAAAATGTAATTAACTGAAAAAAATTAAACTATCCTTTCCTCCACTTGTCTCTAATCTTTCAAATTGTCTCAAGTACAAGCTTGTTTCTTTTATATTACATAGTCTGAGAAATTTCAAAATAAAGCGATCATATTGAATGAAGTATGGGAACCAACTCCATGTAACCGGTACAATGGTAAAAAATTCTCGTAGTATGGAAAGTCCTGTTCACACTGCTTTAAATGTACATTTTCACATAGGCTCAAAGTCATACTTAACATATTATAACCGTTAATCAATTTTTTCCAAGTCTTAAAAGTTCAATCTAACAGGAAAATTAACTATTGGTATCACAATATCTCCAGATAGAAGATAACTGTTTTTACAGTGTGGGCACTTTAACTCATCATTTCTATAAATGACACGGGCTCTAGAACACGTTTTCATGAACCTGAAATTGCTCCATTTTAGCGTGAAAAATAATTTCACAATCGAATAGCAGAAGTTACTAGTGCTTGACAAAGGTAACGATTGGCAGATGGTGAGATTTATATTTACATCGGTATCGTGAGGCCACCGGTATCATGGGGTATTAGCATGGACTCATCGTCTATCGAACTTCTTAATCTTTGACCAGGAACAGAAAACATTTACCATGAATATTAAAGAAAATAATAAAATAGCCATTCAAAATAATCTTTTATACATTATGTAACATACCTTGAAACAATAAAGTAATTTTATCCTCATCTATAAATCCCCAAACAATCAAGTGTTCCCTACCCCCCACATAACAAAAACAAAAATGGCTGCCAGAAAAAGATCACCTGCTTATCGAACCTTTATTTTAGAAAGTGTTTACTGTAACATAATATTCATAGTCACGTGATTTCATCATGGGCATGTGACCTTTGCATAAGCTGAAGGGGTCAGAGCTGTCAAACATTTTCAATGTTGTACACTTTTCAATTTATGTTGATATTCCATAACGTATTAAGAGTTTTCTCGTGTTTAGCATAGTTGAAAGAACAATAAACTTAAATTATTTTATTATTATAAACTGTATTGACCTGTTTATGACGCATATTTCGTTTTTACGCTACGAGGCGTTGTTTACAGACAAAGCAACAGTACTCATGATTTGATGACGTAGTGCGCACTTGTACATGCGTATAAAAAAATAAAAAAATGAAAGGTTCGAAAAACAAGTGGGGTTCGATAGAAGGTGAGTCTACGATACTATAAATAGGGTGACGGCATACATGTGATAACTACCGACGGTAGTTGAATTCTATCGTTTTCAGAGGTGGTTTACCGTTCTACCGGAACGGTATTTAAATCTACCGTTTTTTGAAATTTTACAAAGGCAAATTTTTTAGTGACATACATTTTCCTCCCTGGTGGCGTTTATCTGTTAGTTCTGTACACACACAGACCACCTTTAACTTGCTATCATGCTGTGATCCACGCTTGGTCTGTTTTGGTAGGGACCAATCAAGGGAATCCCCTGTGGAGACCTTGGAGAACACCAGAATTACATAATCACGAGGTGGTTCCGGTTTTCACTCTACTAATTTACCAAATAAATTGTTCGGGAACCAGTCGTGTCAAAATGCAAACTTTTACCACAAATATCACATGCAGCAGGTTTATTACTCAAGCGAGGCGACATGGGAGTGTCATGACCCTATAATAGGAATTATTTTTTCATAATTAAGTTATAAGAGATAGAAATGCTTCTCTGCTTCCTTGTCAAAGACAGCTGTGCTTGGCCTCGATGTTGCAATGGGCCGAAACACTTCGAAAATAAGACTGTTTGGACTGATAATCATGCATTTGATTTGTACACAAAATTACTTTTTCATTAATATAATTAGTGGTAAGGACACTAAAGAAGTAATTGAAAACACCCTGAAATATTATCTACCATTGCAAACTCTTCAAAAAATAATAACTATATAAAGTTGAAATGTCATCAGTTTTCGCGACGATGGTAGAGACGGGCTAAAACACGGACTCTGAACCCTGTTTGGATTTCAACATTTCTGTGACTGCTCAGTGTTTGCAGTAAATAATTTGAACTGAGTAAAGGTTTAACTGACTTGAACTGAGTAAAAGTTGTCATTGGGAGTATAGCTAAATAAGAGCTATAAAATGAGCCCCCCCCCCCCCCCCCCCTAAAAATGTTATTACAAAATAAAATAAAATGGAATTACTTTTCATTATATGATAAAACAGTAATAAATGTTGATTTTCATGACAATATTTAATACGGAACCCAGTGTTTTGGGCTTGAGACCTATTGATTTCAAAGAGTCCTTTTGACCCATGAAAAAAATCTAGAATTATTACTGCATGCCAATTATTAGTATTTGTTTTTAACCCTTTCCCTGTTCCATTTTCATTCCAAATTCCAGTCCCTACTGAATATTCATAAACAAAGTAGTTATAAAGAAATATGGAGATTGGAACTTTATTGCTATTTATTTCTACATTTTAGAAAGTACAGAAATATTTTTAAAATTCCAAAAGCAAACAGAGTCGACCCTGATCAGATGGCTCCTATAGGAGCTATCTGATCTGGGTCTACTCTGTTTTCAAATGCATGAAAACTTCGTTGTTTATATGATGGAAAGGGTTAATGGGGATTTTAACACCACATTGGATTTTTTGGCCAAAACAGAAAGTGTAGAATCATTCCTATATCATAAGCAAACAGAGCAGACCCTGACCAGACAGCTCCTGTAGGAGCCATCTGATCTGCCAGATCTAGGTCTATTCTCTTTGCAAATTTATGCGTGAAAAAGGTGTTTATATGAGGGAAAGGGTTAAGTGTGTAAATGTTATGTGTGTAATGTAAGATTTATAATGGTGTGGTATGCATTTATGGTAAAGTATGATTGATATGGTAAAGTACGAATGATATTGTTAAAAAGTATAACAAACATAAGTATCTTTTTCCTCCTTTTGTCGTGTCAGTAAAATCTACCTGACAAAAGTCAAATCTACCTGACAAATTTCCAAAATCTACCTGACATGCCTCAGCAGGTTATCACATGCATGTGACGGTCATTTTGTAAAACTGCCAGTTCGTCAAAAAGGTTGTACAGTTCAAAGGGGGTTGTTGTTTCGTCAAGAAGGATTATATAGAGAATTGCGGTGATACTAAACAGAGTCTGGTACAGTCTGGTAGAGTCCGGTAGAGTCTGGGGGCTTTTTAAGACGATTAGGTGCATTGTCATGATTATAATGCTGATAAATAACATTATTTAGTATGTTTGCAGCTGTAACAGGTAATATCCTTAATAAAATAGCCTATAATAGCTTGAAAACACCCTGCAAATATTATCCCGGTGACACGGTAATGGCTGACGTAAGTCGGGTTGTGTCTGGTCAAGTATTGGAAGCCCTATTAGTATTAGAATACCCTGAATTTTATCAGAAAACATTCTGCTTATATTAATAAGTGATTTTATCATAAATATAAAAGCAGTATGCACTTGATATGTATTGTATGACAGATTATTATTTCGCTCTTTTCAGACTGCAGTCTGGCGAAATGTCGATATTTTATTTTGAGACGATTTTTAAACAAACTGCTAGGGAATTTCATGTAAAATATGGTTCCATATATATTTCTACATCATTATTAATACAAGCGTTTGCAATTGCATGCAAAAGTTGGCCTAAAACTTCCGTTTTTATCTCCAGACTCTACACTCCCCTTCGACTTTTCGCCAGAATGCAGTCTGAAATAGGCGAAACAACAATCTGTCATATAAAACATATCAAGTGCATACTGCTTTTGAATTTATGATGAAATCACTTATTAATGTATGTAGAATGTTTCCTGATAAAATTCAGGGTATTCTTATACTATAAGGGCTTCTAATACTTGACCAGACTCTATCCGACGTAGGTCGGCCATTACCGTGTCACCGGGTAACATTTACCGGGTGTTTTCAAGCTATTATACGCTCATTTTTAAATGGATATTAATTACTATAGCAGCAAACATACTAAATAATGTTATATAACAGCATTATAATCTTGAAAATGCACTTAATCTTCTTAAAAAGCCTCCAGACTCTACCGGACTCTACCAGACTCTACCGGACTCTACCAGACTCTGTTTAGTAGCACCCAGAGAATTGATTTATATATCACCTTTTTGACGAACTGGCAGTTTCACAAAAGGATTTATATGATTAGATCTATTAACCTTCTGTACACTATGGGCCAGTTTGTGATTACTGTTTCAAATAGTTTGGATCTATCAAATCCCATTAATAAACAGTAGTCGTCTGATCTGGGTCTACCCTGTTTGCAAATGCGTGAAAAGAAGCAGTTCTATTAAATTCCATTAGCAACCAGAGCAGGCTCTGATCAGACAAAAAGGCCACATTAAAGTGATCACGCATCAGTTTCACAAGCGGTGCTGATTGATTAGGAAGGGGGGTTAACGTTAATTACACAATAAAATGTTGATAAAAGTTTGTGCCGCCGAACCCGTGTCGCTAATTAGTTTGTAGGTGTGAAAAAGCATCTGTCGTATTATTCACGGAAAGGTGTGCTGATCTACTCTGCTTGCAAAGGAATAGAAGTAAAGGGTTAATCCATGTGTATGTTGATATATTTTCTTTCGTTTAGTGCTTCTGTAATGTTCTATGTCTCTTAATGGTACGTTTTGACCAATAGGTGGGTACATTTTGACTTCGTTGGGGTACGTTTTGACTCAATTTGGGTATGTTTTGACTTGGGTACGTTTTGGCTTTGGGTACGTTTTGACAATATAACGCTAGAGCCTAGACAGCGTAAACATTGGAGCACTGTATTTTTCTTTGATACTTCGGTATTACGTCTTGACAACTTTTAAAAATGGTCATGAAAACAGATTTCAAAATACAATTATGATTCTTTTTCTTTCCAATACAATTTCTCTCCGGTATTTCTGAAGGTCTGTTAGCAATCGAACAAAAACCGCAACTCACTTTCTTCAGATTCGTCCGCCATTTCCTCGTTTTGATCTTTCTTGCTTTTCATTCGCGGAGAGTGAAATGAGTTCGGAAAGGACCATTTACTGTACGCAAGAGTGAAAATGAAAGAAAAGTCTTACACATCTTAACCCTTTGCTTGCTGAATACATTTCTCCTTTTTTACCCATGCCCTGTTGTATAATTACATATATCTTCACTGTGTACAAGTATTTCGCTGGGCAATCACTGCTGTGGAGTGCACTGGTTGCACAATCAACTTATAAATAGTGCGACGAGAATATTCGTCATTAACCTGTGAATAGTACACTTTTCTATGCAGACACAACTTTATTTTTTGTTTATTTTTTAGGTATTACACACCAACAATACCTACAGATCAGACGAGGGAACGAGTCTATAGCCTGGAGATGTAAAGCCTGTGAAGAACAGCCCGAGTTCTCCGAGAGAACCAGACACAACTCAACGGCAACGGACGATCTCATACCACCGCCGATGGACGTGGACATGTCGCCCATGAGACCCGAGGGACGGAGAGACGACATCCCTGACGTCACATTCAACCTAACAGGAAGGGTCTTCCAGATTCCAATGGCTCCACTCGAAGACTCCATAGAGGACAGGCCACTTTCAGATGACATTCCTGAAGACGAGCCTGTGACATATGAGTTGGTAGAGTCTGGGACAAAGAGGGGAGCAACCAAGTTGTTGGGCAGCGATGGCTACACATATACCAAAGGGGTAAGTAGGGGTTTTTTTTGGTTAATTTTTAACATTTATATGAGTACGGCGTCTGACAGGATTCAAATTTGTAAATGTTAGTCAAGTTTATGATACCATTAATAATAATTTTAATAATTATACTTGTAATTATAATAATAAAATTTGGTTGCGTACTGTTTACCACCACAAGGATATTATTAGTAGCAGTAATTATTTATAATTTGTATAATTAACAATTTCAGGTCACGTCCGGCAACAGACAGTATTGGAGATGTGCCGTCCGCAACAAGACAACGAAGTGCACAGCGTCTGTCAAAGAATTCAATGGGACGTTCTTCCCCGGGCTGTCTGGTCACGTACATGCAGCAGATCCAGGCGCAGCTGTCAAGGTCAAGGTTGCAAAGAAGGTAAGGGTCACAAAGTTTCATGAAGTTTTGTAACACACAAAATGTTACATTGTATCATTGATACAAGTAGAATAAATGGAATAAAAATAAAAAAGCTGTAATTCAAACCGAGAGTAAGTCTTTAAATATTGTCCGGTTGAGAGGGGGTTCACTGTAAACTATGCCATGTATGCTCACATATTGTATTTATGTAATATAGATTTCCTTTATTCTTCAGGTAAAAGAGATTGCCCAGGACAGATGTTTCGAGCCATCACAAGCAATCGTGGAGACAGTGATGAAAGACATGGTGACGCCACACGACACGAATCTACCCAAACCTGACAACTTGGCCCGTGCAGCACGACGCGTCAGGTCTCATCGTCCTGAGGACCCAAGAGATTTACAGTTTGAGGTATGTATATATTATTAGCACAAGGCACTTACTGTACCACACCAAACAATAATTAAACTGAATGGTATATACTTTTTACCGAAATAAATTTAAAATAAGTTTTTACAGTTTTTATAACTAATGGTATACAATTATACAAGCATACAATTATATATTATATATATAAATATATATTTAAACTATATCTTTTCAGCTTGACAGAGACTTCGTTGGCGAGGAATTCATTGTAGAGGACCTTCATATGGACGGCGCCCGCCACCTCATCTTCGGCACCAGTGATCAGCTAGAGCTTCTAAGACAGGCAAAGAGATGGTTCCTAGATGGCACTTTCAAGGTAGTGAAAGATCCCTTCTACCAGCTACACACTTTCCACGCATTCATAAAGAAAGGCCAAGACGAGAAGCCATGGCAACCGGACACAATATCTAGAAAAATCTTCTTCTCCAGAATGACTTGTTGGATTTGAATATAGTTTTCACCAAAATGTTTCTCAGTTGATAGACTTTAAAAGTTGTTAAAAGAATTTTGATCGGGCAAAAAACATGGCCGCCAGAGGGCGTGGTCAATATTTCCATATATGGTAATATGGATTTTCATAGGAAAATCTTTAAAAATCATCTTCTCTGAAACTGTAAAGCCTAGACCTTTGATATTTGGTATGTAGCATGATCTTATGGTCCTCTACAAATATTGTTCAAATTATGACCCCCGGGCCAAAAATGGCCCCGCCCAAGGGCTTATCAGTTTTTCATAGGAAAATCTTTAAAAATCTTCTTCTCTGAAACTGTAAGGCTTAAACCTTTGATATTAGGTATGTAGCATGATCTTATGGTCCTCTACAAATAGTGTTCAAATTATGACCCCTGGGCCAAAAATGGCCCCGCCCAAGGGCTTATAAGTTTTTCATAGGAAAATCTTTAAAAATCTTCTTCTCTGAAACTGTAAGGCTTAAACCTTTGATATTAGGTATGTAGCATGATCTTATGGTCCTCTACAAATATTGTTCGAATTATGACCCCCGGGCCGAAAATGGCCCCGCCCAAGGGCTTATCAGTTTTTCATAGGAAAATCTTTAAAAATCTTCTTCTCTCAAACTGTAAGGCCTAGACCTTTGATATTTGGTATGTAGCATGATCTTATGGTCCTCTACAAATATTGTTCAAATTATGACCCCCGGGCCAAAAATGGCCCTGCCCAAGGGCTTATCAGTTTTTCATTGGAAAATCTTTAAAGATCTTCTTCTCTGAAGCTGTAAGGCCTAGACCCTTGATATTTAATATGTAGCATGATCTTATGGTCCTCTACAAATAGTGTTCAAATTATGACCCCTGGGCCAAAAATGGCCCCGCCCAAGGGCTTATCAGTTTTTCATAGGAAAATCTTTAAAAATCTACTGAAACTGTAAGGCCTAGACCATTGATATTTGGCCGGTATGACTAACATGATCTACTGGTCCTCTATAAATATGTAGCTGTGGCTTGTGGTTCTCTGCCACGAATGTTTAACTTACGACCCTGACCACTGGGCGAAACTTGGCCCTGCCTCAGGGCTTATCAGTTTTTTCGATGGGAAAAATATGAAATATTACTTTTCTCTGAAATCATAAGGCTTAGACCTTTAATTAATGGCATACTGCTTTGCCTTGTGGTTCTTTACCAAGGTTGTCCACATGATTTCTTGTGGTCAAAAAAGGCCCTGCCCCTGATGTTATCTCAGGTGAGCGCTTCAGGGCCTCATGGCCCTCTTGTTTTAATTGTCTCCCCCTGTTAATTTTGGAGTTACCGCCCCTGATGACTTAAAATTAGACAAACTTTACTTAGTGTTGTGCATATGTCTGAAACCACTAGGGCTAGAGTCACCAAACTTCAAAGGAATGTCGACCAGCATGAGTTGTTGTACAACTGGGATTTTTGAATTGTCTTCCCTTGATAACTTTGGAGTTATTGCCCCTGATATGATTACTTCAAATTAGAGAAACCTTGTGTCATGCATATCTTTAAAAGCACTAGGGCTAGAGTCACCAAACTTCACAGGAATGTTCACCAGCATGAGTTGTTGTGCACCTGGGTTTTTTTAATTGTCTCCCCCTGATAATTCTTGAGTTACTGCCCCTGATATGTTAACTTAAAATTAGAGAAACTTTGTGCAGCCACTTTGTGCTGCACATATCTCTGAAACCAGTAGGGCTAGAGTCACCAAACTTCACAGGAATGTTCACCAGCATGAGTTGTTGTGCATCTGGGTTTTTTAATTGTCTCCCCCTGATAACTTTGGAGTTACTGTCCCTTATGACTTAAATAAGAGAAACTTTACTTTGTGTCACATGTATCTCTGAAACCACTAGTACTAGAGTCACCAAACTTCACAAGAATGTTGACTAGCATGTGTTTTTAGCTCACCTGGCACAAAGTGCCAAGGTGAGCTATTGGGATGATCCTATGTCCGGCGTCCGGCGTCGTGCGTATGTGCGTATGTGCGTTGTGCGTCGTGCGTACGTGCGGGCGTCAACAATTTACTTAAACATCTTCTTCTCTGGAACTACAAAGCCAAGAGCTTTGATATTTGGTATGTAGTATGATGTAATGGTCCTCTACAAAGATTGTTCAAATTATGTCCCCCGGGCCAAAAATGGCCCCGCCCTAGGGCTTATCAGTTTTTCATAGGAAAATCTTTAAAAATCTTCTTCTCTGAAACTGTAAGGCATAGACCTTTGATATTTGGTATGTAGCATCATCTAATGGTCCTCTACTAAGATTGTTCAAATTATGACCCCTGGGCCAAAAATGGCCCCGCCCCGGGGCTTATCAGTTTTTCATAGGAAAATCTTTAAAAATCTTCTTCTCTGAAAATGTAAGGCATAGACCTTTGGTATTTGGTATGTAGCATCATCTAATGGTCCTCTACTATGATTGTTCAAATTATGACCCCCAGGACAAAAATGGCCCCGCCCCAGGGCTTATCAGTTTTTCATAGGAAAATATTTAAAAAAATTCTTCTTTGAAACTGTAAGGCATAGACCTTTGGTATTTGTAATGTAGCATCATCTAATGGTCCTCTACTACGATTGTTCAAATTATGACCCCTGGGCCAAAAATGGCCCGCCCCGGGGCTTATCAGTTTTTCATAGGAAAATCTTTAAAAATCTTCTACTCTAAAATTATAAGGTATAGACCTTTGATATTTGGTATGTAGCATTATTTAATGGTCCTCTACCAAGATGAATCAAATTATGATCCCCGGACCAAAAATGGCCCCGCCCAAGGGCTTATCAGTTTTTCATGAGAAAATCTTTAAAAATCTTCTCCTCCAAAACTGTAAGGTCTAGACCCTTGATATTTGGTATGTAGCATCATCTAATGGATTTCTACCAAGATTATTCAAATTTAATACCCCTGGGTCAAAAATGGCCCCGCCCTGGGGCTTATCAGTGTTTCATATGAAAATCTTTAAGAATCTTCTTCTCCAAAACTGTAAGGCCGAGACCTTTAATACTTTGTATGTACATGTAGCGTTATCTAATAGTTTTCTACCAAGATTGTTCAAATTATGTCCCCTGGGTTGAAAATGGCCCCGCCCCCGGGCATATCAGTTTTTCATAGGAAAGTCTTAAAAAATCTTCTTCTCTTAAAAATCTTTAAAAGTCTTCTCTGAAATTGTAAATGGAAAAGTAGTAAAGTCAAGCAGGCAAAGCCACATGCAAGACGCAACCACCACCAAAACACCGATAGACAGCATGACACACACACACAACCACACACCCAAACGCACACGCACACACACACACACACGAAATGAACACAGAAAACACCAAAAGACACACAAGAACCAGGGACAAACGTTCCACAACATGAACAAACCACAAGCACAAAGACGCAATGCAAACAAAAGGAAGGGTGACAAAGAGAGTACCGCCTTGGCACGGTCAGCAGCAAAAACACAACTGGGGGTTTAAACCGGTTTACGGACGTCCTAACCTCACACTTCTCTCAAAGTCACCCTAGCTTTACAAATATTGTAAATAAAGGTATCCCCGCTGGACTTACCCACAACATAGACGACGGTGAACACAGGACAACATGTAAAACATAGCATAATAACTGTGACAATCCGTCAAATATGTACTCAATGACTTTGCTGAAGTCAGAGCACCTGCAGGTAAGCCGTTAAGGGCACGACAGGGAAAAAATAATACATGAGTCTGGTAAGCTCCTCCTGTATCCAAGTTTAAGAGTATACCATCATAGAGTACTACCCTCGGCCTGGCATAGACCTTAGATATTCGGTATGTTGCATTATCTAATAGTCCTCTACCAAGATTGTTCAAATTATGACCCCCGGATCAAAAATGGCCCCGCCCTGGGGCTTTACAGTTTTTCATAGGAAAATCTTAAAAAAATCTTCTCCTCCAAATCTGTAAGGTCTAGACCCTTTATATTTAGTATTTAGCATCATCTAATGGTTTTCTACCAAGATTTTTCAAATTATGCAATCTGTCATTGAAATCATAAATCTGTTACGAACAGGTGAGCGATTAAGGGCCATCATGGCCCTCTTGTTGTGTACCTGAGGCTTTTAAATTGTCTCCCCCTTACAATGTTGGAGTTATTGCCCCTGATGACTTAAACATTAGACCCTGATAAGTTTGGAGTTACAGACATTACACTTGTGTATTGGAAAGAGGATGGGAGGGGGAGACATCTGTTTTTGTGACAAAAACAAACCTCTAGTTAAGACTGGACATGCCCTTAACTATTCTGGTGGCTCTACGCTGTACATTTTCGATAGCTATCTGGTCTTTTTTTAAAATCTAGGCGACCAAATTGTTGATGCATATTCTAAGTGAGGTCTGATTAAAGCTTTATATAGTGTTAGGAACATTTCTTTAGACATATAATTGAAGGATTTAACAATCAGACCTAACATTTGGTTAGCTTTTTTCACTTTTTCGTTTGTGTGCAAGCTGAACGACAGGGCAGGGTCATGTTGTATCTCTTGCTGCGTAAATTATTATCTTGATCTGTTAAGTAGTATTTATTGGTATCACCCCGGTTTCCAATGTGTAAATTTTTACATTTGTTAATGTTGAATAAAAGTTGCCACTTTTTTAACCATTTGCATGCCTCATTGATATCATTTTGCAGCTTAGCTGAATCTTCATCGTTATCAATTGTGTTATATATCTTTGTATCATCAGCAAATAAACGTACGACACACGAGATTGCCTCAGGGAGATCATTCATATATATATATATATATATATATATATAAGGAACAGTACTGGTCCTAGTACACTTCCCTGTGGAACTCCGCTGACTACCCTTGACCATTCGGAGTACTCTCCGTTTACCACTACGTGTTGTTTCCTTCCTAGCAGGAAGTCTTCCATCCAGGGGTAGATTTTTCCTCTAATGCCAATATCCCAAATCTTCTGTAACAATCTCATGTGAGGTACTTTATCGAAAGCAGCTTTAAAATCTAGGTATATTACGTCTACTTTTTATACGCCCGTTTGAAAAAACGGGACGTATTATGGAATAGCGCTGTCTGTCCGTCTGTCCGTCTGCTTGTCTGTCCGTCTGTAACATATCTAACTCAAGTTCCGCTTGGTGGATCCTTCTCAAATTTAGCCACAATGTTTATCTAGACATGCTACGGTAGCCTGCAAAGTCCCGGTTGTTTATCCAAGGTCAATGTCACACAATTGGACTTAGAATTTGCGTTTAGCAAAAATGTTAACCGGTCTGTCTGTCTGTAACATCTCTAACTCAAGTTCTGCTTGGTGGATCCTTCCCAAATTTAACCAAAATGTTTATCTAGACATGCTACAGTAGCCTGCCAAGTCCCGGCTCATTTATCGAAGGTCAAGGTCGCTTAATTGGACTTAGAATTTGCGTTTAGCATTTGCGTTAAGCAAAAATGTTAACCTCAATTTATGTGGAACAAGTCCACTTAATTACATAACACTTTGTGATAAAGCTTTGAAACTTGGAACACTTGTTCACCGTCACAACCTTCACCTGTAGGCAAGAGTAAATAACTCTGTCAAGCATTTTGACTGAATTATGTCCCTTTTTAACTTAGAATTTTTGGTTAAGCTTCCTGTGTTCACCGTCGTCTATGTTGTGGGTAAGTCCAGCGGGGATACCTTTATTTACAATATTTGTAAAGCTAGGGTGACTTTGAGAGAAGTGTGAGGTTAGTACGTCCGTAAACCGGTTTAAACCCCCAGTGGTGTTTTTGCTGCTGACCGTGCCAAGGCGGTACTCTCTTTGTCACCCTTCCTTTTGATTGCCTTGCGTCTTTGTGCTTGTGGTTTGTTCATGTTGTGGAACGTTTGTCCCTGGTTCTTGTGTGTCTTTTGGTGTTTTCTTTGTTCATTTCGTGTGTGTGTGTGTGTGCGTTTGGGTGTGTGGTTGTGTGTGTGTGTTTGTGTGTCATGCTGTCTATCGGTGTTTTGGTGGTGGTTGCGTCTTGCATGTGGCTTGTCGCAGATTTGTTTTTGTACTGCTATGAGAGAGATTTCATGTTGAGTTTGAATCCTCAAACACAAGAAGATGTTATAAAAGCCTTCAATGAAACTTGTCGATATTTGGATGATATTTTTAACTTAGATAACCCTTTCTTTGATGCTCTGATTCCTACAATTTATCCTAAAGAACTCAAATTGAATAAAGCTAACCCGTCCGACAATTATGCAGCGTTTCTTGACCTAGACCTTAAAATTAATAATGGAATGATTTCTTCTAAAATATATGACAAAAGAGATGATTTTGATTTTAATATTGTAAATTTTCCTCATCTTGACGGGGATGTTCCCCGTGCTCCATCTTACGGGGTTAATATATCTCAACTTATGCGTTTTGCTAGAGCTTGTTCATCTATTGACGATTTTAACAGTCGAAATCTCATTTTAACTGATAAACTGCTTAAACAAGGATATAGATACCATAAACTAAGAAAAACTTTCTCTAAATTTTACTATCGAAATCTCTCGCTTATTGGCAAGTACAAATGTAATCTCAAGGTACTTTTGCGACACGGTATTTCACATCCGGAATTTTATGGTGATGTGATTTACAAACTTCGTAAAATTATTGGACATACCCATTTTCTCACTTTGTTCATCAAATATATAAAACAATTCATTAAAAAGGGATATGATCCTGTATTACTACAACATACTGCATGTTTGGTTGTGAACCCTTTTACAGTTGGCAATCACGCTGGCCTCTTTGCATGTACGCCGACAAGAAAGGTTTAGTACTCTATGAAGGCGACCTCTTAAATCCAGAAATGGAAGGAGAACGTCGGATATCTGTACTATTTCATTTTTGTCGTACCCTTTATTACTTTTCTACAGTTACTCTGTTTGCAGCTCAATCATTGAGTACAATAGCGATAGGTGGATACAGTATTTTCAATAAAATGTTTTTTTGTTATACATGCACTTTACCACTGTATTTGCTGTCGCGGTTGTTGTAGATTAGTCGGAGAGGGGATACGTTTATTTACACTGTTTGTCTTTTAGGATGGGGATGGAATAAGGGTGAGGTTGGGCGCCCATAAACCGGTTTAAACCCCCGGTGACTTTTGTCACTGACCGTTCCAAGGCGGTACTTCCATCTTCCTCCTATTGTATGTTTGTTTTGTCTTTGTGCGTCTCTTGTTGTTTTTTCTACCTATGTACATTTGCTGTTTCCTTGTGTTGCTGTTCGGGCGAGTGTTTGTTCTGTATGTGGTGTTTCCTGCATGACTCATTTTTGTACTTTGCCTGCTTGACTTTACTACTTTTCCATTTGTTAAAGTCCATTTATTTACATAACCCTTTGAGATAAAGCTTTTAAACTTAGAACACTTGTTCACCGTCACAACCTTCACCTGTAGGCAAAAGAAAATAACTCTGTCAAGCATTTTGACCGAATTATGCCCCTTTTTTACTTATTATGTTTGGTTAAGGCTTTGTTAAAGTCCGTTTATTTACATAACCCTTTGAGATAAAGCTTTTAAACTTGGAACACTTGTTCACCATCACAATCTTAACCTGTAGACAAGAGTACATAACTCTTTCAAGCATTTTGACAGAATCATTCCCCTGTTTAACTTAGAATTTATGGTTAAGGCTTGGTTAAAGTCCATTTATTTACATAACCCTTTGAGATAAAGCTTTTAACCTTGGAACACTTGTTCACCATCACAAGCTTTACCTGTAGGCAAGAGTACATAACTCTGTCCAACATTTTGACAGAATTATGCCCCCTTTTAACTTAGAAATTTTGGTTAAAGTTTTGGTTAAGGTCCACTTATTTACATAACCCTTTTAGATTAAGCTTTTAAACTTGGAACACTTGCTCACCATCACAAGCTTCACCTGTAGCCAAGGGTACATAACACTGTCTAACATTTTGACATAATTATGCCGCTTTTTAGCTTGGAATTTTTGGTAAAGGTTTTGGTTAAAGTCCACTTATTTACACAATCCTTTCAGATAAAGCCTTTAAACTTGAAACATTTGTTCACCATCACAAGCTTCATCTTTATCTCAAGCATTTAGACACAATTATGGCACTTTTTAATTTAGAATTTTTGGTTAAGGTTTTTTGTTAAAGTATGCCTATTTACAACCTTGAAACTTGGTCGCAAAATTGGACTTAGAATTTGAATTTAGCAAATACGTTAACCCCAGTTTATGTTGAACAAAACATCAACGGGCGTATATTGTGCCCACTGGCACTCTTGTTTACCTTCATCTATTGCTGTTGACCAGTCTTCAATACACTCAATGAGTTGAGTCGTACAGGAAAAGCCTTTCCTGAATCCATGTATTTGCTGTCGCGGTTGTTGTAGATTAGTCGGAGAGGGGATACGTTTATTTACACTGTTTGTCTTTTAGGATGGGGATGGAATAAGGGTGAGGTTGGGCGCCCATAAACCGGTTTAAACCCCCGGTGACTTTTGTCACTGACCGTTCCAAGGCGGTACTTCCATCTTCCTCCTATTGTATGTTTGTTTTGTCTTTGTGCGTCTCTTGTTGTTTTTTCTACCTATGTACATTTGCTGTTTCCTTGTGTTGCTGTTCGGGCGAGTGTTTGTTCTGTATGTGGTGTTTCCTGCATGACTCATTTTTGTACTTTGCCTGCTTGACTTTACTACTTTTCCATTTGTTAAAGTCCATTTATTTACATAACCCTTTGAGATAAAGCTTTTAAACTTAGAACACTTGTTCACCGTCACAACCTTCACCTGTAGGCAAAAGAAAATAACTCTGTCAAGCATTTTGACCGAATTATGCCCCTTTTTTACTTATTATGTTTGGTTAAGGCTTTGTTAAAGTCCGTTTATTTACATAACCCTTTGAGATAAAGCTTTTAAACTTGGAACACTTGTTCACCATCACAATCTTAACCTGTAGACAAGAGTACATAACTCTTTCAAGCATTTTGACAGAATCATTCCCCTGTTTAACTTAGAATTTATGGTTAAGGCTTGGTTAAAGTCCATTTATTTACATAACCCTTTGAGATAAAGCTTTTAACCTTGGAACACTTGTTCACCATCACAAGCTTTACCTGTAGGCAAGAGTACATAACTCTGTCCAACATTTTGACAGAATTATGCCCCCTTTTAACTTAGAAATTTTGGTTAAAGTTTTGGTTAAGGTCCACTTATTTACATAACCCTTTTAGATTAAGCTTTTAAACTTGGAACACTTGCTCACCATCACAAGCTTCACCTGTAGCCAAGGGTACATAACACTGTCTAACATTTTGACATAATTATGCCGCTTTTTAGCTTGGAATTTTTGGTAAAGGTTTTGGTTAAAGTCCACTTATTTACACAATCCTTTCAGATAAAGCCTTTAAACTTGAAACATTTGTTCACCATCACAAGCTTCATCTTTATCTCAAGCATTTAGACACAATTATGGCACTTTTTAATTTAGAATTTTTGGTTAAGGTTTTTTGTTAAAGTATGCCTATTTACAACCTTGAAACTTGGTCGCAAAATTGGACTTAGAATTTGAATTTAGCAAATACGTTAACCCCAGTTTATGTTGAACAAAACATCAACGGGCGTATATTGTGCCCACTGGCACTCTTGTTTACCTTCATCTATTGCTGTTGACCAGTCTTCAATACACTCAATGAGTTGAGTCGTACAGGAAAAGCCTTTCCTGAATCCATGTATTTGCTGTCGCGGTTGTTGTAGATTAGTCGGAGAGGGGATACGTTTATTTACACTGTTTGTCTTTTAGGATGGGGATGGAATAAGGGTGAGGTTGGGCGCCCATAAACCGGTTTAAACCCCCGGTGACTTTTGTCACTGACCGTTCCAAGGCGGTACTTCCATCTTCCTCCTATTGTATGTTTGTTTTGTCTTTGTGCGTCTCTTGTTGTTTTTTCTACCCATGTACATTTGCTGTTTCCTTGTGTTGCTGTTCGGGCGAGTGTTTGTTCTGTATGTGGTATTTCCTGCATGACTCATTTTTGTATTTTGATATTATATTATTTCTTTCTAGATAATTGACTATTTGTGCTCATAATATTCTTTCCATTATTCTACAGCAAACAGGTGTGATGCTAATTGGTCTGTAGTTCTCGGCTCTATTCCTGTTGTCTGCTTTATATATTGCAGTTACATTGGCTTCATTCCATGATTTAGGAAGTTCGCCACTGTCTAAAGATTTCGTGTATATTGTAGATAGTGGTTTCGTTAATGTTGAAGGGCATTCTCTTAAAATTCTGGGATGTATGTTATCCGGTCCCTGGGATTTTGACGGTTTAATTTCTGAAAGGACTTGTTTTACTATATCTTCTGTTATTTCGCAGTTGCACAATGTGGAAAAGTTGGTTACGGAGTCCGCTGTGGGTATTGATTCAGTATCTTCAATTGTGAAGACGTTGACAAAGTGTGCATTTAAGGTATCAGCGACTTCCTTATCTGTTACTGTGAGCTGACCATTTGGCTTCTCTACGTGACTTATTGTTACATTTGTCTTAGTATTATTTCTTATAAATTTCCAAAATCCCTTGCTATTCATTTTAGCATCTAGTGCAATCCTTTTCTCGTATTGGTACCTGGATCTTCTCAGCTCATAGTTGACTAAATTTCTTGATTTTTTTTATATTTTTCGTAAGTTTGAAGGTTTTTACAATGCTGGTATTTGACCCATTTCTTCCTCTTATCTCTGATAGCTTGAACTACCTGTCGGTCAACAAATGGATTCCTGTGATTGGAAGAGTTTACTTTACTCTTTGGAATGTGGTTCTCTTGAATTTGGTATATTTTTTCAGCAAAAGACTTTCAATCACTTTGGATTCCTCCTTGTAGAATATTTTCCCAAGGTACTTTGGATATATCTGTGTTCATATCAGAGTAATTCCCTTTTGAGAATATACATTTCTTTGTTCGATTTAGTTGGGTCTCAATATAACAAAAGATATTGAATGTTAGTATAATATGGTCACTTTTGTCCAGGCTTGGTAATGTTTGTAAGTTTTCAACCATATTCTCCTTATTGGTTAATATGAGATCTAGTAGCGAAGGGTTTTAGTTAATTATTTGCCTAGTTGATATTTTAACATGTTGGTATAAGAAGAGATCCTTGATTCCTTCTACAAAGAGTGAACTTATATGTCTATCGTTCATGGTAGAAGTTTCCAAGTTCCAATCAATATCTGGGAAGTTAAAATCACCGGAGTAGTTTCCTATGCAGGTACTATTCAATAGTTCAAAAGTCTAGTAGAGAGTACCCTTTCCTTCGCAAAACTATGATGATCTCATTTATTGGGGGGGGGGGGGGGGGGGGGGTTACGGAGGGGTGACGGTCGTTTCGTCAAACTGCCAGTTCGTCAAAAAGGTTATATAGTATAAAAGGGGTTGTTGTTTCGTCAAAAAGGATTATTTAGAGAATTGATTTATATATATCCCCTTTTTGACGAACTGGCAGTTTGACGAAATGACCTGTATGATTAGATCTATTAACCTTAGTTTGGATCTAGATGAGATCTGGGTCAGAACTGTATGCATGCTTTGAAGTGATTAATTAACTCAGAAATGGTGAAGAATGCGACAGTGCCGTATACATTATGCACGCTACGTGATTACTGTTTCAAATAGTTTAGATCCATATGACACTTGGATGCTATTTAATGTCACATCCACGATAATGAACTCAGAGAAATACTGAAGACGGCGACAATGAATTCGCAAACAGAAGGTAATTAAGCCATTTTGAAGGCGTTATCATTATTGCAAATAGTTTGGATCCAGCTAAGATCTGCATAAAATGTTTGACATTCGGTGCTATTTTATAATGAAACATAGGAAACTGAAGGCTAATACATTTTTGAAGTTTGATTATACATTCAGAAGATGGTATTTGTTAGTTTTCTGCATAATATCCTAATTAAAGTATATAAATATGCCGAAAAGGGCACATTAAAGTGATCACGCATCAGTTTCGCTAGCGGTACTGATTGCTTAGGAAGGGGTGGGGGGTTTAATGTTAATTACACAAATAAAGTTTGTGCCGCCAAATCCGTGTCGCTAATTGGTTTGTAGGTGTGAAAAAGCAATTAGACTAACACGTGTAATTTTTGCACACTTATAGAGTAAATAATATTTGTTTTTTGGTTTACATATCTTGCTTGATAAAACTTTTAAACATTTTAATCAACAAATAGGTATCAAGATTCATCTTCATCATTTGTATATTACAACTTTAAGTGCTGTCCTACCATTTCCAAACTCGATAACTTTCCGCATACGCAAAAAATCTGTTTGTTGTTCGAGAATGACTCATAGCCCTGTATAATTTGCGGATCAGTTAATTCTGGTTTACCGGTTTCTTAATTCACCAAAATAACATACATTTAACAGATTTATTGAAATACTATTCATATATATCACTCAGGTAATATATATATCCTTTTTGACGAAACGTCTTTCGTCAAAACTATATGTCGCCTTTTTGACGAACTGGCATTTTGACGAAACGACCGTAATTCTTACCCCCGTGGAGAAATCGCCTAGTTACGAAATCGCCTACAATTAGATATAAAGTAAACCAATCGGAGAAATCGACTAGAAAGTCATTATATAGTGTTTGCATTTGGCACCTATGGTACAGGACGGATAACATAACAGATCTAGAACTATAAAAAATGTTTGTAACAAGATTAAATTGTCCGGTGGTATTATTTTCCAGATCAAGACGACCAAGATTGATTGATCAGTGTACGTAGCCCCTGATCACTACATAGAATTAATTTGACAGAAGATATTTATATATAAGGAGCGATAATTATAATAGTATTATAATAATTCCACAGACCACCGACAAGATTAAATTGTTGTGTGGTATTGTTTTCCAGATCGTAATGAACAGTATTGAACGATCAGTGTAGCCCCTGATCACAACATAGAATTCGACAGGGAGTGTTAATTATATACCAAAATTGCCTTATGATAAAAATGTTCGAAGCAGTTATAATATGAGTCTTACTTCATGTCAGAGGATCTGGGCTCAGTAAATGTTCAAATAGCAATAATATATGGCAGTGTAATCAGGGTCTATTCTGTCTGTTTATATGACCCTATTTCCTACCAATACCAAAATATCATGCGTACATATGCCGTTAAGAAAGTGAGTTCATTTAAGAAACGGATCAAATTCCGTAAGCAAACAGAGCAGACTCTGGTCAGGTTGCTCCTGCAAAAGATGTCTGATCTGGGTCTATTCTGTAGTCCAACATACATATATTATAACTTGTTCCGTGCGTATGACATTTTCACTTTCTGCTAATATTCGGTATATAATTATCATATAGGTTGCTTTTTTTCAAGTATGTCATTTGAAGAAAGAGGGTGCCTAGAACAGTAAAAAAGAAATAAAAGCAAAGAATTTTTTTTTGTTTATTTAACATATTTGTGTCATGTTCACATCATTAGTTATATTATTATTGGGACATATGTTGGTATGCCATCTACTTTTAAAACACTAAAAAACACTTTATGTACATTTGGTAAAAAAACACCCCACAAATTTACAACTGCACTGTTCCACTTTCATCACTGTTTTTGTTTATATTTAAATATGTAATTATCCCTCATTTAAATAATAATAATATAAGTAATTAAACGTTGTTGAGTGGTAATTAAGTGATAACTGGTCAAATTACTTGTCAGACGTAATTGAGGGTGCCACGGTGTAATTTGAATATTGTTTTGTTTTACCCATGCTGTGGAGCTCGCCGGAGGGAGAATATTACTTTACAGTTTGACGTACTTGAGTGAATGGATTAAGCGTAAGGTTGGTTTTCCTGAAACCTGGTTTAAGCCCGAATGTTTTTTGTACTTCTGACCGTTCCAAGGCGTTACTCCTGCATTTATTTGCTACTGACCGTTTCAAGGTGGTGCTCCTGCGTGCACCCTGTGGTCTACTTTTTACATGGTTATTGTTTTATATCTTGTTTGTCTGTTTCGTCACATTTAGTCTTGTAATTGTGCTGTTTCCAGTTTGATGATATTTGGGTGCCGTGCCCTTTTGTGTGTGGCGCTCCCTGTAGGATTGTTTCCCCACGTTTGTCTATAACCACTGATTTTGCAGATGGCTACATATTTATTTTTTAGCACAATACTGTGGTAAATTTCACAGAAAAGAGTTTCGATTTCTTTCTTTAAATCTGTAAAAATAGCTTTTCCGTAACCAGCGTCTTCTTCTTGAACAGGACAACTCATGAAAAGATCGTGGTCCGATCGGGACCTGAACCCAGAGCATTTGGCTACTATTTATAATGAAAGATACATGTGTCACAAAACCATTTAATAAAGAAAAATAGCCCAATGTTTGTAAAATAGTTAAATGAGGTTAACTGGATAAAGTGTTCCCAAACGACAAAGGTAATAATTATTAAATCACCAGTGTCAACAAAAATTATTGTTACCAATTCATTTCGCTTGACTTTTTCTTCTTTCATTAAGTACTGTGCTCGGTTCCTCTGGAGTATTCTTGCAAAATTTGATTATGTACATGTGTGACGGGAAAAGGGGCGATTTAAAAGGAGAGAGCCAGAATGTCACAAAGAATTGACTTTAGTGTCCTTTTCAGTCTGGCTGTTCCATAGCCTGGTGCCGGAAGGGAAGAAAGACTAGTACTCTATGATGGTATACTCTTAAACACAGAAATGGGATGAGCTTACCAGACCCGTGTATTTCCACAGTTGTTGTCATGCTATGCTTTACATATTGTCCTGTCTTTACAGTCTTATATGGTGTGGGGAAGTCTGGCGGGAAGTCTTTATTTACACCGTTTATTAAGCTAGGTGACTTTGAGATAAATGTGAGCTTAGGACGTCGGTGAACCGGTTTACCCCCCCCCCCCCCCTACCAAGTGGCGTTTTTTTGGCACTGAGCGTTCCAAGGCGGTACTCACTTTGACATCATTGCTTTTACTCATGTTTAAAATTTTCATCTTGTGTGTTTGTGTGCGTGCGTGTGCGCCTGCGCGTGCGTGTATGTGTGCGTGCGCGCCTGTGCTTTCTATCAGTGTTTTGATGGTGGTAGGATTTTGTGTGTGTCTTTTCCTGCTTGACTTTACTACTTTTTCATTTGTTAATGACACATGAGAAGGGCACAATGAACCTGTTTCCAATGCCATGTTTGTCTGTCCCTGCGGGGCCAAGATGTCATAGTTTCTGGTGTCAGCGAGACTATGCCTCGCTCTAAACACCATGACCATGGCAATTTTTGCGTTTCTAGTTTTACCTATCGTAGGGCTTGAAGCCTGGCTGCCACACTGCTAGAGTGACAGCAATCGCACATGCAGAATTGGAAGGTGTTCTGCTGAAAACTCTAGAGTTTTGTGTAGCGCACATTTTTCATTTGTGTTTCTAATTGGAAAAGTAGTAAAGTCAAGCAGGCAAAGCCACATGCAAGACGCAACCACCACCAAAACACCGATAGACAGCATGACACACACAAACACAACCACACACCCAAACGCACACGCACACACACATACGAAATGAACACAGAAAACACCAAAAGACACACAAGAAACAGGGACAAACGTTCCACAACATGAACAAACCACAAGCACAAAGACGCAAGGCAAACAAAAGGAAGGGTGACAAAGAGAGTACCGCCTTGGCACGGTCAGCAGCAAAAACACCACTGGGGGTTTAAACCGGTTTACGGACGTCCTAACCTCACACTTCTCTCAAAGTCACCCTAGCTTTACAAATATTGTAAATAAAGGTATCCCCGCTGGACTTACCCACAACATAGACGACGGTGAACACAGGACAACATGTAAAACATAGCATAATAACTGTGACAATCCGTCAAATATGTACTCAATGGCTTTGCTGAAGTCAGAGCACCTGCAGGTAAGCCGTTAAGGGCACGACAGGGAAAAAATAATACATGAGTCTGGTAAGCTCCTCCTGTATCCAAGTTTAAGAGTATACCATCATAGAGTACTACCCTCGGCCTGTCATCGCGCAAGCAAAGAGGGAAGCGTAGCTACCGACTGTAAAAGGATCGATAACCAAACATGCAGTGTGTTGCAATATAATAGGATCATAACCTTTCTTTTTAAATTTTTTAATGCGTTTTATAAACAAATCATGAAAATGGATATGACCCCGAATTTTCCTAAGTTTGTAGATAACATCCCCATAAAATTCTGGTTGAGAAATGCCTTGTCGCAGTAACGTCCGTAGATTGCAATTATATTTACTAATGAGAGGTAAATTTCGATAATAAAATTTAGAAAAGGTTTTCCGAAGTTTGTGATATCTGTAACCTTGCTTAAGAAGTTTATCAGTTATAACTAAATTACGTCTGTTAAAATCTTCAAGCAAAGAACAGGCTCGGGCAAACCTAATAAGTTGAGAAATATAAACACCATAAGATGTAGAACGTGGCACATCCCCATCTAGAAAAGGATAATTAACAATTTTAAAATTAAAATCTTCTCTTTTATCGTATACTTTGGACGAAACTTTATCATTTGTAATTGAAAGATTCAAATCTAAAAATGAAGCATTACTGTCAGATTGATTAGCTTTGTTTAAAGACAGTTCTTTTGGGTAGATTGAAGAAACCATAGTATCAAAATAAGGATTATCTAAATTCAAAATATCGTCTAAATACCTTGAAGTTTTATTAAAAGCATTCACAATATCGGTCTGTGTATCAGGTTTTAAGCTAAGCATAAAATCCCTCTCGTAGCAATACAAAAACAAATCTGCAACAAGAGGGGCACAATTTGTACCCATGGGTATACCAACAACTTGACGATATATGGTATCTCCATAACGCACAAATATATTATCTAAAAGAAAGGTAAGAGATCTACAAACATCAAGGCAAGTCCACATTGTGTAATGTTCAACTTCTGAATTCGAAAAGAATGAACATTGAACATTACAAGCAATGAACATTTTGTTTTCTCTGGCAAAGGTTTTTTCTATTAATTTAATAAGTCTATCCTTTATAAGATGGTGAGGTAGAGTAGTATAGAGTGTAGAGAAATCATAAGAGCTCAGTAAAGAAATGTTATACTGTTCATTTTCAAGTTTTGTTAAAACATCATTTGAATTTTTTATGGACCAAAAAACATTAATACCAGAATTTTCATATATTTTATCACAGTAGCGTTTAACATGTTCTTTGATAGTAGTAAGACAGGACGTCAAAAGTATAGATAATTTAGTAGTGGTACAACAGCTAGAGTTGGCAATAAAACGCGACTTATAAGGGTTTTTGTGTAGTTTCGGAATCCAGTACAAAGTAGAAAGTTTATGTTGTTTTATGTTAGGACCAGACTTAAAATCATTGCACATTTTTACATGTTCCGAGACTATATCTTTTTCAGGTGTTTGAACGGTTATATAAGTTTTTGAATCAGTTAGCTCCTTCTTTAAAACATCAACATAATACAATCTTATGTTGCTGTGCACTGTCGTGTCAAAATATCTGCTTGACTTCTATTCTATTTTTGAGAATGTGAGTCTGAAGAGAGGTATCAAAAATGGCCTTCTGTTCACCACCAATGCCATTTATAGTGTCAGTTAACGATAGGTTAATTGACATTGGCGAGGCTGCACTGTGTTAGCTCTCCATTCTTTGTCAAGGAGATTTGTGTCTTCCCTTACAAGAGGATGTTGTCTCTGTATCGAGAGTAAAGTTGTTTAATTGAGTTACATATGTTTTGTGTATAGTTTAAATTATTGTCCATGGGTCTGTACAAGCAGCCGGTTATGATAGGTTTGCCATTGTATGCTACTGGAAGTGTCAGATGAGGCAACAACAAACTCGGTAGTTGCACAAGACTTAGTATGAACCTCAATTCCGACCATGTCGTGTCTTGCAATGGCACACTCTCAATGTGGAGTAAGGGCGGTCATGCCGAGCAACAGACCTGTAGTTATCTGGCCAAATTTCACGCTGAGCTATGCCAGTCATTGAGTCATGTTTCCAACGAGAATTACGTCCAGGTCAGACAAAAAATATTCTTTCTTTGCTCTGAAACTCTTTAATTGGCAGTTTATCACGAGGATAAATTATGCAGCTTTTTCTTGCGTACTGGAGTTTTGCTTTGAGGGTTGGCGAGGAAGCCTAGGTTAGTGCCAAGGCTGTGGTTTGATAAGAATGTGGCCTCCTAATACTTTTCAGTAGAGAATGCGAGTCCAAATATAATATGAAAAGACTGGCGTCAATGCAGGGAATGCTACCTTTGCAGCTGTATTAGTACCAATGTATTTAATTTTACATTTATATAAGGCAGTCTTTGTGAAACCACTTTTCACAACTTTCGAACATGCTATAGATCTAACCGTTCTGGGTGATATACACTCTCTACCAAACACAAGCTATAATTACAGGCATTGATTGTCTTTCGAATAAAGCGTTTTCCACATTTTCAGATAGTACACATACAGATTAATTGTCGAATACGGACTCAACCCATATGAACAATAGGCAATATTATTTGCGTTTACCCTCCTTGGAATGTTAGTGCAATACACAAAGTATTTTACTATTCACTTTGGATATACATTTGGTGTTATATGCACGTCCACCTCATTTACAAACACATTTTGTACACTTGGTAAAAACACAATACTGAATTGAAGTGAAGTGAAGGTAATTGAAATAATAAAAGTACATGTATGAGTCATGCAGAAAGCACCACATACAAAACACACAACTGCCCAAACAGCACCACGAAGACTAACAACAAATGTACATGTATATAAAAGACACAAAGAGACGCACGAACATAACAAACAAACAAATCGGGTGGGGATGAAAGTACCGCTTTGGAACGGTCAGTGACAAATGTCACAGGGGGTTAAACTGGTTTAGTGGCACCCAACTTAACACTTATTCCATCCCCACCCTAAAAGACAAACAGTGTAAATAAACGTATCCCCTCTCCGACTAAGCTACAACAATCGTGATGGCAAATACAGTGGTAAAGTGCATGTAAAACGAAAACATACTTAATAACCCTTTCCCTGTTCTATGTTTATTTCAAATTTCAATACCTGCTGAATATTCATTAACAACATAGTTATAAAGAAATATGCAAGGTTGAACACTTCAGACATTTTAGAAAGCACAGAAACAGATCTTTCAATTTCTATTAGCAAACAGAGCAGACCCTGATCAGACGGCTCCTCTAGGAGCCGTCTGATCTGGATCTACTCTGTTTGTAAATGCGTGAAAACACGTTTATATGAGGGAAAGGGATAAGTGAAACAACTGTATCCACCAATCGCTAGTGTACTCGATTGAGCGGCAAACAGAGTAACTACATGTAGAAAAGTAATAAAGGGTACAACAAAAACGGGATAGTACACGTAAATATCCGACGTCCTCCTTCCGTTTCCGGATTTAAGAGGTCGCCTTCATAGAGTACTAAACCTTTCTTGTCGGCGCACATGCAAAGAGGAAAGCGTGATTGTCAACTGTAAAAGGGTTGACAACCAGGCATGCAGTATGTTGTAGTACCATAGGATCATATCCCTTTTTAATGAGTTTTTAATGTATTTAGTGAACAAAGTGAGAAAATGGGTATTTCCAATAATTTTACGAAGTCTGTGAAATCACATCACCATAAAATTCATGATGTGAAATACCGTGTCGCAGGAGCGCCTTAAGATTACATTAACTAAGGTGAGATATTATTTGAATTAGGCCTATCGGTTTTTGATGAATTGTGAAAATATGTCGTCATTATAGATAATTAAAGATAATATTCGAATCATCCTACGTAATTTCATTCGTTTTTAGGCAGCCTTCCTTAAATATTGTGTTTATTTTGTAAAATATTAATAATTCTTAACAAACGAAACATCTATGGTCATTGTTTCACACATGGTTATTCTGCTCCAATTGCATTTATTTTTCTCACTGTTTTGGGCCGTTTTGTCCAGCATATTATCATGGACCATTTTCACACAATCTATAATTAGAATCATGAAGTAATTTACTTTGTGTTCGAATCAATAATAAATAAAATTATCAATCTCCGTGCAGAGTTGTTTATGTAATGTAACCGAGTGCAAGAGAGTGTAGAATGATTTCCGGATATTGGTAATATATAATATGCCGGGATATACCGTACTAGTAAATCCCGGAGATTACTACTTCCGTCGTCAATATAAATTACCCATAATGCAAAACAAATATTTTCTCTCAAAATCAGGTGGAATAACCAGCGAAAGGAGTTGAAAGGGATTTGTTTTATTTCCACGAGTATTTCAAATGACAGAGAATAAAATATAGGTTGATTTTATATAGAATATGAATTGGTGCAATAATTGAATTGTAATGTCTTGTGTATTCAATACAGCAAAGTAGTTTTATAAGAAACTATACGGGCCGGGCGCCCGACTGATCAGCTGAAACGTCACTCCAGGAAGAAAGTATCAACCAACAACCCGCCGTAAAGTCATACCGAGGTTAGTAAATGGAGTTTGCTTAGATAGTTCAAATACGTATGGAGAAATTCATTTACGTATATAAAAAAACATAGAGATATTTGTCACTACAGTATTTGATATGTAGAATAGGGGTCAATGGAATGGAACCATAGCCTCAATTTTGTACGGTTTACAGAGAAATCGCCTAGTGACGAAATCGTCTACAATTAGATATATAGTAAACCAATTGGAGATTTCGCCTAGAAAGCAATTATATAGTGATTGTATTTAGCACCTATGGTACGTACAGGTATGGATAAGATGACAGAATTATAAAGAATGTTTGTAACAAGATTAAATTGTTCTGTGGTATTGTTTTCCAGATCAAGATGACCAAGATTGATCGATCAGTGTAGCCCCTGATCACTACATAGAGTTTCACAGAAGATATTTATATATAAGGAGCGATAATTATACTAGTTATGCAGAAAGTAAGAATGTCATATGCACAGAAAAAGTTATAATGTGAGTCTTATGTCTAGTTAGATGATCTGGATCTGATCAGTGTAGTCCCTGATCACTACATAGAATTTGACAGAAAATTAGAAAAAAGAGTGATAATGACATATAAATTTTTAGTAATGCAGTGAGTGAAAATGTCATATGTACGAAACAGTTATAATATAAGATTTACTTACTGTAAGATGATCTGGATCGAGTAAATATTCTATCAGCAATTTTATTTAATAAAAACTGCCCGTTATCACAGTAGAAAATAAAATTACTGTAATCGGCAAATAACCGATGCCCTGGTACGTCACTTTGTAGGAAATGAATCATACCACAGACTACCGACAAGATGTGTGTGTGTGAATTGCTGTGTGGTATTGTTTTCCAGATCGTAATGAACAGTATTGAACGATCAGTGTAGGCTAGCCCATGATCACAACATATAATTTGACAGAACATCCATTAGACAGGGAGTGATAATTATATTATACCAAAAATGCCATATGTTCAAAGCAGTTATAACTTGAGTCTTACAGTCTTACTTCATGTCTGTCAGAGGATCTGGGTCCAGTAAATATTCAAATAGCAATAATATACATGTATGGCCATGTAATCAGGGTCTATTCTGTTTGTTTATATGACCCTGTTTCCTACCAATACCAAAACATCAATCGTACTTATGCTGTTAAAGAAAGTGAGTTCATTTTAGGAACGGATCAACTTCCATAAGCAAACAGAGCAGACTCTGGTCAGATGGCTTCTACAACATATGTCTGATCTGGGTCTATTCTGTGTTCAAACATGTGAAAGATGTTTATATGAAGTAAAGGAATAACAATACACACTTACGTAGATATTTTTTATTGATAAAACATAGGATCTCTTAGCATATATGTCCAATAGTAATAATAATATATTGCATATCCTTTTTATCGATATGCACTTATGCAGTATGTCATACTCATCTTGTCCTTTAATAATATTCTTTCACCTGTGCACTAGAATTTTAAAATAATTTTTGTCTGTGGAATTAGCCATTTCCAACAAAGTGCTGTACCGTGGATCACTTATTTGCAGAAAATATCAATTTCATTTTTTACTGTGGTAACCAACACTTTGTATTAACTAATACTGCTGTTCTGGTTTGAATATTTATTGGATCCAGCTCATCTAACAAGAAGTAAGACTCATATTATAACTGTTTCGTACATATGACATTTTCACTTTCTGCTAATATTCAGTATATAAATATCAACCCCTGTGATAATGGGCTGTCAAATTCCAGGTGGTGATCAGGGGCTGCATGCACTGGTCGTCCAATCTGGGTCTTCTTGATCTGGAAAACAACACAACAGGACAATTTATTCTTGTTACAAACAGTCTTTATAATTCTGTCATAGTATCCGTACCTGTACCATAGGTGCGAAAATTAATACAATCACTATATAATTGTTTTCTAGGCGAAATCTCCAATTGGTTGTACTATATATCTAATTGTAGGCGATTTCGTCACTAGGCGATTTCTCCAGCACCCTTTTGTACTTAGAGGTTATTACACGGGTGACTAGGGCCGCAGAGTGATATAGGCCCGTCACCTTGATATAGGCCCGAGGGACTATATCTAGGTAAGGGCCTATATCACTCTGCGGCTCTAGTCACCCGTGTAATAACCTGTTTATTACCTTTGTAAAACATTGGCGAAAATTTCAGCAGATCAGAGATAGAGCAGAAACTATTTCTCAGCATGAAATGGTTTTAAAAACTAAATTGAGAGAATCACGCTATTCTGACGTCATTTGGATGACGTCAAAATGATGGTTTTACAAGTTCTGAAAAATGGGCGTTGGAACTACATGTAGCGGCTCAAGACTGCACTTTACCGGTATGTGTACTGTGTATGTGCAGAAATCTGAATCGATTCGAGCGAGGCTTGTCTTTGTAAAAGCGAGGGTTTGTAAATTTGGGCTAATCAGTATGTGTACGAGCACTTTGACAACATTTGCAGCATCGGAGCAGAATAAGACCTTCGTCTCGTATCGGGGTTCTGTTGCTATAGATTTAGAACAATTATCTTGGTAGCAGGCATATGTCGGTTATAGGCCCTTCTCTAGGTCCGTATATGCCCGCTCGGACAATACGATTGATTTTTTTTACCGATATACTTGGACCATTTGGAGTGTAAAAATGTTACTATTTATAGTAACAAATGTAATAAACTGATTTACAACTCCAAAAGGATATGGATGCCCTTGTTGAATGGTCACACGTTTGTCAGAAGAAATTCAGCATATTTTACTGCTGAAGACCATGGGAACCTACTTCTACTTGTATGGTAATATACTGGCCAGGTCTGACGAATCATGTACAAGTGACACCGTCAAATTGGGAAAAATATTAACCTACTGATTTGAGGATTTGTGGTCGTTTCGTCAACCTTCCCGTTTGTCATCCTTAATTTATATAGTAAACCCAAAGTCGTTTTGTTGACCTTATAATTACATAAGGATTAAGTTTTCACACCTATGCAGTGGCTGTGTATTTAATTTGATGTTAGGCTTTTCAAGTAGGCGGGTGTCAGCAATTATGGCACACTGACCAGTCATAGTTCAGACCCAGATCAAGATCACGTTATATTTGGTAAAAAGTGGTAGATTCAATGTGTTCAAATATTAAAATTTATGAATAAATTTTTAAAATAAAATGTGCACTTCATGTATTTAAACAGCTAACAGCAAATACATAGCCGCTGCATATGTGAAAAGTTAATCCCTATGTAATTATAAGGTTGACGAAACGACTTTGGGTTTACTATATAAATTAAGGTCGACAAACGGGAAGGTCGACGAAACGACCATAAATCCTCAAATCAGTATTTGAGAATGGGTCCTTTAAACCCTTTCCTTCATACAAGAGTTTGCAAACAGAGTAGACCAGGATTTGCTCTTATGGTATGATGTAGATCTGTATGAAAGACTTTATTTAACCAAAAGCATTTCATATGAAAAACAAACAGTAAGACATAATTATGTATATATATACACAAATACAATACATCAAACTTGTATAATTAACTCTTTACACGCTAAGTAATTTTGTGTTTAAAATAATCATAAGATGTTGTCTGCTTCAGTTATTCAAGGACACACATTTGGATTATAATTATACTGATTAAACTTCAAGTAACTTGGCTTCTAATCTGGATCCAATCTGTTATCATGGTTTTTCAACTGGCATGCAAATAGTGAATGTAAATCTATCTAAGTATTAAGTGAAAACATAAAATATTCACATATAAAATTAATGTTGCTTAACCCCAATTTAGGAGGATGCATACACACACTGAATCTAGATATTTCTGAGAATCTGAAATAATTTTCCCATGCTTTAAAAGAGAAAAAATAATGCTTACCTCGGTATCCGCTAAATTTTAATCTGCTTCCATTTCTTGGAGCGTAAACCACTTAACCCTTTCCCTCATATAAATGTGTTTTCACACATTTGCAAACAGAGTAGACCCAGATCACTATATATAATTTGACAATGGTCAATGGTGTAGATTCAAATGAGGCACTGTATTTTTGACATGACATATGGTATTGGTATACAGTCTGCACTGTTGGCAAATAGTGAAACCCTTAAAGGCACCTTTTCTCATGGCAAATTTCTTCATGACATTTTACTAAGAAATGCATTCGTAGTTTCAGTGAACATGTGACAATTGTAATCTAACCTATGTGACAATTATAAATTCTATATACAAAATGGCACATGGTCTCTATGTTTCCTGCTCACTGTCCATTAAACACTCTTCCAAAAATATCTGCAGGTAAAACAACAACTGGTTCTAATACCATACCTCCCCTAATTAGGGTCCTGCATTGAACATGCAGGAGCCCTATAGGAATCACATTTTCTGTCCGTCTGTCTGTCTGTCCATCCGTCAACAATTTCGATGTGATGCGATAACTCAAACTGAAACAGTAATTCATATATTGGTTTCATATTAAGGGCATATGCTTAGTATCATCAGAGGAAGAGGCCTATAGTTTTTGGGTTGAATCTGATCACTATGTCTAGAGTAATCTGCCCTTGAATCTTCAAAAAATGCTGTTTTGATGTGACGCAATAACTCAAACAGTAATTCACATATTGGTTTCATAATAAGGTTAGGGAATATACTTAGTATCATCAGAGGAAGACTTCTTCAGTTTTTGGGTTGAAACTGATCACTATGTCTAGAGTTATCTGCCCTTGAGTCTTCAAAAAATGCTTTTACAATTTTGATGTGACGCGATAACTCAAACAGAATTTCACATATTGGTTTCATAATAAGGGCATATGCTTAGTATCATCAGAGGAAGACTTCTTCAGTTTTTGGGTTGAATCTGATCACTATGTCTGGAGTTATCTGCCCGTGATCCTTCAAAAATGCTATCAACTTCTGTCAACAATTTTGATGTGATGCAATAACTCAAACATTAATTCACATATTGGTTTCATATTAAGGGCACATGTTAAGTATCATCAGAGGAAGATACCTATAGTTTTTGGGTTGAATCGGTTCACTATGTCCGGAGTTATCTGCCCTTGATCCTTCAAAAATGCTATCAACTTCTGTCAACAATTTTGATGTGATGCAATAACTCAAACAGTAATTCTCATATTGGTTTCATATTAAGGGCATATGCTTAGTATCATCAGAGGAAGACATCTATAGTTTTTGGGTTGAATCAGATCATTATGTCTAGAGGTATCTTCCCTTGATTCATCGAAAATGCCATCAACTTTTGTCAACACTTGATGTGACGCGATAACTCAAACAGTACTTCACATATTTGGTTCATATTAAGAGCATATGCTTTCTATTATGAGAGGAAGACACGTATAGTTTTTGGGTTGAATGAGATCACCACATCCAGAGTTATCTGCCCTTGATTTATCAAAAATGCCATATTCAACAAAAGATCGTCTGCAGGGCCCTCTCTGACCGAGTCAGTTTTCTAGTTATTTTTCCAGACATACTAAAACAAGTATTGTTGGCCCTAACAAAATGCTCCTGATTGAGCAATTTGACCAGTCTACTCCATTAGTTTAACCCTTTCCCTGTTCTATGTTTATTCCAAATTTCAATACCTATTAAATATTCATGAGCAAAATAGTTATAAAGAAATATGGAAGATGGAACATTGTAGATATTTTAGAAAGCAAAGAACCAGAGCTATCAAATTCTATTAGCAAACAGAGCAAACTCTGATCAGACGGCTCCTCTATGAGCCGTCTGATCTGGGTCTACTCTGTTTGCAAATGCGTGAAAACACGTTTATATGAGGGAAAGGGTTAATACATGTATAGAGTTATCAGACCAGTACAAATATGATTTATTCAGTAAGGCAACTTAAATAAATTGTTGAACTATAAATGCAAAGTTTGAGATGGTATACAGTAAACCCCCTCTAAACAGTTAACTTGAATTCTAGTAGAGAATTTAGCTACTTTTAGGCAGGTGGCTGCTTAACCCTTTCCCTCATATAAACATGTTTTCACGCATTTGCAAACAGAGTAGACCCAGATCAGACGGCTCCTAGAGGAGCCGTCTGATCAGGGTCTGCTCTGTTTGCTAGTTGAATTTGAAAAATCTGTTTCTTTACTTTCTAAAATGGCTACAATGTTCCACCTTCCATATTTCATTATAGCTATTTTGTCCTTGAATATTCAGTAGGTATTGGAATTTGGACTAAACATAGAACAGGGAAAGGATTAATGCAGGGTGAAAGTCCTGCAGAAAGCTCCTTGAGTAGCTGTCACCTGTCTCCAAGACCTATATTTGTAATAAATTAATGTCTTGTTTAGAGGGGTTTTACTGTACTGGATTCAACCAGTTGATCGATCAAGCTGTCCGTCTGTCCATTTGCAAATTTGGAGAAAGTCTGCTTTAGTGATAGTTCTAGTTTCATCAAGATTCAAACTGTTTGACATACTCAGTATTATGTTTGAAACAAGTTTAAAAAATGGAAAGTTTTCTACTTTGATCAGTAAGCAGAAAACATTTATTTGTGGAAAACAATAATCTTAACCCTTTACATGACCAATTAGTTATAAACTTTAGGTAGTTTAGGATCCTTTCTGTATGAAAGGCTTAACCCTTTACACCATGGTTGTGACTTTTAACAAGTGACTTTTAACAATTTTGCAAATAGGATAGACACAGATCAGATCAGAGACATATACGTACATATGTACAGTAAAACGCTGCTAATGCAACCACCTGAAAGAGGTATAATTCTGTGTGCTAGATGCAGGTGGTAGCTTAATGCAGGACAATTTAAGTAATGCAGACGGCTCCTAGAGGAGCTTTCTGCATTACTTTTGTCCTGCATTAAGCAACAACCTGCTTATAAAGACGCCCATGTTTATTCATTAAGTGGTCGCATGTATATGTCTCTGATCAGATGCTCCTGTAAGAGTCGTCTGATAAGCCTTTGCTCTGTTTGCTTACGTAATTATGTATACATCTGATTCTACAGGTTTTACAAGGACCAAACTTTTTCTTATTTATATGCCATTATAAATGTTAAGCTATTCGTTATCCGTACATACATTATTTCTTAAAAGAATATTCATTGAGTAGGGGTTACATGTGCTAATAAAGAGTTTGAATGACATACAGTGCACATGGCTTATGTAGATATGGGTCTACAATGTCTGCAAATGCCAGTACACTAATTTCCCCCATTCAAAGAGTTAATAATACTACCCTAGGCCATGTACAAGAAATAATCAGCTGTAATGGCTCTATTGTAATATTTTACTTTTTACAGATCCTCTGTGTGATAAAATGTACATACAAATACAGTGCAATAAAATTTGATACATGTACAATAAATAATATAGTGTTTGATGATTTTTGTCCTCAACAATAGCGCTATTGAAATTGAGAAGTGAATGGTTTGAATAGGTTTCCAGTTAGAACCTTTTGTAAGATTTGAAAAGAATTCCGATCACCAGAGCTTCAGATAAGGGTGCATACCCAAATACTAAAATAGTCATTTCTCCACCAAACCCTATATTGGGACCACTCTTTAGAATGTCTGGAAGAGACAATTGTAAAGATTGGTCGCAGTAAAGGGTTTGATGGAGAAATTAAAGGAGTTATTCTTGAAAATATTTTAATTTATGCATCTTGTCTGGAGCTCTGGATCGCTATATATTACCATACAAAATATATCAGTCTGATCAGAATCCACACTGATTTTCAACAGGCGATAGTAAATGATCTGTATCACATTTTCATATTGTTCGTAACACTTTTAAATTTTAATGCCAAGTGATTTTTCGTCTGCAACAATTGTCTGTTTCAGTTCTTAAAATAAGATTTCATTCATTTTTCTGCAAAAAATATGGGCTGAGTGTCAATCAATTTTGATTCTGATGAGACACTGCATTATGCCTTTCCTTTTTGCACCTTTGCAAACATGGTAGACCCACATCAGAGGCTCCTGTACTTATTGAGCAAAATCGAGTTAAACTTTTGCTCCATAACTTGGAACTTGTCACATGACCAACTTTTCATTGATGGGGAGAGCCTCTATAAATATGCCTTTAAATGCCTATGCAAACAGAGTAGACCCAGATCAATAGATCTGGTCAGGATCTGCTCTGTTTGCTTATGCCATATAAATTCATTTTGCTAATAGAAGTTTATAGATCTGGTTCTTTACTTTCTAAAAGTTCTACAATGTTTCACCTCCCATATTTCTTTATGTTTATTTTTTAATGAATATTCAGTAGTTATTCAAATTTGGCCTAAATACAGAACAGGGAAAGGGTTAATCTTATTAATATTTATGATGTCAGTATTGCTTACATGAATATTCATTGGTTACCTGGTGAATGTATGGAGTGGTCAACTATGAGCCTTCTAGGGTCTTATATCTACTGTTGTTCACACTTGTTCACACTTCTGATATGTTATAACATGCTGCAAACACTTGTTCAATACAAAACACTTGTTCAAACTTTCTGACATAATAGATGATGATAAAAGCTTGAAAACAACACTGGATATTACTGTAAGGATATTTTAAAAAAAAAGGGGGATTTAATACAGTGAAGGCTAGCAAGTAATTGTCTGCTATAATTATACAGGTAATAATTTCTTCTATTTCTTGAAAATGTTTTATAGAGCTGTGCAGCAGAATGTCCCATCATTGTTTTATTTACAGGGTCCATTCAGTACTGCTAAATAAAATTTGAATGACAAACAGTTTAGACCCTGATCTATGTATACTCTGTCCACTATACTGGTTCGACACATTAAAAAGGTTAAGAACTTGTTTCATCTTTAACTATTTAACCCAATGAATGCAGCAACAAGTTAGCTGTTATTTGCAGATGGTGAAGACCCAGATCAGGATACTTTGATCAGGATCTGCACTGCTTATCATTCAAAATCTTCACGCAATTTATAATATTTTACACTAAATGGACACTATTGTTTAACCCTTTACTCCAGGAAAAGAGTTATATTACTGTGTGTAGAACAGAATATCTCAGGTGTACTGGCCTTTAAGACTGTCTGACCAGATCTATTCTGTTTGCTTATATGTTACAGACGGATCTGTTTCTCTACTGTTTGCCCATGGCAATAAATTCCATTAGTTAATATTTTTAATACATATATTTGTTCAACACTTCCCTTTGTGAATATTTGGTATCATAAATATTAACAAGATGAATTTTTATAATGACATATACAGTTGAACTTCGATATCTCGAACTCGGATAACTCGAACTTCGGGATAACTCGAACAAAAAGTTTAGTCCTTCCAAAACTTACAATTGCTCTAAAATATATTGCTACAGATAAATAGAAACACATGTGACAGGTTAATACAGGTCTAAAGTAATGCTGAAAGGTGTAAATAAGCATATTTATAGGGTTAATACCTGTTCATAAGGGCAAACTCTAACATGAAGTATCATCAAGTAAAAATTAAAGATGAGAATTTGGAGCATTATTGTAATTTGAATAATTAATTGTGACAAACTCTGACATCATACAATTCATTTTTTCTGTTTCAGTTTCAGATTCAAAATTAAATGCCTTCAAAATTTGCAGCAGTTTTATTACAAACATCATAGAATAGTTAATTGTGACAAACTTTAGCATCATACAATGTTTTTTTCTGTTTCATTTTCAGATTAAAAATGGCTTCAGAGTGCGTAAAAGTAATTGTCCGATGCAGGCCTATGAACAGTAGGGAGAATGATTTGAAATGCAAATGTTGTCTTGGTATGGAAAGTGAGAGGGGAAGCTGCACAATAACAAACCCGGGGGACCCAAAAGCTCCACCCAAACCATTCGCCTTTGATGGAGCATACTTCACAGATTCTACAACAGAAAACATATACAATGAGATTGCATACCCATTAGTAGAGGTGAGTGAATAAACTTGTCATATATAGATTAATGTTACTGTAATGTATAATATATTTTATAATGTAATTTTTTTGCCTTGACAAATACTGTAGAATCAGATCTATATTACGTCAAAAACACAGAGCAGACCTTAATTAGACAGCTCCTACAGGAGCTGTCTGATCTGGGTCTACTCTGTCTGCAAATGTGTGAAAAGCAGTTTATATGAAGATAAGGGTTGATATTAATATGATCTATGATACGGTATTTTGTAACATGACAAACTGATTGCACATTGAAGAAGTTTGATCTCGACCAGCACATTCATAAGTTTGTTATCAGGTCAGTTTATTCTAGTATCCTTGAAAGTTTTCCTAGAAGAGATGTCTTAGTGTTTACTGGTAAGCACCTAATAAACAAGTACTCCAATCTTAATTTGAAACAAACATTTATACAATGTCATGTGAAGCAAAAATCAATACTTGAGATTTTGTTATCACACAACAACAGTAGAGAGACCAGAGGTAAATTCTTAACCCTTTACTCCCTGGTTATTCGTGAAAGAAATAATGAGATTATGAATATTAATTAGATAAATTGTTATATTACATGGACACAGGAATGTTTGACTATGGCAGAAACTGTAGAATCATATCTATATTAGGCCTATATCATAAGCAAACAGAGCAGACCCTGATCAGATGACTCCTGTAGGAGCCATCTGATCTGGGTCTACTCTGTTTGCAAATGCGTAGAAGGGCATATTTATGGAGTAAAGGGTTAATAACGGTTGTGAGTAAGCAGATCTAGATGAGACACTGAGTTACTTGGTAACTCAACACAGTCCAAACTGTTTGACAAAGTGATTGTAATTTTGAAGAGAAACAAGAAAATAGAAGTTGAGAATTGTCTCAGACAGAAAACTTTATCAGGCAGAAAACTTTTAGACAAAATTTTGTTCTGAATGTCAAGAGATTCAGATCTATATACTTCCATAAGCAAACTAATCAGACAGCTCCTACAGGAGTCATCTGATCTTGGTCTACTCTGTTTTAAAAGATGTGAAAAAGTGTTACAAGAATGGCATACAATATGATCCTGATCAGACACCATGTTACTCTCTAACCCATTTGGGCCAGACAGTTAAAACTTAAAACATATCAACATTATTTTGTCCCCTATCTCATTTTCTGCATTATCATACCAGGTTGTTGTGCCATATGTTTATAAGAATAGATTATCAGTTGATATTAAGGTTTGCTCCACATTCATTTTAAGGACAGTGGACTGATATATTTATGTTCAATATTATTGGAAAATTTCTGAACAGACAGTGCTGAAATATTCTGTGTCATTGGTTGGTGAGACAACTTCTTAAATAATAGATGAACCTTTTCATCTGCAAGGGGTAGATAACCCTGCTTTATACATTACATAATGCTTTACTGCATATATACACAATTATGCCTTTGCAAACAGAGTAGACCCAGATCAGACAACTCTTAATTTCCAATTTTCAATATTTACTGAATATTTATGGACAAAATAGTTATAATGAAATATGGAAGGTGAAACATTGTAGCCATTTTAGAAACTAAAGAAACAGATCTATGAAATTCCATTAGCAAACAGAGCAGAGCCTGATCAGATGGCTCCTATAGGAGCCATTTGATCTGTGTCTACTCTATTTGGAGATGTATGAAAGCATGTTTATATGAAGGAAAGGGTTAAGATGATAAGGGATTTAAATATGGCAGCATGTAGTTCAGCACTGGGCAGTTGATCTGTTGCCTTGCAGCAGTGTAAGGCCTGCTTTTAGAGAGAATATCATTTGGGCAAACAGTGTAGACCCTGATCTGCTAGTATTCCAAACACTTTATTTTCTAATGCAGCATCTGATCTTGATGTAAAATAATTGTAATAGCCAAATGTCTTCTTTCATGTGATGTTGCTCAAATAATCATCAAAGCACTGCATTCAAGATTTTCATGATTTATACACTTTTATTTTCAGGGTGTGACAGAGGGTTATAATGGCACCATATTTGCCTATGGACAAACAGGGTGTGGCAAGTCTTTCACTATGCAGGGCATTAGTGACCCACCTACACAGAGAGGTATCATCCCAAGGTATGAAAACAGTAGCCCAGATTTATCCTTTTCTTCATAAATACGCCTTTGCAAACAGAGTAGACCCAGATCAGACAGCTCCTATAGGACAACATTGGGTTGTGGAGAAATAATAATTTTAGTATTTGAAATATGCGTTTTATCTGTATCTCCGTAAAGGTTTAATTCTTAATAAACTCTTCACCAATTCAATATTCCTGTAAGAAATAATTCAATCATGAATATTTATTAGCTTGATTTTATAATAGTACATAAACAAGTAATTTTTTAGCTCCGCAGAAACTGTAGAACCAGATCTGTTCCTAAAGCACACAGAGCAGACCCTAATCTGATGGCTCCAGTAGGAGCCATCATGATTGGGGTCTACTCTGTTTGCAAAGGTTTGAAAAAGCATTTATCTCAGGTGAATGGTTAAAATTTATTGCAAGCTATTTGTCAAGTGTTCTACATTTGGTAAAGTATTGATTGTGCACAACGTGACCCCATTTCTATGAATTAACAATGCACTAGGAAGTGTTAGAATTGACAATTATTCTTAACTCTTAGTATTTCTACATAGGCTAGTGTCTGATAACTATTTCAATAAGAAGCTTGTATACAAAATGGAGGCCAAGTTATTCAGTGTCTCACTAAGATCAATATTGTTTGCCACTCTGGTCATATTTATTTTCAGAAAATGAGAACTGGTCTGTCAATATAAATTGAAGCAGCCAATATTTTTCTTAGGACACCAATTATTTATCTAAGAAATTGATGTCTGCCAAATATTTCGTCTGCTATTATTATGTCTCCCCCATTTTGTAATGGGGAGACATATTGTTTTGGTCAAGTTGTCTGTCTATCTGTCTGTTTATCTGTCTGTCCATCCATCTGTCTGTCACACTCATATTTGCTCCATATCTCTCACAAATATGGAAGTATTTCAGAACACTTTTGCACAAATGTTTCACTCAACAAGATGATGTACAGAATTTTCTATTCAGACACTTAGGTCAAAGTTCAAGGTTACAATTCAAGGTCAAATGTTTGCCAGATCAGATGGCAACTATAGGAGCTGTCTGATCAGAATCTGCTCTGTTGGCTTGTTAAATAATATCGATATGATTCTGCAGTTTCTGCCATGGCCAAAACCCAGTGTCCACGTGCTATTATAACACTTAATCTAGTTATTCTTGATATCATTATTTCTTACATGAATATTCATGGAGGAAAAGGTTTACCCATTACCTGATGAATTGATGAAATCATGACTGTATGAATATGAATAACCCAAAGTTTTATACATGTAATGGCATGATGAACAAGGGATTTTTTTTGACATAACAGAAATTATAAAATTAAATTAGCACACCTAGATTAGATGGCTATTTGATCAGGGTCTGCTCAGTTTGCAAATGAAATAATATTGATCTGATTCTACAGTTTATGCCATTAGGAAAATGTCTATAGCTATAATGCCATAATATATTAATCTAATTAATGTTCAAAATATCTTATTTCTTACATGAGGTCAAGAGTTAAAATGCCGTAATTTATCATTGAATAATGTATTCCACAGAGCCTTTGACCACATCTTCGAGACTGTGAGTGTGGCTGATGAAACAAAGTTTCTGATACATGCATCATATTGCGAAATCTACAACGAAGAGATCCGAGACTTGCTGGGTAAAGACATCAAGGCCAAGCTAGACCTACATGAACATCCGGAGAAAGGCGTCTATGTAAACGGTATGTTACATTCTGTAGTTGTGCGGACCGCAAGAAATTTTACCCATTCCCTCTTGAATATTAATTTAACCCTTTCCTCCATAAATACTCCTTTCTATGCCTTTGCAAACAGAGTAGACCCAGATCAGACGACTCCTATAGGAGCCGTCTGATCAGCTCTGTTTACTTATGGAATAATATATATTCTGATTTTATAGTTTCTATTTTCGCCAAAAAATCATGTGTTCATATGCCATTTTTGAAAAATAATTTAATTGATATTCATGATGCCATTATTTCTTACATGAATATTCATGGAGTAAAGGGTTTAGAAATATTGACATCATGAATATTAGTTAGCTGAATTTTTATAATGGCATTATAACTTTAAAAGCAGAAAATAAGGAATCAGATCTATATTATTGGATGAGCAAATAGAGCAGATACTGATAAGATGACTCCTTCAGGAGCTGTGTCTGATCTGGATCTACTTAGTTTGCAAAAGTGCGGAAAGTTGTCTGTATGAGGGAAATGGTTAACCAAGATCATAAGTTATATCAAATATAAGATTGCTGATCAAGGTGTACATTTTCTGACACTTGCGAGCATTGATAAAACATATCAACTAATATAATTTATGTAGGATGTCTCATGTGCAGACAACTGACTGCTTCTCTTGCTTACAGATATTCTTTTTCATGGTTCTTTAACCCTTTCCCTCATATAAACGCTTTTTCATGCCTTTGCAAACAGAGAAGACCCATATCAGACAGCCCCTGTAGGAGCCGTCTGATCAGGGTCTGCTGTGTTTGCTTAGGACATGATATAGAACTGATTCTACAGTTTTTGTCTAAGCAAAATATTCCCTTGAAAATGTTACATTAAACAGTCTATAAATAAATATTCATGATGTCATTATTTCTTACATGAATACTGAAATGGTAAAGGGTTAACCTTCTGGACTCTGAGAAATTGTTGTCTGCAAATATTGTTATGTGCTTCCACAGCTACAGATAATGGTGTGTAAACAAAAATGCTAAAAACGTCATTTCTCCACCAAATCCTACATTGTGACTACTCTTTAGAATCGTCTCAAAGAGATGATTCTAAAGAGTGGTCGCAGTATAGGGTTTGGTGGAGAAATAAAGGAGTTATTCTTAAAAATATTTTAATATACACATCTTATCTGGACCTCTGTGCATCAGTTCTGAGTGTTAAACAATTTGGAGCCTGATGTGATGACAAGCTGAGTTAGTCTATGTCTCATTTGAGTCCACACTGTATGCACGGTTTATTTATTCGACAGAGACCACTTAATGAATAAACATGGGAGGAGGTGGTTGCTTAACCCTTTCCCTCAAATAAATGCCTTTTCACCCATTTGTAAATAGAGTAGAGCCAGATCAGACGGCTCCTGTAGGAGCCGTCTGATCAGGGTCTTCTCTCTTTTTGCTAATGGTATAATATAGATCTGATTCAACAGCTTAAGCTTAAGCCAAAATGGCTTGTGTTTAAATGCCATTTTAAGTCAACAAATAATCTAAATTATGTTCAAGTCATTGTATCTTAATGAATATGCAGCTGGGGAAAGGGTTAATACATCCCATCCTGTGTTAAGTTTCCACCTGAATTAGACTTCTATAGAGTGGTCATTATAGAGAGGTGGTACTCACTACTGTATGTTGCGTCTCATTTTCAGGGTTGTCTCAGCACCCAGTACACAATGTGGTGGAGTGTAATAAGATCATGGAGAAGGGCTGGAAGAACCGAGCCACAGGGGCCACCCTGATGAATGCTGACTCTTCACGCAGTCATTCTATCTTCACCATACATCTGGAGATGATGACACAAGATGATGAAGGGGAAGAACACATAAGGGCAGGGAAACTTAACCTGGTCGATTTGGCTGGGAGTGAGAGACAGGCAAAAACAGGTAAGTTATAGTCTTAACCCATTGCTTTATACAAACACTTTTTCATGCATTTGCAAACAGAGTTGATCCAGATCAGACAGCTCCCTGTAGGAGCCATCTGATCAGGGTCTGCTCTGCGTATGAAATTATAATAGATCTGACTCTTACAGTTTCTACCAATACCAAAACATCCTGTGTGCATTATGCCATTCAAAGAATTCATCTAATAAATAGTCATGATGTCATTCAACAGTGAAAGGGTTGAAAGGACATTTCATATTGGATTTAAAAGTAAAGGCAAGTGTAATATTCATAAAATAATTTCTGATATCTGATTTTGATGTCTCCATAAATGTGGGAAGCATACATATGTAGTATCTGGTTGTATATCTGTCTGTACTTCCTGAAAATCTTATGTTGAACTTCTGAAATGTCTTTGTATGGATTCTGTATGTATTCTAAACTTTCACAGAGGAGCAACCATCATGTGTAGATGTGCATAAACAGAGCAAATTCAGCTGGGATAACTTTTGACAGAATTATTGCCTCAATTTTCTTTGTATAAGAAAAAGAGAATCTTGTATTTTGAACTCATGACTCTTGGAGAAATAAAGGAGTTATTCTTGAAAATGTTTTAATTTACGCATCTTATCTGGAGCTCTGCCTTTACTTTGTGAAATTGATATTTAGAGCCATCTATGACTTAACCCTTTCTCTTATGAACATTTATGCATGAATTGGTCATTTCATGATTATTCTAATTTTTTATAACTTCAGAAATTTTAAATGTAGGATCAGATCTATATTATTCCATAAGCAAACAGAACAGACCCTGATCAGACGGGTCCTACAGGAGCCATCTGATCTGGGTCAACTCTGTTTGCAAAGTTGTGAAAAGGCGTTTGCATGAGGGAAAGGGTTAAAGACATGATTCTAGCTATACTTTTTAGACAAAAAGTGATAATTTGTATTATATACTATAATATACTATATTCTAGTGATAATTTGTATTGGCATATAGAACATTACAGAAGTATATGTTCTTTATTGTACTGGTTGAAAAATCCAAACTACATATTAATTTCAGGTGCGACTGGTGCCCGTCTTAAAGAAGCTACCAAGATCAACCTGTCTCTGTCAGCCCTGGGTAATGTCATTTCTGCTCTCGTTGACGGCAAATCCAAGCATATACCCTACAGAGATTCAAAACTGACTCGTCTACTGCAAGACTCCCTCGGTGGAAACACCAAGACCTTAATGGTTGCCTGTCTCTCCCCTGCTGATAACAATTATGACGAGACGCTGAGTACACTCAGATATGCCAACAGAGCAAAGAACATTAAGAACAAGCCCAAGATTAATGAAGATCCAAAAGATGCACTGCTCCGGCAGTATCAGGAAGAGATTGAGAGGCTGAAGGCCATGCTGATGGGACAGATACCGGTTCCTGAGGGAGGCTTTACAGGTACAATAATGATCCTAATTAACCCTTTACTCCATGAATATTCATGAAAGAAATTATGATATCATGAATATTAATTAGATTGTTATAGTAGCACATGGACATGGTACACGGAATTGTTGGCCATGGCAGAAACTGTAGAATCATATCTACAGTATATCATAAGCAAATAGAGCAGACTATGATCAGACGGCTCCAATAGGATAGGAGCTGTCTGATCTGGGTCTATCCTGTTTGTAAAGGCGTAGAGAGGCGTATTTATGAAGTAACAGATTAGTCAAACACCTGATCCTCTCTCTCCAATGGTTTTGCAAAGTGGAATTGATTAGGTTGTCTCATTTTTAGCTCACCAGAGCACAAAGTGCTCAGGGTGAGCTTTTGTGATCGCCTGATGTCCGTCGTCTGTCGTCGTGCGTCGTGCGTCGTGTGTCGTGCGTCGTCAACAATTTGAACTTTAAAAGTCTTCTCCTCTGAATCTACAGGGTTCTCAGCTTTCATCTTTGGCACATAGCATCACCTATAGGTCCTCTACAAAAGTTATATAAATTATGTCCCTGGAGTCAAAATTGGCCCCGCCATGGTCCCAGGGGTGGCCAGTTTTTTCTAGCTGACTGTTGTTTTCTGTACAAGTAGCAGAATGCTCGGCTCACTTAGGTTAGGCATGGGGAAAACTTCAAAAATCTTTTTGTCAAAAACTACATCTCACAGAGCTTAGATATTTGGTGTATAGATTCACTTAGTATTCCTTATTGACATTGGTAAATATCATAGTTCTGAGGTCAAAATTGGCCCTGCCCTGTTGGTTATTATTTAAAATATTATTTTACACTATAAAGGTTCCTCTGAACTAGAGGGATTGAGGTCACTCCATCTGTGTTGCATAATCACTGAATAGGTCAAGTTCCTGGTCAAAACTCTATCAAGTTGTCTGCTTCAGAATTAGTCTCTGTTTGCTCACACTGTTTTTAACCCATTCCCTCATAGGATATTTTCAGAATCCGCCTCTTGAAAAATTTCAGAATTGTGTAGATTTGAAACCATTGTGATAAATAGAGCATTTACTCCTATGGAGAAAATGCTCTATTTATCACAATGGTTTCATAAAGTGACTATTTTACCTCTTTGAATAAATCTACTGATAAGGAGCATTAATTAGAGAAAAGGAAAATTTCAGAATTGTGTAGATTTGAAACCATGGTGATAAATAGAGCATTTACGCCTATGGAGCAAATGCTCTGTTTATCACAAAGGCTTTTTTCAGATTCTACCTCTTTGAATAAATCTACTGATAAGGAGCAATAATTATAGATAAGGAAAATTTCAGAATTGTGTAGATTTGACACCATTGTGACAAATAGAACATTTACTCCTATGGAGCTTTTGCTCTATTTATCACAATGGTTGGCAAATGCTCTATTTCTCACAAAGACTTTTTTCAGATCCTACCTCTTTGAATAAATCTACTGATAAGGAAAATTTCAGAATTGTATAGATTTCAAACCATTGTGATAAATAGAGCATTTGCTCTATAGGAGTAAATTAACTCATATACAAACCACATATAAAGTTACATACCGGTCTGTGTCAGATCAGAATCCAAACTGTGTGCTAATTTTGGTCAAGTGATGCTAAGCAGTGATAGAGTTGTCATCTGTTAGAAATGTTGTCTGCTTATTCAAAGAGGTAAATCTGGGTCTACTCTATTTGCAAATGCGTGAAAACATGTTTATATGAGGAAAAGGGTTAATTAGAGAAAAGGAAAATTTCAGAATTGTTTAGATTTGAAACCATTGTGATAAATAGTGCATTTACTCCTATGGAGCAAATGCTCTATTTATCACAAAGGCAAATGCTCTATTTATCACAATGGTTTCATAAAGTGACTATTATACCTCTTTGAATAAATCTACTGATAAGGAGCATTAATTAGAGAAAAGGAAAATTTCAGAATTGTGTAGATTTGAAACCATTGTGATAAATAGAGCATTTACTCCTATGGAGCAAATGCTCTATTTATCACAAAGGCTTTTTTCAGATCCTACCGCTTTGAATAAATCTACTGATAAGGAGCATTAATTATAGAAAAGGAAAATTTCAGAATTGTGTAGATTTGAAACTTTTGTGATCAATAGAACATTTACTCCTATGGAGCTATTGCTCTATTTATCACAATGGTTAGCAAATGCTCTATTTATCACAAAGGCTTTTTTCAGATCCTACCTCCTTGAATAAATCTACTGATAAGGAGCATTAATTAGAGAAGATGAAAATTTCAGAATTGTGTAGATTTCAAACCATTGTGATAAATAGAGCATTTGCTCCATAGGAGTAAATTAACTCATATACAAACCACATATAAAGTTACATACCGGTATGTGTCAGATCTGAGTTCAAACTGTGTGCTAATTTTGGTTAAGTCCTGCTAAGCTGTGATAGGGTTGTCATATTATAGAAATGTTGTCTGCTTATTCAAAGAGGTAAATCTGGGTCTACTCTGTTTGCAAATGTGTGAAAACATGTTTATATGAGGAAAAGGGTTAATTAGAGAAAGGGAAAATTTAAGAATTGTGTAGATTTGAAACCATTGTGATAAATAGTGCATTTACTCTTATGGAGCAAATGCTCTATTTATCACTAAGGGCAAATGCTCTATTTATCACAATGGTTATTATCACCAGTTATTCTGACCAAGTTTTAATTTTCCATTTCCATAACAATTCCGTTTGTATAAATTGTTGAAATCGCGATTTTTATACAATTTCTGCTTTGAAACAATTATCAGTACATGTACTCTAATTCTGAAGGGGTTCGAAACGTTCAGGTGTGAACTGGTTTTGTTACGAAACGTACTCTACAAGAGTTGTCGTTCGTTTCTAAATACGCAATATATCAAGGAGTTGTTAGGTTATGCGTAGTAATATGTAATGGAAAATGAAACTTTTCCACATATTTTTTGTGCGATATATGCTTTCCAAGTTAACGGTCGGTAAACATTCGGTATTGGACTTAGAAAATATTTATAATAAAGCAAATCATCCCAGAAAGCTTGCCATTATAATTATACAGAGAAAGGGTCAAATAACACCCCACAAAACAGGTGTCCAGTTTTGTTTAGAAACATACATGTAGTTGAAACTTTAAAAATCTTTCCCTCTGGTGAGCGATTTCAGGGCCATCATGGCCCTCTTGTTGATATTTTTATACCCCCCTTTTGAAAAAATGGGGGTATATTGCTTTGCACATGTCGGTCGGTCGGTCGGTCTGTCGGTCGGTAGATCGATGGTTTCCGAACGATAACTAATAAACGACTTGGCCTAGAATCTTCAAACTTGCTGTGGTGGTTAGTCATGACAAGTAGATGACCCCTATTGTTTTTGAGGTCACTAGGTCAAAGGTCAAGGTCACCATGACCTAAAATGGTAAAATAGTTTCCGATCAATAACTGCTCAAGGGTTTGGCTTGGGATCTTCAAACTTGCTGTGGTGGTTGGTCATGACCACTGGATGACCCCTATTGTTTTTGAGGTCACTAGGTCAAAGGTCAAGGTCACCATGACCTTAACTCGTAAAATGGTTTCTGATCAATAACTGCTCAAGGGTTTGACTTAGGATCTTCAAATTTGCTTAGGTGGTTGGTCATGACAACTAGATGAGTCCTATTGTTTTTTAGGTCACTAGGTCAAAGGTCAAGGTCACCATGACCATGACCTTAACTTGTGAAATGGTTTGCGATCAATAACTGCTCAAGGGTTTGGCTTAGAATCTTCAAACTTGCTATGGTAGTTGGTCATGACAACTGGATGACCCCTGTTGTTTTTGAGGTCACTAGGTCAAAGGTCAAGGTCACCATGACCTTAACTTGTAAAATGGTTTCTGATAAATAACTGCTCAAGGGTTTGGCTTAGGATCTTCAAATTTGCTTAGGTGGTTGGTCATGACAACTAGATGAGCCCGGTTGTTTTGTAGGTCAAAGGTCAAGGTCACCATGACCTTAACTGGTGAAATAGTTTCTGATCAATAACTGCTCAAGGGTTTGGCTTAGGATCTTCAAACTTGCTGTGGTGGTTGGTCATAACCAATAAATAACCCCTATTGTTTTTTAGGTAACTAGGTCAAAGGTCAAGGTCACCATGACCTTAACTGGTGAAATGGTTTCCAATCAATAACTGCTCAAGGGTTTGGCTTAGGATCTTCAAACTTGGTGTGGTGGTTGGTCATGACAACTAGATGACCTCTATTGATTTTGAGGTCACTAGGTCAAAGGTCAAGGTCATCATGACCTTAACTGATGAAATGGTTTCCAATTAATAACTGCTCAAAAATGGTTTGGTTCGGGATCTTGAAACTTGCTGTGGTAGTTGGTCGTAACCACTAGATGACCCCTATAGTTGTTGAGGTCAAAGGTCAAGGTCACCATGACCTTAACTTGTGAAATGTTTTCAGATCAATAAATGATCAGTGGTTTGGCTTAGGATTTTTATAGTTGCTGTGGTGATTAGTCATGACCGCTAGATGACCTCTATAGTTGAGGTCACTAGATCAAAGGTCAGGGGGTCTGGGGGGTATACATGTTTTACAAACATCTCTTGTTAATCATTTACTTAACCCTTTCCCTCATATAACCACTTGTTTGCCTTTGCAAACAGAATAGACCCAGATCAGATGGATCTTGTAGTGTCCATCTGATCAGGGTCTGCTCTGATTACTTATGAAATTATATAGATTTGACAGTTTCTACCACTACAAAAAAACTTTGTGTACATATGCCATCATAAAAATTCAGCTAATAAAACTGTGTCATGATTTTTTACATGAATATTGAACAGGGAAAGTGTTAACCCTTTCCCTCATATAAACGCATTTTCACGCAATTGCAAACAGAGTAGACCCAGATCAGATGGCTCCTATAGGAGCCGTCTGATCAGGGTCTACTCTATTTGCTAATGGAATTGGATAATTCTATTTCTTTACTTTCTAAAATGGCTATTAAGTTCAACCCTCCATATTTCATTATAACTATTTTGTCCATGAATATTCATTACGTATTGAAATTCTGAAACATAGAACAGGGAAAGAGTTAATACATGTAATCCTACTTTTTTATGCCTTTATAAACAGAGTAGAAAGAGATTGGACAACTCCTATAGTAGCTGTCTAATCCGGGTCTGCTCTGTTTGCTTATATGTTACAGATATGGTTATTTTTTGTCATGGTAATAAATTTCTTTATAAGTTTTATTAGATGGTTAATGCTAAACTTTGTCTCTGAAATTACATGCCTAATTGCCGCATGTATTTGGAATGTAGGTTGATTCTTGCCTCGGCCATCTCTTAATACATGTAAGTACCGGTATATAGTTACCAATCTGAGGCAAAAGTTAGCATTCGGCACCATCTTGGAGCCTTCTAGGAGGATGAATGAGGAGACAAGCTACAACCTTCCTCCAGTGTATTGGAAGGTCCTGTTACATGATCATCCGATTATGTGACATAAGTTCTGCACTGAAGAATGCTTTGAACTACATACCATATTTATGTCTCTGTGGCCTTTATCTGTAACCACCACTGTAATGTTCATTTCGATATTGTTAATAATAATTATGATTTGGGTTGATTATGATTGTGGTTGCTGTCTTGTTTACAGGGGTGATGCCAGAAGCCAGCCATACATCAGTTCAGTCAAAAACACCAGATGATGAAATGAGGATGCAGCTTGAACAAGAAAAAGATAAAATAAAAGAGGTTGGTGATCATTCAGTACATGGTAATGTGCGTTCAGTACATAATCATGAGTGTTAGTACATGGTCATGTGTGGTCAGTACATGGACAGGTGTGGTCAGTACATAGTCATGAGTGTTAGTACATGGTCATGTGTGGTCAGTACATAGTCATGAGTGTTAGTACATGGTCATGTGTGACCAGTACATGGTCATGTGTGGTCAGTACGTAGTCATGAGTGTTAGTACATGGTCATGTGTGGTCAGTACATGGTCATGTATGGTCAGTACATAGTCATGAGTGTTAGTACATGGTCATGTGTGGTCAGTATGGTTGAGGAATAACCCTTTCCCAACTATTGGCACCTTTGCAAACAGAGTATATTGAGGTCAGACAACTCTTGTAGAAGCTGTCTGATCAGGGTCTGCTCTGTTTGCTTATGAAATAATTATAGATCTAGGCCCATTTTATGAATGGTCATACGACTGAATTTGTCATAAGATCTAACATGATGATCGCAGCTGGTAGTTGGGATTGATGTATGTTAGAATGTTAGCCTTAATTATTGGATGCTACAATGTGCAATCATTACGATTATGTTATTAGTAGTAATGGCCTTAAAATAGGACATAAGATAATATTGATCTATGAGCTTCTTAAAACGAAAGTCTGATTATGAAGTTTTTGTTGCAGCCATAAGTTTCCTTGTTAATGGGTAATTATAAAACTTCAGTCCATGAATACTCCTGCAGTAATACATTCTTAAATTAAAGTCCACTGGAGGAAGGGAATAAAGGCTTGTGCATCGTATATAGGCCTCTTGCTGGGAGCTCTGCATTTTCATCTTCATCTTCAGGAGTATGATCAGAAGCTGCGAGAGATGGAACAGCAATACCAGGAAGAAAAGGTGAGCAAGGCCAGACTGGAACAGGACATGAATAAACTTCGAGCCTTTTACGATGGCAAGATCTCCAACCTCGACGGTCAGATAGAAAAACTACCAACTACTGCAGAAGGTGAGACAACTTATCACTTCAGTATTTACAGGTTACAAGTAAGATTGGATGTTCAAAAACTGCAGACAAAGATCAGGGAGCCAGAGGTCCAGATAAGATGTGTAAACTAAAACATTTTCAAGAATAACTCTTTTTTTTCTCCTCCAAAGTCTATACGGTGACTATTTAGAAGAGACGTTTCTAATAAGTGGTCAGAGTATAGAGTTTGGTGGAAAAATAACAATTTTAGTATTTGGGTATGCACCCTTATCTGTAGCTCTGGGGAGCATCTTTTTATGCACACTGTTATATTCACAATGTAACCCTTTGAATGCTGAAGTTCCTAAGTGGTATGTTCCATCATTGAGTTCATTTATTATAAAAGGGTATAATTTGCTTGAGGAATTTGAATGACAGATTGTGCTGACCCTGATTAGAAGGCTTCTCTAGGAACCCTCTGATCTCGGTCTACACAGTTTGCAAATACCATTCCTGCATTCAAAGGGTTACATAAGGGAACTCACAGCTATAAATGTAAAAGAAAAGTATGGGGCAGACATGCCTTAATGCCTCCGTTGTGGTTCGAACTCATGGCCTCTTGATTTGGAGGTAGGCGCTTTACCACTGAGCTAATATGGCTTTCGTTAATAATAATTATTCAAGCAATTTTTTTGAGAGTGAAAATGGGACACTGATGCATAACATCTGTCTGACTGATTAAAATCTAACAAAAAATACAGTTCTGTGGGAATCTAATTATTGTATGCAGAAACTACAATGCCGATCCTTATGAGATGCCAAATTCTTTAGCATCTCATTTGGACTAAGATGGTATTAAAACCCTTTCCCTGTTCTATGTTTGTTCAAAATTTCAATACCTGAATATTCATGGACGAAATCGTTATAATGAAATACAGAAGGTGGAACATTGTAGCCATTTTATAGAGTAAAGAAACAGATCTATCAAATTCCATTAGCAAACAAAGCAGACGCTGATCAGACGGCTCCTCTAGGAGCCATCTGATCTGGATCTACTCTGTTTGCAGATGCATGAAAACACGTTTATATGAGGGAAAGGGTTAAAAGTTTGCCATAGGCAGTTTAATGTTAATATTTATGTCATTTCACTTATCCTCAACTTTATTTGTTGTGCTGCATGTATTTTGTATTAGAATTGTTACCAACACCAAATATTTACAGATATTGTAAGCTATACATGACATTGTACAATGTGTTTCTGTGAGACTGTGATGGATTCATAAATTCATATAATTGTTACTCTGATGAATGTTATAAATGTGTTATGATCATGTTGCACTGGGCCTATTTAATCAACAGTAATTGATCTTTTCAGGGTAAGACATCGAGTAGGCATACCCCTTCACTTCATAGAGACACATTTGATGCCTTTGCAAACAGACTAGACCCAGATCAAATGGCTCGTGTGGGAGCCATCTGATCAGGGTCTGCTCTGTTTGCTTATATGTTGCAGATTCTCTGTTGTTGACAAAGGCAAAACATTTTATATTTTTGTATATCTTTTATACAAGAATCAAATCAATAAATAATCAAAATGAGTAGTCGTACATGAATATTCAAGTAAGATGTTAACCCTTTACTCCATGAATATTCATGAAAGAAATAATATCATCTTGAATATTAATTAGATTAATTTTTAAGATAGAATATTAACACATTGATTTTTTGCCAAAGTAGAAACTAGAATCAGATCTATATTATTATATTAGCAAACAGAGCAGAGCCTGATCAGACGAACCTTATAGGAGCCGTCTGATCTGGGTCTACTCTGTTTGCAAAGGCGTAGAAAGGCATATTTATGGAGTAACGGGTTAAATACTGCTCTTTCAGCAGTCAACAGATAATCCCTTTCACTGTGTATTTGATGAATATTCATGGTAGCCTGCCCATTATGAATATAAATTGATCTAATTCTTGTGTTCAAAATATCAAATGAAGACCTGATCAAACAACCCCAATTGGAGCTGTCTGATCTGGGTCTGCTCTGTTTGTAAAGGTAGGATTATCGAGTAGAGAGTTAATATAGATTAATTTGTAATATCTAAATACAGATCAACAGATAAAGGTGCATATAAACCCTTCGCTTGCTATTCACATCAATATACCTACCTGTAAATAGTGAAGACCCAGATGAGACAGCTCCTGCAGGAGCTGTCTAATCAGGGTCTGCACTATTTACAAATTGATTGTGCAACCAGTGCACTCCACAGCAGTGATTGCACAGCGAAATACTTGTACACAGTGAAGATATATGAAATTATACAACAGGGCATGGGTAAAGAAGAAGAAATGTATTTTAAAATTCAGCAAGCGAAGGGTTAAAATACTAAAATTGTCATTTCTCCACCAAACTCTATGTTGTGAACACTCTTTAGAATTGTCTCGAAGAGACGATCTAATGAGTGGTCATAACGTAGGATTTGGTGGAGAAATAAAAGAGCTGATCTTGAAAATGTTTTAATTTATGCACCTTATCTGGTCCTGTATAACCCATTACATCATAGGTTATTTTTAGACCCAACCTCTTTGAATAAATCTACCAAAATGGAGCATTTACTAACAGAAAAGTAAAATTTAGAACTGCATAGTTTTGAAACCATTGTGATAATTAGAGCATTTGCTCCTATGAGCAAATGCTGTATTTATCACAGTGGTTTCAAAAAGTTACTTATACAGAGGCACCAAAAGGCGTCAGTATGAGGGAATGGGATAAATATATACTGGCCAACATTGGCAGACATTTACTTCTAATGGCATTTTTATATTTTGCACTGAAAGAGTTTACATTATTTGACCTTGACATTTTCAGGTGTGTGTCTTTTGCAGATTTGGTAACTTTACATTTTCAGCATATGCACTTGATGATTTGAACCTCACATATATTTACACCTTGTTGGGTATCAATTAGAAATGTTTGTATAAATTTTATGTATGGCTTTGTTTTTAGAGTTGTCCTGAATATTTAAATCATACTTTAATTTCCATTGCGGTAGCTAAAAGCTCCAATACAAATGACATGCGCATGATGGCGTACCAAAATTTCATGGAAGCTCTCAAGATGACAGGGGAGTCTAAACGGGGGAAGACTGGTGTCAGTACGAAAGGTGACCCCTCAGTCATATGAGCCTAGTAGTTATACATAGTCGCTAGGGGAGGAAACAACAGACATGAATTATGTACATGCATCTCAAGTAGAAAAAAATATTACATGTAAAAAAAAAAATGAGTAGAAAATTGATAAAAAAAGTTGTACTTTATTTGCTAAAGAAGTTCATCTACCAGTCAGACCTCAGAGCTCTGCTGTCTGTAATTAAAGCAGATTGGAAAGACAGAAGGCAAAACTTTATTCTTCATGTTTTGTCTCTATTTGGATATGTGTCTCTTTTCAGTAAAACCTTTCAAAAATTAGGAAAAATCAGAATTTGCTGTGTAATATACATTTATATACATGTACCCAAATTACCATAGGTATTCGGACAGTCAAAAATAGGTAAATACTGTAGAGATGTTGGTCATTATAGAAACTGTAAACATAGGTCTAGATAAGATGCGTCAGTTTCAATATTTTAAAGAATAACTCCTTTATTTCTCCACTAAACCCTATACTGTGACCACTCTTTAGAATCGTCTCTTTGAGACGATTCTAAAGAGTGGTCACAGTATAGGGTTTGGTGGAGAAGACATGATATTAGTATTTTGGTACACACCGTTATCTGTAGCTCTGTGTAGAGTCACATGTTTTCTAATTTCATAAGCAAACAGAGCCAGATTCTGATCAGACAGTTTCTACAGAGCCGTCTGATCTGGGTCTACTCTGTTTGCAAAGGCATTTATATCAGGTAAACAGTTAATGTACATTTATTTTTGTATTTGTGAGCAAGCAACATGATTCCAGATTAAGATTAGTTAAAAATTATGCATTTCCTGATATCATCAATTTACATTTTTTATATTTCCCAGTGCGTTTTTCATGTCTTGTTTGTTTCAAATCCTCAGCATGGGTCACATGTACCATAGATCATTAGTACAGATGATATGACTCTTATTAAAATGTACCCAGCTAGGTTTATAGACTTGTTAGCCAATGTATAAGAGTTTAGTACAGAAAATACAGAGGAGCTAGATACTTATTATTATGTAGATCATCAATTTTAATCAGCTTGTTGGATTTGGGAATCAGAGTAAAAAAGGACACATGAAAGGTTGCAAATAATGTAGAGTCAGATCAAATGCAGAATGGAAACTTGGCATTAGATCAGGATCTGCACTGTTTGCACTGATGTTTGATAAAATGTTATTGACTTGGAGCAGATCTTCAGGTAATCCTTTACTCCATGAATGTTCAGGTATGAATTAACCCATTCCTCCATAGGCTATTTTTAGACCCAACCTCATTGAATGAATCTACCCAAAAGGAGCATTTACTAGAGAAAAGTAAAATTTTTGAATTTCGTAGTTTGAAACCATTGTGATAAATAGAGCGTTTGCTCCTATAGGAGCAAATGCTCTATTTATCACAATGGTTTCAAGAAGTGGTTATTACAGAGGCGTAGAAAGGTGTATTTATGGAGGAAAGGGTTAATGTTACTATGACTATTAATTGGATTAATTTTTCTGATGGTAAATGAATACGAGAAAGCTTGGCTGTGCACAAACTGTAGAATCAGATTATTCCATAAACAAACAGAGCAGACCCTGATCAGATGGCTCTTATAGGAGCTGTCTGATCTGGGTCTACTATGCAAAGGTGTTAAAAATTGAAAAGGCATATTTGTGGAGTAAAGGTTTATGCTGAATATTTCAGATGCAATATAGCATTGACAACCCAAATAACACCAATTTCTCTCTTCACTAGTTTGTGGAGCTAAATAAGTTAATGTGGCACCAGGCAAATTGAAAATGATAAAAATGGTGCCAAAGTTACTTATTCAGCTTTACAAGCCCATGGGGAGGGGAGATTGGTGTCCCTATACTTACTCCAGTTGGGGTATATTTTGATGTAAGCAGTGGCAATAGTTATGCAAAATAAAACCTCTCTACAGTGACGATGACCACTCAAAAATAGTTCTAAATGACAGGTGTGCAGTATGCTTCAATATCCAGTAAGTTATCACCCAATTGTTTATTAATGAAGCAGTTTTAAACCTTTACCTCATATACATGTATAAGCCTTTTAATGCGTATGCAAACAAAGTAGACCCAGATCAGACAGCTCCTATTGGTGCTGTCTGATCAGGGTCTGCTCAGTTTGCTTATGGAATTATATTGATCTGATTTTACAGTTTCTGCCATGGCCAAAAATTCCAGTGTTCATAATTATGTCGTTATAAATTTTTGTCTGAGCAACATGTATGATGTCATTAGAGAGGTTTTATTGTGTTCTTGTCAGAATGTAAATTTAGTGAAAACTGTCTAATTTTACAACAACAAAGATAGATATCTGGAAGAACGTCCAGCTGTTAACCCTTTACCTATTCAATATCATCTAATGAATTATGACATTGTACATATTTATTGGCTGAATTTTTATAATGTAAAATTTTCAAGGCAATTTTTTGCTTTTATATAAACTTAAGAATCTATATAATGTGACAAGCAACATGTCAGACCCTGATGGGATGACTATTACAAGTGCCATCTGATATGGGTCTACTCTGTTTGCAAAGGTGTTAAAATGTGTTATATGAAGGAAAGGGTTGTCAGAATATGCTTCAGATGTAATAGTAATAGTATTGTTTACAGCATTTCAATTAAAAGAGAGCATAATTGGAAAGGGTTAACACTTTACTCCATATCTACACCTTTGAATCTACAGTTTCTGCTGTAGCAAAAACTTCAGGTGTTAATATTGCAATTTTAAATCTTAATCTAATTAATATTAATGATGTCATCATTTTCATGAATATTCATGGAGTAAAGGGTTAAAACTCTAAAGATATTAATTAGCAGGAGCATAGACTTATATGAAAATAGTGTCATACATAAATCCAGAGAATTAGAATTGATTTTTAGAAGTGTCAGTAGTTTAAAATAGATTATTTTAGAGCTTTATTTTTTTTCTGCTGTGGAAAATTAATATGCAGAAAAAAAGACAAGCATATTTATTTGCAAAGAGAGTTTATTCAATGACTTTATTTTGTATACTATAGTTTAGTTTGCTTTTAAAGACTAACTTTAGGTAATTAGGTAAAATTTAGAACGCTTGAATTTTATGTTATGTTATTTCTAATTTCTATAAATGAGCAATGATATGAGAAAAAATTTGGTACTTCAAACATTTGAATGCAGAAAATGAGTGTACTGGCATTTGCAAACAGTGTAGACCTCTGAGAGTCCTCAGATCAGGGTCTACACTGTTTGCCATTAAAAATCATCTGGTAGATTTAAACCTTTCTTACTGAATGGACTTGAAAAATTAAACACTGATTGGCCTTTCCACCCTGCATTAAGCTGCCACCTGTCTCCAATACCGATATTTATACTAAATTGAATGTCTAGTATAGAGAGGTTTTACTGTAAAATGTAAGTGTAAACAGTGTAGACCCAGCCTAACTGCTGTGACCCCAACATGACATCTGCACTGCACTGACTCTGTATGACACGCATCGGCAAGGCTGCAGTATTTTAATATACATTTTGACAAAGGGTGTCAACCTATCTAAATTATCCTAAATATTTGTACAGGCATATAGTAGCTTTGTCTGAACTAATTGCCTGAAGTTTGTCTGAATATTTAGGTAATTAGGGTATGACAAAGAATTTCTTCTATCAGATGCAAAATGTTTGCATGCATGATGTAAATAATCCCATGTTAGATGCAGAATGTAGCCACTGGTAAAGTATAACTTGGTTGGACACATTGTTAATACATGTACCGGTACATATATGTATTTTATGAGAATTATTTTTGGTATTTTTTGGTATACCCTAAGTACTCTGAAACATTTTGACACCATTTTTTCCCTCTTTGCTGGTGTGTAAGGCTGAATAAGTCAATTTGCTACTAATTATAATGTTAAATTAGACTGACATAGTAGCACATAGTGTAGATCCTGATCCAATCACTCCATCAGGAGCTGTTTGATCTGAGTCTGCACTGTTTGCCTAAATTGCTCTGTCCAAATACTATGAGTAATTAGGGTAAATCTCTATCTGAGACTGTTGATAGTAGTAGGTATTAGTTGAATTAACCCATTACCTCATAGGCTATTTTTAGATCCAACCTCTTTGAATAAATTTACCAAAACGGAGCATTTACTAGAGAAAAGGAAACTTTTAGAATTGTGTAGTTTTGAAACTATTGTGATAAATAGAGCATCTGCTCCTATGGAGAAAATGCTGTATTTATCACAATGGTTTCACAAAGTGACTTTTGCAGAGGCGTCAAAAGGCATCAATGTGAGGGAATGGGTTAACAATGTTAAAAGATGAGAGAAAAGGAAGACACTTGTATAATATTTTTTTATGTATTGCCTTTACCCTTTACCTGATTCTAGAGATGCCTTTTAATGCAAACAGAGAAAACATAGATTAGATAGCTCCTGTAGATACTGTCTAATCCTGGACTGCACTGTTTGCTTATGAAATTATGTAGATTGAATTCTACACTTTATACCATGGCCAAGAATTCCTGTGTTCAAATACAATTATAAAAAGCATGTAATTAATATACATGATGTCCAATATTTCTTACATGAATCTCCATCAGGTAAAGTGTTAAGAACAAGCTACCCCTTTTGTGGTATTACAAAAAGTAAAGATCTCAAAATAATAAGGGAAAGCTGCATGCTTAATTTTCTCTTTTATTTTAATGATTGCTTCTTAAAGATACATGTATATGTATAGATTCTAATGATAGCTATGCTTTTGTAATCATATAATATAATGCAGAGGACCAGATAAGATGCGTAAATTAAAATAGTTTCAAGAATAACTTCTTTATTTCTCTACCAGTCCATATGTTGTTGTGACCACTCTTTAAGATCACCTCAGAGAAGATTCTAAGGAGTGGTCACAACATAGGGTTTGGAGGAGAAATTATGATTTTAGAATTTTAGTATACACCCTTATCTGTAGCTCCGATAATATCACTTATAACTATAGTCAGAGATATCATATAAAGTGAATGGTGTCAACAAAATTAATTTTTAACCCTTTCCCTTGTATAAACACCTCTTCATGCCTTTGCAAACTGAGTAGACTCAGACCAGATGACTTGTATAGGAGCCATCTGATCAGAGTCTACTCTGTTAGCTTTAGTAATCATAATAGATCTGACTCTACTGTCACTATCAAAACCCAAAAATCTTGTCTACATAATTATGCCATTATAAAAAATCTGCTAATGAGTATTCATGATGTCATTATTACTTTCATGAATATTCAACATGGAAAGGTGTAACCAAATGCATGTTAATACAGTATAACCTCTCTTAACCGGCCGTTAAATTTAGTATGAATATCGGTCTTGGAGACAGGTGGCAGCTTAATGCAGGGTGAAAGTCATGCAGAAAGCTCCTAGAGGAGCTTTCTGCATGACTTTCACCCTGCATTAAGCAGCCACCTGCCTAAAAGTGTCTAAATTATTATCTACTAGAATTCCGGTTAAGAGAGGTTTTACTGTAAGAACATTTATGATTACTTATGCAAACTATGGATCAAGATGAGGTGCCCAGTACCTCGGCGTCACATCAGGATCCAAACGGTTTGCCACTTTGACTATATTAAAGAGAAATGGAAGAAAAACTTTCATGATTGTAGCAGACAATAGTTACTAAGCATACAATTACAGTAAAACCCCTTATGCGACCACTAAAAAGGGGCATACTTCTGGGTGGCAGAGGCAGGTGGCAGCTTAATGCAGGACAAAAGTTATGCAGAAAGCTCCTAAAGTAGCTTTCTGCATAACTTTCGTCCTGCACTAAGGACTCACCTGCTTATAAAGACAGCTATGTTTATTCATTAAGTGGTCGCATTAGAGGATTCTACTGTCGTTTGAATCTTTTGTATGCCAGGTTGGAGCAAGAAGTTAGTTGAAGCATTGTTATTTTAGTTTAGCCCTTTACCTGTTCAACATTCATGTAGAAATCATGATTATTTAAATATTTATTAGCTAAATCTTTGTGAAGTAAACGTCTGCTTTGACAAAAACTGTAGAATCAGATCTATATAATGTCACAAGCAAACAGAGCAGACCCTGATCAGACAGCTTCTATAGGAGCCATCTGATCTGGGTCTATTCTCTTTGCAAATGCATTAAAAGGCATATATACGAGGGAAAGGGTTAACCCGTTACCTGTCTGAGATGTCTTTTGACACTTTGCCAAACAGAATGGTCCCAGTCCAGAGCCAGGTTTACTGTTTGCTTGTTGAGTGATATAGACCGCATTCTACAGTTTCTGACATGGCCAAACATTCTTGTGATCATACTCCATAATAAAATTTGTCTAGTTAATATTCGTGATGTCATTTTTTTCTTACATGAATATTCATATTGTAAAGGGTTAAAACTGAATTATAATTTCTTTCCTGATTTTCAGTACAACGCGGTTGTTGTTATTAATTATGTACGTTACTTTGGGCACGTTATATGCTTTTCATATTTATATATTGTGGCTTACAGTATGTTTATTTACCCCCAAGTATAACATGATTTATGTCCCTTGTCATTGAACAGTGTTGGAAGATTCAGATGAAGCTTATGAGAGTGAGTTCCCCTTGGACAATCCAAGTGTTTGGTTCATTGCCTCCCCTTTGCATGATTGTGTTGTTGATGGAATATGCACACTGAATCTGACATCTGTATTTCATAATCATAGATTTGAAAACAGTTTTGTTACAGACAAGACACCTAGTATCATGGTTTTTCATTGGAACTTAACTTTTTTACCTCTAGTCGTTGTTTAGGAAAATAAATGGATTTTTTTTCTATTAAAAACCTCAGGTGGATGAAATGTATGTTGATGGATGGCTGTTTGCCATGGAAAAGTCACTTTAAGTTTAATTCTCTGCTCTTATAGACCACCATGTACATTCATTATATGGTGTCTATAGGAAAGTTCTACTCTACATGCATTTGCATTGATTAAAAGTCCTCTCCTTTTACACTTTAGCCTGCAGTAGACTGATGAGATTTGAGTTTGGATCGAGATGAGATGCTGAGCAACTTGGCATTTCATTAGGGTCTTTTTGAAATCCTAATTGCATTTTGGCAAGCAAATTGATTATAGCTTGAATTTTGAAAATGGTTGAAAATAATTTTCTCAACTGGCTAAAGGCTAAATGTTACCATGATTTCAGTGTGCATGACCTCTTCCTATCCCGATAGAAATCTTGCTGTCATCATGTTAACAATATCCTTCTAATTATAATATAAATGGCATTTACACTGTGCTCCAGATCAGATTCACAAAAATGTATCATCTGACCAGGATCTAATCTGTAAAGCATTGATCCATATAATTATATATCATATATTAGGCTCTCATACACAAAAAAAATTAGTAATTCTGCAGTGTTTTACAATTAGGCTGGCAGCCATCACAGAATACCGTATATTAAACCATTCCCTCATAGGCTTATATTCCCCAACCTCTTTAAATAAATTTACTGAAAAACAGTATTTACTTGAAAAAAAGGAAAACTCCAGAATTTGTAGTTTTGAGACCATTGTGATAAATAGAGCATTTGCTTCTATGGAGCAAATGCTCTATTTATCACAATTGTTTCATGAATTGACTTTTACAGAGGCATCAGTATGAGGGAATGGTTAATGGTTATGTCAAATATAAAATATAATACATGTACCATAAAACTCCTATTAAACGCCCCATTTTAACGAAAGGCACATAATTTTCTAAAATTGGCATTGCAGTTATACATAGTATTTTGTAGAGCATAATGCTGTAAATCACTTAAAATTTATTCCTAATGAACACCCCCTTTTCAAAAAGGGGGATATTTATTAGGGCACATAATTTTCCAAAATGAAACATAGCATTATGCCCACTGTGTTGTAAATCAATTAAAATTCAATCCTAACAAATGCCCCCTTTTCCAAAAAGGGTGGGTGTTTATGAATATTAAACAGGGAAGGGATTAAGGAAGGGGCGCATTTATTAGGAGTTTTACGGTGTATGTATTATAAGAAGATGAAAATTAATGCAGATTTACATATTGACAGCAGGTTTTCTTCTAACCTTTCCTATATGGTACTTAATACTTTCTGATTTTGACAGAGTTTTCCCATGGACAAGATTGAATTGTGTGCAAATGTTCATACAAATATCTGGTCTTATATATATACATAATCTGCACCTGCCCTTCACATTATACTGCTCACTTCCTTGAATTTTTACTCTCGGCATGCTTTTGGTGAATTGGTGATAAATTATGCAAAACGTTTTTGTTCAGATAAGGTGATAAATGACTTTAATTGTTGCAGTTGACACTTGTTTAGTGTGCTAAGAGTTAACTCTATGCGTGCTAAGTAATTGCTGTCTGCAAGAAAGTGTGATACCCTAATTAGCTAGAGTATTCAGACACCTAATCTTCCTCTCTTAACCCTTTCCCTCATATAAACATGTTTTCACGCATTTGAAAACAGAGTAGACCCAGATCAGACGGCTCCTAGAGGAGCCGTCTGATCAGGGTCTACTCTGTTTGCTAATAGAATTTGATAGATCTGGCTCTTTACTTTCTAAAATGTCTACAATGTTTCACCTTCCATATTTCTTTATATCTATTTTGTTAATGAATATTCAGAAGGTATTCAAATTTGGCCTAAATATAGAACAGGGAAAGGGTTAACGGGTTTGTAAAGCTGGATAAGTCAATTTGGCACCATTTCGGTAACTTTAAATTAGACTGATATAGTAGGAAATAGTGTAGACTCGAATCAAAATCCTCAGGAGCAGTTTGATCTGGGTCTTCATTTTTTGCTTCAGTTTGCCCATTTAAATACTTGGGTAACAAGGGTATTAAAAACTTTGAATAGTTGTGTTTTCTTCCACAGTAAAAAAAAACATTATAGTGTTTAAAACTGTATCGATCTTGACTAGATGCCATTTTACCCAGTATCTCATTCTGGATCTGACCTGTTTGCATTGGGTATCCAAAGTTTTACTGCTAGCATGCAAGGAGTTAATGGCCTGTCACCTACACAAATCCCTTGGCCTTGTCTTACACACTGTTGGCTGTTGAATTTCACTGGCAATATATATCCAGTTTGTTTGTTCTTCTGCATGCTATTGACTATGCTATGAATTGAGCTCCAAATCTTTTTTCTTGTTTGCTACACTCTACATACCTATGGTTCTTTGACATGTTATAAACTAAGGTAAAACCTCTGTATGATGGTCACTTAATCCTTAACCTGATAGGGACACCATTTACGTCTTTGCAAACAGAGTAAACCAAGATCAGATGGCTCTTTTGGGAGCCATCTGATCTGGATCTACTCTGTTTGCTTGGGCTAACGATGAATAAGACAACTAAAATCCTATATAATAACCATTAAATAAAGAAATACAGGTTTTTAGAAATACAGATGATAGCTTTTTGCAGACTGAAAGCAATGCAAAAAGCTTAGCATCTTGCTTTGCTTTCATTCTGCATTAAGCAACTACCTGTGTACAAAATGCAAGATGATCCTTTGGAATCAATGTTAACGGTTCCAGGAAGCATTTATTAGAGATAATACAGTATGTTTGTCATTGTTTGAATATATCTTTCTTCCAGATCTACAGATATGAGGTTAATAATGATTTGTATCCAAATACAGTAAAACCTCTCTGTAACGACCACTAAATTACATGCAGTATTGTGTGTTAAAGGCAGGTGGCTGCTTAAAGCAAGGTGAAAGTAAAACAGAACGCTCCTATAGGAGCATTCTGTTTTACTTTCCCCTTGCTTTAAGGAGCCACCTGCCCTAAATACTAACTAATTAACACAATTTAGTGGCCGTTATAGAGAGGTTTTACTGTATGATACTTCTCCGTCAAACCCAGACTCTGCTTTGAGAGGCAATTCTAATGAGTACTGATAAGAAAGGGTTTGATGGAGAAAAGACGAAAATAGTGAAGGATTTAATGGAGAGATATAGAAGACATATTTATAGATTTATAGATTTATAAGAGTTGTGGTTACAAGAGTCAGCATATTTCATAGTCTTGAATTTTTCTTTTGATATTATTCATGCATTTATGATTGATTACTGTAGAGGAAAAATATTTATAGTATTATAGTTATCTGGTACTTCAACCATTTATCTGATATAAATACCTTTAAATAAATAGGTTAAGCCAATGAAGAGATAAAAGTAGAATGATCCATCATTGATTGATAGTAGAGTCAGTTCAGCATGATCTTGGGTAACATTTGTTTAACAGAATTGGGAATGACAAGTAGTGCAGATCTTAACCAGAGAGCTTGTCTGTTCACCAGTCCTCTGAACTTAGTCTACATTATTTGCAAATGTCAGTTAACTAAGTTTTCCACTTTCAATAGGGGAAAATGGAAATTGTTTAACCTATTCTCTCATAGGCTGTTTTTTAGACCCAACCTCTTTGAATAAATCTACCGACAAGGAGCATTTACTAGAGAAAAGGAAAGTTTTGGAATTAAGTAGTTATGAAACCATTGTGATGAATAGAGCATTTGCTCCTATGGAGCAAATGCTCTATTTATCACAATGGTTTCAAAAAGTCACTTTTACAGAGGCATGGTAAGGCGTCGATACGACTGAGGGAATGGGTTAAAATGATTTGAACTTTCACTGGGTAGCAGACAATGTAGAAAGCCTTAATTACCCTAACCCTTTATCTCATAAAATAAATATTCATGTCAGAAATAACAAAATCATGAAATAAGTATCAGCTGAATTTTGATAATAACACATGAATACAGGATTTTTTGTCATGTTAAAAACTGTAGAATCAGGTCTATATAATTCAATAAGCAAACAGAGCAGACCCTGATCAGACATATCCTACAGGAGCCGTCCGATCTGGGTCTACTCTGTTGTTTGAAAAGATGTGAAAAGGCAATGACGTGGAAAGGTGTTTGCATGAGGTAAAGGGTTAAAAGATATTCAAAAGTAATGCAATATAATTTTAGTTTTACATGTTGTTCATTTGTTACATAAGGTCATTTTGTAGTATCTGTTCTTTGCTTCTGATATGATAGAATAATGGAGTTTAATGCCAAATGTTATGTACATTTATATGCAAGCGTTAATGCAGTCAAAGATAATGATAATATTCAAATACTAAAGTTCTCATCATTTCTTCACCAAAGTATGTGTTGTGACCCCTTTTTAACCCTTCGCTTGCTATTCGCGTCAATATACCTACCTGTAAATAGTGAAGACCCAGATGAGACAGCTCCTGCAGGAGCTGTCTCGTCAGGGTTTGCACTATTAATTTTACAAGTTGATTGTGCAACCAGTGCACTTCGCAGCAGTGATTGCACAGCGAAATACTTGTACACAGTGAAGATATATGTAAATATACAACAGGGCATGGGTAAAGAAGGAGAAATGTATTTTAAAATTCAGCAAGCGAAGGGTTGAAATTGTCTTTAGTGGAGAAATAGAAGAGCTATCCTAGGTAAGGTTATAACCATTTACTCCATAAGTATGTCTTTCTATGCCTTTGTAAACAGGGAATACCTAGATCAGATGGCTCCTGTAGGAGCTGTCAGATCAGGGTCTGCTCTGTTTGCTTATTGAATAATATGGATCTGATTTCCATGGCCAATATTTCCTGTGTTGAAATTCATCTAAATGTTATTAGTATTCATGATTACATTATTTCTTACATGAATATTCTTGGAGTAAAGAGTTTATTACTTTATATTTGTATTTTCTTACAGGTACCATAATACACCAGGCCTTTTTTTCTTCAGAAAAATCATTTTTCACAAAAACTTTTAAATATCTTCTTGTATTTCGTAAAATAGTTTATATGTAAAACATTCCTATAACTCACAAATAAAATTCTTTTGCTAAGATAATCTTTGCAAAAGCAAAGACAAATCAATACAAGGAGGTGGATTTGATGTATCAGTGAGTTATTTGCTGTTTTAACATTTTATCTGTTTACCCAATTCCTCATAGGCTATTTTTAGACCCAACCTTTTAGAATAAATCTACTGAAAAGGAGCAAAGGAAAACTTTAGAATTGTGTAATTTTGAAACCATTGTTATAAGTAGAGCATTAAATTTTTACAGAGGTGTCAAAAGGAGTCCATTTGGGGGAATGGGTTAAAAGGTATATTTATGGAGTAAATAGTATATACTGCTAAGATGATTTGTTCAGCAAGCTTAAAGGCTTTGTTCAACAAAATGTGAGTCAGATAGTATTTTAACCCTTTCTCTCATATAAACACCTTTTCACGCATTTGCAAACAGAGTAGACCAAGATCAGATGGCTCCTATAGGAGCTGTCTGATCAGGGTCTGCTTTGTTTACTTATGATAATAATATAGATATGATTCTACAGCTTCTATGTGCTATAATAACAATTAATCTAATTAATACTCTAATTAATGATGTCATTATTTCTTACATGAATACTCAACAGGGAAGGGGTTAAAGAGTGTAATTACAGTAGTTTTGAACTCTGTCCTTGATTTGTATTACAGTTACACAATCAGGTTCACAACAGGCTCAGCCTGGTACATCTCCGCAAAATGATCAGCAACAAGATGGGGACAAGAAACAGAAGGCAATTGTGCCTGCAGTGGCCGGAGCAGCCATCCTTAGAAACCCTGATGGTACACCCGCAAGAGATGCGCAAGGAAAGGTAGATACCAGTACTAGGATACTGTTGTACTGCAATTGTTGTTGTGACTTTATACTTTATACATTCATCAAGATTTAACCCTTTCCCTGTTCTGTATTTATTACAAATTTCAATACCTACTGAATATTCATGGACAAAATAGTAATAATAAAATATGGAAGGGAGACCATTGTAGCCATTTTAGAAAGTATAGAAACAGATCTATCAAATTCCATTAGCAAACAGAGCAGACCCTGATCAGACGGCTCCTATAGGAGCCGTCTGATCTGGGTCTACTCTGTTTGCAGATGCGTGAAAACATGTTTATATGAGGGAAAGGGTTAACCATGTTCCTTATGAATACTCATGTAACTTTATGAATATTAGATAGCTAACAGTTCATAATGACATTGTGAGCATTGGAAATTTTGATCATCACAGAAATTGTAGAATCATATCTGTATTATTACATAATTAGCAAACAGAGCAGATCCTTGATCAGATAGCTCCTGCTGGAGCTGTCTGAGCTGGGTCTACTTTGTTTGCAAATGTTTAAAGCCTAAATCAAGTAAATGGTTAAACAAATTTTATTTATACATATAACTTAAAAGAAAATGTATTGCCGAAAAAGAATCTCTAATTTGTAAGATATGATCTCATGATAATGTGGCTGATTTAAAAACAAACTATTACATAATAGATAATTCCATAATGCTGACTGTATGAAGCTACAATTTATATAGTCTTACATTGTATTTGTTATTATCATTTATAGATCCTGACCAAGCCTGAATATACGGAGGTAGACAATAATGGGGAACTAGTGCTGGAGAGACCGGGTTCTGTGATGGGCGAGAATCTGCCTGGTGGACCAGGTACAAATAATCTACTAGCTTAAATAAAAAGGGGCTTTTATTTATGTGAACCCTTTACCTGATAGAGCATTTTGACACCTTTGTAAACAGAGCAGACCCAGTTCAGACGGCTTCTACAAGGTCTGCTCTGTTTGCTTATGGAATAATATAGGTATTTTTATGGCCCCGCATAGTGGTGGAATATAGGGTTGCCCTTGTCCGTACGTCTGTCTGTATGCCCATCTAGAAGAATTTGTCCGGACTTCTTCTTGGAAAGTATTTGTCCAATCCACACCAAACTTTACACACATGTTTGTAGCCATTATATCTTGGTCATTTGTGATAGCCATGTAAATCGCTTAAGTCGTTTAGGAGTTGCGGCCCTTTATTTGCAAAAATGACTTTAAAAATGGCCCTTACTTTCTGTGACAAAAAGTCTGAAGTGGGGGCATCAGTGTCCTATGGACACATTTCTAGTTTTTACAATTCCTGCCATGGTCAAAAATTCATTTTTCAGCAGAACGAAAGTAATGCCGAAGGCGCCCAATGGAGCTTTATGTATAACTTTCATCCTGTACCGACCTTTACTGAAAATTAGGATTTTTTCTAATTTTAGAGGTCATTCAGAGGCCTAGATAAGATTCTAAATTACACATTTCTTCAGATATAATGTGTAAAATAAATGATTTTCAAGAATAGCTCCTTTATTTCTCCACCAAACCCAATGATGTGACCACTCTTTAGAATCGTCTTAACGAGACAATTCTAAAGAGTGGTCACAACATAGGGCTTGGTGGAGAAATCAGGATTTTATTATTTGAGTACGCACCTGTTGCTGTTGCTCTGTTACTTTTTTAAAAATTTTCTCCACCAAAGTCTTTGTTGTCGATTCGAAACAAATCTAGATGGTCAGGTCACAACATAGGGTTTGGTTGAGAGATAAGTATTTCAGTATTTGAATTTTACGCACCTTAATCATTGGCTCTGGTCATTATTGAGAGGTTTCAATGGTTGAAATATAACTCGTTTGCATTTTACACAATAATGCATGGTGAAAATTAAGTTTATATTATAAATTTGTGAAATGAACTTCTCGGATATAATTATATGATTGTGAACATTCAGGGATTTTTATAAAGAAAAGTGTAACATTGACAAACAGTGCAGACCCTGATGAGAGGGCCACTGTAAGAGCCCTCAGATCTGGGTCTGTACTGTTTACAAAGGGTTAACGTTGTCATTTTCAAGTCTTTTATAGTTAACTAATGATAACTGGTTCCTGAAATTGAATAATTTGAAAGACTTGTTTATTGCAATGCATTTGTTGTTTTCAGAAATGGATGAAGCTATGAGAATATCGAGTGTGGTAAGTTTGGGTGGTAGTTAGGTGGGTGGGTAACAGCTGTTCTTCTTTGATTTGTTTTAATCCTTCCTTAATAAATATGCCTTTCTATGTCTTTACAAACAGAGTAGACCCAGATCAGATGGCTCCTATAAGAGCCGTCAGATCAGGACCTGCTCTGTTTGCTCATGAAATAATATAGATATGATTCTCCTGTTTTTGCCATTGCCAATATTTCCTGTGCTCATGTGCCATTATAAAAAATAAACTAACAAATATGCATGATATCAATATTTCTTACATGAATATTTATGGAGTAAAGAGTTAAAGTTTATTACATAGAGTTCAAATTCTTACACCAAATTGAATTCTGCTGAATTCTCAGTGCTCAAATAATATTCATTCTTGTTCTTCAGTATATCTTTTAATCCATTCCTTTATACATCATGTAGTAAAACCTGATGAATATCCAGGCAGTCTATTAAGAAGATTATACTTATATTTACTCATAGAATAATGAAATTTTATGGCAAACAAAAGATAATCTGTAACATATAAGCAGAATGTAAGCAATCATGTATAGTAAAACCTCTCTAAACCGGACATTAAAATTGGTATAAATATCGGTCTTGGAGACAGGTGGCGGCTTAATGCAGGGTGAATGTCATGCAGAAAGCTTCTTTAGGAGCTTTCTGCATAACTTTCACTCTGCATTAAGCTGACACCTGCCTAAAACTCTCTAAATTCTACTCTACTAGAATTCTGGTTTAGAGAGGTTTTACTGTATAGTTGAACTTCATTATCTCGAATATCAAGAGACCATACAAATTACTTTGAGATAACAGAGGTTTGAGTAATTCCTTTTCTAATCTGGACAATTAATGCAGGTCTAATATAATATTGAAAGCTTCTATTTTCGACAGAGCAGGTCCTGATCATACATCTCCTACAGGAGCTTTCCAATCTGGGTCTACTCTGTCTGCAAACGTATAAAAGGGGTTGGTTATCAGGTTAAGGCCCCTGTGGTATCTTTCTACATTACATTCATCCAGCATTTACCCTTTCTCTGATATAGACATCTTTTCATGCCTTTGCAAACGGAGTAGACCCCAATCAGACAGCTCCTGTAGAAGCCATTGGATCAGGGTCTACTATGTTTGCCTATGGAATAATATGGATCTGATTGTACAATTTCTGCAATAGCCAAATAGTCCTTTGTTCACATGCCATTATGCAAAATCAGTTAATAAATATTCTTGGTGTCATTATTTCATACATGAATATTCATGAGGTAAAGGGTTAAGCTGCCACATATTTTAACCCTTTCCTCCATAAATATACCTTTCTGTACCTCTGTAAAAGTCAACTGTTGAAACCATTTTGATAAATAGAGCATTTGCTCCTATAGGAGCAAATGCTCTATTTATCATAATGGTTTCAAACTACAAAATTTTCCTTTTCTCTAGTTAATGCTCCTTTTCGGTAGATTTATTCTAAGTAGTTGGATCTAAAAATAGCCTATGGAGGAATGGGTTAAACATAGAAGGCTTCTTTGAGTGGTTCCCTAGGCAGGTTTTACTGTATATAAATATTATTATAATCATGCTTGATTCAGAGTGACATGGGAGAGGAGATGGCCCAGCCAGCAGGAGTGGCACCTCCCAAAGCCCAGGTTCCTGAGAAAGCCCCCACTCAGACTGCAATAGCTGACCCGGAATACAGCAAGAAGGTCAACCTTGTGAATGGACAGATGGTGGATCAAAAGGGCCAGGTACCCGGATATGACAGTATTGTTATAGGGCCTACAGCATCGGGCGCCCCTCAGTCTGAGCCTGTGGCTATGCCAGGAGAAGAGGGCTATGGGTCAGGCTCGCAAGCACCCAGGTCATCCCCAACTCATTCTGCCATGCAGGAGCAACTGAGGTTCCAACAGAATGAGGCTCTGAAAAGGTATGCAAATGAAATACAAATCGTTTTAGAGATCTAATTAAAAAGGCACCCTTTGAAAGCAGTGTAGAGACAGTCCAGACTCTAAATGAACTCTTTGCATGTTAGTAAGTGTGTGATCACTCATACAAGTAGTTTGAATCCAGGTTAAACACTGAGTAACTCGGCTTCTCATCGGGAAACTATATGTCATTTTGACTATACTTGAAGAGATATGAATATAAAATCATTGAACAGAATTGCAAAAGACAACAAATTTATCAGCCAGCAATTACAGTAAAACCTCTCTATAATGACCACTAAATTGAGTGAATTAACTGGTATTTAGGGCAGGGGGGTGCTTAAAGCAAGGTGAAAGTAAAACAGAACACTCCTGTAGGAGCATTCTGTTTTGCTTTCATCTTGCTTTAAGCAACCACCTGCCTTTAACACAAAATACTTGATGTAATTTAGTGGCCGTTATAGAGAGGTTATACTGTACAAAAATTAGAAAATGAGGTATCTGAGTAAAAAATGATGTATCTGATCAGTATCTACACTGGCAGGTTCGATACATCAGTGTGATTCAGTGTCCTACAGTATGGATCCTTATCAGATACTTCATCCATTAAGCAGTCAGTCATATTGACCTTGGTCTTCTCTGCTTGTATAGTCATAGAGTTAACTTATATTGACAGATCAATGGATTGAATAAACTTATTTAACCCGTGACCTGCTAGAAATGCCTTTTCACACCTTTGCAAACAAAGTATACCCAGATCAGACAGCTCTGGTAGGAGCTGTCTGATCAGGGTCTGCTCTGTTTGCTTATCAAATAATATGGATCTGATTCTATAGTTTCTGTCATGGGAAAATATTTCCATGTTCATAATGCCTTTTTAAAAATTCAGCCAATTTATGATGTCGATATTTCTTACTGAATGTTCATAAGGTATAGGGTTAAAAGTTCAATTGTCAGCTCATAGATACAGTAAAACCTCTCTATAACGCCCACTAAATTGTGTTAATTAGTTTGTATTTACGGCAGGTGGCTGCTTTAAGCAAGGTTAAAGTAAAACAGAACGCTCCTATAGGAGCGTTCTGTTTTACTTTCACCTTGCTTTAAGCAGCCTCCTGCCTTTAACACAAAATACTTTACTGTAATTTAGTGGTTGTTATAGAGAGGTTTTGCTGTATATGAGATTCTACAGTTACTCATGTAACATCCTCTGTTGTATAGGCTTCAAGAGCTGGAACAACAAATGGTTGGAGGAGAAAATAAAGAGAACACTGCAGTGAAGGAAAAGCACGCAAAGAGGACGAAATTTGCCGAGGAGAGGAAAAGAAAACTGGCTGGTAATTATTAACCCTTTGAATAATGAATTGTCAAAATGGAATGGACCATCAGTATTTAAGAGCGATCAGTATGGTTACAGGCGATATGTTGTTACATACGATATCGTTTAAAGTGGAGTTTATTGTATTTCCTAGACATTCGTCCTATTTACAATACTGTGAATTTGTTATAAAATTTGCAAACATAATAAATGATCATATTCTTTAAAAGAAACAGAGAAAAATCCAATTTCAGAAATGATGTACCGGTAGATTAATGTAGAAAGCAGAGCAACAGATAAAATTTAATATGAGTACTCAAATACTAAAATCGTCATTTCTCTACCAAACCCAATGTTGTGACCACTCTTTAGAATCGTCTCGAAAAGACGATTCTAAATTGTGGTCACAACATTGGGTTTGGTGGAGAAATAAAAGAGTTATTCTTGAAAATGTTTTAATTTACATATCTTATCTGGAGCCCTGTAGAGAGCATTGATGAGAAAGGTGTTTCTAATGCTCTGTATGACTAAATCCTATACATGTACTGTGTGTCAAATTAGTTGATGAAATTATACTGATGTTACTTAAATATTCAGTCAGACATATTTAGATAGTGTAGACCTAAATCAAATTGCTGCTGAAGCAGTATATAGTATGATTTTGTTCTATGCTACCGAAATTATCCTGTATATTTGATCATCACAAAACATGTAGACCCAGATCAAGCTTCTCCAGCAGGATCACGGTCTACACTATTTGCTACCTCATCAGTTTCAATTAAAGTAATCAAAAATATTTACAAATATTTTAGTGTACAGTAAAACTGCTCTAAACTCCAAGAGGAGCTTTCTGCATGACTTTCACCCTGCATTAAGCTGCCACCTGTCTCCAAGACTGATATTTATACTAAATTTAACGTCCAGTTTAGAAGGGTTTTACTGTATTTCCTGTTTCTTCAGTGGCAGCTTCAAACAGTTGACAGTAGACTGTACCCTATTTACCCATGATATACAGGCACACTTAGGCAAACAGGTCAGACCAAGGTCAGACCAAGTCTTCAAGAGCAGTTTGATTAAAGTCTACACTATTTGCTAGTATGCGAGTCTTATATGGTGTCAAAAAACTTATTTAAGGTATTATCTCTAATAAACAATCCCGGGGGGCATGGCATCTTTTGAAAGGAACTTCCTGCATTTAGTACACAGGTAGTTATTTTATGTAGAATGGAAGCAATACATTAAGCTCTTAGGAGAGTTTTCTGGATTAATTTCAGTCTACAATGACTTCAATAAACTACCATGTGTATTTCTTTTTTTGACGGAATACCTATATTTCTTTATTCAATGGTTATTATATATGGGGCTTTAGTTGTTTTATTGATCGTTAGTATCTCACCAGAAGTAATGGGGCATTTATAAGAGTGGGTTCATTTATTAGTGAGAATACAATATTAACCCTTTACTCCATAAATACGCCTTTCTACGCCTTTGCAAACAGAGCAAACCCAGATCAGACGGCTCCTGAAGGAGCCGTCTGATCAGGGTCTGCTCTGTTTGCTTGTGGAATAATACAGGACTGATTCTACAGTTTCTAGCTGCCATGGGTAAAAAGTTCTGAGTTCATTGGCCATGGTGAAAAAATAATCTAACCAATATCCATGATGTCATTATTTTTTACATGACTATTCATGGAGTAAAGGGTTATGTTTTACAAGTTTTACAAACCCCAAGAGATGGGAGAATGGGTGTACAAATGCCTAGGGTAATTAGGGTAGATATATTTGACACAATGTCTGTTATACTGATAGTATCATTATTACACAGCGGCAAACAGGAAAATGGATGATGATGGCATCATGCTGGAAATCTATGACAGTATTGGTGAGGAATTAAAAGCGAAGAACCAGATTCTTGAAAAAGAAAAGGAAAAGGTTGGTGAAAACTGAAAATACGATTGTGTATATTTGTCCTAGCTTTTTTTCTTGTTCTGCAATTCAGAAAGATTTGTTAGCCATTTTGGAAAATTGCTGGATTGATCACAATGGTTTCAAAACAACATTGAACAAATGCTCTATTTATCACAGTGGTTTCAAAAAGTGACTTTTACATAGGTGTCAAAAGGCATAAATATGAGAGAATCGGTTGAGATTTATGAAAACATTAAACCATCATGTTTCCTAACTCTATTTATACAGTGAAGTCTCGTTAATGCGACCACCTAAAAGAGGTATACTTTGGATGCTAGATGCAGGTGGTAGCTTAATGCAGGACAAAAGTAATGCAGAAAGCTCCTAGAGGAGCTTTCTGCATTACTTTTGTCCTTCATTAAGCAACCACCTGCTTATAAAGACACCCATGTTTATTCATTAAGTGGTGGCATTAGAGGGGGGTTTACTGTACTTTTTCATTCCTTGCACACTTGTGACAAATCTAACATATGCAAATAGTTTTGAATCCAGATGAGACAATGTGATTCATGTTTGATTTCTTCTTATTTTTCAGAATGTGGTTTTAAATACAGAGATTCTGGATCTGCAGGCTGAGTTTCAATTTGAGAGGATAGATTACCTGGATACTATACGACAGCAGGAGAAACAGCTTAAGTACTTTCAGAGTATTGTTGACAAGATCCACCCATGTCTACGACGGGACTGTAACTATAGCAACCTCGACAAGATAAAGATCCAAAGCAAATGGGACGAGGAAGAATTAAAGTGGATTATGCCACAGATGAAAATTGAAAAGACAGCTTTACCAATGGGTAAATCGGCTACAATTATCAAAGATAACTTCTTCAATTTATCTTTTTTTTTAATCCCTTTCCTTCCTATAAATGCTTTTTCATGCATTTGCAGAGGAGACCCAGATCAGACGGCTCTTATAGGAGCCATCTGATCAGGGTCTGCTCTGTTTGCTGAAATCATTTTTATACCCCCCACAACGAAGTTGGGTGGGGGGGGGGGGTATACTGGAATCAGGTTGTCCGGCCGTCCATCCATCTGTCCGTCCGTGGACACAATTTTGTCCGGCCTTCTTCTTCTACAGTTTTGTTTCAATTTTGTTGAAACTTCATATATAGCCATATAACCATATAAACCTGTGCACCGCATATTTCCATTATGATCGGACCATTACTTCAGGAGTTATCTCCCCCTTTTAGTCCCTTACCAATGTTTTTCGGTTTTCTGGACTTTTAATGGAAGTGACTGGAGATATCAACTCTATATTTAGTACAAAGCTAAATCCAGATAGGTTACAGCTTATGTTCCAATCTCAGTCCGGTTGAATAATTATTTCCAGAGTTATTGCCCTTGAACTTCAATTTTTTTCTTAAAATTTTGAATTTTCCAGACTTTTTTTGAAGTGGTTGGAGATTTTAACTTTATTTTTGGCATAAAGCTAAATCTAGACGATTTACAGCTTGATCCCCAATCTCAGTCTGGTTGAATAATTTTTGCCAGAGTTATGGCCCTTGAACTTAATTTTTTTTTTATCAAATTTTCAATTTTCCGGTCTTTCTTTAGAAGTGCTTGGAGATATTAACTTTATATTTGACATAAATCTAAATCTAGATGAGTTGCAGCTTAAGTTCTAATATCGGTCTGGTTGAATAATTTTTGCCAGAGTTATGGTCCTTGAACTTAAGGTTTTTCTGAAAAGGTACCTATTTGTTTAGAAATTTGGAGTTGACACTTCACAAAAATAAACAAAACTGCTTGAACTCGTTAGCCTGTGGCTTACAGTTCTAGTATAGTTCTGTTTCTTTACTTTCTAAAGTGACTAAATTTTCCACGTTCTATATTCCACATTCTATTTTGTCCATGAATATTCACTAGGTATTAAAACTTGGAATAAACATAGAACAGGGAAAGGGTTAGAAAATAATCAGAGTGTCAAACAGTTTGGATATTGATAAACTGCTAAGTTACTTGGTGTCTCATCTCAATCAAACTATTTACTTAGATAATTACAAATTTACCACTAATGCTCAAATAGAAATTGATTTAATGTCATTACTGCTTGAGAGATAGAGTATGTACCGTATTCTCCCTAATAAAGGAAACCACTATAATAAACACCCCCTTACTTTTGGGCAAAATCTAAAGATCAATAAAACAACTAAAACTATATAAAATAACCATTAAATGAAGAAATATAAGGATTATTAATATATAAGGTGGTAGCTTAATGTAGACTGAAAGAAATACAGTAAGCTTCCCTATGAGCTTCTGCTTTGCTTTCATTCTGCATTAAGCAAATGTAACGCCCGGGAACCTTTGTTAGAGATAATATGGTAAGAGTAGGTTGTAATACAAATTATATACCTATAACCCATGATACCAGTACTGTAAATATTCCTGTAAGAAATAATGGCAATGTGAATATTAGTCAGAATTTTTTATAATGACATATGAACACAGGAATATTTGGCCATGGCAGAAACTAAATAATCAGAATATATACCGTATATATTATTCCATAAGCAATCAGAGCAGAGATTGATCAGATGGCTCCTGAGCTCTGTTTGCAAATTCATTAAAAAGCATATCTATGGAGTAAAGGGTTAAATCTTCTGTAAATAACTTTTTCAGGAACAACTTTACCCCAGGGCATCGGTGGCAACAGAAGTCCCAGGATGTCCAATGGTGATTATGATGAGTTTGATGACCGGTTCAGAGAGGTGAGTCATTATCTACACCCAGTAAAATAAGATACATAATTAACTCTTCGCTTGCTATTCGCGTCAATATACCTACCAGTAAATAGTGAAGACCCACATGAGACAGCTCCTGTAGGAGCTGTCTCATCAGGGTCTGCACTATTTACAAGTTGATTGTGCAACCAGTGCACTCCACAGCAGTGATTGCACAGCGAAATACGTGTGCACAGTGAAGATATATGTAATTATACAACAGGGCATGGTAAAGAAGGAGAAATGTATTTTAAAATTCAGCAAGCGAAGGGTTAACTCTTTCCCTGTTCAATATATATGTAAGTAATTATTCCCGGAAGTTTTATAATGTAAATTAGATTTAGAGCTCCAAACTTGTCATTTAAAAGAAAAGGATGAAAAATTACATTTCAGAATTTCAACAGGTGACAAATTTTGCAGGCAATAATTACTTAGACTTAGTGTGCAAAGAGTTTCCTTCATACAAATGCTTTTTCATATGTTTATAAACAGAGAAGACCCAGAGCAGATGGCTTATATAGGAACCATCTGATAAATAGCTGCCCTGTTTGCTTATGAAATTATAATAGATCTGACTCGTCAGTTTCTACCAATGATACCAACAAATTCTGTATCTGTATCTATATGTCGTAGAATCCTATAAAGACTTTTACACAATACGGTATACATATATAGTTTTATATACTCAGCCTATGGATTGGTTGTTGTTAAAAGTACGAGTAAAAATGGTTACCATTTGATGAAGGCTTCAAATGCTTGTTTATTATCATTATGAGGAGTACTGAACATTGGCATGATGACTATCTTAGACTGCTGTTAACCCTTTGAATGTTGGAAACAAGTGTACTGACATTTGCAAACAGTGTAGACCCAGATGAAAGTGCTCCTAGGGTATGCACTGTTTGTCATTCAGAATCATCTGGTAAATCTAATTATAAACACTGATTGACTGTTTATCTTTGAATATTCAGCATTCAAATGGTTTGTTGCATTGGTGGATTAATTCTAAGATAAAATTCTGATAAGGTATTGAAAAAGTCTATATGTTGTTCAAGAATTCTTTAATTTGCAGCAACGTTCTGTCAGTCCACGATATGAACCGGTGTGTATGATATATCTTGCACCGTTTAAATTGTTTGCTCAGGGTTACCAAAAGATGTATTTAAAAAAAATGACTTGAAACAATAATGTAGTATAAATCATATCAGAAATTGAACAGAATGAAGCATTTAGATGATTTTCACCACAGTGTAATTTCAGTTGGAATTTCTTGAATTAGGATATTTTGTTACCAAGAAGTTATTAGATTGTGTATGCAGTTACTGTTACACACTGTTAAAACATGAGATGAAATCAGCAGTTTAGCAGGATTCTTATGTAGTTGAATATATTCTTTTTTAGTGTGATATTTGTATGATACCCCAAGGGGCAGTGTATCAAAATTGCACCATCCATCTGTGTGTGCATGTATGCATGCATGCATTCTTCCCACTACTTCTATCGTGTCTGGGGTGTAATTTTATCATGTATAAGAGAACATTGAAAATTTCTTGGCACAGATGTTTGCCACACGAAGATAATGTTTCGCACCTAAGAGACTGAGGGTCCCTACCTTCAAGATCACTTGGTAGGGATCATGCATATGTGCACATAATATACTGATGTTCATGTCCAGTCAGTAATTTTGTGTTGCACTGGGTGGATTTTGAAACAACTTTGCACAGTTGTTCACCATATGAAGAAAATATGTTGCATGCAAGATCTATGTCCCTACCTGCAAGGCCAATTTTAAACTTATTGGTCAAACATAATGGGCATATACGCACATAATATTCTGATGTTCTGATGAGGGCTTTTGTTATGTATAGGTGTAACTTTCAATGAATTTTGGCACATAAAGATAATGAGATGCATGCAGGACTGTACCTTTGAGGTCAAGATCAAACTTGTGGGTCAAACCTTGTTATATCCTGCTTATATGTACATAGTATACTGGTGTTTGTGTCCAGTCTTGCATTGGAGTATTTTGAAATAAATTGTTGACAGATGTTCACCACTAATAGGTCAAACATTATGGGATCCTGCATATATGTGTATGCACACAGTATACTGATGTTCATTTCATATAAGTACTGCTGTACATGATTGCTATATTTGTCACTTCTTTGTGTGCATTGGTCTCTTACGAGTGACCGTGAAGCTCTTTTTTAAAAAGATATTTTGTCCAAAATAATGAAGCACACAAGTATAAACATAAAAGAAAGTAATCATGTCTATTTACTCTTGGTAGCCCTGAGATTTATGCTTGTTACAACTGTTACAGCTTTTGCTTTGTTTATTGTAAACTGAGTTGTGTCTTGTCATGAGGAAAAGGACTCTGGTCAGGGTCTGCACAGTTTGCCATTCATCAGTGTTAATCCTTTCTACACTATGAGCTAATTATGTCTCCCCCATTTATGGAGAGACATATTGTTTTTGCCAGAGTTGTCTGTCCGTCCGTCCATGTGTCCGTCCGTGCTTCTGTCTGTCCGTCACAAACTTGTGTCGCGCGTATCTCTGAAACCAGCTGGGCTAGAGTCACCAAACTTCACAGGAATGTTCACCAGCATGAGTTGTTGTGCATCTGGGGTTTTTAATTGTCTCCCCTGATAACTTACGAGTTACTGCCCCTTATGACTTAAAATAAGAGAAACTACTTTGTGTTGTGTGTATCTCTGGAACCACTAGTACTAGAGTCACCAAACTTCACAGGAATATTGACCAGCATGTGTTATTGTGTACCCGGTGTTTTTGAATTGTCTCCCCCTGATAATGTTGGAGTTATTGCCCCTGATGACTTAAAATTAGACCCTGATAAGTTTGGAGTTACAGACATTACACTTGTGTATTCGAAAGAGGATGGGAGGGGGAGACATCTGTTTTTGTGACAAAAACAAACCTCTAGTTTGTTATGACTTTTGCAAACAGTCTTAACCCTTTCCTTCATATAAATGCCTTTTCACGAATTTGCAGAGTAATCCCAGATCAGATGGCTCCTATAGGAGCTGTTTGATCAGGGTCTGCTCTGTTTGCTTATGGAAATTTATAGATCTGATTATGCACTTTCCAAAACAGTTGAAAAAGCCCTTTTCCATGTTCCATTTTATTGATTCTGTGCATGAATATTCATGAGGTGAAGAAATTTTCAGTAGATATAGAACAGGGAAAGGATTAATTCAGATAAGATGCCAAGTAACTCTGCTTCTTATCAATATCCATATTGTTTGACACTCAGAGACTATTTTTAACTTATTCCCTCATATTGATAGCTTTTTGAAACCATTGTAATATGTAGAGTGTTTGCTCCATAGGATTCAGTGGTTTCGAAAGTGTGCAATTTTAAATTTTCCATTTTCTAGTAAATGCTCCTTTTTATGCCCCCATAGACGATAGTCGGGGGGCATATTGTTTTTGCCCTGTCTGTCTGTCTGTCTGTCTGTCTGTCTGTCTGTCTGTCTGTCTGTCTGTCTGTTTGTCTGTTTGTTTGTCAGCAACTTTAACATTGGTCATAACTTTTGAGCCAGTATAGATAGAGACTTGATATTTGGCATACATATGTATCTCATGAAGCCGCACATTTTGAGGGGTGACTCGTCAAGGTCATCCTTCAAGGTCAGAGGTCAAATATATGGGTCAAATCGCCGACTTTAACATTGGCCATAACTTTTGGACCAGTAGAGATAGAGACTTGATATTTGGCATGCTTGTGTATCTCATGAGGCTGCACATTTTGAGGGGTGACATGTCAAGGTCAAGGTCAGAGGTCAAGGTCAGAGGTCAAATATATGAGGGGGCATAGTGTTTCACAAACACATCTTGTTAGTAAATTTGTTTAAAGAGGATGGATCTGAAAATAGTCTGTGAGGGAATGGGTTAAAAAGAAATGGAAGAACAAATATTCTTTAAGAATTGTGGCAGACAACATTTTTGGCAGATGAATATACTTAGTGTTGAAGGGGTTAAAGATATTTCGCCAGCTACCACTGCACACAGTTCAGACTTAGATTAGAAACATTTCCAATCTAGTGGCAGTGATGTTGGCCTACACTTTGTGCCATGTCTGCATGTCCTATTAGTATTAGCCATTACAAGACTCTAATCATATATATCAGAGGTCCAGATAAGATGTGTAAATTAAAACATTTTCAAGAGTAACTTCTTTAGTTCTCCATCAAACCCTATGTTGTGACCACTCTTTAGAATCGTCTCTAAATTAGCAATTCTAAAGAGTGGTTACAAGGTAGGGTTTGGTAGAGAAAAGATGACTTGAGTACGCACATTTATCTGTTGCTCTGATATATTGCTTGATATACCGTAGAATATATGCAACATGAAACAATAGCAATTCTCTAACACTTTACCTGATATAGACACATTTTTACACATTAACAAACTGAGTAGACCCAGGACAAACAGGTCCTGTAGGAGGTGTCTGATCAGGCTTTGCTCTGATTATGAAATAATATTTTCACAAAGTAACATTTTTATGCATTTGCAAATAGAGTAGACCCAGATCAAATAGCTCCTATAGGAGCTGTCTGATCAAGGTCTGTTCTGTTTGCTTATGAAAAATATTAAATTCTGCCATGGTAAAAAATTCACCACTGCCATTACAAGATTTCAGCTAGTTATTATTCATAGATTCATACATACATGAATATTTAGTATTTATAAGGTTAACCCTTTACTCCATGAATACTGTATGCCCTTCTTTGCCTTTACAAAGAGAGTAAACCCAGCTCAGATGGCTAATATAGGAGTGGTCTGATAAGGGTCTGCTGTGTCATGATATGATTCTACAGTATCTGCCATGGCCAAAAATTCCCGTGTCCATGTGCTATTTTAATAATTAATCTAATCAATATTCATTATGTCATTATATCATGGAGTACATTATAAAGGGTTAAAGTATGTATCATTGCTATATTATCTAGTAATAAATGTAACTTGGTTAGTGCATTGTATACATTTGTATATGAACCACTCTTATTATATTGCAAACAGTGTAGACTCAGTGTCAAAGACAAGGCGGCTGGACAAGGTCATTACTGTTTAACACTTATCAGAATCTGTTGGTATTTTTTCTCCAACTTCCAATACAATATAAAACAAGAGAAACAGATAAAGGTGCATACTAATACTAAAATCGTCATTTCTCCACCAAACCCTATGTTGTGACCACTCGTTAGAATTGTCTCTTTTGAGATGATTCTAAATGGTGGTCACAGCAGGGGTTGGTGGAGAAATAAAGGATTTATTCTTGAAAATGTTTTAATTTACGCATCTTATCTGGACCTCTGAAAACTTTATCTGATACCTCATCATAAAGGTAATAGTCTGATCTGGGTCTACACTGTTTGCAATGTAATGAGATCTCTATTTTGTAGCTTACGTTTAGCAGCAACCCTGTAATTTATGATATGATGATAACACAATACCAAGACAATAAATACTAACTATTGAAGTACCACACTTGATATCAAAGTTTGCCTTTTGTACCAATATTGGTGTAGCATTTGTGTTGTACCTGTATTAACAGTTCTTTAAATTTGTTTCACAGGTAGCAATATCAGTCTAGAAAGAAAAGTTTTATGTTGTTTCACATATTGTTCATTGCTGGTGAACAATATACATGTACTTTTTACCCTAAGTATCGGACAGACAAACCTAGACAAATAGTGCACACCATTCAGGCATATTTTGATCAGGGTCTGCACAATTTGCTATATGTGTAAGTTTCAATTAACCCTTTCCTCCATAAATATGCATTTGCAAACGGACTAGACCCAGATCAGACGGCCTGTAGGAGCTGTCTGATCAGGGTCTACTCTGGTTTGTGTGTGATATAATATACAGTAGATATGATTCTACAGTTTCTGTCATGACCAAATTTTCCTGTGTAGACGTGCTATTATAAAAAATAATCTAATTAATATTCATAATGCCATTATTTCTGACATAAATATTCGTGGAGTAAGGGTTAAGGTTACAACATGGTGCCAAATTTACTTATTCAGTTTTGTTAAGCAGTGACGAGGGGAGACTGGGTCTCTGAATTCCTAGGGTAGTTTGGGTATGTTTTATGCAATAAGAAATCAGCATGCACTTAGGCGGATGACAGACTGACAAAAATGTATCTTTATTGTGTTTTTTTGGTGTTTATTTGTTTCCACTATTTATTTTCTTAATAATTCTTTTCACAGTGGTGCTTGTATTTGACATTTAGTCTTCTCTACTGTTTTTATGGGACTTTGTTTCAAAGGCATAAACAACAGCTGGGATCCAGATGAGACATGGAGCTACAGTAAAACCTCTCTATAATGACCACTAAATTGTGTTAATAAGTTGATATTTTTGGCAGGTGGTTGCTTAAAGCAAGGTGAAAGTAAAACAGAACGCTCCTATAGGAGCGTTCTGTTTTACTTTCACCTTACTTTAAGCATCCACCTGCCTTTAACACAAAATACTTGATGTAATTTAGTGGTCGTTATAGAGAGGTTTTACTGTATTGGTCTTCATATTTGGAGCCAGAGTGAGACTGTTTGCAATGTTTATCTTGGATTTGCCCATGCTCCTTGAAGAGGGGTCCGGAGCATGTCATTGTGTTTTGTCTGTTCATCCATACTGCCATCCATTCATTCTTCTATCCATCTGTCATACTTTTTATGGTCCCTCAAGGTTGGAGGCATATAATCCTGTTCTTGTCTGTCTGTCCATACATCCGTCTGTCCATACATTCATGTGGCAAATTTTGAATGTCCAACTCCTCAAACATCAGTGGAAGGATTTACATCCATATTTTACAGATGAACAACATTGATGTGAAGATGAAAATAAAGAAGGGATTTGGGTTCTGGCCATTTTCCCCCGAATTATTAAACTTTGAAATTTTCTTCACTATTTAACATAATATAGTGACAAAATCTTGTGCGACTAATTCCTCATACACCAGTGGTAGGATTTACTTCAAACTTTCACAAATGAAAAATGATGATGTGAAGATACACATAAAGAGGAAAATCTTTGCTCTGACCAATTTTTCCAGGGGGATGTATGCGCATGCGTGACGTGTCTGGTCGGTTTTTCTAAATCAGTAAATAATTTATCTTTTTTAATGGTTTTAGTGTGGATTAACTTTGTAGATCTCAATGAGAAGTGTATACAGAGATGTAATTGTCAGTGATTTGTCAGTTGACGCCAAGTAGCGACGTCAAAAGTGTCGTTCAGGATCATAGGAAGACTTTTACTATCGCGCGGGCTTTCCGTCGGAAAATGTAAACAAACTTTCCTGTGATAATGTAAATAATGCATATTGTGGCTAGTGACTAAGTGGGAATATATGGAGTGTATGGACATATGGACGATGGTATGTAGTACTGATCGATTGATCGATATGATTATTGACTTATATCAGCGAAAGACAGATATGTTATATATAAACTGTATACTGTATACTAAGAAATATACTTTCCGTACACAAGTACAGATGGTCAATGGTGTTCGTCACGCATGACTGATTTGTTGATAATAGTTCACTCGGATTTTCGATTTCGGACTTACCTAGTTGAGTGCATAGCGGGATAGTACATAGTGGTTACTAGCGCAGCGGACCGATCGTCACGCTTGATTGGTGCGCTGTGACATTGACACCGTATTTTTGTAAGCCGCCATGGAGCCGGGGCAAGTGATTGACTATGGCTACGAACCCTCTTACTATGACCTGACACCCGTGACTCCACAGCGAGATCCACAGGGTGATACGAATTGTATTAATACGGATGCTGTTCGGCGAAATCTGGAGTCTGGGTCGCAAGACATAATTGTTGAAGGTGTTTTGAACTATCATGTTACATCTCTAACGAGTGAGCAACTTCAGCAACTGCTTGTTTTGTATAGGGGATTTCCGCTTGAAATGTTCTTAGGAAGAATTAAACGTGTCTATGCGGAATGTGAGGCCAAAATGGATAGTGTTCGAACTGATTTGTTTGAATTGGTGAAGCAAAAGGCAGACTGTCCTTATAGAAACTGTGATATGAAAAAGAGGGTCAAAACGCGCAGTGGTGATGCTGTAACTGATAGACTTGCACGTGATATCCATACACTGGTGTCAGTTATTGATGGAGAGGATATTCACTCAAGCGGCATGCGAGAAATCATCAGTAGTGGTACCCGCAGGGCTGGTAGATCGGTGTCTTTGACTAATACACAGAGTTCGTCAACTCCAATGAGGGTCAAAGGCCAGTCGCCTGAATTAAAATTGCTGCAGGAGTCATTGTCTAGCTTAAAAGCTGAAATGTTGTGCATGAAACAACGCTATAATGCGAACGAGATTGCAAGGACTGAACAGATAAGTGTACTGAAAGAGACTGCATTAAGCTTGAAGTGTGACCTGGCAAATCTCTACGAAAGTGTAAGTACTAGTGTAAAGGAGATAAGTTGCTGCATACAGCGTATAGAATCTGATCGGTTATCAGGCGTTGTAAGTTTAAAGAACGAGGTTAAGACACTAAAGGAAAGCATTCGTTCTGTGGAAGATAACCTTGACACGTCCGTCTCCAATTTGAGCCGTGAATTGGCAAGTGCAAAGAAGATGAAAAGCAATAAAAGCAAAGTCAAAAAGGGCAAAGAAGTGACTGGAGGAAAGGGAGACAATTTACAGCAGGAGTTATCTGAGGGGCCAGATAATAGTTCCTGTCAGAGTCCCATTCAGGCAGACGGCCATGTCGGGGATACACCTACATCCTACAGAGATGCTGTCGTGTCTAGACCCTGTTCAGGTAGCAAAGAGAGACATAATTTGATTGACAGGAACAGTGATCACGTGACTTCTCCGTCCTCTGGTGTGCCACTGTTTGATTCTCAGACAATGGCGACATACATCACAGATGACACGTTACACGTCCGCTCTTGCAATGTTGACAATGCATGTACAGAGAAAACGGAATGCTTACGAGCGAGTAGAACTGGGTCCTTGACTCAAAAGAACGGCTGTATTCCTGTGCGGGTTTCTGAGCGGGATCAGCCTGTTGATACAGACTCTAGTGATTTAAGGTATAGCCAGGACAACGAAGAGGACGATTTTTGTTTGTTTATAAGACGGAGGTGCAAAACGTATTATGTGGGTGGATTTAAATCCTCTATTACAGAAGACAAAATCGGTACATTTGTTTCCAGGCGAGGACTGAAAATCGGGAAGTTAGTGGTAATCCGCAACCGTAATTTTGACTCTGCCTGTGTGAAAATGAGTGTAATAGACAATGGGGAAGCTCAATGGGTTGAAAATCCATTCTTCTGGCCAGAGGGTATTGTATGTAGGCCATGGGTACCTAACCGCAGGTTCTCTCGCAATGGGTCACGATTCGCTAGATCTACTACTTCGCACAACGCGAGAGAGAGATCAAGAGTTTACAATAGATCGGACATAGACGATTATAATCCGTACTTGACCTTAGACCCAGACTATGAATGTTGATCTAAATTTATTGTCATGGAATGCCTCTGGGCTCATGTCTAGCTCGTCTTACCTGTGTGACGTTTTGCAAGATCGGCAAATCGATTTCTGCGGGTTATCCGAGCACTGGCTAAGAAAATCAGATTTACATTTTCTTGACTCTCTGGATAACAGTTACAGTAATTACTCGGTTAGCGATCGTGACTTGTGCGTAACTGGTAATTGTCCTATTAGGAAAGGGGGCGTGGCTATTATGTGGAAGCATGAATATTCAAACAGAATAGCAAGGTTATCTATTGATGATGACAGAATTATCGGAATTCAATACGAATGCTTTGACAATGTATTTATGTATATGTTTCAAGTATACTTTCCAAGTAGTAATCACTCTATAGCGGAATACAGGGAATATGTAGATAAACTGTCAGACTTAATACATTTATATTCTGCTAAGGGTACTGTTGTTGTGATGGGCGATATCAATTGCCACATTAACTCATCTCGCTTTGAAAAATCTGAAAGTGATAGAGGCAGATATATTGGATCATTTTTGAAGTTACATGACCTTACGTCAGTGAATACCCAGGATATGTGTACAGGAGCTAAGTCTTCTTTTGTGTCTTACAATGGTAAACATGAATCGTTAATCGATCATATCATGGTTCCGTCACATTGTCTCGGCCAAATTCTGTGCTGCGAAATTGTACGGGATAACGCACTCAATGTTTCGAATCATAGACCCATTTTCTGTACATTTAGGATGCAGGGTATTCATCAGAGTGCTTCTAGGACACCAGAGTCTAGACCCAAGTGGGATAAAGTGTCTGAAGAGGCTTTGAAAAAATATGGACATTTTTTGCAGGAAAACATTGTATTGTGTTCTTTATTACATGTTGATATTGTATCCTGTAAACAGATTGATAGCATGTACTCTGATATGGTAGCATGCTTCTTGGAAGCGTCAGATCGCTTTATACCGAAATCGTCTTTTAAACATTACCTTAAGCCATACTGGTCGAAAGAGCTATCGGACCACCAGCGTGAGCTTAAGAAATGTAGGAAACAGTGGGTAGAAAGCGGCAAACCGCGGGGTAATTCCTCTCCGTCATTTCAGAATTATAAGCAATGTAAAACTGTTTTTAGGAGAGTGCATAGACGAGCAGTGAATAAATATTTAATCTCTCTTAATGAGGAAATTGATAGATCTGCAGAGTTAGACAGTAAGGTTTTTTGGGGCCTTATTCACTCTAGGAGGTCTGGTGTTGCTTCCGAACTTGGTAGCGAACTGGTTTTTGATGGAGAGGTTTGCAGGAGTACAGAACAGATTACAGAAAAGTGGGGGGAATATTTCAAGACTCTGTATCATCCATGTGAAAATCCTAGATACGATGAAGACTTTTTTTGTTAAAACTAATAGTAAAATGGGAAGCATTTATAGTAACATTAAGAGCAAACAGTCACAGACTGACCCATATGCTTTTATGTGTAGTGATTTGATAGATAGGTTTCTCAAGAAGGCCAAGAAATCAAAAGCCCCAGGCTATGATAAGATCTCTTATGAGCATTTATTATATGGAGGTGACATTGTTAAGAAATTGTTATTGAAACTGTATGCATCTATGCTTAAATTATCCCATACGCCTGAAGATATGAAACGAGGCGTTATTGTTACACTGTATAAGGGAGGTAACAAGGTAAAATCCGACCCGAACAGTTATCGGGCTATAACCCTTTCATCTGTTTTCATTAGGATATACGAGTCAGTACTGTTACATAAACTTGACCTTGATCGCTCGTTAACTGTGAACAGATTGCAATGCGGCTTTCAGAAGACACTTGGTTGCATGATGACGTCATTTGCATTAAAAGAAAGTATTTTGTCCTGTTTGGGAAATGGATCTAAAGTATATGTGTGTTTTCTGGATGCTAGGCAAGCTTTTGACAGGGTTTGGCACAATGGCCTTTTTAGCAAGCTATATGACGCTAATATTGATTTAACCGTTTACAAAGCATTTGTTAGTATGTATACCGGGCTGCAAAGCCGGGTTAAAGTTAAAGGCTGTCTGTCTGACTGGTTCCCTGTTTTACAGGGGACCAGGCAGGGGGGTGTTAGCAGTCCTAAACTGTACCTCTTGTACATAGATGGGTTGATACAGGAACTTGAGCGATCAGGGCTGGGTTTATGCATGTTTGGGAACTGTTTTGCTAGCCCTACAGTAGCAGATGACATGTGCCTGGTTAGTTTGTCGAAAAATGCAATGGATAAAATGATGGATTTGTGTTACCATTATTCTTGTAAATGGCGCTTTGATTATAATGCAAACAAGTGCGCCGTTGTTGTTTTTAATGAATCTGATAGGCGGTCAGAGAGATGCAGGCGTCTGTGGCAGTTAGGTTCTGAAATAGTAGAGGAGAAAGATTGTTACACACACCTTGGCATCAGTTTGAATAGTCACCTTGATGTGCAGCAAAATGTTGATGATGCTAAAACTAAAATGAGTAGCTCATTTTTCAGTTTTGCAGGTTCAGGTTTGCTGGGCGAAGGGATTCACCCTATAACAATGTGTAATATTTATAAATCTGTGGTAATTCCTAAAAGTTTGTATGGATGTGAATTGTGGAATGATATGACAGCTGCCCAGACGTGTGCACTTGAGAAGACCCAGCGTAAATGTATCAGGTTTATCCAGGGTATTCCGCGTAGCACGCGTAGTGAAGTTGTGCTAAGCATGATTGGCTGTAAGCTTATTGAAAGTGAAATAGACTATAGGAAACTATCTTTTTTCGGCCAGCTTTGTCATCTGAGCGTAGACGCCCTAGCAAAACAAGTGTTTATAGAACGATTGATAAGGTACAATGAAAACCCGTACAAGAAAAAGGGGTTTGTTCCTGATGTGTTTAGATTATTAAGCAAATATGGATTGAGCCATTTTTTCTTTGATTATGTGAATTCTGGGGTCTTCCCGTCGAAATCTAGCTGGAAATGTATACTGAGAAAGTCTGTAAAACGGTTTGAAATATCTATGCGCCGGTCTAATGTGTGCCGTGAGCGTCTGCTGTGTCCATACCTACATATTTTAGATGACGTATTGACGCCAATGCCAATTTGGTTGTTATGCAAACAGACTCCTAGTCTATTGCCAGCATGTAGGAAATCTGCTTATCTTCTAGCCCGTTTGTTCTCTCATGAATTCATACAGTTATGTAATTATTGTGGTAAATTGTTTGAGAACGGGGCCGTTCATGTGATATTCGACTGTCCGGATAATGAGCATGTAAGACAAAGGCTATGGAATGATGTTTACCTAACATTTGGACACAGCATATACAGAGACCTGACAAATATGGAAGCAAAGCTCCAAATTGCTCATTTAGGCTTCGGTCTGTGTCAAATATTAACTGACGACATAGACAGAGAAAGCTGCTTAAGAATGGTTGTTAAAGCGTTTTATCACATGTTGTTTTGAAATACGTTTTACCACATTCCCTCCTTGTGAAGCTTTTTAACACCTCTGTGAAAGTCACATTTTGAAACGGTTGTGATAAATAGAGCATTTACTCCATACGAACGAATGCTCTGTTTATCACAATGGTTTCAAAACTACATAATTCTGAAATTCCCTTTCTGTAGTTATTACTCCCTTTCGGTAGATTTATTCAAAGGAGCTGGATCTGAAATAGTCTAGGAAGGAATGGGGCAAAACATTATATGGTATATTATATTTGTGCTCAGAGTAGTGTGGTAAATGAAGTCTCACCTTTGTTGCAATTTCATATACGTGTAGTATATACATATATGTCTGTAGGTCTAGGCTGGGCGTTTGTCTGCCTTACATGGTAAATAGCTACTGTATGGGTGGTGTGTGTGTTACTGTTCATTGTTTGTTTGTAGAGGTTCTTGCCACCGATATGATGTGTGTAGCTTTCCATTACGGTCCATCCGTCTGTTGTTCGTCCGTAATAGAGTACCGTGGGAAGGGTGTGTGCTTATGCTACCCCTTTTCCATCGATCTTATTAAACGAGCGAGCCGGAAAGGTATTTCTCGTTTACAGTAACATTACATGGCGTACTGCCATCAATATACCTATACTTTCCCTCTGTATTTCGTTTCGTCCGAGGGGTTGTGTTGTGGTATATTCATAATTATTGCTGATTAATTTCATATACAGCGGATTTAATTGTTATTTCTGTAGAGTTTCGTATCACCATTGTGGTGTTTGTGATATTCTGCGCTATTCGCCCGTCTGTCCGTATCTTATTAGGGAAAGGTGCGTGGCGCCCGCGACGCTCCTTTCCATCACTTTTACCAGACGGTTGGATTTTGGTCTAGTACAGTGACATTTCATAAATTTACCTTCACCTTCCTTCTGAGTTTCGTTTCGCCAGAGGGAATATGATTAGTTATTTTCATGATTAGTTACATGTATATTCATGATTATGGCAGGGCGATGCCTCCATATTAAATCGGTAGTTATTGTGTACTATTTACACATGTATGGTATGTATGAACATACCCTCTGCTCCATGGGTATCCAGTTTACTAATTATGGCTTCATGGATGGTGACTGTGTTAATTTATGACACACATACACACGAAATGATTATCTGGTCTTGGTAGAGGCTATGAGATCGTATCTGTGTTATGTCATAAGCAAAGGCGTAGAAATGCGTACTTATGGAGCAAAGGGTTAAATCATGTTTCATGTACTATAATTCTAACTGTAATTAGTATTGTCCGTAGTTTGTCCTGTATTACAGGCCGTTTCTAATTAATTGTATTTATATCACTTTTCATATATTTATTATGTTATAGTTTTGTATTTTCTATATTGATATTTATTTGATGTATAACTCTTCATGTATGGAGGTAAATAAAGAATCAATCAATCCTATAGGAGCTGTTTGATCAGGGTCTGCTCTGTTTGCTTATGGAAATTTATAGATCTGATTATGCACTTTCCAAAACAGTTGAAAAAGCCCTTTTCCATGTTCCATTTTATTGATTCTGTGCATGAATATTCATGAGGTGAAGAAATTTTCAGTAGATATAGAACAGGGAAAGGATTAATTCAGATAAGATGCCAAGTAACTCTGCTTCTTATCAATATCCATATTGTTTGACACTCAGAGACTATTTTTAACTTATTCCCTCATATTGATAGCTTTTTGAAACCATTGTAATATGTAGAGTGTTTGCTCCATAGGATTCAGTGGTTTCGAAAGTGTGCAATTTTAAATTTTCCATTTTCTAGTAAATGCTCCTTTTTATGCCCCCATAGACGATAGTCGGGGGGCATATTGTTTTTGCCCTGTCTGTCTGTCTGTCTGTCTGTCTGTCTGTTTGTCTGTTTGTTTGTCAGCAACTTTAACATTGGTCATAACTTTTGAGCCAGTATAGATAGAGACTTGATATTTGGCATACAGTCTAATTGCAATAACTCGGATGCTTGCCGGACCACATATAAAATCCGAATTATCGGATGTTCCGAGTTATTGTATTTTCACCTCACAGGTTGTCAATGACTTGTCTGTCGTAATTTTCGATGTATCATAAAAAATACTCAATGTACAAATTAAGGGTACAACTGCATGAAGTAGTACTAGTCAAACCTTACCTGCACTTTTCTTGGAACAAAATACGACATTAAACTCCTTTTTCATTTCAGTTTTTTAATACTTACGATGCTGACATACACAAAAATCATCTGCTCATATATTTTGAAATATTGTCCAAATTTCGCACAACCCTGGTGAATGATTGTTAAAAACCATGTGCACATTGAATAACAGTCGCCCTTGGATGATAAGGGTTAAAATAAAAGGAGTGAATTCTGATGGTTCTTGACACCCTCACTGACCTCCAGTAACATCCTGTAAACCCTTTGCCTGTTATGAAAATTTGCACATGTGAAGAATTCCGTCTGCTTCTAATGCCTTTATTAAAACTTCACAAATTCGCTTTTATTTATTGTAAAAATGTTGACTGAGTGTCAGATATCTTGGATCTGGATCAGACACCGAGTTATTCGGTCTCTCATCCGGATTTAATATGTTTGCATACATGTCATGACGCTTGTGGAATACAGATTAAGGGTTGAAAGTGTCATTTAGCCATGGTGAAATAAACACAACACAAATGAAACAAAATCAGACATAGGACAGGCTACACGTTTATAATTGAGTATGTGATGCTAGAAGTGAATTACACAAACGCTCACGCATGTCCACGGAATTGAGGAATATGCAACACAAAAAGTCAGTAGAATATTGGTGCAGTTCATTCTTTTTTCTTTCTTTCTTTATTTAGTAAAAAAGTCTCCTCTTACTTTTGTCGTAATTCAGATCGGTCTGATATTTCTTACACCTAGTTTCACATTCGGGAAACTCGTAAGGATGAGTGAATTAAAATTGAACAGTGCACACACTTTGCTGGTTTTCTCAGATCGGTCAAATATTTCTTACACCTAGTTTCACATTCGGGAAACTCGTAAGGATGAGTGAATTAAAATTGAACAGTGCACACACTTTGCTGGTTTTCTCGGCAAAATTTCGAACCTGAAAATGAACAGCTTATTGCTGACTATCTGTGTCACATTGTGTAACCACCGATAAAGGTGAGAAATTAACAATAGAGCAGGAACGCTGTTGCATAAAGGTGTGAAAAATACGACGTGCGACAATCTTTAGCACTGCCAATCTCACCGATCCGAGTTAATCCGACATAAACAATGGGATTAATGAATGTAGGGGCCTGTCTACACATCCGATTTTTCGAATTTTCCGAGTTTTACATTTCCTTATTAATGCATCATTTTTATATAGAAAACAGTAGGCAGTGTACTGGGACTTTGCAATACTTACGAGTTATCCCGTCAATACGAGATAACGAGATCCGAATTAATGCAATTAGACTGTACATATGTATCTCATGAAGCCGCACATTTTGAGGGGTGACTCGTCAAGGTCATCCTTCAAGGTCAGAGGTCAAATATATGGGTCAAATCGCCGACTTTAACATTGGCCATAACTTTTGGACCAGTAGAGATAGAGACTTGATATTTGGCATGCTTGTGTATCTCATGAGGCTGCACATTTTGAGGGGTGACATGTCAAGGTCAAGGTCAGAGGTCAAGGTCAGAGGTCAAATATATGAGGGGGCATAGTGTTTCACAAACACATCTTGTTAGTAAATTTGTTTAAAGAGGATGGATCTGAAAATAGTCTGTGAGGGAATGGGTTAAAAAGAAATGGAAGAACAAATATTCTTTAAGAATTGTGGCAGACAACATTTTTGGCAGATGAATATACTTAGTGTTGAAGGGGTTAAAGATATTTCGCCAGCTACCACTGCACACAGTTCAGACTTAGATTAGAAACATTTCCAATCTAGTGGCAGTGATGTTGGCCTACACTTTGTGCCATGTCTGCATGTCCTATTAGTATTAGCCATTACAAGACTCTAATCATATATATCAGAGGTCCAGATAAGATGTGTAAATTAAAACATTTTCAAGAGTAACTTCTTTAGTTCTCCATCAAACCCTATGTTGTGACCACTCTTTAGAATCGTCTCTAAATTAGCAATTCTAAAGAGTGGTTACAAGGTAGGGTTTGGTAGAGAAAAGATGACTTGAGTACGCACATTTATCTGTTGCTCTGATATATTGCTTGATATACCGTAGAATATATGCAACATGAAACAATAGCAATTCTCTAACACTTTACCTGATATAGACACATTTTTACACATTAACAAACTGAGTAGACCCAGGACAAACAGGTCCTGTAGGAGGTGTCTGATCAGGCTTTGCTCTGATTATGAAATAATATTTTCACAAAGTAACATTTTTATGCATTTGCAAATAGAGTAGACCCAGATCAAATAGCTCCTATAGGAGCTGTCTGATCAAGGTCTGTTCTGTTTGCTTATGAAAAATATTAAATTCTGCCATGGTAAAAAATTCACCACTGCCATTACAAGATTTCAGCTAGTTATTATTCATAGATTCATACATACATGAATATTTAGTATTTATAAGGTTAACCCTTTACTCCATGAATACTGTATGCCCTTCTTTGCCTTTACAAAGAGAGTAAACCCAGCTCAGATGGCTAATATAGGAGTGGTCTGATAAGGGTCTGCTGTGTCATGATATGATTCTACAGTATCTGCCATGGCCAAAAATTCCCGTGTCCATGTGCTATTTTAATAATTAATCTAATCAATATTCATTATGTCATTATATCATGGAGTACATTATAAAGGTTTAAAGTATGTATCATTGCTATATTATCTAGTAATAAATGTAACTTGGTTAGTGCATTGTATACATTTGTATATGAACCACTCTTATTATATTGCAAACAGTGTAGACTCAGTGTCAAAGACAAGGCGGCTGGACAAGGTCATTACTGTTTAACACTTATCAGAATCTGTTGGTATTTTTTCTCCAACTTCCAATACAATATAAAACAAGAGAAACAGATAAAGGTGCATACTAATACTAAAATCGTCATTTCTCCACCAAACCCTATGTTGTGACCACTCGTTAGAATCGTCTCTTTTGAGATGATTCTAAATGGTGGTCACAGCAGGGGTTGGTGGAGAAATAAAGGATTTATATTCTTGAAAATGTTTTAATTTACGCATCTTATCTGGACCTCTGAAAACTTTATCTGATACCTCATCATAAAGGTAATAGTCTGATCTGGGTCTACACTGTTTGCAATGTAATGAGATCTCTATTTTGTAGCTTACGTTTAGCAGCAACCCTGTAATTTATGATATGATGATAACACAATACCAAGACAATAAATACTAACTATTGAAGTACCACACTTGATATCAAAGTTTGCCTTTTGTACCAATATTGGTGTAGCATTTGTGTTGTACCTGTATTAACAGTTCTTTAAATTTGTTTCACAGGTAGCAATATCAGTCTAGAAAGAAAAGTTTTATGTTGTTTCACATATTGTTCATTGCTTGTGAACAATATACATGTACTGTTTACCCTAAGTATCGGACAGACAAACCTAGACAAATAGTGCACACCATTCAGGCATATTTTGATCAGGGTCTGCACAATTTGCTATATGTGTAAGTTTCAATTAACCCTTTCCTCCATAAATACGCATTTGCAAACGGACTAGATCCAGATCAGACGGCCTGTAGGAGCTGTCTGATCAGGGTCTACTCTGGTTTGTGTGTGATATAATATACAGTAGATATGATTCTACAGTTTCTGTCATGACCAAATTTTCCTGTGTAGACGTGCTATTATAAAAAATAATCTAATTAATATTCATAATGCCATTATTTCTGACATAAATATCCGTGGAGTTAAGGGTTAAGGTTACAACATGGTGCCAAATTTACTTATTCAGTTTTGTTAAGCAGTGACGAGGGGAGACTGGGTCTCTGAATTCCTAGGGTAGTTTGGGTATGTTTTATGCAATAAGAAATCAGCATGCACTTATGCGGATGACAGACTGACAAAAATGTATCTTTATTGTGTTTTTTTGGTGTTTATTTGTTTCCACTATTTATTTTCTTAATAATTCTTTTCACAGTGGTGCTTGTATTTGACATTTAGTCTTCTCTACTGTTTTTATGAGACTTTGTTTCAAAGGCATAAACTGAGTGTCAAACAGCTGGGATCCAGATGAGACGTGGAGCTACAGTAAAACCTCTCTATAACGACCACTAAATTGTGTTAATAAGTTGATATTTTTGGCAGGTGGTTGCTTAAAGCAAGGTGAAAGTAAAACAGAACGCTCCTATAGGAGCGTTCTGTTTTACTTTCACCTTACTTTTATAAGCATCCACCTGCCTTTAACACAAAATACTTGATGTAATTAAGTGGTCGTTATAGAGAGGTTTTACTGTATTTGTCTTCGTATTTGGAGCCAGAGTGAGACTGTTTGCAATGTTTATCTTGGATTTGCCCATGCTCCTTGAAGAGGGGTTCGGAGCATGTCATTGTGTTTTGTCTGTTCATCCATACTGCCATCCATTCATTCTTCTATCCATCTGTCATACTTTTTATGGTCCCTCAAGGTTGGAGGCATATAATCCTGTTCTTGTCTGTCTGTCCATACATCCGTCTGTCCATACATTCATGTGGCAAATTTTGAATGTCCAACTCCTCAAACATCAGTGGAAGGATTTACATCCATATTTTACAGATGAACAACATTGATGTGAAGATGAAAATAAAGAAGGGATTTGGGTTCTGGCCATTTTCCCCCGAATTATTGAACTTTGAAATTTTCTTCACTATTTAACATAATATAGTGACAAAATCTTGTGCGACTAATTCCTCATACACCAGTGGTAGGATTTACTTCAAACTTTCACAAATGAAAAATGATGATGTGAAGATACACATAAAGAGGAAAATCTTTGCTCTGACCAATTTTTCCAGAGTCAAGGGACTTCGAAATTTTCTTTGCTATATGACATATAGTGAAAAGTGCTTGATTTAAAGGCAATATCTACAGGGGAGCATCTGTGTCCTATGGACACAATTTTCTAGTTTTGTCAGAAGTTGTCTAAAACTATTAAGGGTAAAACTGTACAACTTAATATACTAATAAGCATAGTGTTAGGAAGAGCATTGTAATTGTGATATAACTCTTCAGTTTCCCATTATGGAGTTATCTCCCATTTAATATGTTTGTAATTATTCTCTCTGCAGAAAATAATGAGGACTCATGATCAGACAGGACAGTACTTCCAGACCAGGCGTCAGAGTCAGTTGGTGACAGAACCTATCAATAAAGTTGGTAAGCGAACCAGTATTTCATTCTCCCACTTAACCCTTTCCTCCATGAATACTCATGTAAGAAATGATGACGTCATGATTATTAATTAGATTATAGTTTTTATAATGGTTTATTAACACATCAATTTTTTGTCAAAACAGAAACTATAGAATCAGATCTTTATTATGCCATAAGCAAACAGAGCAGACCCTGATCAGACGGAGGAGCCATCTGATCTGGGTCGTCTCTGTCTACAAAGGCATAGAAAGGTGTATTTATGGAGTGAACCATTAAGGGAGGGGGGTTAGATTTTATTTACTTCTTGAATATTTAAATATTCATGTAAGAAATAATGACAATGAATATTAATAGTTAGATTAATTGCTACAATGACACATCCTGATCAGACAGCCCCTATAGTTTGCAATGCCATAGAAAGGCATATTCTTGTAGTAAAAGGTTCATATAGAAATGTTCACCATATCTATATCATTTCATAGGCAAACAGAGCAGTTCCTGATCAGATGGCTCCAATAGGGACTGTCTAATCTGGGTCTACTCTGTTTGCAATGGCATAGAAAGGGGTATTTATGGAGTAAAGGGTTAAAATGGAGTTGTCCATCATTGTTTAAATGTTGATTCCAATCAGTGTGAGTTTATTTAATAGTGGATCTTCAATAACAAATAGTGCAGATTTTGATCATTATCCCTCTGATCTGGATATATACTGTTTCCAAATTCCTGATATCTTGATCCCCAAATTTTAACCTTAACCCTTTACTTGATAAAAATGCATATTTGCACATTTGCAAACAGAGTAGATTTAGATCAGAGAGTTCCTATAGGGAGCTACATTTGGTCAGTATCATTTTTACCAGGTTAATAAATACTTATATAAACAGTGTCCATGATCAGGTACATAAATTACACATTTTTCAAGAATAGCTCCTTTATTTCTTTATTCATCCATTCACTCATATTAACTCCCTTTTAAGCGTCCGTCACTTTTTGTCACCATTGTGATATATATACCATTTGCTCCAATGCTCTATTTATGACAATGGTTTAGAAACTACACAATTCTAAAATTTTCCTTTTCTCTAGTAAATGCTCCTTTTCAGTATTTATTCAAGAAGGTTTGGTCTGAAAATAGCCTATGAGGGAATGGGTTAACCTCTATGCCATCGAGAAAATTCTAAAGAGCAGTTACAACATAGGGATTGGTGGAAAAAATTACAGCTTTGTTTTCTGAAATATGGCCGCTATCTGTGGCTTTGTGTAAGACTGTAATTGTATATTATTATTATCACCATTTCATTCTTAAATATTCCTTTGCTTATTTATGTTTTCAGACATTGTTGAGGTAAAGAAAAGCTACAACATTCAGCCCCAACAGGCACTGCCAGCCATGAATGGGTTCAGCAATAAACGACTGCCCAGCAATGAGCCAATGAGCTCCGGCCTCAAGGCTGCACAGGTCCATGGTCAGCTGATGAATGATGAAGGAATAATGAGAAAACCTGCAAGACTCCAGGCCTTGAACCCTGTTGGAAAGAAGTCCAAGAAAAAACGCAACAACTATGAAGACATGTGATGATAGTTATATACCTAGGCCCCCCAATGATCACCTTACACCCAAACATTATCTATAGTTTTCAATCATTGACAGTAATCACAAATAGGATCATATCTTCAAGAGATGAATATACATGTACCCTATTTAGCCTAAGTATTCTGATAGCCAGTCTTCCGTCTTCACCAGTTTGTAAAGAGAAATTATTCAAGTTGGCATATAAATGCCTTTTCAGGTCTTTGCAAACAGAGAAGACCCAGATCAGACGGCTCATGTAGGAGCTGTCAGATCAGAGTCTTCTCTGTTTGCTTATGGAATCCTGCAAGTTCCACAACCATAAAAAAAATCTCTTTTCCATATTCCATTTTATTGATTTTACCCATGAATATTCATGAGATGAAGAAATCTTTAATGAATATTCAACAGGAAAAGGGTTAAATTTGACTGACAAATAGGATGGATCCTAATCAAATTGCTCCTTCAGGAGCCGTTTGATCTGGGCCTACACTATTTGCCAAAGTTTGGCTGTCTGAATACTTACGGTAATAAGGGTAGTTGTATTTACGAATATACAAAATTTAATGAGTTATATCACAAGAAAGGCTGTATTTGCCACTTTGCAAGCAATTGTTGTTCTGGACATGATACAACATAATAAAACAAGACACCTAATAAGTTTGTCACTCTTTGTGCGCTAGATGCAAATTCTGTGATTATGTATACTAACAGTGTGGACCCATGGCCTCATCTGACTAAAGTTTGTAGGACTGAAATTGTCATAAGTTCTCACAAACAACTATTGCAGCTTCAAGTTACATGGCTTCTATGGTAGAACTTACAATAATAATTTCTGTCATATGAGGCAAGTCTGAATTTTTGCATGATAGAAAGTGTGATAATTTCCGCTATCCTAGTAGTAGTGATTGTGGTAAATTATAATTTTATGACAAATTTTGTCACATGATCTTAAAAAATCTGGCTCCAGATGAGAAGTCAAGTAGCTAGATGTCTTTTCAAGAGCACAGCAGTTTAACTCCGACTGCATTTTTGAAGAGAAGTAAAAGGAAAATTAACTTTCTGAATTTTAGCATATGGCAATTTTAGTGGCTGACAGTCACTTTGTGTGCAAAGACTTAATTTCTTCAAATGTGGAGGCACCTTTTCTTGAGGTATAGCTAAAATACATGCATACAGGGTTCGTATCTGTATTTGGTATCCATTTCAGTTGAACACAGAGCAGATTCACTTATACCATCAGAGACCCATGAGAGATGGTACGTTGCAAAAACCATTGTAAACCTTGTCTTAATCCTTCATCTGTAGATCCAGATCAGATGGCCTCTGTTGAACCCGTTGGATCAGGGTCTGCTCAGTTCACTTGTTGAATAATATTGATCTGATATTGCAGTTACTGTCATGATATAAAGTCAGTTGTACCTAATGCTGTTTAATATAGAAATTCAGCTGATTGATATTCATAGTCATTATTTCTGACATGAATATTTGTGAGGTAAAGGCTTGAAATTATGATCCAACACTGTCATTTCAGTGTGCTGACTGGCCTTGGTCTGCATTGTTTCTGCATTTTCCTTTTTGTTATAATTAGTTCAATTTACAAAGATATATACATGTGCTGTACACATATTGCCTGGGGCCATTACATTTTTTAAAAGGAGTGTCTTGTATTGTACACAGGCGGTTGCTTAGAGCAAAATGAATCAATGCAGAAAGCTTCTAGGGTAGCTTTCTGCATTTATTTCAGTCTGCATTAAGCTATAACATCTAGTTTGTAAAATATATTTCAATTTTAATGGTTATCACATAGGGTGTTTTTTTTCATTGATCAGAAGAAAGGGGGCATTTATTAGAGTGGGGGCATTTAACCCATTCCCTCATATTGACACCTCTGTAAAAGACGCCTGTTGAAACAATTGTGATAAATAGAGCATTTGCTCCTATAGGAGCAAATGCTCTATTTATCACAATTGTTTCACACTACAAATTCTAAAATATTCCGTTTCTATAGTCAATGCTCCTTTTCGGTAGATTCATTCAAAGAGGCTGGATCTAAAAATAGCCTATGAGGGAATGGGTTAAAAGGGAGAATACAGTACTGCAAAACTTAATTAGCGAAAATAGATATTCTAAATGAGAAATTTAATTCACTTTAAAAAAAAGAGTCAATTGGCTACTGATTTAACCCTTGCCCTGTTCAATATTTATGTTAGAAATAATGACATCATGAATATTTATTAGCTGAATTTTTATAAGGTTAACTTTTCAAGGAAACTTTTTGCTTTGACAAAAACTGTAAAATCATATCTATATCATGTCAAAAGCAAACAGGGCAGGCCCTGATTAGAAGGCTCCTGTAGGAGCCGTCTGATCTGGGTTTACTCTTTTAGCAAAAACATGAAAAGGCGTTTATATGAGGGAAAGGGTTAAAATGAAATGTCAGAGTAGGTTTCCAATTTCATCAATCCTTAACTTTAAATTAACATGGATATTTATGCAAGAATATATGACTTGTTGAATATTGATCAAATGAATTCATATTATAGAACATATACAGTAAAACCTCTCTAAAACAACCACTAAATTACATCAGGTATTTTGTGTTAAAGGCAGGTGGATGCTTAAAGCAAGGTGAAAGTAAAACAGAACGCTCCTATAGGAGCCTTTCACCTTGCTTTAAGCAACCACCTGCCCAAAATACCAACTAATTAACACAAATTTAGTGGTCGTTATAGAGAGGTTTTACTGTATAGGAGTTGTCTGATCTTGTAGTTGTCTGATCTGGGTCTTCTCTGTTTGCAAAAGCATAAGTATGTGTATATATGAGCTAAAGGGGTAAAACTGTTTTTGAAGCAACAAATCAAGGTTGCTTATTTAATGAATTTGTTGCCTTGTTATGTCATTGTTGCAGACTTATTTATTATGTTTATCATTCTTGTTTTGCATAACTGGACTTCAGATGAGTTTGAAATATTCAACAAGGGGATCGTTTTTTGTTGACACCTGTACTTGAATACTGTTTTGTCTCTTGCCATTTCACTGTAGAGCCACATTTTGTATCATTGTATTTCTAATGTTAATTTCATGGCACGGTTGTTCCTTATTTTCTTATGTTAAATGTTTAATCATTTGAATTGCATAATGATATAAATGGACATGGGATGATTTTACGACATAGAATTAGATTTTACAGATAAGTTCACCTTAGGATGCTGGTTTAGATCCCTCATACATGTTATTTAACCTGTTACCTTATGAAAACATGAATATTCAACTCACTAATTTTCTTATATTGTTATAGAAAACAAGTGAATACATTGCTGTGACTAATTGTATAGATTCAGATCTAAGATGCTCTGTTTGCAAAAGCTTGAAAGAGCATCTCTTTTAGGTAAATAGTTATTAGTGTTATCAAGAAATGGGTTAATAGAAGTCTTTGACAACTGAAATCCCAGAAGAGTTTCTGCTGGAAACTGCAGGTTCAGTTTTCAGCTAAGAAATACTTCAATGACATCATGAATATTAGTTAGGTGAAATTTTATAATGACATATGAACTCAGGAAGTTTTGGCCATAGCAGAAATTATAGAACCAGTTCTGTTTTATCCTATAAGCAAACAGTGCAGACCCTCCATCTGATTGAGGTCTATTATATTTGCAAACTCATCAACAACATTTTTGTATCAGGTAAAGGGTTTATCAAATTTTAACCTTTTCCTTCATATAAACGTGCTTTCACACATTTACAAACAGAGTAGACTCAGATCAGACAGCTCCTGTAGGAGCTGTCTGATCAGGGTCTGCTCTGTTTGCTAATGAAATTTGATATATCTGATTATTTACTTTCAGAAACACATTTCATTATAACTGTTTTGTCCATGAATATTTAGTGGATATTGACATTTGGACTAAACACAGAACAAGGAAAAGGTTAAGACTGATTACATAAAGTTTTGTTGTACATGTATATAAAAAAATTTTTATATTTTTTTGTTATTATAATTTATTTACATGTACAAGGGTACAGTGAGTCTTCATGAAACTATATGTTTCAATATGGCTGATCAGATTTATGATAGCATTGCTAAAATGAATATGGAAAACATTGGAAATGAAATGGTAAACATGTATCATAAATTTACAAAATAAACACAAAAATGTTGATGAAACTAGTCCTATATTCCAAGAATTCATAGAGTAAGAAAGAAGTAATCGAAGTTTATACTTTTAGATTTCAAACATTTCTCTTACACATGTATCACATGACTTAATGGCAAATGTGTGTTTATCGTTCTCGTCATCTCATCTGGATCCAGGATGTTTGCAAAAACCATACATAGCAGAATAAGGGTTAAGATATATGAGGACAATTTGTCATTGTTTGAAATGCATAAATATTTGAGTTTACAGTAAAAACTCGATACTTTGAATTTTTAGTTATGAAGAATTGATGCCTTTTTAGGCAGGTGGCTACATAATGCAGGGGGATTGTCATGCAGAAAGCTACTAGAGGAGCTAGGGTGATTGCCATGCAGACAGCTCCTAGAGGAGCTTTCTGCATGACTTTCACCCTGCATTAAGCTCTCACCAGACTGATAATGATACAGTCAAATCTCTCTATAACGACCACTAAATTACATCAAGTATTTTGTGTTAAAGGCAGGTGGCTGCTTAAAGCAAGGTGAAAGTAAAACAGAACGCTCCTATAGGAGCGTTCTGTTTTACTTTCACCTTGCTTTAAGCAACCACCTACCCAAACACCGACTAATTAGCACAATTTAGTGGCCGTTATAGAGAGGTTTTACTGTACTTGTTTTAATGGTTGAACTATCGGGTTTTACTGTATTGTTTTCTAATGCATGATCTTTCATGTTTTTATTGCAATATGTTTATATCATTACTCATGTCTTGTTGTTTGTTTCATGCTGTATACATGTATACTGTTGAACCTCTCTAAAGTGACTGCTTAACCTTTTACTCCATGAATATTCATGTAAGAAATAATGAGTATCCTGAATATTAATTAGATGAATTCTTATAATGGCGTAATGAATAAGAGAATGTTTTAACCATGGAACAAATTGCAGATGTTAAGTTTCTGGATCCATACCCCATATTTTTATCTCGATGTAAATGAGATGTTGGTCTGGAAACTTTTCTCCTGTCTTGATGCCATATAACCAATATAGATTTGCGGTGCCATAAAATCAACTCATTCACTCACTCAAACAGCAGAATATAATTCCATAAGCAAAGGGAGCAGACCATGATCAGATGGCTCCTGTAGGATCAATCTGATTTGGGTCTATTTTCTTTGCAAATGCATTAAAAAGCATATCTATGGAGTAAAGGGTTAATGAATAAACAAAGGTGTCTTTAAAAATGGGTGATTGCTTAACACAGAAAAAAGTAATGCAGAAAGCTCCCACATGAGCTTTCTGCATTACTTTCACTCTACATTAAGCCACCACCTACTTTAGAACCCCATGATTTGACTTTTTTCTAGTGGCTGCCATAGAGAGGTTTTACTGTATGCCGCTAATTGTAAGAAGTGCTTGATTTTATTTTTAAATTCATATGAGTTGTGTCACAGTGAATTGCAACTGAACATTACGAATGATAGTTCAAGATTGGCTACCTTGTTATAAAAGGTATTTTCTCCTTTTACCGAGTGAGCAGGACTGTAGGTAAGATTAACGCTCATCTATCAAAATCAGTTGCTTTATTAGCCAAACCCTTTCTTGATGCTACTCAACAGGAACACCTCACATAGGCAATTCTGCTGAGTAGCAGCTAGGTAAGGTATGTTAGAGAAGTATCAATAGTTTACTTCGATTTTCTAAATACTTAGTAAGTACAATTGTGGTACCACTGAAGACAGACAAACAATGCAGACCCAAAATATAATCTTATACCGTCTACACTGTTATCATTGACTCATTCAGAATTTCAGACAGGTGAATAGGGGAGATTGGGTGTATTTAGAGAACATATGGTACAATGTTTCATATAATAATTATGTGGGTACAGTATTGGGTGTATTTAGACACATATGGTACACTGTTTCATATAATAATTATGTGAGTACGGTATTGGGTGTATTTAGAATACATATGGTACACTGTTTCACAGGGGACTGTCACAATGGAGTATGAACCTCATCAGAACAAAAAAGAGTATGATCACTAGATATATGGACATCTAGTGTTCATACATTTTTTTTCTGTCAAGGTTCATTCTTCATTGTGACGGTCCCCTGTGCACCGTTTCATATATGTGAGTACAGTAAAATCCCTCTAAACCAGAATTCTAGTAGAGACGAATTTAGATACTTTTAGGCAGGTGGCTGCTTAATGCAAGGTGAAAGTCATGCAGGAAGCTCCTAGAGGAGCTTTTTGCATGACTTTTACCCTGCATTAAGCTGCCACCTGTCTCAAAGACAGATATTTATATTAAATTTAACATCACGTTTAGAGGGGTTTTACTTTACCCATGTTCCTATGAGACACAAGGTGCACTGTTTTGATTGAGTGCCCAGTTTCCTCTGGCACTCGGTACACTGTTTTATATGTTACAGTGTCCAATTTCCTATGACACACTTCATGTTATGATAGCGTTACTGACAGTTTGATTAATTTATTTATGTGTGTGGTTATTTCTTGACCTTAATACCATAGAACCTCACTATAGTGACCACTGACCCTCTACCTGCTAGAGATACTTTGCATATCATTGCAACAGTGTAGACACAGATCAGATGGCCCTGAAGCAGCTGTCTGATCTGTGTCTACTAAGTTTGCAAATGTGTGAAAAGGCAAGGGGTAATGATCTAACATAAATGTTTTCATAAGCAGAAGTTGACCACTGTTGAGTGGTCATTATAGAGAGGTTTTACAATATCAGCATTTTGTTTTTATTCTAGTTTTAGTCATCATATTCAAACAGGGAAGGTGCATTCAACATTTAAAATCTTTCAAATGGCCGACTTCCATGAAAAGGGTGATTCTGTTCCTTTAACCCTTCCCTGTTCAATATTCATGCAAGAAATAATGAATATTTATTAGCTGAATTTTTTATAATGTCAACTTTTCAAGGAAAATGAGCTGTGGAAAAGGGACATTGGAATGTTTCAAACAGTATAGATCCAGAACAAAATTATGTGGTTCTCATCAGAGTCTGCAGTGAGCAAAAATGATATTGAATCTGACAAGCGGGGATCCTGACCAGGAAGAAAAATTAAACACGTTTTGTAATAATATTTTATTGATTTCTCAGTGAAAGCCATGATTGAGACCACTCTGGGTCACTCTATTTGTAAAGGCTCCAAGCCTTTGTTCCATAAATACGCCATTCTACGCCTTTGCAAACAGGGTAGCAAACATATTAGCATGCAGAGCAGACCCAGATCAGACGGCTCCTATAGGAGCTGTTTGCTGATGACATAATATAGATATGATTCTACAGTTTCTGCCATGTCCAAAAATGCATGTGTCCATGTGCTATTGTAGCAAATTAAACTAATTAATATTCATGATGTCATTATATCTTACATGAATATTCATGGAGGAAAGGCTTAAAATACGTATCTTGTTAGATAAAAATCATAAAGGGTTAAATGATGTCTTAACTGTATATACACTGTTTGTATATACATCTGAATGTCCTTTTCACACGATATGGCTCGCTTATCATTTGACATCTGTTAGAAGCATTATAATTTATTTTCAGGTGTTAGTGGTATTTTATTTTTCTGGCAAATCCTGTTAAACAGGTACTGTTGAAATGTGGTAGCATAATGTAGGTCACCGTGTCAGTAGGGCATGTTAATGTAGGTCACCGTGTCAGTAGGGCATGTTAATGTAGGTCACCGTGTCAGTAGGGCATGTTTGTCATCACTTGTTATTGGTTTATTGTGATTTGACTGAAATATGTGAAAAGTGGACCCAGATTAAATTTCAATATCTTAAGCATAATTATGATCAAGTCCGAGACCATTTGAAACCCTTATTGGTGTTTCTTTAAATAATGATACTGGGTTTTAAAATGGGACAATTAAAATTCTTATTGCTAATGTCCATTATTAATTAATGGTCCATTAAAGTCCATTTATTATTCAAAGATTGGAATGACAGGAGTGTACATCCTGGTCAGAGGACATCTGGGAGTCCTCTTATCTGAGTCTACACTGTTTGCAAGTGTCAATTTACTAGTTTTTTTCATCCAAAGGGCAACTAGTTAAAAAATGCAAAAACAATAAATTTATTCCAGCAGGTTCGCAGGAAACATGCTCAATGTTTGTTTTATATTTGTGCGACATGATAAGGTTTAACCCTTTACTTCATATAAACACGTTTTCACATATTTGCAAACAGAGTAGACCCAGATCAGACAGCTCCTATAAGAGCCGTCTGATCAGGGTCTGCTCAGTTTGCTAGTGCAATTTGAAAGATGTTTATTTACATTCTAAAATGGTTCCAATGCTCCACCTTCCATATTTCATTATAACTACATGTATTTTGTCCATGAATATTCAGTAGATAATGAAAATTGGACTAAATATAGAACAAGGAAAGGGTTAAAACAAGATACAGACTTCATTTTCACCTTACATGTTGATAGCTGCATTATTAATTACATGTATCAAGAAAGTATTTTCTTACCATTTGATGTTATGACCTTTTAATTGAAAGTTTTTCATTTTACAATGTGAAGTAAGTGTTTGTTATGAATGTATTTATAATGAGTAACATTCCGTCCACGACAGTATTCTCTTCGAAAGTTTTAAGATTTAATTGTAAACAGGCTGTGATGTTGTTAATTCTACAAATAAAACTGTCATTGTTCACTCTTTATTTTGTTGTGTTTGTATACCTATTTCTGACTGGAATTACTCATCGTTGTGAGTTTATGAGTGACCATGAGCTAGCCAATTGTGACCAATTCTGTTTGGTACTGGCAGAGTCCACTGACTGTACAATCTTGACAGATCCTCCTCCCAAATAGTAGCAAAGTGCGACATTTCTCAAATTATTAAATACAAACTGTAAAAATGATGTTTGGTGATCAAATTGCAAGCATCGAATGACATTAGTCGCGTGACGTCGCACACAAATTCAGCGCTCACTGATCTAGATGTATGTTGCCTGCACGAGATAATGTTGCAGGAACAGTACAAATTGTTTCATGGCAGGTATATGGAAAATGTGTATAGGAAAGTCATGTGAGGTATAATATGTCATTTGACAACAGTATATGTGTATCAAGAAGACACTGTCTCCATCTCCATGTAACTGAAATGATTAAAACAGGTGCAAGCATGCACACACACACACACACACATTTTAACCCTTTCCTCCATAGGCTATTTTAGACCCAATCTCTTTGGATGAATCTACAGAAAAGGAGCATTTACTAGAGAAAAGGACAGGAATTGTGTAGTATTGAAACCATTGTGGTAAATATAGCATTTGCTCCATAGGAGCAAATGCTCTATTTACCACAATGGTTTCAAGAAGTGACTATTATGGAGGCATAGAAAGGCATATTTATGGAGGAAAGGCTTATTGCTGGAGGACAGCATGCTAGATGATCAGAGAAAAGGACAGGACAATAAGTGAAGTCTGTTTGACCATTCGCTGTAACTAATGGATAAACTTGATAGTTCAATCAAAATTTAATGACAATAGCTCTGATTAACAGACAAGCTAAACAAGAGCCGCATGTGGCGCCAACGCTCGTCTGATTTGGTACTTGTCCAGCTAAATTAAAAAAAAAATGAAAACGACAAAGGGCCATAACTCCAAAATTTTGAAATCAGGAGTTATGGTTCTTATGTAGGGGCCTTCCCCTCAATGAGATCTACTAAGCTATGAAGTTTCATGTTGATACCTCTTATACTTTTCGAGTAATGAGCTACATTAAAGTTTTTGCATGATGACGACTACGACCCAGTGATCACAATAGCTCAACTTTTCTTCGAAACAGACGAGCTAAAGACTGACAACTAACACAGCAAACAATCTCAGCAGCAATTTACCATGGCATTTTGTGTCAAGTTAAATAATATGGGGAAAATTCAATACAAACAAATCATACATTTTCAAAATACTTTATTCACTTCGTTATTTTTAACTCTTTCTCTGCCAAATGTAGTCATCTGCAAATTTTATCATCTGCTTTGAATCTGAATTTCTGAATTATCTTCCTATTTATTTCACAAAGATAAACATTGCATCAGACAGTTTGGATCCTGACGAGACACTGAACTACTCAGCCTCTCATCTGGATCCAAACTGTTTGTAAAGCTAATCACAGATTCATCACTGGCGGTGGAAAAGTTACAATATTAGATGATACTAACACTATGAGATATGTGATACATGTTATAAACCATAAAATGTCTAATGAAACAACAGTAAATTTCGAGGGCTTGGTGCAAAACTATTCTAACTCCTTCACTTGTGAAGGAGTTAGAATAGTTTTGCACCAAGCCCTCAAACTGATATACACCAAATCTAAATAATAGGATAAATTTATGAAATACCAAAACTTGAACTGATAAAACATAACAAGATAATCATTCATGCAGAATAAACTCCTAGCTTACAGCAATATAACACAGCAATAAGTAGAGCAACAGACAATAAAGGTGCATACTCAAATACTAAAACCGTCCTTTCTCCACCAAACCCTATGTTGTGACCACTCTTGAAAATGTTTTTAATTTATGCATCTTATCTGGACCTCTGAATAAGGCAGTTTGTATCAGAGAGGTGAGTTTGAAACACTCGATATTTTCAATGGTCTCTGGGGAAAGTTTTGTTAGAATACATTATTGCATGCTAGCAGCAAGAAATCAATCAATTTGGATCCAGATGAAATGAAGAGTGATTCAGTATTTCATCTCACTTAGACTGCATGTCTGAAGATATATAATTTAAGGGACTACACAAATTACTTCAGGATAAAACTTTGAATTTTCAGCAATGAAAGGGTCAATGTTGTGTTAAATGGACAATTATTGAGATTCAAAACTAGTACTTAATCATGCTAATAATAACGGTATGATATGATATCCTCTTGCTCTTTCACTGCCAAATTTAGTCATCTGTCATAAATCTTCCAAACAGGAGCATTACTTAGAGAAAAGGATTTTTTTTAAAATTGTGTAGTTTTGAAACCATTCTGAAAAATAGAGCATTTGCTCCTATGGAGCAAATTCTCTATCTATCACAATGGATTAAAAACAAGACTTTTACAGTGGCATCAATAGAAGAAGGGAATGGACTAATGTCATCTGATTAGGGTCTGCTCTGTTTGCTTATACTGTAAAAATATATACATGTAGATCTGATTCTACAGCTTCTGCCATGATAAAAAATTCCACTTTGTCCTAATGTTACTATAAAAATTCACCCAATTCATATTTACAGTCTTTGTATTTTACATAAATATTCATGACGTTAAAGATTAAGACATTACACCAATCATATCACAGTATTATAGAAGTCATATAATTACAACAACTAGCTTATGAGACTGGAAATCAACAAAATAAATGGTATGTTGGGAATTTTTAGGCACTGTAGAACCAGACACAAGTTACTTAACATCTGAATTGAAACTGTTTGCAAATCATGAATTCATACATACTCTGATTTTTGCCCTTTACTCTATAAATATGCCTTTGTAAACAGAGTAGACCCAGATAAGACGGCACATGATTGAGCTGTCTTATCAGGGTCTGCTCTGTTTGATATGATTCTACAGTTTTTGCCATGGAAAAATATTCCTGTGTTCATGCCCCATTATAAAAAAATACTCTAATTAATATTCATGATGTCATTATTTCCTACATGAATATTCATGGAGTAAAGGGTCAAAGAGTAACAAGAGATGTTTGTAAAACATGTATACCCCCCCCCCCCGACCCCCTGACCTTTGATCTAGTGACCTCAACTATAGAGGTCATCTAGCGGTCATGACTAATCACCACAGCAACTTTGAATATCCTAAGCCAAACCACTGATCATTTATTGATCTGAAAACATTTCACATATTAAGGTCATGGTGACCTTGACCTTTGACCTAGTGACCTCAACAACTTTAGGGGTCATCAAGTGGTCACAACCAACTACCACAGCAAGTTTGAAGATCCCGAACCAAACCATTGAGCAGTTATTAATTGGAAACCATTTCATCAGTTAAGGTCATGATGACCTTGATCTTTAACCTAGTGACCTCAAAATCAATAGGGGTCATCTAGTTGTCATGACCAACCACCACAGCAAGTTTGAAGATCCTAAGACAAACCCTTGAGCAGTTATTAATCGCAAACCATTTCACCAGTTAAGGTCATGGTGACCTTGACCTTTGACCTAGTGACCTCAAAAATAATAGGGGTTATCTAATGGTCATGACCAACCACCACAGCAAGTTTGAAGATCCTAAGCCAAACCCTTGAGCAGTTATTGATCGCAAACCATTTCACCAGTTAAGGTCATGGTGACCTTGACCTTTGACCTATTGACCTAAAAAACATTAGGGCTCATCTAGTTGTCATGACCAACCACCTAAGCAAATTTGAAGATCCTAAGCCAAACAATTGAGCAGTTATTGATCAGAAACCATTTTACAAGTTAAGGTCATGGTGACCTTGACCTTTGACCTAGTGACCTCAAATACAATAGGGGCCATCCAGTTGTCATGACCAACTACCGCAGCAAGTTTGAAGATTCTAAGCCAAACCCTTGAGCAGTTAGTGATCGGAAACCATTTGACCAGTTAAGAGCATGGTGACCTTGACCTTTGACCTAGTGACCTAAAAAGCAAAAGGGGTCATCTAGTGGTCATTACCAACCACCACAGCAAATTTGAAGATCCTAGGCCAAACCCTTGAGCAGTTATCGATCGCAAACCATTTCACCCTTTAAGGTCATGGTGACCTTGACCTTTGACCTATTGACCTAAAAAACAATAGGACTCATCTAGTTGTCATGACTAACCACCTAAGCAAATTTGAAGATCCTAAGCCAAACCCTTGAGCAGTTATTGATCAGAAACCATTTTACCAGTTAAGGTCATGGTGACCTTGACCTTTGACCTAGTGACCTCAAAATCAATAGGGGTCATCCAGTGGTCATGACCAACTACCACAGCAAGTTTGAAGATTCTAAGCTAAACCCTTAAGCAGTTATTGATCGGAAACCATTTAACCATTTAAGGTCATGGTGACCTTGACCTTTGACCTAGTGACCTCAAAATCAATAGGGGTCATCTAGTGGTCATGACCAACCACCACAGCAAGTTTGAAGATCCCAAGCCAAACCCTTGAGCAGTTATTGATCGGAAACTATTTCACCATTTTAGGTCATGGTGACCTTGACCTTTGACCTAGTGACCTCAAAAACAATAGGGGTCATCTACTTGTCATGACCAACCACCACAGCAAGTTTGAAGATTCTAGGCCAAGTCGTTTATTAGTTATCGTTCGGAAACCATCGATCTACCGACCGACAGACAGACCGACCGACCGACCGACCGACCTACCGACCGACATGTGCAAAGCAATATACCCCCATTTTTTCAAAAGGGGGGTATAAATATCACTTTGTCAAAGCAGAAACATTGCTGTTACAGAAGTCTGATCAAAGTCAAAAGACAAACAAAATAATAATGATAATTTGCTCAACACTGTTTTGATATTCAATGATTATATTATTGCACAATTAGATATTTAAAACCTGTAATTATTAATACACTGTAGCATATTTTAATATAAATATAAATTCTTAGGAAATACCAACATATTGTGTCATGTAATTTTAACAAAACAACAGAAATGTATTGAAACACCAAGTGTTTGTGAAACACTTTGCCTCAGATAGTTGCTTTGGCCTATACTCTTTTATGTTATGTTATGGCTAAGTTAAAAGTTTTAGAAAATTGACTTTTGACCTTGAAATGGCTCCTCTATAAGCTGCAGCTTAATGAGATGAGTATACATGCCATGCATGAAGTCTCTATCTGCAAAAGTTGGAGACAGACGGAAGGACAAAAAAACAATAAACTTCTTCGATCAATATCTTTCTGAGCATGTGGGGAGATAAAAGACAGATAATCTACAAACTCAAACAAGATAGTTTACATTAACAGTAAAACCACTCTAAACCAGACATTAAAATTAGTATCAAATATGGTTCTGTAAGACAGGTGGCAGCTTAATGCAGGGTGAAAGTCATGCAGAAAGCTCCAAAAGGAGCTTTTCTTCATGACTTTCATTCTGACATGAATACTCCTGTATAAGATAATTCTGTATGTGATATGGAAATAAAACACCATTATACATAGCTGAATGGTATTTTATGGCATTGATGAACCTTCCACCATATTACATACAATATATATATGTAATATATTGGTACAGAAGAACCTGCCTTAACCCTTACAATGCTGAATTTTCAAATGGAATATTCCAAAATTCAAATAGGTCAAGCTTATGGTGAATATTTAGGGATGTTTTCTAAAGAAAAGTGTAACATGACAAGCAGTGCAGATCCTGATGAGAGGGCTCCCCTAGGAGCCCTCTCATCTGGGTCTACACTGTTTGCAAAGGACACCGACTCAATATTAATCCTGGCTCAATATGGACATTGGCTCAATATTAACATTGGCTATTAAAATACAAACAGTGTCTAATACAAAGACATATTTAACCTGTTACTTTATACACACACTTTTTCATTCCTTTACACATACATAACGATCAAGAATTTTTATCTTCCATTCCTTTACAAATACATAACCAACGTACAGTAAAACCTCTCTAATCTGGAATTCTAGCAGAGCAGAATTTAGATCCTTTTAGGCAGGTGGCTGCTTAATGCAGGGTGAAAGTCATACAGAAAGCTCCTAGAGGAGCTTTCTGCATGACTTTCACCCTGCATTAAGCTGCCACCTGTATCCAAGATGGATATTTATACCAAATGTAATGTCCAGTTTAGAGAGGTTTTACTGTATGCAGTTGTATCGATCATAATAAGACACTAGCTTATCTAGCAAATAACTAGGATCTAAATGCTTATTACTCACATTTGATCCAATGAGATCCAACAAATTTTCACATTTTCCCCGAATTTTCTTATATTCTAACAAACACATATAATATGATAGTGAAATATTTGAATATTGAATAACAACCCACTGATAATGATATGAATTAATGTAGATAAAAAATATTTTATATAAGATCACAAGTTATAGGCTTAACACAAGCTGTAAATCACAACACAGACTGACCTCAAACAATCAAAGACGTCATACATCGAGACAAAACAAAATGAATTCTTATGGCATGGCTTCCTGGCTTAAACTTTTTGGTATGTTCAGCAAATTTTCGTCAATAAAAAAGTCAGCTGTTAAAATATACATAACAATAAGAATGTCCAAGACTTTTAACCCTTTGAATGCAGGAAACCAGTGTACCTACATTTGCAAACAGTGTAGACCCAAACCAGAGGGCTCCTAGAGCAGTCCTCTGATCAAGGTCTGCACTGTTTGTCATTTAAAACCCGTTTGTACTGAATTGTAGCACATGGACGGACCATTTCATTTTGAAAATCTAAAGGGTTAATGCCCATTAATTTACTATATTTTGCATAGTTTTACATTCCATTTCAAAACAAAATCAGTCAGTTTGGATTCTGGTGACATACAGTAAAACCTCTCTATAACGGCCACTAAATTACACCTATAGGAGCGTTCTGTTTTACTTTCACCTTGCTTTAAGCAGCCACCTGCCCTAAATACCAACTAATTAACACTATTTAGTGGCTGTTATAGAGAGGTTTTACTGTACGTAATATATGCATCTCATCTGGATCCAAACAGTTTGTTAAAGGTTATTTATGGATTTGCCTATATATTAATAATGTTAGGCAGGTAAACATGCCATAAAAACTCACCCGACATAAACATGGCATAGCCTTGAATAATATCATTTACTAGCATCACTAGAATTCACTGACTATAATCTAAAGTTAGCTCTAAGATAACTGATTACAAAAGAAATCTATCATCTGCAGTACTTAACCTACTGAAAATGGGAAATTTGACTGTTTTGACAAATACACCAATAACCTTTTACTTCATAAATAGTTATGTAAGAAATAATGACCTTGAATATCAGTTACATGAATTTTTCAAAAGGCTTTTTAGGCAGAATCTGTACAATCAGATTAATATTAACCCATTCCCGCATAGGCTATTTTTAGATCCAACCTCTGATTAAATCTACCCAAAAGGAGCATTTACTAGAGAAAACTAAAGTTTCAGAATTCTGTAGTTTTTAAACCATTGTGTTAAATAGAGCATTTGCTCCACAGGAGCAAATGCTCTATTTATCACAATGGTTTCACAAAGTAACTTTCACAGAAGCGTCAAAAGACGTCAATATGAGGGAAAGGGTTAATCAATAATCAGAGCAGAGCAGAGCAGAACCGGATCAGACAGCTCCTACAGCAGCTAACTGATCTGCATCTACTCTGTTTGCAAAGGCATAAAATTAATTCAGATCCAATTTTACAGTTTCTGCCATTACTAAAATACATTACCATTAGGTTAACCCTTTCCCTGTTCTATGTTTTATATTCCAAATTTCAATACCTACTGAATATTCATGGACAAAGTAATTATAATGGAAGGTGGAACATTGTAACTATTTTAGAAAGTAATGCAACAGATCTATCATATTCCATTAGCTTACAAAGCAGACCCTGATCAGACGGCTCCTACAGGATGTATCTGATCCAAGTCTACTCTGCTTGCAAATCCATGAAAAGGTGTTATAGAAAGGGTAAAATGTTAACCCATTCCCTCATAGGCTATTTTGGACCCACCCTCTCTGAATAAATCTACCGAAAAGGAGCATTTACTAGAAAAAAGGAAAAGGTTAGAATTGTGTAGTTTTGAAACCATTGTGATAAATAAAGCATTTGCTCCTTAGGAGCAAATGCTTTATTTATCACAATGGTTTCAAGAAGTGACTATTACAGAGGGGTAGAAAGGAGAATTTATGGAGGATAGGGTTAAGATATGCATTATTAACCCTGTTGAATATTTATGCCAGAAATAATGACATCATGAATATTCATTAACTAGATATTTATAATGGAAACTGTAGTGAGATCAATTATAATTTCAAAAGCAAACAGATCAGACCCAGATCAGAAGGCCCCTACAGAAGTCATCTGATCTGGGTCTACTCTGCTGGCAAATGTGTGAAAAGGTGTCTATACGACTGAGGGTAAAGGGTTAAGGACTGGGGTGTATCTAGTTTGGGTCAGATAAAAAGGTCCATAAATCCCATTTTCACCAGCTTAAATACTACAACACTTTGTGCAATAAAGCTTAAATAAATTGCTGTGCAGAAAATATAAAAAGCTATTTTTAGTTCTGATAATAATTATGTACATCTTCAAGAAATCAATTGAAAATTAATCCATGTAAACTTTCAGTGATATTTCTATTATAGCACAATCCTTCTTAAGTGACCATTAAAATGAAGTCTAATTCTGGGGCAGATGGTAGCTTAATGCATGACAACATTTATACAGAGAACTCCCCTGAAAAGCAGCTTTCTGTATTATTTTGTCCTGCATTAAGCAATCACTTGCTTTTTTAACCCTTACAATGCGGGACTCGAGTCACTAATGTCCTTTGCAAACAGTGTAGACCAAGATGAGAGGGCTCCTAGAGGAGCCCTCTCATCAGGGCCTGCACTGTTTGTCATCTAACACTTTTCTTTTAAAAGAATCCCTGAATATTTACCATCAGCTTGACCTATTTGAATTTTGAAATTGCCCATTTGTAAATTCAGCATTGTAAGGGTTAAAAAGACTCCTAAATTTAACCAGTAAGTGGTCACTTAAAACAGATTTACTCTATAAAGACTGTTATTTCTGCAGGGAGTGAGTTTGGAATGATAGTAAACCAATGCACCAAACTAAAGCTAATGTTCATGTTGAATTTCATACATGATACTTTCCCATTTCTTCGTCCAATTATTATTAATATCAATTGGATAGTTCAAGTTGGAAATCACATTTTCCTTTGAGAAAAATAACCTCTCTCCCTTCAGAAATAACAAATGACTGGTGCCACAAGAAATTGACCCTTATGGTTTTGCAACTATTGTAGACCTACAACAAGCTTTCTGTTGAATGTGCTGCCTTTGATCTAAATCTCAAGAGCAAAGATTGGTCCGAGTTGACTTTTTTTGCAAAATCCATTTTTTCTGATAACTCCAGTCAGCTTTACACAGTATTCTAGCTGAGGCTAGTGTCAGTAACAACATTTTGTCCAGGCCTGCACTTATGCATGTCATGTCTCCTTTCAAACCAATGTCCCCAAGATATCCGAACAACTTCACTATCAGATTTCTATACATCATTCCACATCAACATGTTGCCATCAGTAATTTATTATCTGCACTCAAGAAATTAAATAACACCAAGCAATGTCCGAAATGTCTCCGAGTGACAATTTTTCCTATTGTTGTAATAAACAGTTAGCCTAAAATTAGCAAATCAATTGTAATTAACATCTAATAATCATGAAGATAGGCACCTTTAGAGCCCTTTTCTCCATAAATACACTTTTGCAAACAGAGTAGCCCCACATCAGATGGCTCCTATAGAAGCCATCTGATCAGGGTCCGCTCTGCTTGCTATGACATAATGTAGATCTGATTCTATAGTTTCTGTCATGCTAAAAAAATCTTTTGTTCATAGAAACCTGGTCCAGCGGGAAAAAAACCTTTTTCCTCGAGTCTGAAATCATTCTCAAGCATCTGGTTGGTCAGATTTTGAGTTTGTTCAAACTCTGACCAATCAGAATCTTGAGAATTGACTCAGACTCATAATCAGGAGTTAATATCCTCAGAGCCAGATGTGGCATTGCGTAAGAGCCTATTCTCATTAGATACCACATTTTGAGTACTTAATGCAAAATTGGTATTGTCACACATTTTATTATCCAAACTGACACATAGTGTATGTCCTTATCGGCCATTAATTGATGTGATGGCCAGTCTCATTTAATCATTGTGATATGACACATTTCATTAAAAGTCTAATCAATCCTTAATTGACTTGCATTTGTTTTTTAAAATTCTGGTAGATGAACAGCTTCGGAACTGGTCTATTTGGCTCCAGTTATGGGATGTTCAATTTTGAGCAAATCTGTAAAATGCAAGAGTTGGACTTCATATCTCAGGTTCCATGCTTTCTCATCTTAAATTGGTTTGATCTCCAGCTTGCCCGTGATTTGCCGTGCCAGAGGGGACAGGGGTGCAGGCCCTTCGGATTGTCAATGGGGCTGGTCCTCGACCTGCACATGGACAAACATGAGGCCCTGCTCATACTGATCCCCATTCTTGTCAAAGATGGGGAAATGGCGGTACCCTGTATAAAATAATAAAACAAATTATAAACACGATGGTGGTACCCTGCATAAAGTAAAACATATATATAATCAAGATGACGGTACACTGCATAATTATTTTTTTTTAAACATGACTATTCTATGAGTGCTTTTTTTGGTGGTACCCTGCATAAAACAAGAGGGCCAGAATGGCCCTGAAGCGCTCACCAGACAACCAGAGGAGAAGATTTTCAAAGTTTTCACTATATGTTTCTATAGAAAACTAGCCGGCCCTGGGGGGGGGGGGGCAATTTTGACCCCGGGGGAATAATTTGGAAAAACTTGTAGGGGACCTGAGCATGATGCTATGTGCCAAATATGAAAGCTGAGATTAACCTTCCAGTTTCAGAGAAGAAGATTTTCAAAGATTTCACTATTTGTTTCTATTGAAAACTGTCCACCCCTGGGACGGGGCCAATTTTGACCCCGAGACCATAATTTATATAACTTTAGTAGATGACCTGAACATGATGCTATGTGCAAAATATGAAAGCTGAGAGCCTTCCAGTTTCAGAGGAAAAGATTTTCAAAGATTTCACAATTTGTTTCTATTGAAAACTACCCAACCCTGGGGCGGGGCCAATTTTGACCCCGGGGCCATAATTTATACAACTTTTGTAGAGTACCTGAACATAAGGTTACGTGCCAAATATGAAAGCTGAGAACCTTCCAGTTTCAGAGGAAAAGATTTTCAAAGATTTCACTATTTGTTTCTATTGAAAACTGCCCAACCCCGAGGCGGGGCCAATTTTGACCCAGGGGTCATAATTTATATAACTTTTGTAGAGCACCTGAACATGATGCTATGTGCCAAATATGAAAGCTGAGAGCCTTCCAGTTTCAGAGAAGAAGATTTTCAAAGATTTCACTATTTGTTTCTATTGAAAACTGCCGGCCCTGGGGCGGGGCCAATTTTGACCCCGGGGCCATAATTTATAAAACTTTTGTAGAGGAACTGAACATGATGCTATGTGCCAAATATGAAAGCTGAGATTAACCTTCCAGTTTCAGAGAAGAAGATTTTCAAAGATTTCACCATTTGTTTCTATTGAAAACTGCCCACTCCTGGGGCGGGGCCATTTTTGACCCCGGGGCCATAATTTATAAAACTTATGTAGAGGACCTGAACATGATGCTATGTGCCAAATATGAAAGCTGGGAGCATTCCAGTTTCAGACAAGAAGATTTTCAAAGATTTCACTATTTGTTTCTATTGAAAACTGCCCACCCCTGGGGCAGGGCCAATTTTGACCCCGGGGCCAAAAATAATATAACTTATGTAATGGACCTGAACATGATGCTATGTGCCAAATATGAAAGCTGAGAACCTTCTAGATTCAGGGGAGAAGATTTTCAAAGATTTCACTATTTGTTTCTATTGAAAGCTGCCCACCCCTGGGGCGGGGCCAATTTTGACCCTGGGGCCATAATTTATATAACTTTTGTAGAGCACCTGAACATGATGCTATGTGCCAAATATGAAAGCTGAGAACCTTCCAGTTTCAGAGAAGAAGATTTTCAAAGATTTCACTATTTGTTTCTATTGAACACTGTCCACCCCTGGGGCGGGGCCAATTTTGACCCCAGGGCCATAATTTATATAACTTTTGTAGAGGACCTGAACATGATGCTATGTGCTAAATATGAAAGCTAAGAACCTTCCAGTTTCAGAGGAGAAGATTTTCAAAGTTAGCACTATATGATTCTATTGAAAACTACCCACCCCTGGGGCGGGGCCAATTTTGACCCCAGGGCCATAATTTATATAACTTTTGTAGAGCACCTGCACATGATGCTATGTGCCAATTATGAAAGCTGAGAACCTTCTGGTTTCAGAGGAGAAGATTTTCAATGTTTTACTATATGTTTCTATTGAAAACTGCCCACCCCTGGGGCGGGGCCATTTTTGACCCCAGGGCCATAATTTATATAACTTTTGTAGAGGACCTGAATATGATGCTATGTGCCAAAGATGAAAGTTGAGATCCCTGTAGATTCAGAGGAGAAGATTTTTAAAGGTTCAAATTGTTGACGACGGACGACGAACGACAAACGACGAACGACGAACGACGCACGACGCACGCCGACGGACGACGGACAACGGGCGATCACAAAAGCTCACCCTGAGCACTTTGTGCTCTGGTGAGCTAAAAATATAATCAAGACTACTCTATGCGTGCTTAGTTGTTTTATTTACAATAGAACCTGTGCTAAGTGACCATTAATTTATTGAACATAGGAGTCTTAAAAAGCAGGTGATTGTTTAATGCATCGGTAATTATCTCTTAGGTGGTCACTTTCGAGAAACGCAACTGTACCTCTATCTTTTTCCCTTGAAAAACAGACAAGATAAAAAACATACCTTCGGCAAGGCTATTGAATGGCACAACATAAAATCCAATGAAGTCGTCAACATATCTGTCACTGTCATACAAGGCAAACCGGACCAGGGCCAACTCAGGAACATTAACTTCAAACGTAAACTTCTCATTCCACATTGGATTGAATCCTGAAACACAAGAAATAATAGTACAGTAAAACCTCTCTATAACGGCCACTAAATTACATCAAGTTTTATGTGTTAAAGGCAGGTGGCTGCTTAAAGCAAGGTGAAAGTAAAACAGAACGCTCCTCTACCTTGCTTTAAGCAGCCACCTGCCATAAATACCAAATAATTAACATAATTTAGTGGCCGTTATAGATAGGTTTCACTGTACAAGTCTAGTGTAGCTGACAATCTCAGTCACACTGTTTAACCATTTACCTCCATTAACCCTTTCCCTGTTCTGTATTTATAATTCCAAATTCCAATACCTACTGAATATTCATGGACAAAATAGTTATAATGAAATATGGAAGGTGGAACATTGTAACCATTTAAAAAAAAATAAAGAAACAGATCTGTCAAATTCCAATGGCAAACAGAGCAGACCATGATCAGATGGCATCTATAGGAGCCGTCTGATCTGGGTCTACTCTGTTTGCAAATGCATGAAAAAGCATTTACGTGAAGGAAAGGGTTAATACTTCATTTCACGCCCTTGTTAACAAGTGTACATCAAGAGTAGATCCTGTAGGAGCCATCCCCTCAAGCTCTGCTCTGTTGCTTATAGAATTGGATCCTGATTAAATGACAAATTATTTGACTGTCTGATCATGGTCTGCTGCTTGACAAGATGCCAAGTTACTCGTCATCTCATCTGGATCCAAACTGTTTGCATAGGTAATAAGTGCAAAGAATTAAAGACGCTCATCTGTTCAATTGTAACCCTTGTGACGGTGAACCCATTCCTCCATAGGCTATTTTTAGACCCAACCTCTTTTGAATCTACCCAAAACGAGCATTTACTAGAGAAAAGTAAACTTTTAGAATTTTGTAGTTTGAAACCATTGTGATAAATAGAGCATTTGCTCCTATATGAGCAAATGCGTTATTTATCACAAAGGCTTCAAGAAGTGGTTATTACAGAGGCGTAGAAAGGCGTATTTAAGGAGGAAAGGGTTAACTGAACAAGTATGTCAAGTTTCATAAGATTTGCATGAATAGTAAAGAAGTAACAGCCTACAACAATGACGAATGACGCTGGAATTACGACAATAGCTCGCATTTTTTTCTTCGAAAACAGATGAGCTAAAAAAAATAAATCACATCAGATAACTTACCATTGTTCTTCATCACTGTTGTTTTCTGATCTTGTTTGTCCCTCTCTACTCCATGGACTTCAATTTTCAGGAATGGATCAATTATCTCTCCCTTTTTAGAGTCTTTTGGCTTAGGAAGCTGGAAGCCAGATATAACCTAAAACAGATAGACAAGACCAATCTAGAATGTTGCCATAGCAATCTCACAATGTATAATTTTCAGCTGAAAGTCCATTTCTCCACAGAAGGACAGACATAATAGTGGATCCAGAAAAAAAAGCATATTTAGATATCCGAATTATCCAAAGTATTCAAACAAAATTAACACATTACCTCATAGACTATTTTTAGATCCACCCTCTTTGAATAAATCTACCGAAAAGGAGAATTTACTAGAGAAAAGGAAAATTTTAGAATTTTGTAGCTTTGAAACCACTGTGATAAATAGAGAATTTGCTCCTATAGCAGCAAATGCTCTAATTATCACAATGGTTTCATAAAGTCTTTTACAGAGGCGTCAATATGAGGGAATGGGTTAACAGGCAAATAGTGCAGACCCAGAAATGCTTAGATCAGTGTCTACACTACTTACTACTGTGTCCGTCTTATTTAACCCGTTACTCCATAAATACACCTTTTTACACCTTTGCAAACAGAGAGGACCCAGATCAGACAGATCCTATACAAGCCGTCTGATCATCTTCTGCTTTATTTGCTTATGAAATAATATAAATCTGTTTCTACGGTTTCTGCTTTGGCAAAAATTTCATGTGTCAATGTCATTTTAAAAATTTACGTTATTACTACATTGTATTTCTGATGTCATAATTTCTGTCATGAATATTCATAGAGTCAAGTGTTACAGTTATCGAAATGGTGCCAAACTGGCTTATTCAGCTTTATAAAAACATGGAATGGAGAGGGGAGACTGAATGTCAAATTACTTAAGAGTAACTAGCATAAAATGCTTTCTATATTCTCCTTTTAACCCATTTGTTTTATTATTCATTAAAATCATTTATCTGAGACATTATAATGTCAAACCCATCTTGAAAACACATTGTTTCATGCGAGCACAAATAACATGCCACCCTTTATTCCATAAATACGCCTTTCTACACTTTGGCAAACAAAGAAGACCTAGATCAGACGGCTCCTATAGGAGCTGTCTTATCAGGGTCTACTCTGTTTGATCATTGAATAATATCGATCTGATTCTACATGTTTTGCTATGGCAAAAATTTGTATCATGTGTCAATATGCCATTTTAAGGATTAATCTAATTAATATACTGTCATCATTTCTCACATGAACAAACATGGAGTAAAGGGTTAATCTTGAATGTCTTAGAGTATGAAAATGGCATAAACTCACCTGAATTATTAATTTCTTTCTAGTACTAGAAGGCTTTGATCCAACCACAGCTTCAAAGTCTGCATCTGTGAAGAATAAATTACAAACGCAAGATTTAACCCTTTCCTCTATAAATACGCCTTTCTAGAGCAAATGCTCTATTTATCACAATGGTTTCAAAACTACACAATTCTAACATTTTTCTTTTCTCTAGTAAATGCTCCTTTTTGGCAGATTTATTCAAAGTGGTTGGGTCTAAAAATAGCCTATGAGGGAATGGGTTAATACCAAATTTCATTCTGAAGTGCTGAACATCCCTCTACAACTGTTTGAAGAAGTTAATGTATCAGAGGCCCAGAGAAGATGCGTAAATTCAGACATTTTCAAAATAACTTCTTTATTTCTCCAGCTAGCCTGATGCTGTGACAACTCTTTAGAATTGTCCCTTTTTGAAGTGGCCATTCATTTATTGAACATAGGGGTGTTAATAAGCAGACGGTTAATTATTGCCAGGCAAAAGGAGCTTTCTGCATTACTTTTGAACTACATTAATCTACCGCCTGCTTTACAGACCCATAATTAGACCTCTTTATGATGGCCGCTTAAGACAGGTACTACCAAATTCTGGGTAAATATGGTAACGCTAAAGTTTGACACAAGTTTATTTCAGCCTACCAGATCTAAGGCACTGGGGCTTCAGCGTGTAACCACTGTTGCCATTGTCCAAGAACTTCCCCTGTAGTAGCTGCATCTCCTCTCCCCCAGTCTGGAAATTTAAGGCAACTGAAAAAAGACATACAAATAATTAATCCCTTATCCCACAGTGACAACTTTTGGCACTTTTGCTAAAAGAGCAGCCCAACATTAGATGGCGCCTGCAGCTGTGTGATCAGGTTCTGCTGTTTGCTTTATAAGAAATAATATAGACCTGATTCTACAGTTTCTACCATAGCTAGAAATGTCTGTGTTCATTGGCCCTAATAAAAATCAAATAACAATATTCATGAAGTCATGAATTCTTGCATAAATACTCACTCATGGGGTTAACCCTTTCCCTGTTTTATGTTTATTCCAAATTTCAATACCTACTGAATATTAATTAATAAAATAGTTAAAAAGAAATATGGAAGTTGGAACATAGTAGACATTTTAGAAAGCAAAGAAACAGATTTATCAAATTCTATTAGCAAACAGAACAGACCCTGATCAGACGGCTCCTCTAGGAACCATCTGATCTGGGTCTACTCTGGTTGCAAATGCGTGAAAACATGTTTATATGAGGGAAAGGGTTAAACCATGGATTACTTAGTAACTATCTATAAACTATTTTGTCTCAAATAACTATTTGAATGCTAAATATTCAAAGTGTAATAGACTAATAGTCTATCAGTGTTTAACCCTTCACCTGTTGAATATTCATGTAAGAAATAAATTACACCATAAATATTTATTAACCCATTCCCACATTGGCTATTTTTAGATCCAACCTCTTTGATTAAATCTTCCAAAAAGGAGCATTTACTAGAGAAAAGGAAATTTTCAGAATTGTATAGTTTTGAAACCATTGTGATAAATAGAGCACTTGCTCCTGTGGAGCAAATGCTCTATTTATCACAATGGTTTCACAAAGTGACTTTTACAGAGGTGTCAAAAGTCGTCAATATGAGGGAATGGGTTACCTGAGGAGTTTTAATTGTTGGTAGAAACTGCACAGTAAAATCTATTATACACGTAATTTCATAAACAAACAGAGTAGACCCTGATCAGATGGCTTCTACAGTAGCATTCTGATCTGGGTCTGCTCTGTTTGCAAAGGTGTGAAAATGTGTTTTTATGTGGAAAAGGCTTAACTATAAAATCCATTCAGCTTAAATCTACTAGTGGAGTTTGAACAACAAACAGTGCACATCTCTAAGAGCCCTCTCATCTGGGTGTACACTGTTTGCAGTATGACACACAAGACTTTCAGGACGATCAAGAGATAACTCTTCTTGCCCAATATTCTCCTTCATTCACTTCTTTTATATTTGATTTTGCATTTTTATTAACATTCTTCACAGCTTGACGCACGACATGTGTACGTCCCCGCGAGGGGTTTCACATTAAACGGAAGATAGATAGATAGATAGATATTCTATAATAAGTAGCAGAGTGGCTTTTTGATTTGTCAATTGCTATTTACCAATCTGGCATCCTCCACACCACATGGCCACAGGGCCATAATTGCTGGAGTTTGTCCGGGTACCATCCGGGTATGTACGAATTAACATATCTCTAGTGTATCGGCTAACATTTTCCAGCTCACTGTCCAGTAGTTTGATAATTTTCTTCTCTGCCAGTGACACAACCTTGAAGTTGCCCTCTCCTGCACAAAAAGCAATAATGAAAAGTATCTGAATGTTAACAGTGGATTTCTTATACAGTAAAACCACTTTATAACGGCCACTTAATTGTGTTAATTAGTTGGTATTTAGGGCAGGTTGCTGCTTAAAGCAAGGTGAAAGTAAAATAGGAGCGTTCTGTTTTACTTTCACCTTGCTTTAAGCAGCCACCTGCCTTTAACACAAAATACTTGATGTAATTTAGTGGCCGTTATAGAGAGATTTTACTGTAATTTAGTGGCCGTTATAGAGAGGTTTTACTGTAACCTACAGTAGAAACTGTCTAAACTGGCCATTTATTTGTTAAACACAAGGGTCTTTAAAAGCAGGTGGTTGCTTAATGCAGGATAAAAGTGATACAGAAAGCTCCTATAGGAGCGTGTTGTATCACTGTTGTCCTGCATGAAGCTACCACCTGTTTTAGGATCCAGATTTCTTTTTCTAAAACTGCTTCAGACCGGTTCTACTGTATACAGATAGTTTGGATCCAGATGAGACAGTAACATGATGTCTCATCACGTTTGACATTCTGACTCACTGTATCTTGAAGAAAAATAAATTCCAGAATTGCAGGAGACAAAAGTTTTTGCTGACGACAAATACTTTAAAGTATGCAAAGAGTTGACCCTTTACTCCATGAATATTCATGTAAGAAATAACGGCATCATGATTACTAGATGTTTTTATATAATGATATATGAATGCAGAAAGTTTTGGGCATGGAAGGACATATTAGGGGAATGTCACTTTGGACATAAAACAGGATTTGGTCATAATTAAACCTGAGACATCTTATGTAAAAAACTTGTGTAAATATAATTAGGACCAGCAATGAAATTAACTCTTTGCACACTAAGTAATGTTTCATCTGCAACAATTGTCATCTGCTTCAATTCTTAAAATAAACTTTCTTTCATTTCTTTGCAAAAATATGGTCAAGATAACAAACAGTTTGGATCCTGATGAGACGCCTTATTATGCGGCGTCTCATCAGGATCCAAACTGTTTGCATAGGTAATCACAGTTTCGCCGCTAGCGTGCAAAGAGTTAAAGAAGGAGACAACTAATAACACACTTGTTTTACCAGAATTAAATTAAAGAATTAACCCTTTACTCCAAAGAAAACCTTTTGACATCATTGCAAACAGAGTAGACTCAGATCCTGTAGGAGCCATGTAATTTGTATCCATGCTTATAAAACTTTTAGGTTGAGTCTGAGTTCGTTCTCAAGTTTTTGATTGGTCAGATTTGAGCCTTTGGCTCAAATCTGACCAATCAAAAGCTTGAGAACAAACTCAGATTCAACTAAAAATCTTTATAAGCATGGACCCAGGCTCTGCTTTGTTTGCTTATATCTTTAGATCTGATTCTATACTATTTGACATAGCTAATGTATTCATTTGTTTTATATACATGTAACAACATGTAATTTAATATTACATGTAATTAATTTTCACAGTGAGTGAAGTCTGCCATGAATATACATGGTGTAATGGATTAACATAGGGGAATACCTTTCGGAATCTCCTGTAAGTTCGTAAAGTGTACACTTTTCATTCCCACGGTGTTGGAGAACTGCTGGTCCAGTTTCAGCTTAGATTTCTTCTTCTGCTTCTCTTGATGGATCTGATCATTGGCCTCAGCTGACTCGTCTTCGTCTGACACCTCGTCCAACTGCTCATCAACACGAGTAGCAGGTAGTCTCTTACCCTAAATGGAAACGAGAATAACATAGGAATGAATGTTTATTATTAAAATAATTATTAAAATTAAATATTAATTTAACCCTTTCCTCCATAAATATGCCTTTCTACACCTCTGTAAAAGTCACTAATTGAAACCATTGTGATAAATAGAGCATTTGCTCCTATGGAGCAAATGCTCTATTTATCACAATGGTTTCAAAACTACAAAATTCTAAAAATTTCCTTTTCTCTAGTTAATGCTCCTTTTCTGGAGATTTATTCAAAGAGGTTGGGTCTAAAAATAGCCTATGAGGGAATGGGTTAAGAATAATGGATCTTGAATATTAAATATATTTATATAATGACATATCAACATGGGAAGTGTTGGCCAGGGCAGAAACTGCAGAATCACATCTACAGTCAAACATGATTTGGCCGCTTACAGCAGGTGACCGCCTAAACAAGGTGCAGGTTACCAAGCAAAAACTAGAACTATCATTGAAGGTGATTGATACCCCCACCCACCACAATGTCAAAAGATCCAATGACTTTATTACAAAAGGCAATAGCTCAATAATCCTTTCATCCGCACTTTTGGAAATAATATTTTAAAGTCCAATCAAGGAATGACTCTCATGAAAATTATGTCACACACATCTACACATCATTATAAATGCATATGCAAAATTTGAGGTTCATTGGTGAAGAAATGTAGTATTACTTGAGAAGTTATACTCTGGACAATAATTACTTATGAAAAGTAACAAAGGGGAATAAATCTCTCAAAAATGAATTTAGAGTTACAACCCTTGTTGACTGCACATCCTCTCATCACCCTGTATCCATATATATAAAGTTTCACAGTTGTACCTACAATACTTGAGAAGTTATGCTCCGAACAAAAAAATTGCTTCTGAAAACTAAGGGGAATAACTCCCTCAAAAATGAATTTAGAGTTACAACTCTTGTTGACTGCACATCCTATCATCTCTCTCATAATGTGTACCAAGTTTGAAGACAATATCATAAAAAAGTTTCAAGAAAATGGCATGTCCCAAAAATATGTCCCAATTAAGAGATAAAATATGAAGTTAAAAAGGGACATAATTCTGTCAAATTTTGTGCAAGAGTTATGAAACATGGAGAAGACTGTCCCCATATAACACTTATAAAATATGTAATAAGTTTGAAGGTGATATCAAAAGTAGTTTTCAAGAAAAAGCAAATGTCCCAGAAAAACGCGACAGATGGGCGGACAAGTTGATTCCACCTGTGGTGGGGGTATAATAAAAAGAAATCCTGATCAGACAGTTCCTACAAGAGCAATCTGATCTGGGTCTACTCTGTTAAAAATGTTATAAGGCATATCTATGGAGTTAAATAACAAATGAATGAGTAAAAAAACAACTTTTTCTAAAAATTTAAGCATAAAAACTTTTTAACTCAAAGGTTAGCAAATTCAAACTGATAATAGTAATGTTTTAGCATGCTTATTCATTTCATGAAGGTCCATCCTTACCTTGACTAGTATTTTGTTTTTCAACTCATGAGGTGATGGTGGAACATCTGGAAGTGTGGCAGGGCAGTAGAGCATATCTGATCAAGAGAAGAACCACAAACACATTGACAGACGGTTTAAACAGACTGGTAATAAAACACTCTAAGTAAGCCTTCACTCCATGAATATTTGACATCATAAATATCAATTAGATTATTTAGTCTAATGGCATATGAACATAGGTATTTCTGGTCATGGGAAAATGGTAGAATCAGATCTATATTATTTCTTTAGCAAACAGCAGACCTTGATCAGGCTGTTCCTTAAGGAGCTGTCTGATCTGGGTCTCCTCTGTTTTCAAAGACATTAAAAGGCATACTTATGGAGAAAAGGGTTATATGAAGCTCATACATTTTTCTAAGAGAACATTTACCAATGCATATATGCAAACAGTGTACTATTGACATAAGTTCTTCAATGCTGAATTTTCAAAATAGAATTGGTCCATCTTTGTTTAACCCTTCGCTTGCTAATCGCGTCAATATACTTACCTGTAAATAGTGAAGACCCAGATGAGACAGCTCCTGCAGGAGCTGTCTCATCAGGATCTGCACTATTTACAAGTTGATTGTGCAACCAGTGCACTCCACAGCAGTGGTTGCACAGCGAAATACTTGTACACAGTGAAGATATATGTAATTATACGACAGGGCATGGGTAAAGAAGGAGAAATGTATTTTAAAATTCAGCAAGCGAAGGGTTAATTGTGCAGTCTATTCAGTAAGTATGGTGTGATTAAATTTGCTGTAGGATAACAGTGCAGACTCAGCTCAAAGAGACCCTTAAGGAGCCCACAGATCTGGGTATACATTGTCTGTAAATGCCAGTTTACTGGTTCCCTGCATTCAAAATTTTAATCCTAAACATTAAAACTAATACTATAAGAAGACCCAGAGCCTCGTCTGAAAAAGAAACACCAAATACAATGTATTTTTAAAGAGTTTTCATAATATATTAAGAAAGGGTTAACCCTTTACCTGATAAAAATGCCTTCTGCTACCTTTGCACACAGAGTAAACCTAGATCAGACAGATACTACAGAAGCTAACTGACCAAGGTTAATTTGTTTGCCGATGGAATAATATAGATATGAGCATACAGTTTCTGCCAAGGCTAAAACAAATCCTGTCTTCATAAAATGTTGTTATAAAATTCAGCTAATAAATATTCATGATATCATTATCTCTAACTGGTCTATTCCTCAGGTAAAAGATTAATAAATAAACATGCTTGTTTTTCAAAGCAAGTTCAACTCTTGCTTCATAATGCAAAGCAAACTATTGCAGTAAAGAGCTCTCTGCATAGCTTTAATCCTGCATTAAGCTCCTAACCATCTAAATGATCCAGAATTAAAAATATCTTTAGAGTGACCATTGTAAGACTGTACATGCAATATTAAGAACCTAAATCAAGTTTTGTATCTTAATGCTTTCCCTCATTTAAATATCTATTTATGCCTTAGCAAGCAGAGTAGACAAAGATGAGACGGCTCCTACAGGAGCTATCTGATCAAGGTCTGCTTTATTTGCTTATGGTACAATAAAATAAAAATTCATTGACCAATATAGAAATTGCGGTAAATAATATTTTAGAAGTCACGAATTCTAGTGTAATTATTCATGAGGGAAGGGGTCAACCCTTTCCTTCATATAAACATCTTTTCATGCATTTGCAAACAGAGCAGACCCAGATCAGACAGCTCCTTTATGATCTGTAGGTATTATAATTATGCTCTGTTTGCATTTGACATGGTATAGTTTTGATTTTACTATTCTGTTAAAGCAAAAGGTTCCCTTGAAAAGTAAACATTATAAAAATATGCATGTTGTTATTTCTTACATGAATACTGAAAAGGGAAAGGGTTAAAGCCTCATATTAGTTCTAAAGGTAAACCATTCGTATACTCACATTACAGTAGTAATCAATACAGGTTAGTATACAGTAAAACCTCTCTATAACGACCACTAAGTTTGTGTTAATTAGTTGGTATTTTTGACAGGTAGTTGCTTAAAGCAAGGTGAAAGTAAAACAGAACACTCCCATAGGAGCGTTCTGTTTTACTTTCACCTTGCTTTAAGCATCCACCTGCCTTTAACACAAAATACTTGATGTAATTTAGTGGTCGTTATATTGAGGTTTTACTGTATTTCACTTTTTACTCCATAAATATGACTTTTAACACCTTTGCCAACAGAATAGACCCTGTAGTAGCCATCTGATCAGGGTCTGCTTTGTTTGCTTATAAAATAATCAGATCCTACAGATTCTGCCAGGGCAAAATATCCATGTGTTAGTATGCCATTTCAAAACTTAAACTTAACTCTTTGCAAGCTAAGTAATTTTTCATCTGCAACAATTGTCATCTGCTTCAATTCTAAAAATAATGTTTCTCTCATTTCTTTGCAAAAATATGGTCAAAGTGACAAACAGTTTGGATCATCCTGATGAGATTCCACATTATGCATTATGCCTCATCTGGATCCAAACTGTTTGCATAGGTAATCACGGTTTCTAACTAATATTCTTGATGTTGTTATTTCATGGAAAAAATGGTTTAACATTTTTTTCTGTATTAACCTTAAATACTAACCCTTTCCTTCATATAAATGCGTTTTCACACATCTGCAAACAGAGTAGACCTAGATCAGATGGCTCATATAGGAGCCATCTGATCAGGGTCTGCTCTGTTTGCTTATGGAATTTGATACCTTTCTTTACTTTCTAAAATGGTTACAATATTCCTCCTTTCATATCTTATTTTAACTATTTTGGAAAGCTGAATAGGTCAATTTGATACCAGCTTGATAACACTGAATGATACTGATGTAGTAGCATATACAGAAGACCCTCATCAAACTGCTCCTTCATGAGTACTTTCACATGGGTAGGCACTATTGGCCTGAAACAATCTGGTTTTGCTGTTAGAGAAACTATAGCAATAAGAGGTACCAAAACATGCATGCAGCACAAACAAGGTATATGCAAGAGAAACAAAGGTCAACAACATAAACTGAAGGTTTAACCCATTATTCCATGAATATTCATTAAAGAAATTATAAAATCATGAATAATTTAGATGTTCTTTATAATAGCATATGACCAAAGCACATTTTGGCTCAGACAGAAACTGTAGAATTAGATATACATTATACAATAAGCAAACAGAGCAGACCCTGATAAGACAGCTTCTGAAGGAGCCATCTGATCAGGGTCTTCTCTGTTTGCAAAGGCGTATTTATGGAGTAAAGGGTTAAGGTTTCACTTTGAACACTCACAAAAGATCCATTAGATTTAATCCATTAATCAACCATGGGATTTTAAGTCACTTATCCCTTATCTCGCTAATCACAACTTATTTCACATTTGCAAACAGACTGGATCCTGATGAAATACAGTGAAACCCCGCTAATGCGACCACTTAATAAACAGCCACTGGTGTTGTTTAAAGCAGGTGGTTGCTTAATGCAGGACGAAATAAGAAAATTTCTGCATAACTTTCGTCCTGCATTAAGCTACCACCTGCCTCTGCCACTCAGAATTGTGCCCCTTTTTGGTGGTCCCATTAGAGGGGTTTCACTGTAGTTACTCAGCGTCTCATCTGGTAGCTCGGCTTATCATCAGGATCAATGTATTTTGACAGGCATTCAATGGTTTCTCAAAAATTTGATCGAAATGGAAGTAGGCTTATCATCAGGATCAATGTATTTTGACAGGCATTCAATGGTTTCTCAAAAATTTGATCGAAATGGAAGTAGGCTAAACTTGCATTAGATCTGAATTGTTTTACAGTCAGGTAATGGTGAACAGTGTAACAGTTGTGTGCTATCATATCTATTTCATTGGGTCCCTCTTGATTTCGGGCAGATTTTAGCACCAGTCAAACTGATTGCTATTTCATCATTTCACTAAGTTCAAACACTACTTGTTTACATAATAATTACAGCTAGTCAAAATTCAATTCGAAAATTCAGTTTCATTTTTTACAATAAACTGGTTTAATACATAATCAAACATTGTATTTGTGATGCCATACTTTATTGATTGTTAGTCCCCCCCACTTGGAACTAAGTGGTCATTTATTAGAGCGGGTGTTTATTAGGGAGAATATTAGGTAGCTTTCCAAAGGTAGATTTCCTAAGCACTCCTCTTATCAAGAGCTCCAGAGGTTCAGATAAGATGCGTAACCTTAAACATTTTCAAGAATACTTCCTTTATTTCTCAACCCTATACTGTGATCACTCTTTAGAATCGTCTCAAAGAGTAGCCACAGTATAGGGTTTGGTGGAGAAATGACAATTTTAGTATTTGGGTACGCAACTCTGTAGCTCTAAGCTCTATAACGTTTAATCAATTCACTCATGGTTGACAAATGCAGTGAAATGGAATCAGTCAAGTGTGGGTCTCCAACAAAAAAAGGGCATAATGGGGAAAACAATAAACTGTCAAAGCTCTATGCATACAGAGTCATCAAACAATAGCTATCTTACACTCTCTACTGGTGAAAAGTTACAATCTGAAAAGTGTGCAAAAGTATTTCTTATTTCTATCGCCAGTCTCCAAATTTTGTATTCCTGTATGGGAAAAAAAATCAGCAAATTATAGATCAAGCTATAGTTTTGAAGCGATCATAATGAAAATTGCTACATAGTTAGAACTTTGCTACATATGTACAAAAAAAAGTAATTAAATGTGCAAGATCAACACACATACACAGAAACATCTCCAACAATTAAATAAAAATCAAGTGAATAAAAAGAAAAAGAGTTCTTCTTGTAGAAAGAACATACCAAAAGTAATTGAAAGTTCTGGTGCATATATATGGGGCTGCCATGTTTACACAGCGTAATAATCCAACTGGTTCCATTTGAACTCTTTGTCTGCTAAGTATTTTTGTGATCTGTTCAGTTGTCATGTAATCTGCAACTTTTTCAAAACTATCAATTTCTAATTATGTATTTGCAGAAGTTGATCCTAAGTGACAAACAGTTTAGATCCAGATCAGGTCCCACAATTTGTGGGGCCTGATCTGGATCTAAACTGTTTGCACAGGTCATACATGGCGGGAAAATCTGTCGCTAGCATGCAAAGAGTTAATTGACATTTCTCTTTCTTCTCAATTGTTTGTGTGTTCTGATGCCTAAGTAATGGTAATAACTTAACCCTTTACTCCATAGAGACATCTTTAACCCTTTCCTTCATGAATATTCATTTAAGAAATAGGGACCACATAAATTTTTATAAGATGAATTTATTATTAAAGCAAACGGACACAGGAACTTTTGGCCATGGCAGAATACAGGAATTTTTGGCCATGGCAGAAACTGTGGAATTATATCAAAATTGTATCATAAGCAATCAGAGCAGACCCTGATCAGACAGCTCCTATAGAAGCCCTCTGGTCTGGGTCTACTCTATTAGCAAAGGCATAGAAAGGTATACCAGTATTTATGGAGTACATTGTAAAGGGTTAACCCTTTCACTGCCAATGTCGCAAAAATGCATCACAACAAATGGTACAGTCCTAGATCAGGGATTTCACTTTTTGTCTCAAACTGTATTTCTATATTTGCGCTGTATTTCTTTGAAATTTACATTTATTTATCTTATTTCCTTATTTTACCGAATGATTTAACAAAATTGGATTGCAGAGGACAGTTAGAAATTTGGCATCGAAAGGGTTAAAGTTTTTTGCAAACAGAGTAAACCCAGATTGGCAGATTATACAGCCATCTGATCAGGGTCTACCGTTATGCTTATGATTTACAGATACATGTATAAAAAATTACAGTTTCTTCCATGACTTAACATTTCTGTGTTCATGTAAAATCATGAAAAATCGTCTATTTAATATCCAAACATTCAGTAATTCTTACATGAATATTCATGGTGTAAAGAAAAATGTTTAAGATACAAAACCTTACCGGTCGCTGATATCAAATGAATGCATTCATTCTTGCAACTTGAGTAGGAGACTATGAACACAGTTTAGTGTTTTTCCCTAATGTTTAAGTGCTATGAAGTCTGGCACCAGAAAAAAATGAGATTTGAATTGCCAGGTGAAATTTTGAGAAGATAATTATATATATGATGTATATCTGTAGTAGTTTGATTAGTACATTGCCTAATATTAAAAGCAGTAGAACCTGTCCTTAGCAGTCATTCCTTTATGGAGTCTTAAAAAGCAGGTGGTTACTTAATGCAGGTCAAAAGTAATGCAGAAAGCTTCTGCATTACTTTTGACCTGCATTAAGCTAGGTCACCTGCTTGACACACCCATAATTAGACGTCTTCTTGATGGCCATTTGAGACAGGTTCTACCGTATACATTAAATTGGGGCTCCGATTAAACATGCCAGCCCTATATACAAATGAATATGCTGTATATGTAGTTAGTGAAAACAGACAGGGTGCTAACCTTTATCCCGTGACATGACTTGCCTTTGCAAACAGCTTGGATCCAGATGAGACATCGAGTACCTCAGCGTCTCATCAGGATCCAAACTGTTTGACACTGAGTCATTAATTCTCAAATGCTTGATCCAGTCAGGGATAGTCAAAATTGCCCCAGATCCAAATTTAAGGAGACATTTTTTTTCAGCAGGGTAAGAGCTAATTAAATAGTTTGCAATCAACAAATATCAAACCTTTAGCAATCAATGAAACCCTTATCTCAAAGTCTAAAACCTTGTTAGCCATTTACTCCATATAAATCCCTTTTTATGCCTTTGCAAACAGAGTAGATCAAGATCAGACAGTTCATGTAGGAGCCGTCTGATCAGGGCTTGCTCTGTTTACTTATGGAATAGTAAAAATCTGATTCTACAGTTTCTGCCATGACCAAAACTTCATGTGTTCATGTCATTATAAAAACTCAGCTATTGCTAAGGGTTAAAACCCTTTACTCCATAAATATACCTTTCTATGCCTTTGCAAACAGAGTAGACCAAGATCACATGACTCCTGTAGGAGTCGTCTGATCAGGGTCTGCTCTGTTTGTTTATGATATAATTTATATTTGGTTATACAGTTTCTTCTTTGGTACAAATTTCATATGTAAATATATCATTTTAACCCATTACCTCATAGGCTATTTTTCGATACAACCTCTTTGAATAAATCTACCGAAAAAGAAGCATTAACTAGAGAAAAGGATTTTTTTTTTAGAATTTTGTAGTTTGAAACCATTGTGATAAATAGAGCATTTGCTCCTATAGGAGCAAATGCTCTATTTATCACAATGGTTTCACAAAGTGACTTTTACAGAGTCGTCAAAAGTCGTCAACATGAGGGAATGGGTTAAAGATTATTCTATTTACTATTCATGATGTCATTATTTCTTTTATTTCTTTTTATTATTTTCTTTCATGAATATTTATGGAGTAAAGTTCAATTATCTATCTAAGGTTCAGTGCTAAAGAGTAAACTTTGTATAACAAGCTCTACAGCTGAGTGTCAAATGTTTATGTTTGTTACCTCCAAAGATCTCCATCATGTCCTCTGCCATCGTCTTCTGTTGTTCCACCGAGCAGTGATTCTCTATTGATAAAGTGACAGGGTATCTGAAAACAAGAACAGTTCAATCCTCTGATAGTATTGTGTCTACAGTACGATCTATATTAAGTGACTATTAACCCTTCTCTTGATGAATTTTAAAATACACTTCTCCTTCTTTACCCATGACCTGTTGTATAATTACATATATATTCACTGTGTACAAGTATTTCACTGTGCAATCACTGGTGTGGGGTGCACTGGTTGCACAATCAACTTGTAAATAGTGCAGACCCTTATGAAACAGCTCCTGCAGGAGCTGTCTCATCTGGGTCTACACTTTTACAGGTAGGTATATTGACGTGAATAGCAAGCGAAGGGTTAAGCCATACCATATTCTATATTTAATCAAAATTTCACTACCTTCTGAATATTCAGACAAAATAGTTTATAATGATTTATGGGAGGTTGAAGATTGTAGCCATTTTAGAAACTAACAAAACATCTATCAAATTCCATTAGCAAAAAGGAGCTATCTGATTGAGATCATCTCTGTTTGCAAATTCATGAAAAGGCGTTTATATGAGGGAAAGTGTTAAAGATGACCTTTAACCTATTGAATGCAAAATACAAGTGTTTTGGCATTTGCAAACATTGTTCAGACTAAGAGCAGCCTGCTGATCAGGGCCTGCAATGTTTGCTAGAAAATTTATATGAGGGCAAGGGTTACATGCCGATTTTTCAAAATGGAATGGATAATCAGTGTTTAACCCTTTCCTCCATAAATACGCCTTTCTACGCCTCTGTAAAACTTACTTCTTGAAGCCATTGTGATAAATAGGAGCAAATGCTCTATTTATCACAATGGTTTCAAAACTACACAATTCTAAAATTTTCCTTTTCTCTATTAAATGCTCCTTTTCGGTAGATTTATTTAAAGAGGTTGGATCTAAAAATAGCCTATGAGGTAATGGGTTAAGGATAAAGTTCATTCAATACGAAAGGGTATGGTTTGTGAGAGGATTTTGAAAGACAAAGAGGTTAGATCCTGATCAGAGGGCTCGTATAGGAAGTCCTCTGATCTGGGTATACACTGATTGCAAAGGGTTAATACAAGACAATTCTATTTTCTTATTTCTTGGTAAATGTTAAATTTACTCTTCAATTTTCACTACACTCACGGTGATGTGATGAAAGCGTAATCTTTAATGGCCTTGATGACATCACGGAACTTGATCTTCGATGTTAAAGTGTACCCATGGTAAATGACTGGTTCACCATCACTGCCATCCCAGCAGTCCACTGAAAAAGATCAAATATTGTCTATGATAATTCAATTGATCTATGTGTAGAATGATTCACCTAATTAATATTCATAGTAAATGGATTCATATTTAAATATTCAGCAAGAGAAGGGTTAAAAGTATTATGGTCATTAGAGCAATAGAGTCCATTCAATATGAATGGCTTAAATTTGTTTGAGGATTTTAAATGGCAATCATTGCAGACCTTGATAAGAGAGCTCCCCTAACTAACCACTTTATCAATAAAAACATTGGTCTCTAAAACAGGTGGTTGTTTAACCCATAACAAGAGTAATGTAGAAAGCTCATGCAGGAATTTTCTGCATAACTTTTGTCCTACATTAAGCTACCATCTGCCTTTCAGACCCAGAATCAGACCGCTTGTTGGTGGCCAATTTAGAGGGGTTTCATTCTATGTGAGACAGGAGTTTATGCTAAGTAAGTGTTACAATAAGCTAAGTATATGTGACAGTAAGTCATGCTAAGTAATGCCTGACAATAGGTCATGCTAAGTAATGCCCGACAATAGGTCATGCTCAGTATGTATGACAGTAGGTCATGCTAAGTATGTGAGACAGTAGGTCATGCTCAGTATGTATGACAGTAGGTCATGCTCAGTATGTATGACAGTAGGTCATGCTCAGTATGTATGACAGTAGGTCATGCTCAGTATGTATGACAGTAGGTCATGCTAAGTATGTGAGACAGTAGTCACGATAAAATTTGAGACAGTTGTCATGATAAGTATTTAGGCAGTAGGTCATGCTAAGTATGTGAGACAGTAGTCACGATAAAATTTGAGACAGTTGTCATGATAAGTATTTAGGCAGTAGGTCATGCTAAGTATGTGTGACAGTAGATCGTGCTCAGCATATGTGACAGGACATGCTAAATATGTATGACAATAGGTCATGCTAAGTATGTATGACAATAGGTCATGCTAAGTATGTGTGACAGTAGGTCATGCTAAGTATGTGTGACAGTAGGTCATGCTAATTGCTAAGTATGTGTGACAATAGGTCATGCCAAGTGTGTGAGACAGTAGTTCATGTTAAGTATGTGTGACAATAGGTCATGCTAAGTGTGTGAGACTGTAGGTCATGTTAAGTATGTGTGACAATAGGTTATGCCAAGTATGTGAGACAGGAGGTCATGCTAAGTATGTGAGACAGTAGGTCATGCTTAGTCAGTAAGAAGGATCTATCTTTGTCATGATCAGGAACAAACTATGCAGCAATTTATACTCACACTCAACACATCTACAGCCCCTTTTCAGAGCTGATATGTAGCACTCCACCCTGCTTGGGCCCTTCAGCTGGTCCTCAGCAAGGTATCTAAAACAGTAAATGACAAAATCATTACAAAACTTACATATCACAACTTCTCACACATACAAGTACACAATTATATCATCTATTCCTTGGGTTTCTAACTTTTAAATGGGGACGGGGTCTGTGGGGTTTTCAAATAATATTTATTATTATTCAGAAACTATAAACTCTGATCTATTGTATTCCATAAGCATATCCAGTAGACCTTGATCAGACAGTTTCTACAGGAATTGTCTGATCTGGTTCTACTCTGTTTGCAAATGTGTAAAACATGCATCTTTACCAGTTAAAGCAATGGGCTTACGTGTTATGTGAGGAGTTGATGAAGTAGTTTGTCATTGGCTGTGTCATGTCCTGGTACACCCGGCGGTGGAATCTCTTGAACAGGTGCTGCTGTTGGGACACCAGAAAGCTTCTAAAGCCTGCAAACAGGTTATAACAATACCATCAGTACCACAATAGACAACGAATACTGCACTAATACTAATATTAACCCTTCTCTTGCTGAATTTTAAAATACATTTCTCCTTCTTTACCCATGCCCTGTTGTATAATTACATATATCTTCACTGTGTACAAGTATATTGCTGTGCAATCACTGCTGTGGAGTGCATTGGTTGCACAATCAACTTGTAAATAGTGCAGACCCTTATGAGACAGCTCCTGCAGGAGCTGTCTCATCTGGGTCTTCACTATTTACAGGTAGGTATATTGACGTGAATAGCAAGCGAAGGGTTAATAATATTTAAAATACTGAACTCTTTGCAAAGGCAGACAGAAAAATCCTACACCATATGACATCATAATTTGGTAAATATGAGCTTACAGATAAACCCCTAGAATATTCATGTAAGATTTTTGATATTGTTAGAAACTGTTAAGTTAAATCTATTAAAAAAGCAAAAAAAACCAACAGAAAAAACAAGAGGGCCAGAATGGCCCTGAAGCGCTCACCAGACAATCAGAGGAGAAGATTTTCAAAGTTTTAACTATATGTTTCTATAGAAAACTTGCCTGCCCTGGGGCTGGGCTAATTTTGACCCAAGAGGCACAATTTATATAACTTTTGTAGAGGACCTGGACATGATGATATGTGCCAAATATGAAAGCTGAGAACCTTCCAGTTTCAGAGAATATTTTTTTCAAAGTTTTCACTTTCACATTTCACATTTTTCAGTTTCTGTTGAAAACTGTCTACCCCTGGGGCGGGGCCAATTTTGACCCCAGGGGAATAATTTATATAACTTTTGTAGAGGACCTGAACATGATGCTATGTGCAAAGTATGAAAGCTGAGAACCTCCCAGTTTCAGAGAAGAAGATATTCAAAGATTTCACTATTTGTTTCTATTGAAAACTGCCCACCCCTGGGGCGGGGCCAATTTTGACCCCGGGGCCATTATTTATATAAGTTTTGAAGAGGACCTGAACAAGATGCTCTGTGCCAAATATCAAAGCTGAGAGCCTTCCAGTTTCAGACAAGAAGATTTTCAAAGATTTCACTATTTGTTTCTATTGAAAACTGACCACCGCTGGGGCGGGGCCAATTTTGACCCCAGGGCCATAATTTATATAAATTTTGTAGAAGACCTGAACATGATGCTATGTGCCAAATATGAAAGCTGAGAACCTTCTGGTTTCAGACGAGAAGATTTTCAAAGATTTCACTATTTGTTTCTATTGAAAACTGCCCACCCCTGGGGCGGGGCCAATTTTGACCCCGGGGCCTTAATTTATATAACTTTTGTAGAGGACCTGTACATGATGCTATGTGCCAATTATGAAAGCTGAGAGCCTCCCAGATTCAGAGAAGAAGATTTTCAAAGATTTCACTATTTGTTTCTATTGAAAACTGGTCACCCCTGGGGCGGGGCGAATTTTGACCCCGGGGCCATAATTAATATAAATTTTGTAGAGGACCTGAACATGATGCTATGTGCCAAATATGAAAGCTGAGAACCTTCCAGTTTCAGAGGAGAAGATTTTCAAAGATTTCACTATTTGTTTCTATTGAAAACTGCCCACCCCTGGGGCAGGGCCAATTTTGACCCTGGGGCCATAATTTATATAACTTTTGTAGAGGACCTGAACATGATGCTATGTGCCAAATATGAAAGCTGAGAGCCTTCCAGTTTCAGAGAAGAAGATTTTCAAAGATTTCACTATTTGTTTCTATTAAAAACTGCCCACCCCTGGGGCGGGGCCAATTTTGACCCCGGGGCCATAATTTATATAAATTTTGTAGAGGACCTGAACATAATGCTATGTGCCAATTATGAAAGCTGAGAACCTTCTGGTTTCAGAGGAGAAGATTTTTAAAGTTTTAGTATATGTTTCTATTGAAAACAAGGCACCTCTGGGACGGGGTCAATTTTGACCCCAGGGGGCATAATTTATATAACTTTTGTAGAGGACCTGAATATGATGCTATGTGCCAAAGATGAAAGTTGAGATCCCTGTAGATTCAGAGGAGAAGATTTTTAAAGGTTCAAATTGTTGACGACGCACAACGCACGCCGACGGACGACGGACAACGGGTGATCACAAAAGCTCACCCTGAGCACTTTGTGCTCTGGTGAGCTAAAAACAGGAGCCATCTGATTTGGGTCTACTCCTTTTGCAAAGGCGTGACAAGGCTTTATATGAAGGACAGGGTTGACCCTTTTTGTATGTTTGGCTGTAAACTAATGTATTCCATACTTACCAATAAGGCTCATCTTCTCTGCTTTCTTCCATTCAGGCTGAGGTTCATAGACTACAATGATCTCCTTGGCACGTTCTACAGTAATACTTTCCTCCTGGAAAACAGGCAAAAGAGCAACTGATAATATGTCTCTATTTAGGAAGAATCTGTCTATATACAGTAAAACCCCGAACTCTCGAACCCCGGAAAACTCGTTCACTACCCTTAATTCGAACTAATTCTGCGGCCCCAACTCCTTCCTTCTTAAATTCTATATGTTCGACCTCGGACAATTAGACCATGCAAAACTCGAACTCTCGAACTCATCTCCCGGTCCGCTGATTAATAAAACAGTGCAAAGTACCTTTGATAAGTCGAACCGTTGTCTTACCTGTATGGCTGCGCGTCGAACCGAAGATTCACACCTCTCATGTGACTATCTCAGCTCACCGATAATTACGTGATTGGTAGACAATGGGTGAATGTGTGATGTTTTATCAAGGTGTTAAAATTTAAATATGTGTGTTCGTGAAGGTTGTTTTGAGCTAACATTGACTGTCATATCGTAGGGCTATAACACGATCGAAATGTTCAAACTTCTTCGTTCACAATGGCAGAAATAACAGTTGAACGAATATATTTGTTCTCCTCTGTTTTTATCCGTGAATGTTAATTGAGTTAATTTATGGCCCTATATGCGAATCCACTTACGAAAACACAAGTAATAGTTTTTCCCCAATACTGATCTGTTGCAACCATCTAAATAACGGAATTTTACCAATTATGTGCGTTCTCGTAGATATTTAAATGGGTTGTAGACCGTTGTACATAAACCGAGACGATGATAACAGGTCGTTCAGTCCCGGTTTTTAACCAGACCAAAATGGCGAGATATATACATAGCATAGATACGTTCATGTCAGAAACACGAAATTTGGAATAATGGGACGATGTTTTTATAGAATTATGGGTTGCATTAGTATTTTCATTGTATTGCAAAGGCAGCAAAAACAGTGAGTTTTGTTATAGAAGTTTGTTTATTCATTTTCGACATGAAAATATTCTCAAACTCACGTTCGAACGATTTCTGTACCATTTGCTACCAAACGAATATGAGACTCGGATCTTTCGAACCACCCTTAATTCGAACTAAAATTTATGGTCCCCAAGGTGTTCGAGAGATCGGGGTTTTACTGTATAGATAAAACTGATTTTACATTGTAAATATTCTTCCATGAAACTTGTTAATTTAATATAAATCATACAAATCACTCATGATGGCCCTGATAAGACATGTGTAGTTATTTATGTAGTAGATAAATAAGGTACATACAAAAACCCCGTATGTCTGGAAGGTCCCCAACCCAGGAGCAAACCAGGGTCAGATTAGTGAGATTCAGGCAAGATATTCCGACACCCCATCTATGTGTATAGTATGGAAAGGAAGCCGTGATTACCTATGCAAACTGTTTGAATCCAGATGAGACGCCGCAAAATGCAGCATCTTATCCAGATCCAAACAGTTTGACAATTTGACCATTTGATAATAATGAGAGAAATTCCATTTTAAGAATTGAAGCAAACTTCATGGGGTAAAACGAAAATATTTTCTCCCTCTATAGATAAACCATCTCTATACCTTTTGCTCCTGCATAAGGAACATCTGGAGGTCGGATGGAGTAATACAGCCAGTATCCTTTGCATATCTGAAATTGACAAAAGTGAAATTTTAACCCTTTCCTCTATAAATATTATTAATTTGAGAAGTATTAAATTTTATACTGAAAAGAACATTTTTGACCATAACAGAAACTGTAGGTTCTGATACAGTAAAACCCTGCTAATGGGACAACCTAAAAGAGGTATAATTCTGGGTGCTAGATGCAGGTGGTAGCTTAATGCAGGACAAGAGTAATGCAGAAAGCTCCTAGAGGACCTTTCTGCATTACTTTTGTCCTGCATTAAGCAACCACCTGCTTATAAATACACCCATGTTATTCATCAAGTGGTCGCGTTAGAAGGGTTCTACTATACATATACAGTCATGATTGTAATTCCATAAACAAACAGCAGTTCGACCTTGATCAGATGGCTTTTAGAGGAGCTGTCTGATCTTGGTCTACTCCGTTAGGATGTATCTATGGAGAATAGGGTTTACTATTACTATCAACTGAAAACAATTATTAACTTTTTCAGGTGTGGATCAGTTAACTCATTACTCTATGAATACACTTTACAAACAGAGAAGACCTAGATCAGACGGCTCCTTTAGAAGACATCTGATCAGGGCAATATTATAGATATGATTCTACAGATTCTGCCACAACCTTTCATAAGCTCCTATAGGAGCTCACATTCTGATCTGTGTCTACTCTGTTTGCAACAGCTTAGAAAGGAGTAAAGGGTTAAGTAATTGTTGTCTGCAAAAATTGACATCTGCTATATTTCCTGAAGTGATTTTTCCCCATTTCTAAGCAGACATATAATATGTTAGTTGGTGTAACAATTTTGATATGTAATGGCATTGGTATCAATAAAATTGCCACTAGCATACAGATTAAGCGCCAATGAATAGTGATGAATTAATAACTCTGACAAGATCTGACAGGACAAATGAATAGACAAACAAATGTTAGCATCAAGTGCAATTATCTGCATGTCTAATGCATGACAGTATCAACCCTTTGAATGCTGAATTAATGGCCAATCATTGTTAACCCATTACCTCATAAGCTATTTTAAGATCCAACCACTTTGAACAAATCTACCGAAAAGGAGCATTAACTAGAGAAAAGGATTTTTTTTAGAATTTTGTAGTTTGAAACCATTGTGATAAATAGAGCATTTGCTCCTATAGGAGCAAATGCTCTATTTATTACAATGGTTTCACAAAGTGACTTTTACAGTCACCAAAAGTCGTCAATATGAGGGAATGGGTTAAAGCTACAGAGCAGAGGTCCAGATAAGATGTGTAAATTGAAATATTTTCAAGAGTAACTTCTTCATGTCTCCACCAAACCCTATGTTGTGACTACTCTTTACAATCCTTTAGAAGAGACGATTTTAAAGAGTGGTGACAACATAGGGTTTGACGGAGAAAGGACAATTTTAGTAATTTAGTATGCACCTTTATCAGTTGCTCTGCTATAGAATCCATTCAGTATGAAATGATATTAATTTGGATTAGGATTTTGAATGACAAACAGTACAGATCCAGATCATAGGGCTCTTTTAGGGGCCCTCTGATCTGGATCTAGTCTGTACCATTTGCAGTGCCAGAACATGTGTGTCCCTCATTCTTTGCACACTAAGTACTTGTCATCTGCAAAAGTTTTTTGGATCTAAAAAATCTTAAAGTAGACTTTGCAAACTATGATCAAAGTGTCAAAACAGTCGGGATCCTGATGAGAGGCCAAGCATCTCATCTGGATCCAAACTGTTTGCAAAGAACATGAAAACTGCCCTGCAAAGAGTTAAGGCAATGGATCAGATATGGGTGATAGATCATGTCCGACCTGCAATTAAGATAATTATTGCAATGTTAACACTTTCCCTGTTGTATATCTATTCCAAATTTCAATACCTGCTGAATATTCATAGACAAATTAGCTATAATGAAATATGGAAGGTGGAACATTGTAGCTGAAGAAACAGATCTATCAAATTCCATTAGCAAACAAAGCAGACCCTGATCTGGGTCTACTCTGATTGCAACGGCACAGAAAGGAGTACAGGGTAAAGTAACTTGTTATCTCATTTAGAATCCAAACATTTTGACTATTTGGTCATCAACTTTTGAACAAATTAGAAATAACAGCAGACAACAAGTTTAGCTGACGACAACTTTTAGAATGATAACAGTTTGCTGGATCACAGATAACACTTTCCATATAGCAATTTGCATTGTTTATGAGGCACCAACTCTTCACCCTTTCAATGCTGAATTTTCAAAGTGTAATCATTGTTTATTTGTAGAGTCCATACAGTATGAAAGGGTAAAAACTGTGAGAAGATTTTGAATGACAAACAGTGCAGACCCTGATCAGAGGGCTCCTTTAGGAGCCCTCTGATCTGGGTCTACACTGTTTGCAAATGACCATGCACTCATTTCCTACATTCAAACAGTTAACTGTCCTACCCAGTGGAATTATCATCGGCAATAAGAGTAACAAATTACACCACCTCTCTAGTATATGGTTCAATGTGAGTTTCACTCCTTTTGAATTATTAAGGGTTTAACATCACTAACAGCGTCAAACAATTTGGAACTTGATCAGAATTAATTCACTCGGGATTCTAATCTTGATCTACACTGTGTGGTAAATGCCAGTTGGGTTCACATTTAAAACCCTGGGAGTTATCAGTTAGTATCGTTAGTCTTAGTTTAATTACCCTAGTTTTTCTGAAAGGCTAACATAGAGAAATAGTGCAGACCCAGACCAAACTTGAGGCAGCTGTTTGATCATGGTCTACACTATCTGTTTCTCCATTAGTTTCATTTAAAGTTATCAAAACTATGCTGAAATGACTTACCAGTGTAGAGGCACCACTGGGTATACAGTAGAACTCCTCCAAACCAGAAGTTTAGTAAAGAAGAATTAAGATCCTTCTAGACAGGTGACTGCTTAATGTAAGATGAAAGTCATGCAGAAAGCTCCTTTGGAAGCTTTCTGCCTGACTTTCAACCTGCATTAAGCTGCAGCCTGTCTTACAGACAGACATTAATAATAATTTGAATGTCCATATTAGAGAGGTATGTGTCAATACTAATTTGAACGTCCAGTTTAGAGGGGCTTTACTGTACTACACTAGCTTGTATGACCTGGCATGTGTCAATACGTCCAGTTTGGAGGGGCTTTACTGTACTACACTAGCTTGTATATGACCTGGCATGTGTCAATACGTCCAGTTTGGAGGGGCTTTACTGTACTACACTAGCTTGTATGTGACCAGGCATGTGTCAATACGTCCAGTTCAGAGGGACTTTACTGTACTACACTAGCTTGTATACGACCAGGCATGTGTCAATACGTCCAGTTCAGAGGGACTTTACTGTACTACACTAGTTTGTATACACACAGGCATGTGTCAATACGTCCAGTGGGGAGGGGCTTTACTGTACTACACTAGCTTGTATATGACCAGGCATGTGTCAGTACTAATTTGAGTGTCCAATTTAGAGGGGGCTTTATTGTACTACACTTAGTCTAGCTTGTATATGACCAGGCATGTGTCAATACTAATTTACTAATGGATACAGATGAATCCTGATGTGTGGGACCGATATATCACATTTTCTGATTACCGTGACTCTTTTAACACTAAATCATTGCCAGCTGCAAAAAGTGTCCGCTACAGACCTCAATGTTAATTTTTCTTCCATTTCTCTACAAAAACACAACCAGAACATCAAACAGTATTGATTCTGATCAGATGGCAAATAAATTGACATCTCCTCTAGATCCAGTTTACTGAAGTGTATAGCACATTCACAGCTTTAACCATTTTCCTAATTTAAATGCTCTTTCACACCTTAACAAACAGAGTAGACCCCAATCAGGGTCTGCTCTGTCTGCTTATGGAATTATAATAGATCTGAATCTACAGTTTCTACCAATACCAAAATAGTATGCATACATATTACAATATAAACTTCAGCTAATAAATATTCATGGTGTCATTATTTCTTACATGATTATTCAACAGGGAAAGGATTAACATTAACTCTCCTTATCCGCGTCATGCTATGCATAACCTGATTGACATTTGCATGAAACTTGGATCCAGATCAGATACAGAGTAATTCAGTATCTCATCAAGATCCACGCTGGTAGCCACTTAGTCATTGGTTTCTCAAAAGCTACTCCAGAACTGACATTATTTTGTCAGCAATATAAGAGATAATTCTACAGTGGATTTTCCCCTCAATCTACAGTAAAACCCCTCTAAACCGGAATTCTAGTAGAAACGAATTTAGATACTTTCAGGCAGGTGGCAGCTTAATGCAGGGCGAAAGTCATGCAGAAAGCTCCTAGAGGAGCTTTCTGCATGACTTTCACCCTGCATTAAGCGGCCACCTGTCTCCAGGACCGATATTTATACTAGAATTAATGTCCGGTTTAGAGGGGTTTTACTGTATACAGTTTAAACCATTAATTCAAAAGTTAAATCTAAAATATCAAAATCTACTTCAAACAAACAGTAAATGGCTCTTGCGGGGAAACATTTTTTCTGGGTATACATTTTAAGCAAATTCCCTATCCTCAATCGATCAGAAGGATAAGCCATTCGGGATTTCATGGCACTGTTATTTAGAAACAATCAATGACTAGTTCAACAATTAATTGTAATTAATATCTTCAACAGTGTGAGTGGCTTTTAACCCCTTATCTCATAGAAATGTCTCGTGCCTACGCAACTGAGCAGTCTGATCAGGTTCTGCTCTATTTGCTTATGAACTTATATAAATCTGATTCCATAGTTTCTGAAAATACCAAAAGCGTCTGTGTTCATTCCATTATATAAATTCAGCCAACAAATATTCATGGGGTAAAGGGTAACAGTCTACAGTATTAACCCCAATTTTTAGGACACCCAATCTCCCCTCTCCAACATTTTGATAGACCATTTTGATAACATTTAACAACACAAATGAAGTAGCAAATTACCCTGGAATAACCTTTGATAGTGGATTCCCTAAAGACACAAGCTTACTAAATCTATTCTACTGATTCTTCATAACATATTAAATATACTTTTATGGTAGGCAGGGCTTATCAGCAGGTAAGTGAGAATTTCCTCCTACTGACTGACAATGCATTTTGACACTTCTGTAAAAGTCATTATTTTTAAACCATTATAATAAATAGAGCATAATTGTTTCAAAACTGTATACATGTCATTCCTAAAAAAATGTTTGTTTTTAATAAATGCTCATTTTTCAGTAGATTTATTCAAATAGGTAGAGTCTAAATGTAGTCTAGGAGGGAATAGGTTAAATGCAGAGCTATCTCTAGGCTATAGTTACTTACATTACAGACCCTGATCTATTTACATGTACCTAAGTTTGTCTGGGCGAGTATTTAGCTATTTACAGAACTCGATAAGTTGTCACATCAAACATATTTTGGGCTCAGGGTTGAGCTTAAATCTTTCTGATGTATCCAAAAACTGTAGGATCAGACCTATATAATGTTATAAGCAAACAGAGCAGACCCTGATCAGAGAGCTCCAACTCTGTTTGCAAAGGCATGAAAAAGCATTTATACGAGGTAAAGGGTTAAGCAATACAATGTAATGCGACACAAAGTTACTTAACCCTTCGCTTGCTATTCACATCAATATACATGTACCTACCTGTAAATAGTGAAGACCCAGATGAGACAGCTCCTGTAGGAGCTGTCTCATCAGGGTCTGCACTATTTACAAGTTGATTGTGCAACCAGTGCACTCCACAGATTCACAGCGAAATACTTGTACACAGTGAAGATATATGTAATTATACAACAAGGCATGGGTAAAGAAGGAGAAATGTATTTTAAAATTCAGCAAGAGAAGGGTTAACCCTTTCCCTGTTCTATATTTAGTCAAATTTTCAAAACCCACTGAAAATACATGGACAAAACAGAATGAAATATGGAAGGTGTAAACTTGTAGTCATTTTAGACACTAAAGAATCTATCAAATTCCATTAACAAACAGAGCAGATCCTGATCAGATGGCTCCTACAGGAGCCGTCTGATCTGGGTCTTCTCTGTTTGCAAATGCATGAAAAGGCATTTATATGAGAGAAAGAATTAATCTGGACCCAATATGTTTGCATATTGGCTTATCTTAAAACAACATCTTTTGAGACAGTCAGACTTCTTTAACCCATAAGTTAAACAAGAGATGTTTGTAAAACATGTATACCCCCCAGACCCCCTGACCTTTGATCTAGTGACCTCAACTATAGAGGTCATCTAGCGGTCATGACTAATCACCACAGCAACTTTGAAGATCCTAAGCCAAACCACTGATCTTTCATTGATCTGAAAACATTTCATAAGTTAAGGTCATGGTGACCTTGACCTTTGCCCTAGTGACATCTACAACTATAGGGGTCATCTAGTGGTCACGACCAACTACCGCAGCAAGTTTGAAGATCCCAAACCAAACCATTGAGCAGTTATTAATTGGAAACCATTTCATCAGTTAAGGTCATGATGACCTTGACCTTTGACCTAGTGACCTCAAAATCAATAGGGGTCATCTAGTTGTCATGACCAACCACCACAGCAAGTTTGAAGATCCTAAGCCAAACCCTTGAGCAGTTATTGGTCGCAAACCATTTCACCAGTTAAGGTCATGGTGATCTTGACCTTTGACCTAGTGACCTCAAAAATAAAAGGGATTATCTATTGGTCATGACCAACCACCACAGCAAGTTTGAAGATCCTAAGCCAAACCCTTGAGAAGTTATTGATCGCAAACCATTTCACCAGTTAAGGTCATGGTGACCTTGACCTTTGACCTAGTGACCTTAAAAACAATAGGGCTCATATAGTTGTCATGACCAACCACCTAAGCAAATTTGAAGATCCTAAGCCAAACCCTTGAGCAGTTATTGATCAGAAACCATTTTACAAGTTAAGGTCATGGTGACCTTGACCTTTGACCTAGTGACCTCAAATACAATAGGGGTCATCCAGTTGTCATGACCAACTACCGCAGCAAGTTTGAAGATTCTAAGCCAAACCCTTGAGCAGTTATTGATTGGAAACCATTTGACCAGTTAAGAGCATGGTGACCTTGACCTTTGACCTAGTGACCTAAAAAACAATAAGACTCATCTAGTGGTCATTACCAACCACCACAGCAAATTTGAAGATCCTAGGCCAAACCCTTGAGCAGTTATTGATCGCAAACCATTTCACCCTTTAAGGTCATGGTGACCTTGACCTTTGACCTAGTGACCTAAAAAACAATAAGACTCATCTAGTTGTCATGACCAACCACCTAAGCAAATTTGAAGATCCTAAGCCAAACCCTTGAGCAGTTATTGATCAGAAACCATTTTACCAGTTAAGGTCATGGTGACCTTGACCTTTGACATAGTGACCTCAAAATCAATAGGGGTCATCCAGTGGTCATGACCAACTACCACAGCAAGTTTGAAGATTCTAAGCTAAACCCTTGAGCAGTTATTGATCGGAAACCATTTAACCATTTAAGGTCATGGTGACCTTGACCTCTGACCTAGTGACCTCAAAATCAATAGGGATCATCTAGTGGTCATGACCAACCACCACAGCAAGTTTGAAGATCCCAAGCCAAACCCTTGAGTAGTTATTGATCGGAAACTATTTCACCATTTTAGGTCATGGTGACCTTGACCTTTGACCTAGTGACCTCAAAAACAATAGGGGTCATCTACTTGTCATGACCAACCACCACAGCAAGTTTGAAGATTCTAGGCCAAGTCGTTTATTAGTTATCGTTCGGAAACCATCGATCTACCGACCGACCGACCGACCGACCGACCGACCGACAGACCGACCGACCGACATGTGCAAAGCAATATACCCCCATTTTTTCAAAAGGGGGGTATAATAATATTTCAAGTGATCTGAAGAAAGACAGGATAAATACTTATGAAACAAATTGAAGGAACATTTGAGTCACCTGCCAGCAGACGTGTGATGCAAAAAAGCATGACACAAAACAACTTGACAGACAAATAGATGAAGAGATTGAAAAACAGACAGACAACAGGAGTTAACCTGGCTTACTTCATGAAAAGCTCTTCAATTTCAGGTCTCTCTGTCAGCATGTGATAAAACTTGACAAATTCCTCCCGATCTAGTGTTGGCTTTTCACCCTTGACTCGTCTGGTATCTGCCGTCTGTTAGTATAGAAACAACCCTTAATAAGCTCAAATAAAGTATAGTACAATCATTTCACGTTTAACAATTTGAATGATAAGTATTGTGTCAGTAAAATTTACTCAGATTAAATTTTAAACGCTTTACTCCATGAATATTCATGTTAGAAATATTGTTTGAATGAATATTAATTAGCTTAGTTTTTATAATAGAATATGAACAGGAAAAGTTTGCCTTCAGTAATTCGTGTTAAATCAGATCTATATACATATATAAATTCCACCTACACCTACAGGAGCCATCTGATCATGGTCTACTCAGTTTGTAAAGAGTATTTTTATTGAAAGTGAATGTATGATGAACACGGAGTTCTACGAGAAGCTTTTAACCCTTTCCTCCATAAATATGCCTTTCTACGCCTCTGTAATAAGCACTTCTTGAAACTATTGTGATAAATAGAGCATTTGCTCCTATAAAACTATTGTGATAAATAGAGCATTTGCTCCTATAGGAGCAAATGCTCTATTTATCACAATGGTTTCAAACTACAAAATTCTCAAATTTTACTTTTCTCTAGTAAATGCTCCTTTTGGGTAGATTCATTCAAAGAGGTTGGGTCTAATAATAGCCTATGGAGGAAAGGGTTAAACCTTCACCAAACGTGTATTTATGTAAGAAATAATTACTGCATGATAATAAGTTGAATTTTCATTATGGCATAAAGGGAATTTTTGACCATGGCATAAACTGTAGAATCAGATCTATATTATTTTATATGCAAACAGACCTGTGGGAACTGTCTGACCTGGTTCTACACCGTCGCTGTTTGAAAATGCATAAAAATGTGTCTCTTTCGGTCATTTTTATTCAGGATAATGATTTCCATGTGCACCCATAAGTATAGCATATCAAAGGAAATGGTATTGATTTTCCCATCTGACTGGCAGGAAATGTTACATAATTGTATCCCATGCACAGAATAAAATATAAGTGCAGATTGAAAAGCACATGGAAAATAATACAGATTTAAATATGGCCCAATGTAGCTATGATGTTTGTGAATGCGAAGAGCAGAGAGCATATTGCTGGGATTAACCATTTTACAAGTGAAAACTGATTTTAACCCTTTACTCCATGAATTTTCATGTAAGAAATAATTACATCATGAATATAAATTAGATTAATGGCTATAATAGTACACAGAGGCAGTACTTTTTGGCCATGACAGACACTGTAGAATCATATCTACATCATATCATAAACAAACCGAGCAGACCCTGCTCTGAGTCTACTCTGTTTGCAAAGGTGTATTATAGAGTAAAGGGTTCATTGTACACTTAATATGTTTCATAAATATACTTAACCCTTTCCCTCATATAAACGTGTTTTCACGCATTTGCAAACAGAGTAGACCCAAATCAGACAGCTCCTAGAGGAGCCGTCTGATCGGGGTCTACTCTGTTTGCTAATAGAATTTGAAAGATATGTGTCTTCACTTTCTAAAATGCCTATAATGTACCACCTTCCACATTTCATTATAGCTATTTTGTCCATGAATATTCAGTAAGTATTGAAATTTGGACTAAATATAGAACAGGGAAAGGGATAAACTGAACATTAACCCTTTAACTTATGAATATTGATGGAATAAATAATGATTCCATGAATTTTAATAGCCAAAGTTTTACAATGGCATATGAATTAAATCTATATAATTTCATGAGCAAACAGAGCAGACCTACATGAGCTGTCTGATCCAGCATAGTCTACTCTGTGTGCAAAGGCATGAAAAAGCGTATATAGGAGGTAAAGTGTTAACAGAAATATTGACATTTATTGTAATGCCTCTAGAACTGTACTTACATTGAACATTTCCTTCACATAGTTCCTGTCCATGTCAGCATTCAGACTCTTTAGCAGTCTCATTACTTCCTCAAGGTCCAGTCGATTGTCAGCATTCTTGTCAGCCCTGTCAAATGCTTGCCGAATCCATCTGATAATAGAAGATATAGTTAAAATCTCAATAACTCAAAACTCTTACATACTTATGACTGATCTTTAACCCTTCCCTGTTCAATGTTTATTCCAAATTCAAATAACCACTGAATATTCATGGCCAAAAAGTTATCATGAAATATGGAAGGCGGAATATTGTAGCCATTTTAGAAAGTACAGATACAGACTTATCAAATTCCATAAGCAAATAGAGCAGACCCTGATCAGATGGCTCCTATAGGAGCCATCTGATCTGGGTCTACTCTTTTTGCAAATGTGTGAAAACATGTTTATATTAGGGAAAGGGTTAAGACAGGTGGCAGCTTGATGCATGATTAAAGCTTCTACAGGAGCTTTCTGCATGACTTTAAACCCTGCATGAAGCAGCCACCTGCCTAAAAAGTTCTAAATTCTTTCTTACTACAAATTCGAGTTAACAAGGTTTAACTGTATGCAGAAATTGCATGAATCTAGATTGTCAATGTATTTTCTAATTTGAGGGACTAAAACCTTCAGCAATTGATAAGCACCATACTGTTACTTTCCCCTAACCCTTTCCCTAATGAACATATGCACAAAATTGATCACTGCATGAATATTCATCAATTTAATATTTAGATCAAGTAATTTTTTCAAGGGAATTCAACAGAAAATGTAGGATCGTAATTATCAATCATTATCCCATTCCCTCATATTGACGCCTTTTGACGCCTCTGCAAAAATCACTTTTTGAAAGCATTGTGATAAATAGAGCATTTGCTCCATAGGAGCAAATCGAGGGCTTGGTGCAAAACTATTCTAACTCCTTCACTTTCTGAAGGAGTTAGAATAGTTTTGCACCAAGCCCTCGAAATGCTCTATTTATCAAAATGGTTTCAGAACTACAAAATTCTAAAATTTTCCTTTTCTCTAGTTAATGCTCCTTTACGGTAGGTTTATTCAAAAAAGGTTGAGTCTAAAAATAGCCTATGAGGTATTAATGGGTTATACCATAAGCAAAAACAGCCGACTGTAGAGCCATCTGATCTGGGTCTACTTTGCTTGCAAAGGCATGAAAATGTATTTATTATACTTGAAGGAAGGAGTTAAACCTTTACTTTATGTATATTTATGAAAGAAAAAATATTTGACATCATGAATATTGATATGGTGTATTTTTTAACCCTTCGCTTGCTATTCACATCAATATACCTACCTGTAAATAGTGAAGACCCAGATGAGACAGCTCCTGCAGGAGCTGTCTCATCAGGGTCTGCACTATTTACAAGTTGATTGTGCAACCAGTGCACTCCACCGCAGTGATTGCACAGCGGAATACTTGTACACAGTGAAGATATATGTAATTATACAACAGGACATGGGTAAAGAAGGAGAAATGTATTTTAAAATTCAGCAAGAGAAGGGTTAAAATGGTATATGAACACAAGACATTTAGTCATGGCAGAAAGTGTAGATTCAAAAGGCAAAGGGTCATTAGATAAAGGGTTGCGTTTATTCTAACTCTTTCATCACTAAGAAATTTTTACCTGCTGAAGTGTAGTCTGCTTTAAATCTTTTTCAGTTAAGTTTTAAAACAGCATAAGAATGTTAAAGCAGTTCAGATTCTGATGAGATGCCAAATTTTACTGCATTTCATCTGCAAATAATGCTGCATCCAAACTGTTCGCAATGTCATCACAAATTGGTCCATATGGTAGAAACAACCAGTGAAAACATTGGAGAAGTTTAATAATTGTTCAGGTCAGTATGCATGGGCAACCAAACAATTTAATTGTTTGTAAGAGCCAACCTTAATCTTAATGATCATAGCGGCTACCAGGTAAACCTAATGTGTTTACACAACCATGCAATAAATTGTAACATGAGAGAAACACTGAAACATTGAAACTGGAAACAAACTAGAGGTTTTTGTCACAAAAACGGATGTCTCCCCTCTAATAAAAACAATATGTAAAGGGAAATCACTAAAAATGTTATGGTCTTGATGAATGATACTTCCCCTCATTATGCGTTTTCCACACTACATTTTTCAAGAAGAAAATGATAACAGCTAATCACTCTTGTGCATGACACTTACTTTCATCATGCTCTTTCCAAAAATAAAATGTCATTGCAATAGCATCAGTCGAACAGGAGTTATTGATCGGCCAAAAAATGTAACAAAGGGCAATAACTCCAAAAGTATTGAAGCCAGAATTATGGCCCTTGTTCATGACACTTTCTCTCATCATGCTCTTTCCATGTATGAAGTTTCAATACGATGGCATTGAGAGCCATGTAGGAGTTATCGTCCGGACAAGAAAGAATTAAACAAATGTACAAGGGGCAATAACTCTAAATTTATTGAAGCTCGAGTTAAGGATCTTATGCATGACACTTTCTCTTATCATGATCGTTCCATGTATGAAGTTTCACTCCAATGGCATGTGTCACATAGGAGTAATCATCCGGACAAAAAATTGTGATTTTTTTTACAAAGGGCAATAACTCCAACATTAGTGAAGCCAGAGTTATGGACCTTGTGCATGACACTTCCTCTCGTTATGATCTTTCCATATATGAAGTTTCAATCCAATAGCATGAGCCATATACATGTAGAAGTTATCGTCCGGACAAAAAAGTGTGATTTTTTTTTACAAAGGGCAATAACTTCTATATTAGTGAAGCCAGAGTTATGTACCTTCTGCATGACACTTCCTCTCATTATGCTCTTTCAATATATGAAGTTTCAATCAACTGGCATCAGGCATATTGAAGTTATTGTCCGGACAAAAAATTATGATATTTTTTACAAAGGGCAATAACTCCAATATTAGTGAAGCCAGAGTTATGGACCTTGTGCATGACACTTCCTCTCGTCATGATCTTTCCATATATGAAGTTTCAATCCAATGGCATGAGCCATATAGGAGTTATCATCCGGACAAAAAAGTGTGATTTTTTTTTACAAAGGGCAATAACTCCAATATTAGTGAAGCCAGAGTTATGGACCTTGTGCATGACACTTCCTCTCATTATGCTCTTTCCATATATGAAGTTTCAATCAACTGGCATCAGGCATATTGAAGTTATCGTCCGGACAAAAAGTGTGACGGACAGACAGACAGACAGACAGACAGACAGACAGACGGACAGACAGACAGACAGACAACTCTCACGAAAACAATATGTCTCCCCCATATAAATATGGGGGGAGACATAATTCACTTGTGTATTACAATTTAATCCTTATTTGATAATGATGCCTTTTTAAAGAGGAAGTCCCTACAATGAACGCATATTTTCAATAACATCATAAAACTTGGCATTTGTTATGCTCAATCATTACTATGAAGATTGTCAACTTGAACTTATATCGAAAAATGCCCATGTGATACAAAATAAACCGATTCATCAATACCAATAATATTTGTTCTACAACAAAGTATTATCGGCCTTTTCCGTTCAAATTTTCCGCATATTGCCGATGATCACCCGATCCCTATATTGTTTACGTAACAACTTTTCACGGAAGTGGTCGGAGAGACTCGAAAAGCGCGAACAGATATGAAGCTAAAACCCAACCCAAATAAAACTGAAACGTCGGGTAAAAAATCGGGATTGTCGATATCAAATACATGGATGTTTTGCCCATTTTCAACGTTTATTTGATAGCTTTTCTTGCGATATACTATGTTTCAGCATATAAACAAATGAATTTGTATATTTAAGGTACATGTATTTTTAAAATGCATTGAATGTAGGGACTTCCCCTTTAAGTCTTTGCAAACAGAGTAGACCAATATTTGCCTTTGCAAACAGAGTAGACCCATATCAGACAGCTCCTGTAGGAGCTGTTTGATAAGGGTCTGCCCCATTTGCTTATGCATTACAGATCTGATTTTGGCAATAAATTTCCCCATTTTACATTTTTAACAGAAGCAATTAATTAACCCTTTCCCTCATATAAACGTGTTTTCACGCATTTGCAAACAGAGTAGACCCAGGTCTGCTGTGTTTGCTAATAGAATTTGATAGATCTGTGTCTTTGCTTTCTAAAATGTCTACAAAGTTCCACCTTCCACTGTTCTTTATAATTATTTTGTCAATGAATATTCAGTAGATATTAAAATTTGAAATAAACAGAACAGGGAAAGGGTTAACTGATATTCATAATGGCTAGAGTCTTACATGAATATTCATAAGGTAAAGGATTAAATCAGGAGGTGTCATATATATTATTTTTTTAGCTGTTCTGTTACATGTATATGCCAATTTCCAGAGTTTGCAGTACTATAAATGCATGAGCAAACTAGTTTCAATAGATATCAATGAGTATGATGAGCCATGCCTTCTGACAAGATACGATGCATTATGAGTGATCTATCAAAATCTCTTATTTTTTAACCAAGCCCTATCTCGCTGCAACCCATGAAAATCATCTCAGACACCTGATTCTAATGAGTGCAGCAAGACAGAGTTTGGCAGAGAAATATAAAAACTATTTGACCCTTTCCCTGTTCTACATAAAAAAACTGTATTCCAAATTTCAATACCTCTGTACTTACATATTGGAGCTCTCCTTTTGTTTAAGGTAGTGGTCCAGCTGCAGTGCATACCTCATCCCCTTGACCCACTTGTCCCGAGTCTCATAGTTGTTGGTCAAGAGATACAGCACCTCATGGTTAGCCCCGAACACAACACAGAACACCTTATACCTCTGAAAATACACATAAATAATGCCTTTATAGATAACTAAGATTTTTTGGTCATACTTTATCCCTTTACTCCATAAATGTACCTTTCTTACCCCTTTGCAAACAGAGTAGACCCAGACCAGATGGCTACTATATACTATAGTATAGGAGCTATATGATCAGGGTCTGCTCTGTTTGCTAATGATATAATAAAGACATGATTCTACAGTTTCTGCCATGACTGAAAATTCCTATTACAACAATATATCTAATCAATATTCATGATGTCATAATTTCTTACATGAATATTCATGGAGTAAAGGGTTTACCCTTTAAAAACTGATTTTTTTAAATATATAATGATTGAGTCCATTCAGTATGAAACTAATAAACAATGCACACCCTAATAAAAGGGCTCCTCTGTGAGGCTTCTGATCTGCTTTATACTGTTTGCAAATGCCAGTGCACTCATTGCTTACATTCAATGAGTTCCCTTTGCTTAACCCTTTCCTCCATAAATACGTCTTTCTAGATCTATGCATCTGTAATTATTGTCACTTCTTGAAACCATTGTGATAAATAGAGCATTTGCTCCTATAGGAACGAATGCTCTATTTATCACAATGGTTTCAACTATACAATCCTAAAATTTTCCTTTTCTCTAGTTAATGCTCTTTTTCAGTAGATTTATTCAAAGAGGTTGGATCTAAAAATAGCCTATGAGGGAACAGGTTAAAACTGAAGTCTTCAGCATTGGATGAAGCATGGCTTTTGCACACATACTGTATCACTCAATTATGGGTGGTAACATTTATATGCACTCCACCGGTTTTTGATTTTACCTCAGGTTATTGCAATATGAAGCACAATACCAGGTGACATTTCATTCATTTTATTGTTGTGAGAACAGTTGAGATATCAATGAAGATGTCTATCACTACAACTGTAGTACAACACTTCCTTAACGAAAAATCAACTTCACTAGGATTGGTGAAAACCTGTTATTCAAACTATATTTAACCCTCTATATGATGAACAATCATGCAAGAAATAATGAATGAATGAATATTAATAAAGCTGAACTTTTACAATGGAATACAAACTCAGAATGCACATAATCAAACACAGCAGACCCTGATCAGATCGCTCAGTAACGGGAGCCATATGATCTGGGTCTACTGTGTTTGTAAAATTGTAAAATGCTGAAAAATTATTGTCTGCTTCAAATGTCAAAGTTTTTTCATTCTGGAAATGGTTCTTTAACCCTTCCCTCTTATAAGCGCCTTTCCGCGCATTTGCAAACAGAGTAGACCCAGATCAGACGGCTCCTATTGGAGCCATCTGATCATGATCTGCTCTGTTTGCTTTTGACATAATATAGATCTGATTCTAAGATTTGCCTTGAAAAATTTACAGAATAAAAATTGAGCTTATATTCATGATGTCATAATTTCTTACTTGAATACTGAACAGGGAAAAGGGTTAACTTCTAAAATAAACCCCGACTGAGTTGAATAAGCACAAAGTTGCAAACAGTCTACAAAGTAAAACCTCTGAAAAACAACCACTCAAGAGATGTCTTTAAGACAGATGGTCTTAATGCAGGATGAAAGTTGTGCAAAAACTCCCATAGGAACTTTCTGTACTATACTTTCATTCTGCATAATTACGCAACCACCTGCTCTTATCGACATAAATGTTTGTTCATTTTGTGGTCCCTGTAGACACACTAGCAGTGACTTCGTGATAACCTATGCAAACAGTTTGGATCCAGATGAGACATCGAGTAACTCGGCATCTCATCAGGATCCAAACTGTTTCATTCAAGTAAAGCATTTTGAAAAACGATAGAGAAAGTCCACTTTAGAAGTTTGTAGCAGACGACACATTTTGCAGACGATAATTACTTCGCATGCAAAGAGTTAACATAGTTGGGCATAACTTACATATATGTAAATGAAACAGTTGTTGACAGTATGCCATGTAAACCCACACTTCATGTTATGTCAATAAATACTTTTTTTCTGCTGAAAGATGATGCTCTCATCACTCTTAAGTATTCAGATAGACAAACTAAGACAAATACTGTGCAGACCCAGATCAAGCCGGTCCTGAAGGAACAGTTTGATCAGGGTCTACACTATATGCTGCTTTGTTAATCTAATTTAACCCTTTCCTCCATAAATACGCCTTTCTACGCCTCTGTTATAACCACTTCTTGAAACCATTGTGATAAATAGAGCAATGGTTTCAAACTGCAAAATTCTAAAAAAAATCCTTTTCTCTAGTTAATGCTCCTTTTCAGTAGATTTATTCAAAGTGGTTGGATCTATAAATAGCCTATGAGGGAAAGGGTTAAAGTTATCAGAATGGTGCCATACTGACCTTTTCAAGCTGTACAAACAAGGGGAGAGGGGAGTCTGGGTGTCTGAATATTTAGAGTAATTAGAATATTGCCTGTTTATATTGACATGGCATTTTTACATTCATAAATTATGAATAGAGATAACTCTGAATCCATGAAATAATGGAATGAACAACTACAGGGGTGTGATAAAACATTTGAATATTCAAGTACAATTCCTGATCTAAATTCCCCAAAAGTCTGATCCTGTTATTGATTTATCAACTAAACCAGGTCATCATCAGTTTACAAAATAAAACATGATCACTGTCGTATTATAATTTGACACTGGTAGGTAAAAAACGAGAGCATTTTGGCTAAACAATAATTATACTGTATAATTATACACTGCACTATGTGCAGACATGGGGCATGTTGATTTAATGATTATAAAACATAATCTAATCATGATTTCAATATTTGGTACATGAATATTCATGGACTAAAGGGTTAAGCCATTCTCGTGCTAAGGGTGACCTGACAAGCATTTGTAAACAGTTTGGATCCAGATGAAACATCAAGTAACTCACCTTCTCATCAGGATCCAAGCTGTCAAATCAGTAAACAAATTTTGATGCTTTTTATAGATTTGCAAACAGGGTAGACCAAGATCAGATGACTCCTGTCGGAGTCATCTGATCAGGGTCTGCTTTTTTTGCTTATGGACTGGCAGATCTGATTTTGACTACAGTTTCTGCCATGGCCAAATTTCTTTTTCATTTGCCATTATATAACTTATCTTATTAATATGCATGATATTATGATTTCTTATATAAATATTCATGGAGTAAAGGGCTAAAAGCTTGAAGAAACTGAATGTAAGTAAAAATTGCAACAGGTCAGTGTTTTAGCAAAACCTTTATTTACAAGTAATCCTTTACATCATGAATATTCATGTAAGAAACAATGATCTCATGACACAAGGACACAGGAATTGTTGGCCATGGCAGAAGCTGTAGAATCATATCTATAGCATATCATAAGCAAAAAGAGCAGACCCTGATCAAATGGCCCCTACATAATTTGGGTCTACTCTGTTTGCAAAGGCATAGAAAAGCATATTTATGGAGTAAAGGGTTAACAATATAAGAAAAGTTATTTATCATTCAATAGAAGAAGGTCATAGGAGTCAAATCATGAAGCGTATGTTTAGCTCTTTGTATGCTAGCACAACATTTGTGTCAACTTTGCAAACTCTTTAAATCCAGGTACTTGGTTATTCAGCACCTCATCTGGATCCAAACTACTTGACACTGTGACAGTATTTTGTTGAGAGAAATGTAAGAAAATTTTAACCCTGAGAGCCTAAGCAGATGAAAAATTCTGCAGACGACAATTACAAAAGGCAAGTAAAAAAGGAAAGAATGGAGCAGAAAGTTTATATACATGCCACAGGCTAAAAATGCTCTGACAGGTATGTGATCTTGCTCGTGACAACATCAGAGTCATTCGACCCTTTGCAAGCTAAGTGTGAATTTGGAAAATCTATACAAACATTTTAGACCTATATGATATGCAGAGTCAATCTGCTACTCTTCAGGATCCTGCCTGTTTGACATTCTGATTATATTTTTGAAAACGGATTTCAAAAAATTGACTGTTAGCATTGCAGCAGACGACAATTTCTTCAGAAGACACTTGTTTTGTATGGGAAGAGCAAATGATACAAAGATTATTTAACCATAGTGCAACAAAAATATGCAGCAAGTAGACTTACTAGCAATGAAACAATCTACATAAGCCCTCTAGCTACACCATGTGTGTGCAGCTTGGTACAGAGATCATCTCTTTGCCTCATAAATATGCATGTAAGAAATGTCATCATGGAAGACATCATGAATATTAATTACAGTAAAATCTTGATTAGTTGAATGCTAAGACGTATTATTATCGATCTTTAAGACAGGTGGCAGCTTAATGCATGGTGAAAGTCATGCAGAAAGCTCCTCTAGGAGCTTTCTGCATGACTTTCATGATGCATTAAGCAGCCACCTGCCTAAAAGGGTATAAATTCTTGTATACAGAACATTCGAAATCGAGATTTTACTGTACATGTAGATAAAAAATTTAAAACCGTGTATTAAAACAGGAATATGTTGCGCAATGGCAGAAATTAAACAATCAGATCTCACCATAAGCAAACAGAGCAGACTATAATCAGACAGCTCCTACATAAGCCAACTGATCTGGGTCTAGATCTACTATGTTTGCAAAGATGTCAAAAGGCCGTCTCTGTCAGGCAAAGGCTTATGTAATCAGCGTGGGCGGTATATTTTTTGATTTAGATGAGTACAAATGTCTCCCTGACATTTTGAGGTTGACAGTTTTATTCCCAATAAATGTGTTTAACCCTTTACTCCATAAATATGCCTTTCTACGCCATTGCAAACAGAGAAGACCCAGATCAGGCAGCTCCTGAAGGAGCCATCTGATCAGGGTCTGCTATGTTTGCTTATGAAATTATATAGACCTGAAAAGAACTTTCTGTCATTGTCAATATTTCCTTTGTTTATGTACCTGTATAAAAAATATTCACAATGTCATTATTTCACATGAATATACATGGAGGAAAGGGTTAAAGATTTAGGGGTCAGAGAAATTGGCCACTAGTCATTGTCAGTGTTAGGATGATGTGAGGAGCCCTCTGATCAGGGTCTGCAATGTTTGTCATTTAGAATTATCTCACATTATGATTAATTTAACCCTTTCCCTCATGCATGTAAACGTGTTTTCACACATTTGCAAACAGAGTAGACCCAGATCAGACGGCTCCTAGAGGAGCCGTCTGATCAGGGTCTGGTCTGTTTGCTATTGGAATTTGATAGATCTGTTTCTTAACTTCCTAAAATTGGTTCAATATTTCACCTTCCATATTTCATTAATTATAACTATTTTTTCATGAATATTCAGTAGGTATTGAAATTTGTACTAAACAATGAACAGGGAAAGGGTTAATTATACCCTTTCATACTAAATCGACTCTATCGTTTAGCAATGGGGGACTGTTCCATTTTGAAAATTCAGTCTTCATAGGGTTAAAGTTCTGGTGTATGTGATTATTATGAATTATTGTAAAATCTATTATCTTTGCAGTCTAAATACAGTAGAACCCCTCTAATGCGACCACTTAATGAATAAACATGGCTGTCATTATAAGCAGGTGGTTGCTTAATGCAGGGCAATAGTAATGCAGAAAGCTCCTCTAGGAGCTTTCTGCATTACTTTTGTCCTGCATTAAGCTACCACCTGCCTCTACCTCCCAGAATTATATCTATTTAAGGTGGTCGCATTAGCGGGGTTTTACTGCACATGTGTTTGCCATCTGCAAAACATTGTCATCTGCTACATTTTAGTCTCTAAAGGGCTTTTGTCTGTAGACCTCTTTTTCACTTCAAGTAGTTATAATGAAATATGGAAAGTGGAACAATGTAGCCATTTCAGAAACTAAAGAAACAGATCTATTCTATCAAATTCCATTGGCAAACAGAGCAGACCCAGATCAGACAGCTCCTATAGGAGCCAATCTGATCTGGGTCAAATCTGTTTGCAGATGTGTGAAAAGGCGTTTATATGAAGGAAAGGGTTAACTTTTTACAAAGTGTTGCACCCAGCCCACAACATAATGATAGGAGTAATTGAGAAAATCTATGTAAACTATTTTCTGTATGTCTCGACCACACCCTATCTTACTGTTACTCATCTGCAGAGTACCAGCAATATATGGGTCCATGCTTATAAAGCTTTTAGTTGAGTCTGAGCTTTTGATTGGTCAGATTTGAGTTTTCAAGCTTTTGATTGGTCAGATTTGAGCCAGAGGCTCAAATCTGACCAATCAAAAACTTGAGAACGAACTCAGACTCAACTAAAAGTTTTATAAGCATGGACCCTGATTTAGTTGGTTGAGAGATCAGATATTTAATTAGGCCGAAATAAGAGATTTAGGTAGAAATAAGAGATTTAGGTCTGATCTATAGCTTTGCAAATTTACACCACAAAAAAAGAAATCTTGCTTACATCATGCCGGTCTAGACGCTTGGCGTAGTCTTTCTCTCCTTCTCTGATTTCTTCTATGGATGAAAGTGACCCTGGAAATATTATACAGAGCATAAATAAAGATGTGTATCATCATTTCTCCACCAAACCCTATGTTGTGATTACTCTTCAGAAGTGTCTTGTCGAGACAATTCTAAAGAGTGGTAGTAGTAGTAGTAGTAGACTAGTAGTAGAGAAAGATCTGAATCTTTACTTTCTAAAATGGCTACAATATTCCACCTTCCATATTTCATTATAACCATTTTGTCCATGAATATTCAGTAGGCATTGAAAATTGGAATAAACATAGAAATAGCATATCATCTCATCAGTCCTGATCCAAACTAATTGACATTCAGGTCATATTCTGACAGTAATAGTCACTTCTTGAAACCATTGTGATAAATACAGCATTTGCTCCTACTAGGAGCAAATGCTCTATTTATCACAATAGTTTCAAACTAAAAAATTCTAAAAGTTTCCTTTTCTCTAGTTGATGCTCCTTTTCGGTAGATTTGTTCAAAGAGGTTGGATCTAAACATAGCCTATGTGGGAATAGGCTTATAATTAAACACTGATGGATCATTCAACTTTGAATATACAACACTTAAAGGATAAAGGATTGCAGGTACAAATAGGTTAACACTAATTAAGTACAACACTAAACAGTAAACAACCAATTTTTAATTCAACTTTGAAAACAAGTTGGATCTAGATGAGAACTTGCATCTCGTCTCATCAGTCCTGATCCAAACTAACTGATATTCTGACAGTATATTTAAAGGAAATGGAAGAAAACTACACTGTAAGAATTGAAGCAGATGACAATTTCTGCATTTGAAAGCTACTAAGATAATGAACATGGTACATGTACCTATGTTTAGTAAAGTGTAACAGATGGAGTCTCGATAATTGCAATGGAAAAGTATGTTAATACTAAATTGTACCCCAATTAACCTAAGTATTTTCGGACAGACATAAATTTGTGCAGACAGCTCCTGAAAGTGCACAGCAAAACCTCTCTATAATGACCACTAAATTGTGTTAATTAGTTGGTATTTAGGGCAGGCGGTTGCTTAAAGCAAGGTGAAAGTAAAACAGAACGCTCCTATAGGAGCGTTCTGTTTTACTTTGACCTTGCTTTAAGTAGCCACCTGCCTTTAACACAAAATACTTGATGTAATTTAGTGGTCGTTACAGAGAGGTTTTACTGCATTTGCTACAATCAGAGGTCCAGATAAAATATTTTCAACAATTGCTCCTTAATTTCTCCAAACCTGATACATGTACTATGACCATTCTTTAGAATCGTCTCTTTGAGACAATTCTAAAGACTGGTCATATTATAGTACAGGGATTGGTAGAGAAATGACAGTTTTAGTATTTGAGTATGCACATTTATCTATAGCTCTGTATTACGACAGTTTAATTCAAAGTTATCAAAATGGTGCAAAATTGAATTATGCAGCTTTACAAAAACTGGTGGAGCTCGGGTGTCCAAATATTTAGGGTAATTTGAGAAGGTTATTTTTTCAGAATATAAAAAGTTATGTGTTCAAAGTAGATGACATTCAAATTATTTATAGGGAGTTATTGCATTCAACTCTCTGCATGCTTGCGGTGAAACCCTGATTAACTATGTGACTTCTCATCAGGATCCAAACTGTTTTATTACCTCATAGGCTATTTTTAGACCCAATCTCTTTGAATAAATCTACCGAAAAGGAGCATTTACTAGAGAAAAGGAAAGTGTTAGAATTCAATTGTGTAGTATTGAAACCTTGTGATAAATAGAGCATTTGCTCCATAGGAGCAAATGCTCTATTTATCACAATGGTTTCAAGAAGTCTGCTCTGGGTCTGCTCTGTTTGCTTCTAATATAATATTGATATCGTAATACAGTTTGTGACCATGACCAAAAATAGCTGTGTTCATGTGCTACTATAACACCTGATCTAATTAATATTCATTATGGCATTATTTCTTATAAAAATATTCACAGAGTAAAGGGTTAAAATGGTTACCAGTCTATCTTCAATGGTTAAAGTGTCCATGTTTAAAATGGTTACCAGTCTATCTTCAATGGTTAGTGTCCCGATGTTTAAAATGGTTACCAGTATATATCTTCAATGGTTAAAGTGTTCATTTTTAAAATGGTTACCAGTCTATCTTAAATGCTTAAAGTGTCCATGTTTAAAATGGTTACCAGTCTATCTCCAATGGTTAAAAGTCCATGTTTAAAATGGTTACCAAATGTACAGTCGGCTGAGCGGTCATTCGGACTGAAAGTAGACTATAACTAGGTACTTTACTTTTACTTTTTTTACCAATATATATCTTCAATGGTTAAAGTGTACATGTTTAACCCTTTCCCTGTTCTGTATTTAGGCCAATTTTCTATACCTACTGAATATTCATTAACCAAATAGTTATAAAGAAATATGGAAGATGGAACATTGTAGGCAGTTTAGAAAGCAAAGAAACAGATCTATCAAATTCTATTAGCAAACAGAGCAGACCCTGATCAGACGGCTCCTCTAGGAGCCGTCTGATCTGGGTCTACTCTGTTTGCAAATGCGTGAAAACACGTTTATATGAGGGAAAGGGTTAAAATGGTTACCAGTCTATCTTCAATGCATGGTTTAAGTGTCCATGTTTAAAATGGTTACCAGTACATTGTTTATATCTTCTTTGGTTAAAGTGTCCATGTTTAAAATGGTTACCAGTCTATCTTCAATGGTTAAAGTGTCCATGTTTAAAACGTTTGCAAGTCTATCTTCATTGGTTAAAGTGTCCATGTTTATAATGGTTACCCGAGTCTATCTTCATTGGTTAAAGTGTCCATGTTTAAAATGGTTACCAGTCTATCTTCAATGGTTAAAGTGTTCATGTTTAAAATGGTCACCAGTCTATCTTCAATGGTTAAAGTGTCCATGTTTAAAATGGTTACCAGTATATACTTTCAATGAATAAAGGTTCTATGTTCAAAATTGTTACCAGGATATATCTTCAATGGTTAAAATGTCTATACTTAAATCCAAAAGTTGGAACTGTCTTGAATGGAAAAATCTGTGTATCAAGTGATTAAAATTGTGTCACTCTAATAAAATAGTCAGTGTGTGAAATACTTAAATTAAAAGCAGTTGGAGTGTAAAATAGTAAAATCAGCAAGTGTGTCAAATCATCAGTTTCAGCAGACTACATTGATCAGAGCTCCAGATTAGAGTGGTCACGGTATAGGGTTTGGTGGAGAAATGACTATTTTAGTATTTGGGTAAGCATTGTTATCAGTAGCTCTGCTGTATGTAAAACAGTAAAAGAGGAGTTTTGAGACGTTTTTTAAATGAATCATGAGCAATTACCAAGTTCACTCTATACCTAATGAATATAATGCTTTTAATGAATATAATTTAAATAAATTTTGTAAATGGCATAAGAATACAGACGTTTTCTGTCCATGACATAATTCATCCATCATTCCATAAATAAACAGCATTCTCTGATCAGGCAGCTCCTACAGCACCTGTCTAATTTGGGTGTATTCTGTTTGAAAAAGCGTAAATATGCATCTTAAGTAAAGGGTCAACAGGTCCCAGATATCAACTCAAACTTCATATATTTAACTGGGATTGCCAATGTCAAATACACTTTTGGGCATTGTTTGAACAAATCAAGAAATATGGTAAACAGGGCTTGAGGCTCAAGCTTATATATACATGTACTGTTCAAACATTCCAATCCTCTTATGTTTTGTATTAACACATTCCCTCGTAGGCTATATTTAGACACCCTTTTTAATAAATCTACTAAAAAGGAGAATTTACTAGTGAGAAGGGAAATTTTAAAATTGTGTACTTTTAAAATTTAAAAATTGTGCAAGTTTGAAACCATCACAAACAGAGCATTTTGATTGTTCTCCTATGGATTTTTTTTAATTCTCTATTTATCACAATGGTTTAAAAAAGTTACTTACAGAGGCTTCAAAAGTGTCAATATGAAGGAATGGGTTAACCCTTTACCTGATAGAGACACCTTTTCACTCATTTGCAAACAGTGCAGATCCAGATCAGATAGTTCCTATAAGAGTTGATCAGGGACGTCTGCTTATTCAATCATTTAGGTCCAATTCTAGAGTTAAAAATCTGCCAAAGCTAATAAATCATGTGTGCATATATCATTATAAAACAGCTAATTAATACAGTAAAACCTCTCTATAACGGACACTTAATTGTGTTAATTAGTTGGTATTTAGGGCAGGTGGCTGCTTAAAGCAAGGTGAAAGTAAAACAGAACGCTCCTATAGGAGCGTTCTGTTTTACTTTCACCTTGCTTTAAGCAGTCACCTGCCTTTAACACAAAATATTTGATGTAATACAGTGGCCGTTATAGAGAGGTTTTATTGTATAACTGATGTCAAACTTTCTTACATGAATATTCTTCAGGTAAAGAGTTAATTAAGTACAGGGACTGTTTCGTCCTCCTTGTGCTTATCCTGATCTGATTAGGTTTGACAGTTTCAATTATTCGGATCAGTCACAGAGTAATCAGATTTCAAAGCTGTTGGGCACATAGAAAATAGTTCATATAAAAGATACACAAAGACTTTTGTGGATGTTAAAAATCTAAGTCCCAGACAGAGTGGTGGAGAATGCAAAACTTTTCATAGAATTTAACCTTCTGTACGAAGACTGAGCAATTGTCATCTGCTGACAATGTTGTCTGCTGCCATTCTTAAAATACATTTTTCTTCCATTTCTTTTCAAAAAATAGCGTCCAAGTGTCAAAATATTTGGATCCTGATGAGTTACTTGGCACCTAATCTGGATCCAAACTGTTGCAAAGGTTATCACATATTTGCCAGTTAGTCTCAGTGTTGTAGGTTAAGATGATAAGGATTAACTATTTAACCCTTTCCCTGTTCTATATTTAGTCCAAATTTCAATACCTACTGAATATTCATGGGCAAAATAATTATAAAGAAATATGGAAGGTGGAACATTGTACCCATTAAGAAAGCAAAGAAACAGATCTATCAAACTCTATTAGCAAACAGAGCAGACCCTGATCAGACGGCTCCTAGAGAAGCCGTCTGATCTGGGTCTACTCTGTTTGCAAATGCGTGAAAACATGTTTATATGAGGGAAAGGGTTAAACCCATTCCCTCATAGGCTGGTTTTAGACCCAAGAAACTATTATTTGTTTGTTTGTGTTGCATTAAAATCAGTTTCTGCTCACTAATTATTATTAATCAATTCTTAATGAAAAGGAAAGTTTAAGAATTGTGTAGTTTTGAAGCCATTGTGATAAAAACAACATTTGCTCCTATGGAGCAAATGCTCCATTTATCACAATGGTTTCAAAAGTGACTTTTACAGAGACACCAAAATGTGTCAACATGAGGGAATGGGTTATCATTATGAGCACATGTATGCCAACCTTTGAAAGGTGAGTATACATTTGAGTTGCAAAACAAATTGGTCCTCCAGACTCCAGAGCAGATGCCAAGTGATTGGAAAACCCATCAGGACCCATACTGTTTGACCCTGATACTGGTTTTATGCTGAGTGTTTAACCCATTCCCTCATATTGATGCCTTTTCATGCCTCTGTAAAAGTCACTTTTTGAAACCATTGTGATAAATAGAGCATTTGCACCGTAGGACTGGGTTGGGTGCACAATGAAAGTATGGATGGTGTTTAATGTGTACATGTTCTATATGCAATTCCATAAAGCACGACACACGGACGGACAGAGGGACAGACAAGTGCAAAACATAATGGCCTCTCCCCGACTATCATCAACGGGGGCATAAATATATATTTTGGGGTAATTACTTCGGATAATTAGTATAAATTGCTTTACGGAACATAAATTTTATGAGCATTTCTGTGTTTAATGAAAATCAGTGATCATGAACAGAATGATGATAATCTGTGTCAGGCCAAAAACCTACAAACTGTAAAATGATTCTGCATACATTGCATCTCAAAATCTTTAACCCTAATTCCCTGTTCTGTGTTTATTACAAATTTCGATACCTACGGAATGTTATGGACGAATTTGTTACAATGAAATATGGAAGGTGGAACATTGTAGTCATTTTAGAAAGTATAGAAACAGATCTATCAAAGTCCATTAGCAAACAGAGCAGACCCTGATCAGACGGCTCCTATAGGAGCCGTCTGATCTGGGTCTACTCTGTTTGCAGATGCGTGAAAACATGTTTGTATGTTAGGGAAAGGGTTAAGTGGTTGCCATACAGAGGGTCTAGTGTATCTGCTACAATAGCGCACCCATGTGTCGATGCATTCTAAACAAATTCACAAATACTGGTATTGAACTGACTGAAAGGCAAAAATGCAGGTGAAACACCCAGGGAATATAAATGTTATCTGAAACATTTTCATTTCCAATTTATTTACTCGTACATAGAATAGAATGGCACAGTGCCAGAGTCAGTAAATCTGTTCTATTGCTGTATCCATATCTATTGCTATTTGGCCTTTATCCCTTTCCCTCATTATAAAAGCATTTTCATGCATTTGCAAACAGAGCAGACCCAGATAAGATGACTCCTATGGGAGCCATCTGATCAGAGTTTGTTCTATTTGCCTTTGACATGATATAGATCTCATCTGATTCTACAGTTTTTGTCAATAGAGCAAAAAAATTACCTGAAAGGTTTATATTATAAAACTTCAGCTAATAAATATTCAAAATGTCAATTTCTTATATGAATACCGAACAGGGAAAGGGTTAACTCCATAAATTTTCGTATAATAAGCATTGTATATTGCATTTTGGTCAAAGCAGAAACTCTAGAATTATATATTTCCTATGCTCCTATAGGAGCTTTATGCATTAATGTTGACCTGCATTAAGCTACCACTTGCATTACAGACCCATAATTAGACCTCTTTTTGATGGCCACCAAAATAAGACAGGTTCTACTGAATTTCACTGTTCAGTATGTAATTGTACTAATGCAATGGCAGAAAATCCCAATTTGAATATCTACATCTATTAACCCTTTCCCTGTTCTGTATTTAGGCTAAAATTTAATACCTACTGACTATTCATTAACAATATAATTATAAAGAAATATGGAAGGTGGAACATTGCAGACATTTTAGAAAGCAGAAAAACAGATCTATCAAATTCTATTAGCAAACAGAGCAGATCCTGATCAGACGGTTCCTCTAGGAGCCGTCTGATCTTGGTCTACTCTGTTTGCAAATGCGTGAAAACACGTTTATATGAGGGAAAGGGTTAAAGTGAGTAAGTCTTGCAAGCTGGATGAATTGGCCAATGATTTAAAAGGGGGATCCCTGGCTAGAGAATGTTTCATTGCATACTGACAGACAGACAATCTGCCCATCACATAGCATGATACATTGCAGGGATATTGCCAAACATTAATTGGTACTTACATTCTGTAGACTTCTTTCTGAATGTCCTCTGGGAGCCAGTGTACAGCAGTTTCATAGACTTGGTATCTAAGAAGAATTGACGGGTGTACAATATCCCTCCACCCTTGACCTTGTGCAGGGCCTCACCCTCACTAAGCTCCCGCAGGATATTGTCCACTGGAAAACAAATATAAACACTGCTGAGTGAACATCTCTCAACTTTACACTTTGCATGCTAGCGGAGAATTTATCATTACTAGAGCAAACGATTTGGATCCAATTAAATGAGACACTCGCAGAGTACCTCAAATAATAATCAGGATCCAAACTGTTTGAAACTCTTATCATGCTTTTTTTAAAAAAAAAACACAACAAGATGTGTTTGTGAAACACTATGCCCCCGATTTGACCTTTGACCTTGATGTATGACCTTGACCTTAAATTATAAGTCACCCCGAAAAATGTTCGCCTCCATTGGTTGCACATGCATGCCAAGTTTGAAGTATGTATGACTTTTTGTGTAATGGCTACAAAATTAATCGCCAACGTTAAAGTTGTCCACAAACCAACAAACGTACAAACCAAAGTACAGACATGGCAAAAACAATATGTCCCCCACCCCATACTCACACACCAAATTTCAATACCCACTGAATATTCATGGACAAAATAGTTATAATGAAATATGGAAAGTGGAACATTGTAGACTTCTTTTAACTAAAGAATCATTGTCTATCAAATTCCTTTAGCAAATGGAGCAGACCCTGATCAGACAGCTCCTATAGGAGCTGTCTGATCTGGGTCTACTCTGTTTGCAAATGCATGAAAATACATTTATATGAGGGACAATTTTGGATCCTGAAGAGATGCTGGGTTACACATGTACTGTAGGCTCCTAATTGTTTGCAAATTTATGTATTACAAATTTGCAAATACAAAGGAAATGCACAACCCATCATTTGCTGATTTTGCTCATATAAATGCTTTTTCATGCCTTTTATCAAAGTGACGTCGAGAGCAGACCTATAGGAGCCATCTGATATGGGTTTGCTGTTTGTTAATGAAATTATAACAGATCTGACTCTACTGTGAGTTTCTACCAATACCAAAAAATCCTGTGTACGTATAATGCTATTAAAAAATGCAGTTAATAACTATTTATGATGTCATTATATTTATTACATGAATATTCAACAGGGAAAAGTTAAAGAAAGAGATAAATACGCCCCTCTACATCTCTGTAATATTCACTTCTTGAAACATTGTGATAAACAGAACATTTGCTCCATAGGAGCCATTTTAATGCTCTATTTATCACAATGGTTTCAATACCACACAATTCTAACATTTTCCTTTTCTCCAGTAATTGCTCCTTTTCGGTAGATTCATTCAAAGAGGTTGGGTCTAAAAATAGCCTATGATGGAATGGGTTAAAGAAAGAGAGGTTTGATTTATAAATCTTGTGAGTTCCAACCCCATTAACATTCCGCAAAGTGTTTTTTTCTTCTCTAATTTTAAGCAGCTCACTCATGTTCAATATTAATGTCAATATACTATATTGACTATTAATGGCAATTTTATTGATCGTGAACGGGCCACTGCGGACAACTCAATTCTTAAGTCACTGACAAGCAGTCCCCAATACATGTAGAGCTTTGATGGCCCATAACCTATCCAGCAAGAATGATAACCCACATTTATGACTTTAGTATTCCTAAATATTGACAATACGAAAACAGTATAGATCCAGTTCGGAGGGCTCTGATTAGGGTCTGAACTGATTTCTGCATTTAGAATGTTCATTTTTTTGTTCAAACAGACCACCCATCCCCATGATGGCCATCGCCATCGCCATCGTCATCCCCACCCCCACCCCCACCCCACCCCATCTTCCAATGAAAATAAGATTCATTCAAAAAAATATTTCACTCATGAAACTTCTGTCCAAGTCCAATCTCAAGCACCTGACTGGTCAGATTTTGACCTTGCAAAAAGTTTTATAAGCTCAAGGCCTGGTTAAACCATTAGTCTATGAATATTCATGTAAGAAAGGACATCATGAATAGTAATTAGATTAGTTGTTATTATAGCACATTGACATAGGAAGTTTTGGCCATGGCAGAAACTGCAGAATCATATCTATTTCATGCCATAAGCAAACAGAGTAGACCCTGATCAGACGGCTCCTATAGGAGCCATCTGATCTAGGTCTACTCTGTTTGCAAAGGTGTATTTATGGTTAAAACCAATACAATGTGCCTTCTGGGTCAAGTAAAAAGTCAGTGTAGACCCAGCATACAAACAGAAGACCATGTTATGTGGTTTTCAAAATGTATATCTTTCTCATGCAGAGTTTCCCAAGGAGTTAAATTTAGAATTATCTCAAAATCTGACCAATTAGATACTAAACAAGAGCTGTCTGCGGACAGCACGCTCCACTTTTTTTTAGAGCTGGATAGTGTAGTGGAAGTCAGAAAGGGGAGTTAACTATGTCAAAATTAATTTTAGGGTAACCTGCCCTTGTGAAATGGGTTCCCCTTGTAATAGTTAACATGCATACCAAATTTGAACAAAATACCTTTGACAGTTTCTGAGACATGGACCTTAACATAAAACTTAACCGACAATGAAACTTCTAAGCCGTAAAAGTGGCATAACTATGGAAAAATTAATTCTAGAGTTATCTGCCCTTGTGAAATTGGTTCCCCTTCTGATAGTAAACATGCATACCAAATTTTAACCATTTATCTTTGATGGTTTCTGAGAAACAGACCTTAACAAAAAGGTTAACCTGTGCCGACGAAAGGGTCATGACAATACCTCCACTTTTCGAAAAAGTGGAGCTAAAAATGAACTCAGACTCAATCTCAGAAGTTTTATAACTATGGAGCCTAAGCCTTTCATGTCTCTGACATAAGAATTTTTTTTGTAAGCAATAGATCAAATGATATCAAAGTTGTGGAATTTTTACACAAGTGCAGCGTTTACATTATTTGAGGGAACATATCCATTAACCCATTCCCGCATATAGACGCCTTTTGACGCTTCTGTAAAAGTCACTTTATGAAACCATTGTGATAAATAGAGCATTTGCTCCACAGGAGCAAATGCTCTATTTATCACAATGGTTTCAAAACTGCACAATTCTGAAATTTAACTTTTCTCTAGTTAATGCTCCTTTTTGGTAGATTTAATCAAAGAGGTTAGGTCTAAAATTAGCCTAAGTGGGAATGGGTTAAAAAGATTTAGTGTACAAGTATCTGATATCAAAATGATTCTGAAGGTACCTTTCCTTAGAACCCAAAGTATTCAGACAGACAGAATTAACCCTTTACTCCATTTATACACCTTTGTAAACAGAGCAGACCCTGATCAGACAGCTCATACAGGAGCTGTCTGACCAGAGTCTACCCTGTTTGAATACGAAACTATATACATATACACAGATCTGATTCTTCAGTTTCTTCCATGGCCAAAACTTGCTGTGTTCATGTTCAAGGAGCAGTTTGATCAGGCTTTACACCATTTGCTACCACTTCTCAACTAATTTTAACCTATCAAAATGGTGCCAAATTATTTTGACAAACTTTACAAACCATTGGGGAGGAGAGATTGGTGTCTGAATACTTAGAGTAAATAAGGAAATCAAATAAATGAAAAATAACAAACTTTCACGTGATTTGAACGACATATCCTTAGTTTTAAAGTCCGTCCATTAAATTACACTGTCCAGCAATAAAGCATTTACTTCTAACACTATGTCCCTGGTACACTGTTTAAAATATCTACAGGTATTATCCTGTTTACAAACTCTCTTCTGAACCTCTCCCAATGTCCTTGTTTAAGTTAAATGTTTGTAAAGTGCACAAGTACTCAGATCTAATACTAAAAGCGTATTTGAATATATTTGATATAGCATCACTTGCCGCTTGTTTAACACTGCATTAAATGATGGTGAATTTAAAAAGTAGGAATGCAAATTTCATCATCCTGCAGCAGACATTTTTTTTTATCCTGTAGACATTGTCCGTTGGCGAAAGGAAATAAACTTGACCCTTATCAGTGTGACATCAAACTGACTCAACAATGTCCTCCAATAATTTGTCCAAAAAAGACACTTCTATTAGCTCCTAAGTATATGAAAGTGCAAGTCCCGATTCTGAAGATGTGCCAAGATTAAGAATATCTGTTACAGAAAAGAACAATACTTACATTCATTGATTGCTGAATTTGAAGGACAGTAAGATGAACCACTAAAGGTCCGTAACAACATTACGGGAATCAATAACTCCCTCGTCCAAAAAAAATATTTTCAGCAAATTTGCTTGTCACAGGAGGATCTACCTACTATGTAAACAACAGTGATAATGTATCCCAGAGAAAAATGTAAAATGCCTGTATAGACATAGGACCGTATCTCTGTATGACAGAATTGTCGTCTGCATCAAAAACTGTCACATGCTGCATAACTATGTCACTTTCACTGCAAGGTCTGTTTTCTATTAAACAAAAACGAACAATTTGTGAACAAAATATTTCGGGTCATGATCCGATATGAAGATCTGTAGCATATTAGTGCTGGGATCAAAAGTTTCAAAACTGTTGCAATCATTTTCTGTCAAATTTATTTTTTGTTCGGGACATACACAACTTTATTTTGGGCTTCTTTGTAAATGTGCATGTCAATCCATCTTAACAACCACTAATGTAACCCTTTCCCTGTTGAAAATTCATGTTAGAATTAACATCATGAATATTTATTATCTGAATAATATTTTTTATGGCATATTTGCAGAGGAGTTTTTGGTATTCGTAGAAACTATAGTCGAGGTCTATTATAATTTCATAAGCAAACAGAGTAGACCCAGATCAGACAGCTCCTGTAGGAGCTGTCTGATCTGGGTCTGCTCTGTTTCCTTAATTATGATATAATATAGATATGATTCTACAGTTTCTGCCAATGGCCAAAAACTAACTTTGTCCATGTGCTTATTCCATGTGCTATAATAACAAATTAATCTAATTAATATTCATAATGTCATTATTTCTTCCATGAATATTCATAGAGTCAACGGTTAAAGAACTTAAAAGTTAACCTAAATAACAAATTTGCCGATGAAAACTGCTTAGTTGAGTTCAAAGGGTTGACAGTTAGCCAACTAAATTCGAGACATTTTGCCACAGGCATTCATAAACATAAGTCTAGGTAAGACTGTACGGACCGACTGTACCATGATGATATCTAATGGTGTCTGTTTATGAACTTTCCATCTTCATAAATCTTGTCACACCAAGTCATTCAGTCATCTGCAAAAATATGCCATCTGCTTCTAGTTTTATCATTCATTTTTGAAAAATGCAATAGAAGTGTCATTAACTCATTACTTCATAGGCTATTTTTATATGCAAACTCTTTGAACAAATCTACCGAAAAGGAGCATTTACTACAGAAAAGGAAGATTTTAGAATTGTGCACTTTTGAAACCACTGTGATATTGAATAGAGTATTTGCTCCTATGGAGCAAATGCTCTATTTATCACAATGATTTCACAAAGTGACGTTTACGTACTGAATTTCGTCAAAAGGTGTCAATATGCGAGAATGGCTTAATTGCAATCTCTGTACATCTAAGCCTATCATGATTTTTCACCGACTAGCTTTCAAAGAGTTACAGGCAATATCCCATAGGACCTTAGTGTAATTGCTATGATAATAAAAGTATTAATAGCCTAGTCAATAAAATTCAACAGCAATACAAACTTTTAAAATACAGTAAAACCTCTTTACAATGACCACTCAAAAGTCTTATTTCTTGGTCATTAAGCTTTTCCTTCATATATAAAATGTTTGATACATTTGCAAACAGGGTAGACCCAGATCAGATGGCCCCTGAAGGAACTGTAGACCCAGATCAGATGGCCCCTGAAGGAGCTGTAGACCCAGATCAGATGGCTCCTGAAGGAGCTGTAGACCCAGATCAGATGGCCCCTGAAGGAGCTGTAGACCCAGATCAGATGGCTCCTGAAGGAGTTGTAGACCCAGATCAGATGGCTCCTGAAGGGGCTGTCTGATCAGGGTCTGCTCTGTTTGCTTTGACATGATATAGACCTGATTCCACAGTTTTTGTTAGAGCAAAATATTCCTTTGAAAATTTTACATCATAAAAATGCAGCTAATAAATATTCATGATGCCATTATTTCTTACATGAATATTGAATATCAAGTGTTACCCCTTTCCCTCATAAATATTTGTGCAAGAAGAAATGACATTATCCATAGGTGACTTTTTAAAATGGTATTTGAATACAAGATTTTTTAGCCATGACAGAAAGTGTAGTCTAAATCAGATCTATATAATTCCATTAGCAAACAGAGCAGACACTGATCGGATAACTCTTACGGGCATTAACTTTTTGCATGTTAGTGGCAAATTCGTCTGCCATTTATTACCTATACAAACAGTTTGGATTTAGATCAGGCCCCACAAAATGTGAGGCCTGATCTGTCAGATCCAAACTGTTTGTCAATCAGGCTCAAACAAATGAGCAGCAGACGACAAATGACAGATGACAAAATTACTTAGCATGCTGAATAATGACATAATGAACAATTGACATTGCAATGCATATGTGCACATGCATTGTTGGTGCTCATAGAAACCGTAGAGTCAGATCTATTATAATTTCATATGCAAACAGAGCACTGACCCTCATCAGATAGCTCCTACGTATACCCTGATCTGGGTCTACCCTGTTTGAAAAGGCATGAATATTAATGGTGTTTATGCAAGGAGAAGGGTTTTAACCCTTCGCTTGCTGAATTCTAAAATACATTTCTCCTTCTTTACCCATGCCCTGTTGTATAATTCCATATATCTTCACTGTGTACAAGTATTTCGCTGTGCAATCACTGCTGTAGAGTGCACTGGTTGCACAATCAACTTGTAAATAGTGCAGACCCTGCAGACTCTGATGAGACAGCTCCTGCAGGAGCTGTCTCATCTGGGTCTTCACTATTTACAGGTAGGTATATTGACGTGATTAGCAAGCGAAGGGTTAAACAAGTTAAGACAGGTGGTATAGATGAATACAGGACAAAAGTTTTACCAAAAATAACTATACCAGCTTTCTCCATAACACTTTTCCTGCATATTAAGCAGCCACTTGCTTGATAAAGACACCCATGTTTATTACTCATTGGTTTCATTGTGATAAAGTAAGCTTCTAAATTGCATGTACAGTAAAACCCCTCTAAACCGGAATTCTAGTACAGAAGAATTTAGATACTTGTAGGCAGGTGGTTGCTTTAAATGCAGGGCAAAAGTCCTAGAGGAGCTTTCTGCATGACTTTTGCCCTGCATTTAAAGCAGCCACCTGTCACCGAGACCATTACATGTATTTATACTAAATTTAACATTCAGTTTAGTTTTACTTTTAACCATTTGAATGCAGGACACACAATCATGTACTGTCAATATTGCAAACAGTGTAGACCAAGATCACAATCCCATAATACTTGACATGTTTGAATTTTGGAATAGTCCATTTGAAAATTAAGAGATGAAAGGGTTAATTATAATTGCCTATGTCAGATGGCAGTTTTTTAAAGTCAAAAACCAGTACATGTGTAACATTTCTCCTAACAGGCACTTGAAAACAACTTAGACCCAGATCACTCATGGAATAAATCATTGTCAGATCTTGATCTAAGCTGTTTGCTACTCTTCCAACAGTTTCTCACCGAACAATTTAAAGCAAACTGGGCAGATATCTCTTTTTTCACACCAGTACCTGCTGAGGCTTGACGAGGTATGGCTATTATAACACCAAGACCCATTTTAAATCACTTCAAAAGTATTTTGTGCTAACACTTGAAGTTTGTAATAGTTGAACACTGTGTATGTGAATTTGTTATACACATACGATATCACATTAGAATACCAGTAGGATTTACTTGAACTTTTCGTCCCTACTAATAGTTAACTGTTTAACCCTTCCCTGTTCTATGTTTATTCCAAATTTTGATACCTACTGAATATTCATGGTCAAAATAATGAAATATATACTAGAAGGTGGAAAAATGCAGCCATTTTAGAAAGTAAGGAACAAATCTTCCAACATCCATCAGCAAACAGAGCAGACCCTGATCAGACGGCTCCTATAGGAGCCGTTGTTTCTGGGTCTACTCTGTTTGCAAATGCGTGAAAACATGTTTATATGAAGGAATGGGATAACCTTTTACTCAGTGAATTATGTAACAACTCAGAAGTAATGACTGTATATAAATATCAGTTAACTGAATGTTTGTTACGGCATCATAAACAAGGGAATATTTACCATGGCAGAAAAGAACCATACCTCTACTACATGTATATCATAAGCACACAGAGTAGACCTTGATCAGACAGCTCCTACAGGAGCCGTTTGATCTGGGTCTGCTCTGTTACAGTGCATGTACATCTTTATGGTATAAACCCCATACTCCACAAATACACCTTCTATCGCAGCCTTTGCAAACAGAGATGACCCAAATCAAAGGGCTCCCGTAGGAGCCATTTGATCAGGTTTTGCTTTAAATTGTTTGCTTGTGGTACATGTATATTATAATCTGTTTGCTTATGAAACTTAGTATAATAATAGATCTCTACAGTTACTACCAATACCATTAAAATCCTATGAATACCGTATATACCGTTGTAAAACTTCAGCTAATAATTTAATTAATATTCATGATGTCATTATTTCTTACATGAATATTCAACATGGAAAGGTTTTAAAACCAAGGCACAACTTGGTGATGCAAAGAATTGGAACCTGGTAGCTAGACCTCTCATCGACATCCAAACTGTTTTTGATACTCTGTATCTTTTTTAAGAGAGATGAAACCAACAATATTTGCAGGGGATGATTAACCCTTTACTCCATGAATATTCATGCAAGAAATAATGACATTATAAATATTAATTAGATTATTTTTTCCAATGGCATATGAACACTGCAGGACACTTTGGCTTGGGCAGAATCTGTAGAATTGGATCTGTAAAATGTCATGAGCAAACAGAGTAGACTCCGAACAGATGGCTCCTACAGGAGCCATCTGATCTGGGTCTTCTCTGTTTGCAAAGGCATAGAAAGGCATATTTATGGGGTAAAGGATTACCATGCAAAGTGTTAATAGTTGGAAATTTTTAGACTAATTTTAATAATTATAACGTTCGTTAGAATAAAAGTCTGTCTACGCCAAAGCTGAAGATTGTTCATTCTCTTTGAGAAGTACCTGTTATTTTAATTTATTTATAATGTAAAATTTTCAATGGTAATTTTGGCTTCGACAAAAGCTGTAGATCTTATTCCATAAGCAAACAGAGCAGACCCTGGTCAGATTTGGGTCTACTCTGATTGCCAAAGCAAGAACGTGAATATTCATAAGTTAAAGGGTTAAACATCTTCCCTCTGTAGGGATAATACTACTGTTGCGATAACCTTAGAGCAGAGCATCAGATAACCCATTACCTCATAGGCTATTTTTAGATCCAACCTCTTTGAATAAATCTACCAAAAAGGAACAATTATTAGAGAAAAGGAAAATTTTAGAATTGTGTAGTTTGAAACCATTGTGATAAATAGAGCATTTGCTCCTATAGGAGCAAATGCTCTATTTATCACAATGGTTTCACCAGGTGACTTTTGTAGAGGCGTCAATATGAGGGAAGTGGTTAATTAAAAGTGCATACTCAAATACTAAAATTGTCATTTTTCCACCAAACCCTATGTTGTGGTAGCAACATAAGGTTTGATGGAGAACTAAGAAGTTATTCTTGAAACTGTTTTATCTGGACCTCTGTACCTACCCGTAGTCTTATAGTTCACTTCTTCCATCCACTGCTTGTAAGAAATTCTTTTCGTTGCTCCCCTTGACTCCATAGTCAATTATTTAACCATACAGTGAGTAATCACACAAATATATAATTTTGTTTTGATTAAGAATCACAGTCCAATGTTTTACTCAAATATAAATCATTCAAAATACATGTTTCACAGTAAAAACTGTTCTATTATCAGTATTGATCAAACAATGCATAGAGACCTGATTCGATTGTCCCATTTATTTACAAAGAAATTCCCTTAAACACCATAATGGAATTCTTAATATTCTGCCATAAAACGTTCATAAACATGGCTGGCTTTATGAATAAGGCAACAGTTTCTATCTTACATCCAAATGCCAACTAGACCTAATAAAGTCATTCCGGGACACTGTGGAGAGCACATCCTAGCATTCCTATGTTCCATCATTTGTACACATATTTATCTGCTTTATACCAGGCGACAGGGCTATGACACCCTTATTGCTCTCTGCTCCCATTCAATAATTTTATATTCCATACAAATAGTCTCCATACATGTACACAAAAATTCCAACTAACGGTAATCCACTACTTTCCAATACATTACTTCAGTAATGTTTATATTTACAACATAATAAATGCTAACAAACCCAATAAAACAGGGGATATAGAAAAAAATCCAACCCACAGGCCGCCGACCTATTTTTAACCCCCAAATATTGACCACTATTATCACCTGTATCTTATTGTACTCTTAAGTAATTGTGGTCTGCAAAAATGGTTGTCTGCTACGATTCTCTAAGTTGTTTTTTCTTCAATTTTCCGCAAAGATACAATCAGAGTTTCAAACAGTTTGGATCCTGATGAGATGCTGAGTAATTCGGCGACTCACCTGCATCCAGTTTGTTTGCATACCGGTAGGTTATCATGAAATCCTGGCTTAGCATGAAAAGAGTTTAAAGAGGATACAAATGTCATGTACTTCCCAATTTAATTTCAATATTCTCAGAGATAGCTAAAAAGTTTTGTCTGCTTTATTTTGTTCAAGATAAAATATTCTTGCTTTCTCTACAAACAATGCAATGTGAAGGCCAGGCACTTTGGATCCAGATATGACTCAAAGATACTTAACGTCTCATCTGGATCCATACAGTTTTAAACTACATGTATATCACTTACACCCCAGTTGCAATGTACTTAAGTTATTTACTTAAAATACCAGTGCGGTTACTGATACTACAATTTTGTGGCAACCAATTACATATGAAATAGATACTGAGTGAAAAAGAATTTGATCCAGATCAAAACCTCTCACATAATCCAAATAAATAAATTCCATATAGAATAGTTCAAAAACTGACAGCTGTTTTCATAGGTAATCATTGATTAAGTAGAAAAAAACCTCTCAATAACAATTACCAAAAAGACGTCTAATTCTGGCTCTTACAGACAGGCGATAGCTTAATGCAGGAGGACAGTAATGCAGAAACCTCCCATAGGAGCTTTCTGCATTACTTAAATTCATTCTGCTACAAGCAACCACCTGCTATTCAAGATGTTAAAATTAGGTCTACCGGTAATTCTATTCTTCAAACACAGAATATAACTTAACGCAGGATGAAAATTATGCAGAAAGCTCCCCTAGGAGCTTTCTGCATTACTTTTATTCTGCATTAAGCAATCATCTGCTCTTCAAGATGTGGTGTATATTCACTTAGTATAGTCACTATAAAGAGGTTTTATGTACATTGTAGTCCAAAATTTCCACAAGTCCAAAATTTCCACAAAAGTTCACCAAACCAAAGAGTTATTAACTGAAATGAGCATTCAGTCTATTCACCTGGTATTTATACGGGTTGATGGCGAGTATTATTAACACTTTAAGTGATGAAACTTTCAAATTCAAAAAATCCATCATTGCCTAATGGTAGGGTCCAGTTGGTGTGAAAGGTTATAATTTGCAAGAGGAGTTTGTATGACAAACCGTGCAGACCCTGAGTAGAAGGTCCCTCTAGGAGCCAATCTGATCTTGGTCTACACCATTTGCAAATGTCAATTCACTTGTTTCCTGCATTCAAAAGAGTAAAAAATTCAAGGATACTGAGCCTATTTTTCATAACTGATAGATATCATCTTTCTAATGTCCTTTAAAATATTTACCGGTACATACAAAAATGACAGGCAATTTAGAAAAAGTGTCAAGTGAGCGATATAACAAAGTATTGTCATAGAATACCCGTATAGCAGTCACCAAAAACTGGAATTTTCACAATAAAGTAGAATTTGCTGGTAGTTAACCCTTTACTCCATAAATACGCCTTTCTACATCTTTGCAAACAGAGTAGACCCAAATTAGACAGCTCCTATAGGAGCCGTCTCAGATCAGGGTCTGCTCTGCATGCTTATGATATCATATAGAATTATAGAGTTGATTCTAGTTTCTGTCATGGCCAAAATTATTTGTGTCCATGTGTTATTACTGTTAATCTAATTAACCCTTTCCCTCATATAAACGCATTTTCAAACATTTGCAAACAGGGAAGACCCAGATCAGATGGCTCCAACAGGACTCTTCTGACCAGGGTCTGCTGTTTGCTAAATTAGACATGATATAGATCTGATGTTACTGTTTCTATCAAAGCAAAATACTCCTTGCAAAGTTTACATTATAAAAAATCAGAAATATTAAAATATTCATGATGTAAGTGTTTCTTACATGAATATTGAACAGGGAAAGGGTTAATAAACATGATGTCATTATTTCTTACATGAATATTCATATGGAGTAATTATGGTCAAGTGAGCATACACTAGATACGGTACTATATATTATGTTGAGTGTATAGCAGTCAATATATTATTTACTAACAGCTTCAGATAAGGAGAGTATTTCAGATGCAATCTTTATTTCATGACCAAAATCATAGTAATAACTACTTATTAATTAAAATCATCTCTTTGAGATGATTCTAATGAGTAGTCTGGACAGCTATATATATGGGATTGGTCACAAACTGAAGAAAGTTTTGTTGCAAAACATTTATCTCTACTCTGGAGTCCTGGTATACCCTTTCTTGACAGTTTACAAGCTTATATACTTACTAATGCACTTTGGATGCTTCCTATGTAAAGAAAACGTCCAGCACTTCCATTTGTGTCTATCAATTTTCAGCACTGCTCCTCTGTTATCAGGTTTGGTAACTGTTAATCCTTTATTCTCATTCTTATTTATGATGGCCTCCCCTGAATTATCATCAGAACTCCCTGATTCTGTATCTGAGATCCCATCTATGTATGGGAATTTCTCCCTTTTCCCTCCTTCACTCATTGCTTGTCAGATTAGCACAAACACTCTCTTTTGATATTCAATTTATTGCATGTCTTTCTAACACTGCATGTCGTTCTGATAGTGCATGTCTTTTTCTTTCTAATAATGCATGTCTTTCTAGTAGTGCATGTCTTTCTACTATGAAATGCTTTTTGGTAGCATGCATTTCCATTGCATGCACTAAGACTGTGACTTAACCCTTCTCTTGCTGAATTCTAAAATACATTTCTCCTTCTTTACCCATGCCCTGTTGTATAACTACATAATCTTCACTGTGTACAAGTATTTCGCTGTGAAATCACTGCTGTGGAGTGCACTGGTTGCACAATCAACTTGTAAATAGTGCAGACCCTGATGAGACAGCTCCTGCAGGAGCTGTCTCATCTGGGTCTTCACTATTTACAGGTAGGTATATTGACGCGAATAGCAAGAGAAGGGTTAACTGGTTACCTGAGGACTATTCATGTAAGACATAATGCTATTATAACTACCAGTTAGATGATTTGTTATAATGCCCTGTAAATACAGGAAACTTTGGACATTGCAGAAACTGTAGAATCAGATATATCTAATTCGATCCATAAGCAAAATGAGCAGATCCAGATCAGACGGCTCCAACAGGAGCCGTCTAATCTAGGTCTACTCTGTTTGCAAAGGCATTAAAAGATGTATTTATGAAGTAAAGGGTTAAATATTGTAATATCTTTCAGTAGAAAGCATGTCTATTGCATGCATCAAGCTGGTAGTTAATAACTGTCTTAACTCTTTAACCGATTAATTCTTATGCAAGAATTTGTGATTTCACAAATATTAATTAACTGTTTTTTCTAATTGCTAATGACAGTGCACATGAACATCATGTTCCGTTATGGCAGACAGTGTAAAATCTGATCAAGAGCAGACCCTGACAGTAGATGTCTGATCTGGTTCAAGAATGTCTCAGTCATTTCTCCACCAAACTCAATACACATATGTGTCTTTGATATGATTCAAAAGAGCGGTCAAAATATAAGGTTTGGTGGAGAAATGATGATTTTAGTAAATGAATATGCACTTTTATCCACTGCTAAGAGTAATTCAATATGCACCTTTATCTACTGCTATCAGTAACTGTTAGATACTCCGAAAGCATACATTGAAATTAACCCTTTCCAGAGATGCTTTTTCATGCCTTCGCAAACAGAGTTGATCCAGATCAGACACAGATCCTGAAGGGTCTGTCCTGTTTGCTTATGGAATAATACAGATCTGTTTCTGCCACAGCCCAAAAATCCTGTGTACATATAATTATGCCATTATAAATATTCAGCAAATTAGTATTCATTACTTGTCACATGAATATTCATTTGGAAAAGATTTTAACTTCTTTGTACGCTAGCGGCGAAACTCACAGTGATTACCTATGCAAACAGTTTGGATCCAAACTGTTTGTCATCTTGACAATATTTTTGCAAAAAAATGAGAGAAAGTTTATTTTAAGAATTGAAGCAGACGACAATTGTTGCAGACGAAAAACCACTCAGCGTGCAAAGAGTTAAAGTGATCTTTTCAGAAAGAATTAGATACACAATAAACACTAATAAGTAATTCCACTTTGAAAATATGGACTATCCATATGTACATGCATGCATACATATCCATGGTGTTTAAACACGTATGTTCATCTTGAAATCTGAGACTCACAAATATTGGACAGAAGCCAGTACTGTTCCTCTAGTAACTCTTCGCCCCCTAGTAAATTCATGTCTGCAAACCACTTCAATTCTTATCAGTCAAGTTTCTACATTTCTTTTAAAACCAGTGATCAGCCAGATGTTCAATATTGAAATCCAGGATCCCAAAACTTAGACTGATCTGGATCTAAATTTCAAATGTCCACAAAAAATATACTGGCATGTTATGATGTAAAGAATGTAAGTAGAAAATTGCTGCCCAATAACAGTAAATAATTCACCAATATTCCATTATGTACACTAAATCCCCTCTAAACCGGAATTCTAGTAGAGAAGAATTTAGATACTTTTTGGCACAGGTGGCTGCTTAATGCAGGGAGAAAGTCATGCAGAAAGCTCCTAGAGGAGCTTTCTGCATGACTTTCACCCTGCATTAAGCTGCCACCTGTCTCCAAGTCTGATATCTATACTGAAGTGAGCATCTGAGGTTTAGAGGGGGTCTACTGTATCCTGTGTCCTAATATCAATATCTTGGAGTCCGCCAAAGAAGAGAACAATTGCATATATAGGTCACTTGAGAATTGATAAGTCTTGTTACTGTTTCAAACATATAGACTGTGTAAGACCAATTTGTATTGTTTGTATACAAACAGTATGGATCCAGATAAGATGTCAAGTAAATCTGTGTCTCATCAGCTTTCAAACTGTTTGATAATGTGACACCAATTATTGAAAAGAAATGGAAAACAAGAGCACCGCAAGTGGGTGCCAACGCTCGTCTGTCGCCATAGTCAAGATGAACATGCTACCAAAAATGAAGGTTGTAAATGAAAAATTGAAGAATTTATGGTCAATGTTAACATTTCAGACGACAACGATGACGCGGACGCTGTAGTTACGACAATAGCTCATGATTTCTTTGAAACAGACGAGCTAAAAATATACTTTTCATATTGAAACAGGCCACAAAAGTTAGTGTTGAAAGGGTAAATAACCCTTTCCCTCATATAAATGCCTTTTAACACATTTGCAAACAGGGTAGACCCAGATCAAATGGCTCCTATAGGAACCGTCTGATCAGGGTCTGCTCTGTTTGCTTTTGACATGATAAAAATCTGATTCTACAGTAATTGTTTCTGTCAAGCAAAAATGTTCCTTCAAAAGTTTACACTATTAAAAGTTAGTTAATGATTTCATGATGTCATTATTTCTTACATGAATACTGAGCAGGGAAAGGGTTGACCCTTTAAATGATGATTTCTTTTTTCAATGTGGAATGGTCCATAATTCAAGAAATGTGGCCGGACGATTTTGAATGAAAAACAGTGCAAGCCTAAAATCAGGGAACTCTCTGGTCTAAGTCTACACTGTTTGTAAATGTCAAGTTTTTTCCCACATTCAATGGGTAAAACCCTTTACCTCATATGGAATGCCTATAGGAGCCATCTGATCACATCTGACCAGGTCTACTCGCATTTGCTTATGGAATTATACAGACCTGATTCTACGGTGTCTGTTAACCCTTTCTCTCATATTAACGACTTTTGATGACTCTGTAAAAGTCACTTTGTGAAACCTTTGTGATAAATAGAGCATTTGCTCCTATAGGAGCAAATGCTCTATTTATCACAATGGTTTCAAACTACAAAATTCTAAAAGCTTCCTTTTCTCTAGTTAACTTAATGCTCCTTTCCGGTAGACTTATTCAAATAGGTTGTATCTAAAAAAAATAGCCTATGAGGTAATGGATTAAGGTGCAATTTAAGTCTGGTGTTTGTATATCGTTATAAAAATTCAGCAAAAACTGTTCAATCGACATCAAAATTTCTTACATGAATATTCATCAGGCAAGGGTTAACCCTTTCCCTCATATAAAGTTATAAACGCATTTTCACGCATTTGCAAACAAACATAATAGACCCAGATCAGACGGCTCCTAATAGAATTTCAAAGATCTATTTCTTTTCTTTCTAAAATGGCTACAATGTTCCACCTTCCATATTTCATTATGACTATTTTCTCCATGAATATACAGTAGGTATTGAAATTTGGAATAAAACATAGAACAGGGAAAGGGTTAAGGTAATTTATACAGGTATTATCACAATTTATTTACCCTTCATTCCATATGTACACCTTTTAATGCAGTTGCAAGCAGAGTAGATCCAGATCAGCTGGCTCATATAAGAACCATCTGACCAGGGTCTGCTTTGTTAGCTACAGATCTGATTCTACAATTTCTGTCATGACAAATAATTATTTCATTCAAACCCCGAAGTGTCATATAGGACCTTTCTGTATTACTTTTGACCTGCATTAAGCATCCACCTGTTTTTAAGACTCTTATGTTCAATACATGAATGCATGACCACTTAACCCTTTCCCTCATATAAACGTGTTTTCACGCATTTGCAAACAGAGTAGACCCAGATCAGACGGCTCCTAGAGGAGCCGTCTGATCAGGGTCTGCTCTGTTTGCTTATGGAATTTGATAGATCTGGTTCTTTAGATTCTAAAATGGCTACAATGTCCAACCTTCCATAGTTTATTATAACTATTTTGTCTATGAATACTCAGAAGGTATTGAAATTTGAAATAAACATAGAACAGGGAACCAGGGTTAAGAGAGGTTCTACTGTATACATGTACATCTCTTAACCCTTTCCCTCATATAAACGTGTTTTCACGCATCTGCAAACAGAGTAGACCCAGATCAGACAGCTCCTAGAGGAGCCCTCTGATCAGGGTCTGCTCTGTTTGCTAATGGAATTTGGTAAGAAATGTTTCTTTACTTTCCAAAATGGCTACAATGCTCCAACTTCCATATTTTATTATAACAATTTTGTCCATGAATATTCTGTAGGTATTGAAATTGGAATAAACATAGAACAGGGAAAGGGTTAATCTGAATTCCTCAAAAAAAATCTTGCAACAGCAATCTTGCTGATCCTGATATTGATTATCTGAACTAAACCAGGTCATGTTTACAAAATAAAACAGTATCACTGTCTTGGCATCCCTTGAGGGTCCAAAGTGTTTAATCACTTATCACACTTTTGAAAGAAAATGACAGAAAATTCACTTGTAAAACTGAAGGAGATGAACAGTTTCAAAAAGATTTTTCCATGTTAAAATGCTGAGACACTATATAAGGTATGGAAATTTGCACAAAATGGTTGTTATTGTTTTGAATGTTATTGTTTTCCAAATTCTTGTCATGACAATACATTCTGATCATGTCTGTTTTAAACATTTATAAAATATTACAAATATAATAACACTATGTACAAGAGAGGTATCCTTTAACTTGAACGACAGTCTCAGACACATTGAAGAGTAACTTAATTAGTGTTCATCTGACAAGGTATAGAGGTATAGTGCATTTAGAGGAGCCGTCTGATCAAGGTCTGCTCTGTTTGCTGATAGAACTTGAAAGATCTGTTTCTTTACTTTCTAAAATGGCTACAATGTTCTGCCTTCCATATTTTGTTATAACTTTTTTGTCTGTGAATATTCAGTACCGTATGTATTGAAATTGTACTAAACATAGAACAGGGAAAGGGTTAACAGAAAATGTAGAATCAGATCTACATCTATCTTGTCATAAGCAAACAGAGCAAACCCTGATCAGACTGCTTCAACAGAGGCTGCTTGCAAATGTATGAAGAATGTGGGAAAGGGTTAAAGAGAAATGGAAGAAATGAACATTGATAACTGTAACAGCCGACAAATTGTGCTGAGTTAACCATTTCTCATGCAAAGTTAGTACACAATGTACATGATGAGTGCACCAGTTGAACGAACACCTGTTTTTGCTTATCGGACAACGTCACAAGAAGAACAGAATTCCCTTGATTGCTATACAGTGATAGTTTAAAGAGCTGCATCATCATCTTATTCACACAGGAGCATTTATTCCAAGAATGATGAATAACTGCATTTTGCACCCTGTAAGAACCTTGATTAAGCAATGACTGTTCAAATTTTTTGATATGCTTTAACCCTTTCCTTCATGTACATGTTAACACATTTTCGCACATTTGCATTATAACAGAGTAGACCCAGGTCAGACGGCTCTTGTAGGAGCCGTCTGATCAGGGTCTACTCTTTGCTTAATATGAAATACATGTAATAAAGATCTGATTCTACAGTTTCTGCATGACCCAAAATAAAATCTAATCAATATTCATGATATCATTATTTCTTACATGAATATGCAAAGGTTAACCCATTCCTCCATAGGCCATTTTTAGGCCCAACCTCTTTGAACAAATCTACCCAAAGGGAGCATTTACTAGAGAAAAGTAAAGTTTTAGAATTTTGTAGTTTCAAACCATTGTGATAAATAGAGCATTTGCTCCTATAGGAGCAAATGCTCTATTTATCACAATGGTTTCAAGATGAGGTAATTACAGAGGCGTAGAAAGGCGTATTTATGGAGGAAAGGGTTAACTCTTTTTGTTTGCTAATATTGTCATCTGTCAGAACACCGAACAGTTTTGATCCAGATGAGAAACTGAGTCGTTCTGCATATCATCCAAACTGTTTGTCATCTTGAAATGAATTCATCATAATATAAGACATAATAGTTGATCTTTTTGTTCCACATCAATCTCTTAACCTTTTACTCCTTAGTGACCCCCTTTTGATGCCTTTGCAAACAGAGTAGACCCTGATCAGATGCCTCCTACTGGAGACATCTGATCATGGTCTGCTCTGTTTTCTTATGACATAATCTAGATCCGATTCTTCAGTTTCTGCCACAGTCAAAAATTCTTTTGTTCATGACCCCATTATAAAAACTCAGCTAATTAATATTCATGTTGTGATAATTTCTTAATTTACCATTCATTGAATAAAGGTTTAACAAAATTTAGCTAGATCCAAATCGAATGTTCCATGTCAATATCCACAGTGTCCGTGAACAGTGACATCACCATGCTGATATTCAACAAGTTAACATTTTATTTGTTTGGCAATGAAACACCAAATGTCTGCAGGAACCTTCAAAACTTTGAAAATGTTCAGGCACTAGCACACATACACCAACACAATCATAAACACACATATCCAAATTTCAGAACCCATTCACATACAATATATACAGTATTTAAGTATACAGTATGTAATTGAAAGTACATCATTCATGATCTGAAATCCACCCAATGTTTACCTTCAGAATCTAATCACATAGAATATGTGCGAACACTAACAGAAAATACCCACTTAAGCCTCTCATCTCTGAACTATTAGAGTGGAAACCCCCATCAGTGTTGAACTATAGAGTCCACTCAGAATGAACGGATTAAACTTGTTACAGGATTTTGAATAACAAATAGTGCAGATCCTGATCAGAGGGCTCCTAGAGGAGCCCTCTGATCTCGGTCTACACTGTTTGCAAATGACAGTTCATGTGTGTCTCACAATTTAAAGGGTTAAAGTCTATATCCCCTTTTCCTGCAAACAATAAAACAACTAGAATTTGCAAACAGCTTGGGCACACTTCAGACACTAAACTCGGGTGTCTGATCACGATCCAAGCTCCTTGCTTTTCAACTGATAACTTTGAGACTTACTTGAAGATGTCAATCATGTCCAACACTGGAATAGAACAGCTGGCACAGAATAGCAGAATACGTATTTCAACAGGAGAAAAGCTATACACACCATGTTCTGTACCATAGGTACCAGGAAAGTTTCCTCTTTAATGCATTCTCTCTTCTTGGCATTGAGTAGCTACCTACTGATACCTGGCTAATCAACAAAATGCTTGTCATAAATTTACAACAGTATACCATATTTACGCTAAATATTCATATATCCAATCTCTTGTCTCCTGTGGATCTTAGTCAACTTGGCACAATTAAGATGACTGTTAACCCTTTACTCCATGAATATTCATGTCAGAAATAATGACTGTACGAATATTAAATAGATGAATTTTTATAATAGCATCATGAAAGACTTGATTTTTTACCATGGCAAAATCTGTTATTTAACCCATTCCCTCATAATATATTGACAACTTTTGATAACTCTGTAAAAGTCACTTCTTAGTAATGAAACCATAATGATAAATAGAGCATTTGCTCCTACTAGGAACAAATGCTCTATTTATCACAATGGTTTCAAACTACAAAATTCTAAAAGTTTCCTTTTCTCTAGTTAATGCTCCTTTTCGGTAGATTTATTCAAAGAGGTTGTCTCTAAAAATAGCCTATGAGGTAATGGGTTAATAGGCTAACAGAGCAGACTGATCAGACTGGCTCCTACAGGAGTGGCTCCAGGTCTACTCTGTTTGCAAAGGCATTTATATTAGGCAAAGGGTTAATTTTATTCCTTTTCATGTGCACTAAATTGGAGTTTGGATTTGATGACGCACAACATTTCAGGCTATTTGCATAAGTATTCACAGACTAAGATCTAGCATACAAATGTGCTCCTCGGGTGTTACATTTCTTGCATTTTGTATACAGGCAATAGCTTAATGCAGAATGAAAGCAACACAGAAAGCTCTTACGTATATTAGGCTTAGTGACCTATATTTCTAAAACCTATATTTCTTTATTTACTGGTTATTACATGTATATTCATGTAAGAAATAATGATGTCATGAATATTCATTAGATTAATATGTTATAGCAGGACTTTTCTGAAGATCATATCTATATTATATCATAAGCAAACAGAGCAGACCCTGATCAGACGGCTCCTATAGGAGCCATCTGATCTGGGTCTACTCTGTTTATAAAGGCGTATTTATGGAGTAAAGGGTTAAGTTATTCAAGTTATGGGAGCATTGAAAGCAATGCCATAGTCCCCTACCAGTTTTACAAGTCCAACTGCTGCAATTCCATTTCATTCCCAACTTGATCTGTAAATAAAGCTTTATGATAAAGCTAAATTACCAAATATCATTCAATATCTGCTGGAGTTTAGAAAAGGAGTCTGGAAAACCTAAACTTTCCTGAAATTTTCAAAGTCCAACTCCGTGAAAGATTAATGTAGCGTAACAAAATTCAAACTTGATCTGTAACTCATCAGATAAAGCCACATTCCAATTATCATAGACACTTCATTATCTACAAGGGTTTAGAAAAAAGCTGTAATTCAATGACAAGCAAAAAATGTGGAAACCGCATTAAAGCCGAATTTTTTTTTTTTGCGTTGACCTTGACCCAATTTCATGTATCCTTGTATCAACTGAAAGGCCTTCACCCAAGCTACCTGCATTACAAATATAAATTGTCTAGCCGGGGCATGTAGTTCAGAAGTTTAATGACAGCCAATGTTTCAAAAAAGTGACCTTGACCTGATTTCAGGTATCTTTATGGCATCCATAAGGTCCTTACCAAAACTATCTGAATACCAAAGTTGAATTGCCTAGCACTTGTGGATCAGAAGTTATAGCAAAATGTTAAAGTTTGTTAAAAACAGTCAAGTTTTCAAAATAGTGGCCTTGACCTTGACCCAATTTCATGTATCCTTGTATCAAGAGAAAGGCCTTCACCAAATTTATCTCCATACCATATATGAATTGTCTAGCCTATGAGGTTCAGCAGTTAAGAAAAATTGTTGAAGTTTTTCAATGATAGCCAACTTGTAAAAATAGTGACCTTGACCTTGACCTGATTTCAAATATCTTTATATCAACTTAAAGGCCTTTACCAAAGCCATTTGTATACCAAAGATGAATTGCCTGGCATTTGTAGTTCAGAAGTTATAGCAATGTTAAAGTTTGTTAAAAACGGCAAAGTTTTTGAAATAGTGACCTTGACCGTGACCTGATTTCATGTATCCTTGTATCAAGTAAAAGGCCTTTACCAAAGCTATCTGTATACCAAATATGAATTGCCTAGCGTTTGTAGTTCAGAAGTTATAGCAATGTAATGTTTGTAACTCCTTATAATAAAGCTACGTAATACCAAATATCTGCAGGGATTTAGAAAAAAAGTCTGGTGAACTGAAGTGTGAATGACAGACGGACAGACAGACAGCATACAAACCTAAAGTGCCCATCAGCACTGCCGGAATTTAATGGGGACTAAACATGCAAGTAACTGGTTCCATATTCTCCATGTCTCTTGGCATAAGTGGATGATGTGGTTATCGACTGGGATCACTGTCTCTTAAGTTACTTTCTATTTTCATTGGTATCAGCTTTGAATGCGGACTCTGTCGTTAGTCATCATTTTTGTTTACTTTCTTAGAGAACCGATGCCACGTAATGATGATGTTACAGTAACTCATTTGCATTTCGTGAAAGATCTGATCAACCAAAATAAGAATTCCCTTAAAATGAACATAGGAGCCATCTGATCTGGGTCTACTCTGTTTGCATTTAGGCATAGAAAGTCTAAGAAAGATGTATTTATCTATAGATCAGTAAAGAGTTGATCCTCTCCCTGTTCTAGGTTTATTCCTAATTGCAATACCTACTGAAGATTCATGGACAATTTCGAAATAGTTATTATTAAGTAAAATATGGAAGGTGGAACAATAATTGTAGCCATTTTAAAAAGTAAAGAATCATATCTTTCAAATTCCGCTAACAAACAGGACAGACCTTGATCCGATGACACCTATCTGGGTCTATTCTGTTAGAAAATGCATGAAAGCATGTTTATATGAAGAAAAGGGTTAAATACTATAGATCAGGAGTCCTACAGGAGATCCTATAGCTCCTAAAGGGGCCGTCTGATCTGTGTCTACTCTGAAGGGTGCCAAAGTCAGGTTCATATGAGGTGCAGGGTTAACCATTTCCCTGTTGAATATTCATATAAAACATAATGAAGTCATTATCATAAATTAGACTATTTTTTATAATGAATACCAGAGCTACAGATAACGGTGCATACTCAAATACTAAAATCGTGATTTCTCCAACAAACCCTATATTGTGACCACTCTTTAGAATCGTCTCTAAGAGACAATTCTAAAGAGTGGTCACAACATAGGGTTTGGTGGAGAAATAAAGAAGTTACATGTATACTTGAAAATATTTTAATTTACGCATCTTATCTGGAGCTCTGGAATACAGGGCATTTTGACTCAGACAGAAATTTTAGAATTGGTTCTATTATTCTACCAAAAGCAAATAGAGCCGACCCTGATCAGATGGCTCCTATAGGAGCCATCTGATCTGGGTCCTCTCTGGTTGCAAATGTGTGAAAAGGAGTTTATATGAATCAAAGGTTTAAGGTAATTACTGTAAGTCGATGAGAAACAGTCACAGTTTTGGTGCACCAACATGTATTAGTTCATCAATCAATACACGCATAAAAACACCAAATCGCTGATCAATCAACCTGATGTAAACACGACCACGTCATTACATCTTTAAATTCTAGCAGCAAAATCTAGATTACCGAGGCAAACAGTTTGGATCTAGATGAGATGCTGAGTAACTCCACATCTCATCAGGATCCAAATTGTTGGACACTCTTGATTACATTTGTGAAGAGAAAGTAAGGAAAAATCAACTTTCAAAATTGCAGCAGATGCCAATTTTTGCAGACTACAAATACTATCAAGCCTTCCGCTCAACAATTTGCATACATCACTAGGGTACACAGTAAACCCTCTCTAAACCGCACATTAAATTTCATATAAATATCGGTCTTAAGATCTAGAGACAGGTGGTAGCTTAATGCAGGATGAAAGTCATGCAGAAAGCTGCTTCTCTAGGAGCTTTCTGCATGATTTTCATCCTGCATTAAGCAGCTACCTGCCTATAAATATCTAAATTCTCTCTACTAGAATTCCGGTTAAGAGGGGTTTTACTGTATACTGTTTTCATCATGTCCCTAATAAACATTTTTTATAGATTGATCACCTCACGAATATGCATTAACCTAATTTTTCATAACTTTTAGCTTAGCCAAAAACTAAAACTGCAATATGATTCCATATAAGCAAACGAGAGTTAAGAATTAACCCTTTACTCACTGAATATTCATGTGAAAAATAATGACATCATGAATAGTAATAAGATGCGTTTTAATAACTGCATTTGGACACAAAAGTTTTCCGCCATGGAAGAAACTGTTAAACCATATAATCATTATTTCATCAACAAACAGTGCAGACCCTGATCAGACAGCTCCAAGAGGAGCCGCCTGACCTGCATCTACTCCCAGCAGACCCTGATCAGGCGACACCAACAGGAGCCATCTGATCTGGGTCTACTCTGTTTGCAAAGGCATGGAAAGACATATTTATAGAGTACAGGGCTAAGTAAAGATTGTGATCTACAAGCAGAAAACCAAAATTGTTATTAACCATAACCCAGTAAACAGACAGCGAATATGAGTTAAAATCTTGCTATAATGGCAAATACATCATGAGATGTGCCCATTTCGTTAATACATGTATCTCCTTTTATGTTTGGCAAAGCAACATCATCATTAATTTCATTTGATGTATAATTATGACAGATGATAACTACAAATTTAATTGTCCAGTCAACAAGCTAGTACACAAAACCCTTTAAACCCATTACCTCATAGGCTATTTTTGGATTCAACCACTTTAAATAAATCTACCGAAATGGAGCATTAACAAGTGAAAAGGAAAAATTTAGAATTTTGTAGTTTGAAACCATTGTGATAAATAGAGCATTTTCTCCTATAGGAGCAAATGCTCTATTTATCACAATGGTTTCAACAGGCGTAGAAAGGTGTATTTATGGAGGAAAGGGTTAACCCTTTCAGTGATGAATCTTTAAAGTGGAATAGTCCATCATTGTTGAAGGTAGATTTCATTCAATATGAAGAGATATAATTTGTTGCAGAATTTTGAATGAGAAACAGTGCACACCCCGATCAGATGGTCCCTCTAAGGAGCATTTTGATCTGGGTCTACATTGTTTGCAAATTGGTAGCTGATCCATTTTCTGCATTCAAAGGGTTGATCTGTTAAAAACAATGTCATATGATGAAACTCTTTCTGTGCAATGGCCCATCAGTATTTTTATATATATAAATAACCTTTAACCTTTCAGTTTGAAAGGCTTAAATTTACTAGAGGATTTTCATTGACAGACAATGCAGAGCCAGATCAGAGGGCTATATATTGCTTTCAAATGCCAGTAAACTTACTGGTTCCCTGCATTTAAAAGATTACACTTTCTATCGCTTGCTTTTCTTTTTCCTCTTTTCTTTTAAGCCCTCATAGGCTTAAATGCCACTTTTTTTAGACCCAACGACAAAAAAGGAATTTTTTTTAGAATTGTACTCCTATGGAGTAAATGCTCTATTTAGTAAGTAAATCTGACTGTAAGTGTGCATGTCATATTAGGGAATATACTTCATTAATATTCATGTAATAAATAATGACTTTATGGATATTAATTAGCTGAACTTTTATAAAACTGCATGTAAATAGTGGCAAGCAACTGTAAAGTATGAATCATGTTGTCCTAAAACCTAAGAGTAAGACAGCTATGTGTATGGTTTTGCAAAGTTTGTATGAGGTAAAGGATTAAACAATATTATAGATAAGAATTTACATTGTTTACAAAGACTGTAATTACTAATTGCAATTAACAGTGCTTAAACTGCTTATAACACCTTCCTGAACATAAACACATTTTCACACAGGACCCAGATCAGACGGCTCCTCTTGGAACCGTCTAAACAGGGTCTGCTCTGTTTGCTTATGATATGATATAGACCTGATCTACAGTTTCTATCACAGACAAAGACAGTCACGCCATTAATTATTTAAGCAAAAAAAACAACATAATTATACATGTGTATACATACATACATACACTGAAATCTACCTTTGATGTAAAATCGATATATTTCGGACTTCAATATTTTGCGTAAACAACATCGAATATTCTTTGGCCGAAGTTTTCTAGCTTTCGTCGGACATCTATTAGTTATTACAAATCATGTATCATTCTTAAAGTTTCAAACGGTATCAAATATTAACTTACACAAATCTTTGACGCTTTTCCCTCTGTTTAATGGTCTGGGTTTCCGATTCTCCATTCTTAATTTTAGTCCAAACCCATTAAACACTCAGTTCGATCACCTTTTGGACAGCCCCTTCTTCGTCGAGTTACGGTCACGTGACCTACATTTACGCATCGTCGTTCCGCTCGATTGCGGCGGGAGTGGTGTACAGTTATGTACAAAAATATGTTCTCGTTAGGAGTCAATGCTCTGCTTCAGATGCTATTTGCCACTGTTATCTAGAGTTCATTGTTTTAGTGCTGTTTTATATACAAAAGCGACTATCCACCAGGCAAACGGTTATTAGAACTACTTTAAATCTATTTTGGTTGTTAGACTTGAAATACAGGGTACCGGAAATACATGATAATATGATGTTTTAGCTTGTGTCAAACTACTTGATTTGTTACTAACATCGGCATCCGAATCGGACTTAAATTTACAGGGAAATGATTTCTAAGACATTCAGTTTTATACAATAAATGCTCGCTATCTATAGGTTTTGCAGTACAATCAAGCACAAAAAACCCAGAAGAATCTGTCTAAGGAGAAGATAAAAAAATGTCTAAATATGGATACATGTATGTAAGACAGGTAAAAGATAATATTTACATTCGCCCTGTAACGTCCTTACATAACCTTATTCTAAAAAGAAAGTTGCATAACCTCATGAACACCGGAAGCACGTCATTCATTTCTTAAATATAAGAAATACTATGGAATATAAATATAAGAAATGAATGACGTGCTCCCGGTGTTCATGGGTTATGCAACGCATAGCTTTACGAGCAAAGATTCACGTGAAGCCCTTCGGGCTTCACTAACTTTGCTCGTAAAGCTATGCGTTGCATAACCTCATGAACACCGGAAGCACGTCATTCATTTCTTAAATGAATAAAGCCTCATATAGGAGCTTTCTGCATTACTTTTGCCCTTCATTATGCAAACACCAGCTTTTTAAGATCCCTGTGTCTAAGCAATATAGGATCGCTTAACCCATTCCTATTTTTAGACCCAACCTCTTTGAATAAATCTACCGAAAAGGGGCATATACTACAGAAAAGGAAACATTAAGAATTGTGTAGTTTTTAAACCATTAACATAAAAAAAGCGTTTGCTCCTATGAAGCAAATGCCCTATTTATTCATTTCCTCCATAGACTTTTTTAGACACAACCTCTTTGAATCAATCTACCGAAAAGGAACATTTATTAGAGAAAAGGAAAAGTTTAGAATTGTGTAGTTTTGAAACTATTGTGATAAATAGAGCATTTGCTCCTATAGGAGCAAATGCTCTATTTATCACAATGGTTTCGTCATGTGACTTTTACAGAGGCGTAGAAATGTGTATTTATGGAGGAAAGGTGTGGTTTAAAAAAGACTTTTACAGAGGCGTCATAAGGCGCCAGCAGGAGGGAGTGGGTTAACCCTTTCCTGTTCAGTATTCATATAAGAATTAATAACAACCAGGGTATTCATTAGCTCATCAGATACCATGTCAAAAACAAACAGAACAGGCCCTGATCAGACGGCTCCTATAGGAGCCGTCTGATCAGGTTCTACTCTGTTTGCAAATGCATGAAAAGGTTTATATGAAGGAAATGGTTAAGATCCAGTCATATATTTGTTAGCATCCGGCTTTGTGGTGTAATTCGGCTCACTGCGTCCGTTTTCGAACCGGATTACCGGTATTTTGCGTTTCCATATGCGTAGAGAGATTGTTATCATTGTCATCCGTATGGACAGAAATATAGTATAAATCTACTTTCAGTTTATTTTGGTATATCTTGATAGTTCAAACATGTTTTGTTTCCCAAAATATATTTTATCACTACTACAGGGATTCGATAGGCTGAATTAATATTATTAATAGATCTACAAGATGATATTTAACTTCATTTTTCATGTGTTTATATTTAAGTAATTTTACCGGATTTCAGTCGGCCATTTTTTCTACAGTATTTACTTCAGGTTCGTCATCCGGTCGTATTTAAACTTTTCTTATTGGAATAATGAATGAATGAATGAATGAATGAATGAATGAATGAATGAATGAATGAATGAATGAAAGACTTTATTTAACGAGGGTAGCTCAATTAGTCATACTGACTAATCTACATTGAGACCCTCAAACAAGCATTTCATACAAAATATAAAACAGCAAAACATATATCTAGATAAGCAGTTAACAACAAATCAATTTTCAGAAATTAACTCTTTGCACGCTAAGTAATGTTGCGTCTGAAAATTTAATAACTGTTGCAGATTCTTCAAGGATACACATTCGGGTCCCGATAAAACTCCAAGTAATTTGGTGTCTTATCTGGATCCAATCTGTTATCATAGCTTTTATTTGCAACTAGCATACAAAGAGTTAACAAGGCACGAAAAAATGAAATACATATATTTATACCATTTGACCCTGGTTCAGGTGGATGTATGTACACGCGGTATTAAAACCACAGGTGCAGGGCGCATACATGAAGTACATTCATTTTGATAGTACTTGTAGACCGAAGTCAGCTCTTTTTATGTACTAATACACTGTTGTTTCAGCGCGACTACCAGAATAAGGGCGAATTCTGGATACCAGAGATAGGTGGTAGCTTAATGCAGGACGGAAGTTATACAGAAAGCTCCTGCAGGCATTTTCTGCATTACTTTCGTCTTGTATTAAGTAACCAACTGCTTTTAAAGACACCAATGTCTATTCACATAGGGGTGGTGCTAGAAGGGCTATACTGTACTATCAAAGCTGAAAAGTAAATACACATTCATATGTATTCGGTGCCTTACCCTTTCCCTCATACAAACACCTTTTCACGCATTTGCAAAACAGAGCAGAGTAGACCAAGATCAGACATATCAGTAGGAATCGTCTGACTTAAAGTACAATTCTTCTTGAAACTGCCAGATGAGACATTTTCATTGTCTTAAATAGTTTTGTTTAGTCTTGTGATTTTCAATGAAAACTTTCGGAGAAGTAGTTTTCCTCCTGACCTAAAACAACAAGTATATTTGCTTTTTATTGTCGACCGTGATTGCTAAATGTATGAAATTCTACACTTGGTATGCACGGTTTTCTTTCTCTGTTTCACGTTATTTTATAATGCTTTGTCACTGATTGCTAAAGAACTACAGTAAAACCCCGCTAATGCGACCACCTGAAAGAAGTATACTTCTGGGTGCTAGATGCAGGTGGTAGCTTAATGCAGGACAAAAGTAATGCAGAAAGCTCCTAGAGGAGCTTTCTGCATTACTTTTGCCCTGCATTAAGCAACCACCTGCTTATAAAGACAACCATGTGTATTTATTCAGTGGTCGCATTAGAGAGGTTTTACTGTATACCCAATTAACCTTTAGCCTGCTGAGCAAATTAGTTTTACAGAATTTTTCATCTACTACATTTTCAAAATTCAAGCTATAATTAATTTGTCTATCAAATTGCAATCAGGGTCTCAAACAGTTTGAATCCTGATGAGACGCCGAGTTACTCGGCATCTCATCTGGATCCAAACTGTTTGCATAGGTATTCACTCATCCGCCCATAGCAGGTTAAAGGTTAAACAACAAATACATCGTTTAGTTAAAAAATATGTGAACGATATAGACGGTAAACCTTACGTGCATAACAATCTCTTATGAAATATAAATTACATTTATTATTTAAACAATCAGGTCCTATGTCTAAATTGCACGCAATGAGAAAAGTGGACTGCAGTGCTCTCCCTTAAGTTCTTCCTTGTTCCGTGTAGGAAGAGTTTCTTCCCTTGACCTCTTATCATAGTCTTGGTGTAGCCGGGTAGATTGTAGTGAAACAGTTGATATGCTTTACCGTATGGCTTGGTATATTGTTGGCATGGTGAGCCAACTGCCATGGGCTCGAGTCCCAGTCAAGTCAAAACTTTTTCAACTGGTTACATTTGGCGCCCAACGTAAATAACCTACAGGGTGATTTATATGAAGATAATTTGTAATAATAAGAAACTCATGGTCTGTTCTTTGAGTAAGAATTCGGGACGAATTCTTGTGTAGAGAATGTGTGTGTAGCCGGGTATAGATTGTGATGAAACAGTTGATAGGCTTTACTGTGTGGCTTGGTAGCTCAGTCGGTAAATTGTTGACATGGTAAGCCAAATGCACTGGGTTCGAGTCCCATGCAGGCAACTTTTTCACCATGTTATATTAGAATACGCATCAGTTCTCATATCAAAGCCTACTTCTTTCATGATATATGTCTTTGTAATTATTAACTCTATGAATGCTAGATTATGAAACTGGAGTGGCCCATAACTCTTTAACACTTTCCCTCATATAAACTCTTCTTCAGGCATTCGCAAACAAAGTACATGTAGACCCAAATCAGACGGCTCATATAGGAGCCGTCTGATCAGGATCTGCTCTGTTTGCTAATGGAATTTGATAGATATATTTCTTTACTTTCTAAAATGGCTACAATGTTCCACCTTCCATATTTCATTTTATTAAACTATTTTGTCCATGGATATTCAGCATGTATTGGAATTTGGAATAAACGTTACATTTCAAACAGGGAAAGGGTTACATATGGTCCATTCAGTATTAAAGGCTTTAGTTTGTGAAATGATTTTGAATGGCAAACAATGAACTCTAAGATGAGTGGCTACACTGTTTGTAAATGATATTACAGTAAAACCTCTCTATAACGGCCACTCAATTGTGTTAATCAGTTGGTATTTAGGGCGGGTGACTGCTTAAAGCAAGGTGAAAGTAAAATAGAACGCTCCTATAGGAGCGTTCTGTTTTACTTTCACCTTGCTTTAAGCAGCCACCTGCCTTTAACACAACATACTTGATGTAATTTAGTGGCCGTTGTAGAGAGGTTTTACTGTATATACATATCCATTCAAAGGGCTAACTAGCTGAAGTTTCATGAAAAGGGATCTTTGGCAGAAACTGTACAATCAGATTTATATCATTCCATAAGCAAACAGGGCACGCACTGACTAAACATCTCCTACAGCAGTTTAATCACCAGGGTTTATACTATTTGCTACCACAGTAGAACCTGTTTTAAGCGGCCATCAAAAACAGGTCTAATAAGGGCTCTGTAAGGCAAATGATAGCTTAATGCAGAGTAAAGGTAATACAGAAAGCTCCTATAGGAGCTTTCTGTATTACCTTTGCTCTGCATTAAGCAATCACCTTTTTAAGGTTATTGTGTTCAATAAATGAATGACCGCTTAGGACAGGTTATACTACATATGTCAATCTAAGTTACCCATTTACTCCATAGAAGCCTATTATAACGCCCCTGCAAACAAACAAGACTCTGGTCAGACGGCTTCTGCATAGGACCCATCTGATCAGGGTGTGCTCTATTTGTCTTTAAAATAAAATAGTTATGATTCTATATGCATGTGTTCATATACCATTATGATAAAAACAACTACATGTAATTAATATTAATGTTGCTATTATTTCTTATAGAACTATTCATGGAGCAAAGAGCTAAAATTACCAAATTAGGTGCAATTTGACTCCATCAGCTTTCGAACCGGTATAGAGGAGGGATTGGGTGTCTGAATATTTAAGGTGAAAAGGGGAGATTGGGTGTCTGAATATTTAAGGTGTAGAAGGGGATTGGGTGTATGGATGTTTAAGGTGTAGAGGGAGGATTGGGTGTCTGAATATTTAAGGTGAAAAAGGGAGATTGGGTGTCTGAATATTTAAGGTGTAGAAGGGGATTGGGTGTATGGATGTTTAAGGTGTAGAGGGAGGATTGGGTGTCTGAATATTTAAGGTGTAGAAGGGGATTGGATGTCTGGGTGTTTAAGGTGTAAAGGGTAGATTGGGTGTCTGAATATTTAAGGTGATGAGGGGGATTGGGTGTCTGACTATTTAAGGTGTAAAGGGGAGATTGGGTATCTGAATATTGAAGGTGTAGAGGGGGATTGGGTGTCTGGATGTTTAAGGTGTAAAGGGTAGATTGGGTGTCTGAATATTTAAAGTGTAGAGGTGGATTGGGTGTCTGAATATTTAAGGTGTAAAGGGGAGATTGGGTGTCTGAATATTTAAAGTGTAGAGGTGGATTGGGTGTCTGAATATTTAAGGTGTAAAGGGGAGGTTGGGTGTCTGAATATTTAAGGTGTAGAAGGGGATTCTGTGTATGGATGTTTAAGGTGTAGAGGGAAGATTGGGTGTCTGAATATTTAAGGTGTAGAATGGGATTGGGTGTCTGGGTGTTTAAGGTGTAAAGGGTAGATTTGGTGTCTGATGGGTGTATGGATGTTTAAGGTGTAGAGGGAAGATTGGGTGTCTGAATATTTAAGGTGTAGAAGGGGATTGGGTGTATGGATGTTTAAGGTGTAGAGGAGTGGATTGGGTGTCTGGATGTTTTAGATTGATAGGACAAAGTAACTAATCCGTGTTTTTGTGTGTTTTGATCTTAGGTGTATACTCATATATATATATCTGTGCCTATATCCCTTCAAATGCAGAAAACATCCGTTTCAACTATGAATTGGACGTGTTTACTTCAAACTATAGGTAACGAGTTGGTTTAGCCTTTTATCAGATAGAGACACATTTATACGCCTTTGCAGAGAAGGAACAGTCTGAGCTGGGTCTACTCTGTTTGCTAATGGTAAAAACCAGGCCTTATTATATGTATTCAATTTCTGACATGTCCAAGACACACTTTTGTTTACATGCCATCATAAAAATTCATTAATATTCATAAAGTCACTATTATTTACAATGGTATTAACCAGGTAAAGGGTAAGCCATACTGACATCATGAATATTCATTAGATTAACGTTTTATAATGGCGCATTGGCACGGGAAATATCGGCCATGACAGAAACTGTGATTCATATCTATATTAGTTCATAAGCAAACAGAGCAGACTCTGGTCAGACGGCCTACTCTGTTTGCAAAGTCGAAGAAATGCGTAGTTATGGAGTAAAGGTTTAGCCAGGTAAAGTGTTAAACTGTTTCAAGAGACAATTGATAAAGTAGCGTCATATCGAACTGATCTAACTGGCAGTTTTGCAACATGATCTATACAATTGATTTTTGGCACACTTTCCAATTTTGTGATATAATACCATGCTGTGATGATGACTTTGGCACAGATAATTTGTTTATCAATATTTATATAAACACGTCCTCTAATTTAATGTACAATATAACCTCTCTACGACGGATCTCTGAAATGAATCAACATGGATGTCTTTAAATGTAAGCGGTTGCTTAATGCAGGATGAATGTAATGGAGAAAGCTAATATGGGAGCTTTCTGTATAACTTTCGTTCTGTGTTAAGCTACCACTTGTCTTAACCCATTTCTACGTAGAGACGCCTTTTGACGCCTTTGCAAACAGATTAGACCCTGATTAGACAGTTCCTGTAGGAGATGTCTAATCAGGGTCTACTCTGTTTGATAATGGTCTTTGATGGATATGTATCTACAGTTCCTTCTTTGGCCTTAAACAAATATCCAGCCCATGTTTCATTGTAAAGTTCTGCCAATAACTATTCACGAGGTCCAATATTCAGTTGGAAATTAGACATGCAATAAGAATCTGTCTTAAGCGACCTTATATCAATTGAACACATGAATCTTGAAAAGCAGGTGGCTGCTTAATATAGGGCAAAAGTAATGCAGAAAGCTCCCATAGGAGCTTTCTGTATTACTTTTTACATGTACATGACATGTATTAAGCTACCACCTGCCTTACATACCCATAATTTGACCTTCTATTAGTGGTCGCTTAAGACAGGTTCTATTGTATTTTGATTGATCGCTATGGCGGTTTTACTGTAGGCCTATAGTTAGTTGGTTTAGTTACCTATTAGAACTCTACAGGCATCTAGGTGATGGCGTTTGTAAACAATATGGAGTCAAATGAGACACTCGGTAATTTGAAGTCTCAGTAGGATCCAAATTGTTTAGAGTTATGGTTTTTACTTTCACAGAGAACAAGAATATAATTTATATGTAACACAGTTAACCCATTACCTCATAAGCTATTTTTAAGATACAACCTCTCTGGATAAATCTACCGAAAAGGAGCATTATCTAAAGAAAAGGAAACATTTAGAATTTTGTAGTTTGGAAATCATTGTGATAAATAGAGCATTTGCTCCTATAGGAGCAAATGCTCCATTTATCACAATGGTTTCACAAAGTGACTTTTACAGAGTCGTCAAAAGTCGTCAATATGAGGGAATGGGTTAAACTGCAATTGTTATTTAACTCGTCTCAATATGTATTTAAATCAAACTTTCGTTAAAAAATTATTTTGCCAATATGGAAAATATATTGAGAAGCAAATGTTGCAGACCTTGATCAGCTTCCCGATGGGACTCTTTGGTACGAGCTTACCCCGTTAGCTTAGGTCCCATATCAATATATGACAGACCTTCAGATAAATGTGCGTTGTCGAAGAAACGATTCTAAAGAGTGGTCACAACGTAGGGTTTGGTGGAGGAAAAAAAGAGTTATTCTTGAAAATGTTTTAATTTACGCATCTTATCTGGACGTCTGGTATGAGTTTATTCTGTTAGCCAATGTCCATATCAAAGGGCACTATGCACTAATGCTTTCATCCTTTCCCTATTCGGTATTCATGTAAGAAATAATGGCAACATGAATGTTTAATATATTATTTTTATAATGTAAACTTTTCAAGGGATTTGTTGCTTTGACAAAAACTGTTGAATCAGATCTATATCATGTCCAAAGCAAACAGAGCCGACCCTCATAAGAGCCGTCTGATCTGGGTCTTCTCTGTTTACAAAGGCGTAGAAAGTCGTATTTATGTAGTAAAGGGTTAAGGAAATACAATAAATATACCGAAAAGAAGCATTACTTGGAGAAAAGGATATTTTTTAGAATTTTGTAGTTTGAAACCATTGTGATAAATAGAGCATTTGCTCCTATAGGAGCAACTGCTCTATTTATCACAATGGTTCCACAAAGTGACTTTTACAGAGTCGTCAAAAGTTGTCAATATGAGGGAATGGGTTAAAATGTCGGTATTATTGATTTGTATGATTTATTTGTTTGGTTCTCCTCTTTAAGCTCACATATTTTTACTTTTATGTAAACTGTGACAAAAATCAAGGATATGTTCTGTTCTGTACAATTTACCAACGACCTGTTATTATCCATGCATTGAGTGGTAATATTGACATATAAATTGTTAAGACGTTTGCACCACCGAAAATGGTAACTTGATGGCAATGACGACCAGAAAAGTATACATGCAGCTATAATCTCGTAATGGATATATAGTTAAACCGTTTCCTCATAGGCTGATTTTAGAACCAGCCTCTTTGAATAAATCTACCGAAAAGGAGCATTAACTAGCGAAAAGGAAAATTTTAAAAAATTGTAGTTCAAAACCATTGTGATAAATTTATCACAATGGTTTCAACAGGAGGCTTTTGCAGAGGCGTCAAAAGGCGTCAATATGAGAGAACGGGTTAAGCTCCTCTAATACGATCACAAGCATGCAGGTGGTTGCTTTATGCAGGACGAACGTAATACAGAAAGCTCATACAGGATCTTTCTACGAAAGTAATGCAGAAAGTTCCAACAGGAGCTTTCCACTTTACTTTTGTTCTGCATTAAGCTGTCATCACCCGTCTTTAATTCCCATAATTTGACCATAGTTTGGTAGTCGCTATAGAGAGGTTATACTGTTTCGGCATTCACTAGTGTGAACGTTAGACACAAATCTTAATGCATAAATATTTGGATTATATCATGAATGGACCGTTTAAATTGATCGATAGAAACGGAATAACGGATAGTTGGAAATATCCATCTAGACAGACAGACAACCCATCTTTGATTTTTAACAAATTGTGGTGCTTAAGCTTAATCGAAATCTTATCCAGACTAGGAAATACTTTTGAATGCCAGTACCTTGGGCACATATATTGGATAAGTTGGACCGAAATATCGACATTTAATTTTTATATACATGTAGTATACATGTATCATGCTGTACGAATAAAGGATTTTTGACAAAGGCAAACACTGTAGAATAAGTATCAGGTCTTTATAATTTCATAAACAACAGAGGCGTCGTCTGATCTGGGTCTACTATGTTTGCACATGCGTGAAAATACGTGTTATAAAGGGTAGTGCTTAACCTTAATCGAAATCTTATCCAGACCAGGAAATGCTTTTAAATACCAATATTTGGCCGAAATACCGATATTAAATTGTTTCATCACTAAAAACGTGCGTAGCTCCTTGTTCAGATAAGACATTTTTTGTTTATCTATCTTTTAATTTTAACTTGTGCTTAAACTTAATCGAAATATTTTACAGATCAGGAAATACTTTAAATACCAATACCCTGGGCACATGTTATATCGGACAAATATGACCGAAATACTGACATCGAACAAATAAACCATTAAATATATGCACGTAGCCCTTCGTGCAGATAAACTTCTGTGCAATCTGCCAATCGGGCATTTATCAATCAATTTAAATCTTGGCACACCAAGTAGATATCACCAGTAAAATGCAACGTTCTTCAGTCCCCAACAGACACCTTTTTAATTTTTTATCAATTTCCATCCAAAATACATGTATCGCCAAAGTGTCAAACAGTTCGGATTGTGAAGGATGAGAGGCCGAGTTATTCGGCGCCTCATATGGATCCAAACTGTTTGCATAAGTTACCACGGAATCAGTGTTAGTCTGCTAATAGTTCAGAATAGATTTCAGCGATTGGAACAAGGAAGTACGTGTCTACAAATTGTGAAGTTGTAAACAAATAGACCCGAATGTTCAAACAGCTCGCCTCTTATCCTGCCATTAAAAATAGACTTCGATTTATCACAATTTTTATTTGCTTCCGATTTTTATGCCCCCCAGATCAAATCTGGGGGGCATATTGTTTTTGCCCTGTCTGTTTGTTTGTTTGTCTGTTTGTCTGTTTGTCTGTTTGTTTGTCAGCAACTTTAACATTGGTCATAACTTTTGAGCCAGTACAGATAGATACTTGATATTTGGTATGCATATGTATCTCATTAAGCCGCACATTATGAGGGGTGACATGTCAAGGTCAAGGTCATCCTTCAAGGTCAGAGGTCAAATATATGGGTCAAATCACCGACTTTAACATTGGCCATAACTTTTAGACCAGTAGAGATAGAGATTTGATATTTGGCATGCTTGTGTATCTCATGAAGCCGCACATTTTGAGGGGTGACATGTCAAGGTCAAGGTCATCCTTCAGGGTAAAAGGTCAAATTGTCTGTTTATTGTCTGTAACTTTAACGCAACCTTAACATTGGTCATAACATTTGAGCCAGTACAGATAGAGACTTGATATTTGGTATGCATATGTATCTCATAAAGCCGCACATTTTGAGGGGTGACATGTCAAGGTCAAGGTCATCCTTCAAGGTCAGAGGTCAAATATATGGGTAAAATCACCAACTTTAACATTGGCCATAACTTTTGGACCAGTAGAGATAGAGACTTGATATTTGGCATGCATGTGTATCTCATGAAGCTGCACATTTTGAGGGGTGAAATGTCAAGGTCAAGGTCATCTTTCAGGGTCAAAGGTCAAATTGTCTGTTTCTTTGTCTGTAAGTTTAACATTGGTCATAACTTTTGAGCCAGTATAGCTAGTGACTTGATATTTGGCGTGCATATGTATCTCATAAAGCCGCACATTTTGAGTGGTGACATGTCAAGGTCAAGGTCATCTTTAAAGGTCAGAGGTCAAACACATGGGTCAAATCACTGACTTTAACGTTGGTCATAACTTTTAAGCAAGTACAGATAGAGACTTGATATTTGGCATGCAAATGTATCTCATAAAGCCGCACATTTTGAGGGGTGACATGTCAAGGTCAAGGTCATCCTCAAAGGGCAGAGGTCAAACATGGGTCAAATCACTGACTTTAACATTGGCCATAACTTTTGAACCAGTACAGATAGAGACTTGATATGTGGCATGCTTGTGTATCTCATGAAGCTGCACAGTGTGAGGGGTGAAATGTCAAGGTCATCCTTCAGGGTCAAAGGTCACCAACTTCAAATTGGCCATAACTTTTGAACCATTAGAGATAAAGTCTTGGTATTTGGTATGCATGTGTATGTCATGAAGCTGCACATTTTGGGGGTGACATTTAAAGGTCAAGGTCATCTTTCAGGGTCAAAGGTCACCGACTATAACATTTGCCATAACTTTTGAACCAGTAGAGATACAGACTTGATAGTTGGTATATGTGTGTTTCTCATTTGGCTGCACAGTTTGAGGGGAACATGTCAAGGTCAAGGTCATCCTTCATGGTCAAAGGTCACCAACTTTAACATTGGTCATAACTTTTGAACCAGTAGAGATACAGACTTGATATGTGATATGCATGTGCACCCCATGAAGCTGCACAGTTTGAGGGGTGACATGTCAAGGTCAAGGTCATCCTTTAGGGTCAAATATCATATCGAGGGGGCATAGTGTTTCACAAACACATCTTGTTGACTTAGAATCAATGTCGGTTTGTAAAACAAATGTTAGCTCAATGCAGGGTAAGGGTCACACAAACAGCTCATGTCGGAGCTTTCTGCATGACTTTCACTCTATTAACCCTTTCGGCGCCAAATTTCTTATTGTAGTCTGCAGCCCAATTTTGTTAAACGGTTCCGTAAAATAATGAAATGAAATCAATAAATACACAATTCAAAGGAATAAACAACATACCGAGAACTAGAGATTGAGACAAAAAGGTGGTCTCAGGCCCCGAGGTTATAACACTTTTTGCTCGAGTCTGAGATCATTCTCAAGCATCTGATTGGTCAGATTCTGACCAATCAGATACTCGAGAATGAGCTCAGAAGTTTTATAACCTTGGACCCTGATCGGAATCCGCCTTGAAAATGCGGCGTCTGATCTGGGACTGCACTCTTTGTCGGGGTGCATTTTTGCAACATTGGCTGTGAAAGGGTTAAGCAGCCACCTGTCTTAATCTGTTTCCTCATAGACTATTTTTAGACACAATCTCTTTGAATAAATCTGCCGAAAAGGAGCATTTAACTGAGAAAAGGAAACTTTTAGAATTGTAGATGATCTATAGTTTTGAAACCATTGTGATAAGTAGAGCATTTGCTTAGAACTATGGAACAGATATTCTATCTATCACATTAGTTTGAAAAAGAGACTTTTACAGAGGCATCAAAATGCGCCAATATAAGGGAATGGCTTAAATTTTCTAAATTCTTCATCAGTAAAAGCCCGGTATATGGGGGTATACTGTTGGTGTATTCTACTGGTATTAATCGGAACACCTCAGCTATTTTCTACGTGATACTATATTTCAAACCCTGACGGAATAAGACGACCAGTTACGAATTCTACGGGTATAAATGTATATTGTTATTTAACGCATTAATTAGCTAGATATAACAGTTTTGCATAAAACTAACATTGACCACCAATCTAATTTGCGTTTTAAAACGTCACATATACGATAACCAGGAAGCATGCGACATTTTATTTGGTAAGCGATACCATATCTCCTTGTAATAGCTATAAGTAGATTTCATTTCGGCGCTTAAGTGACCCTTCTCACAGGTAGAGGTATCGAACTAACTTTGTGATGTATCACACTTGATCCTGCTTAACAGAAATAAAACAAAATGCACATACAGTAGAACCTGTCTTAAGCGACCATCAAAATAGATGTCTAATCATTGGTAGGTGGTAGCTTAATGCAGGTCAAGACTAATGCAGCTACCCCCTATAGGAGCTTTCTGTATTGCTTTTGCCCTGCACTAAGTTACGATCTGCACTCCTTTGTTCAATAAGTGAATAGCTGCTTAGGACAGATTACATGTATACTGTAGAGCGAAATTGAAAAATCCGTCCATTTTACTATTGTACAAGTACGTTTAATACATGCATGTACTAAATTGGACGGACTTTTGTTTCCAAAATCACCCTGTATGGATTGTACACCTATACATGTATATACATCACACAATGGATTTGACAATGGTACCTGTGGTCTGTAACAAAGTTTACATCAGTATGTCACGGAAACAGTTTCATTTTCAATACTGTGATTTATCCAAATACAGTAGAACCTGTCTTAAGCGGCCATGAAAAAGTGGTCTAATTATGGGTCTGTAGGGCAGGTGGTTGCTTAATGCACGTCAAAAGTAATACAGAAGGCTCATGGTTTTTAAGATGTCTGCGCTAAATCAATTGAACGTCGCTTAACCCTTTCCCTCATATAAACGTGTTTTCACGCATTTGCAAACAGAATAGACCCAGATCAGACGGCTCCTATAGGAGCCGTCTGATCAGGGTCTGCTCTGTTTGCTGATAGAATTTGATAGATCTGGTTCTTTAGTTTCCAAAATGGCTACAATATCCATCCTTCCTTATTTCATTGTAACTATTTTGTCCATGAATATTCAGTAGGTATTGGAATTTGGAATATGCATAGAACAGGGAAAGGGTTAAGACAGGTTCTACTGTACATGCATGAGGGAAACCCCAACAGTTTTTTTTATTTCTACACTTTCTGTCACGGGTTTCTGAGGAGATAACATCTGATCACTGTCTCATCCATCATGGAGTGAACACATGATTCATTATAACGTTTCGTAATTTCAAAGATCTTCTTATTCCCGTCTGTCACACAGTCGATAATTTTCGAAAAATGTAAACGAAACGAAATAGCGGTTAATCATTTACTCGATAAATATACATGTAAGAAAATAATGACTTGGAATATAATATTAACCCTTTCCTCCATGAATACGCCTTTCTATGCCCCTGTAATAGTCACTTCTTGAAACCATTGTGATAAATAGAGCATTTGCTCCTAAGGAGCAAATGCTTTATTTATCACAATGGTTTCAATACTACACAATTCTAAAATTTGCCTTTTCTCTAGTTAATACTCCTTTTCGGTAGGTTTATTTAAAGAGGTTGGGTTTAAAACAAGCCTATGAGGGAAAGGGTTAATGACATGAAGTGCATAAATGGCATATGAACACATAATTGTTTGGCCATTGCATAACCTGTATAATCAGATCTACACCATTCAACAAGCAAAACAAGCAGACCCTGGTCAGGGTTAACTATAAAATCCATTCAGCTTAAATCTACTAGTGAAGTTTGAACAACAAACAGTGCAGATCTCTAAGAGCCCTCTCATCTGGGTCTACTCTGTTTGCAAACGCATCACAATGCGTATGTATAAGGTCAAGGGATAAGTGAAATAGAGGACTTTGAGCTGACTTTGAGCTGACGTCATTTGTTTTGCTGCAGGATAAGGATAACCCTTTACTCCATGAATATTCATGTAAGAAATAAAGACATAATGGATACTAATTAGATTCATTTCCATAACAGCACATGAACACAGGAAATTTTGGCCATGGCAGATACTGTAGAAACTCCTCTAAACCGGACGTTCACATATTGTTTTTAGTAATTGTCAATCTTTGAGGCAGGTGGCAGCTTAATGCAGGATGTAAGGCAAACAGAAAGCTCCCAAGGGAGCATTCTGTATGACGTTCATCCTTCATTAAGCAGCCACCTGTCTAAAATTATCTAAATTATTGTCTACTAAAATTCCGGTTTAGAGGGGTTTTACTATATTACATGAGCAAATAGAGCAGACCTTGAACCTACAGGAGCCGTCTGATCTTGGTCTACTCTGATTACAAATGTGAAGAAAGGCTTATCTATATAGTAAAGGGTTAACAAGAGCACCGCAAGCGGGTGCGAACGCTCGTCTATTATCAATATTAAGATTTCGGACGACGAGGATGACAACGACGACGACGACAACGACGACGCGGACGCCGGAGTTACGACAATAGCTCTTGATTTCTTCGAAACAGACGAGCTAAAAATGATCAACACCCAGAATTTGCTAGTGTCATAAGACAGCGACATTTTCACTTTCAAACAAACACTTTAGACCCTAATCTAAAGAGATTAGTCATAAAAGTATACGGTGATTTGTAAACAAATATCGATGCAAACAATGGAGAACTGGTAGATACAATTCCACAGGACGAGACTCCGACCAGTCATACTATATATAGCCTGATGTAACCATTTCCTTCATATTAACACATTTTCATGCATTTGCAAACAGAGTATATTGACCACATCAGACGGCTCATATAGGAGCCATCTGATCAGGGTCTGCTCTGTGTGCTAATGGAAATTGATAGATCTGTTTCTTTACTTTCTAAAATGGTTACAATGTTTCACCTTCCATATTTCTTTATAACTATTGTCCATGAGTATTTCGATATTGGTATTGAAATTTGCAATAAACGCAGAACAGGGAAAGTGTTAACCAGTAACCTGACATGCATTTGCAAACACGAGTGACTTGGGTCTAGACGAAACGCTGAGTAACTCGGTTTTCTTTTCATCAGAATCCAAGTTAAATGACACTCGGTCTGTTATTTCTTAAATCTTTCGTCGCCATAGGGCAAAACCGTAATGACCTTTGCAAACAGTTTGGATCCAGATGAAACGCCGAGTAACTCTGCATCTCATCAGGATCCAAACTGTTTGACACTCTAATTATGTTTTCAAAACGAAATTGAAGACAGCTTCAATTTGAAACCTTAAGCATACGATAATCTTAGCTGGCATAATTTATTTGGCGCCAAAAGGATTAAAAACTATCTTACGAATTGGAAGTACATGTAATTAAAAAGTGCATTAAATCGGAGCTTAAGCAGCTTTTCTTTTTTACAACAGGCTAATAGTTAAAACTCTCGTCTGAACAAAAATACTTTTGTTTTGTTTTGTATTATTGAACATTGGTCTATATATTGAGTGTCAAACATACTCTAAAGTCTAGCCCAGTCCATGGCATTAGGAAGTCAAAACTTATCAGAGAGAAATCTGTGTCACCTTAACCTTTCCGCTGCCAAATTTTGTCGCTTGCTACAATTTTCATTTTTTAATTGTTCTTCATTTTGTTTAAAAACTGTCACAGTAACAAACAATTTGGAGACGCAGATTTACTCGGCGTTTCATCTGGATTCCAACTGTTTGCGTAAGTAACCACAGATGCGACATTGGCAGCGAAATAGTTTACTCGATATGTAAACTATTTCGCTGCCACTTTTAAACACTGTTTTTAAACAAAATGAAGAACAATTAAAAAATGAAAAATGTATTTAAAGATTTAATGCACTTTTTAATTACATGTACTTCCAATCGTAAGATAGTTTTTAATCCTTTTGGCGCCGAATAAATTATGTCAGCTAAGATTATCGTATGCTTCATGTTTCAAAATGGAGCTGTCTTCAATTTCGTTTTGAAAACATAATTAGAGTGTCAAACAGTTTGGATCCTGATGAGACGCAGAGTTAATAGAAAAATGTTGACATTGGGACTGGGCTACAGTCGAGTTACTCTGTGAAAAAATCCTCGGCGTTTTGCTAACAGTACAGACCTAAACCAGCTGTGTGCTGAACGCTTCACGCGATAAACCAAGTATCATAATATTATGTAAATATTGTCGTCTGCTTGTACCTCAAATAAATTACAGTAGAACCCATCCTAAGCGGCCAGTCATTTATTGAACATAGGAGCCTTAAAGAGCAAACGGTTGCTTAATGCAGGGCAAAAGTAATACAGTAAGTTCCTATAGGAGTTTTCTGCATTACTTTGATCTCCAATAAGGTACCACCTGCCTTTCTGACCTATAATTAGACCTCTTTTGATGACCACTTCAGACATTTTCATTTTTCTTTAAAAACTTCACGAACATCAAATAGCGACCACTAGTAAGTCGGAGTCTCATATTGATCAAACTCATTTGTATACAGTAGACCCTGTCTTAAGCGACCATTAAACACAGGTCTAAATATGGGTCTATAAGACAGGTGGTAGCTTAATGCAGGTCTAAAGTAATGCAGAAAACTCCTATATGAACTTGCTGTATTACTTTTGCCCTGTATTAAGAAGCTTTAAGCAATCATCTGCTTTTTAAGACTCCTATGTTCAATAAATGAATGGCCGCTTAGGAGAGGTTGATGATTTCACAGCTAGCGTGCAATGTTATTAAACCAATCCTTCATATTCGTGTTAGAAATGACTATTAATTAGGTTAAATTAAAAATGGCAAATACACACACGATTTTGTTTGACCGAAGTAGAAAATGTAGAATCATATTATATTATATAACAAGCAAACAGAGCAGACTCTGATCAAACGGCTCCTATATGAGCCATCTGATCTGGGTCTTTTCTGATTGCAAAGGCGTAGAAATGCGTATTTATAGAGTATATTGTAACCCTTTACTACTCCACAAATACGCCTTTTAACACGTCTCATGTTCAATATTCATGTAAGGAATAATGAAATCATTATTATTTATTAGCTGAATTTTTTAGAATGTAAACTTTTTTTTTTTACAAGGGACTGTTTTGCTTTGAAAAAAATTGAAGAAAAACACCTATACATGTATCATGTCACAAGCAAACGGAGCAAACAATGATCTGAGAGAAAGGGTTAACCCTTTCCTCTTTTTAGACCTAACCTCTTTGAATGAATCTACCCAAAAGGAGCATAACTTTTACTAGAGAAATGTACATTTTTATAATTTTGTACTTTGAAACCATTGTGACAAATAGAGCATTTGCTACTATAGGAGCAAATGCTCTATTTATCACAATGGTTTCAAGAAGTGGTTATTACAGAGGCATTGACATGCGTATTTATGGAGGAAAGGGTTAAAGAGTCGTCTGATATATAACACCTTTTGCAAACAAGGTAGATCCAGATCAGACGGCTCCTATAGGACATGGGTCTGCTCTATGTGCTTATCTTGTATACATCTTAATAAACATCTGAGTCTATAGTTTCAGTTACAGACCAAAAATACCTGTGTTTGGATGCCATTATAAAAATATCATTTAATTAATATTCATGATGCCATTATTTCTTATATAAATATTCATGAAATAAAGGAATGACTCTAACCTGTTGCACCTGTTGCTTATTTCCGATGTGTCCAAGCTTTTGCGAAACTACTGACCCAGTAGCAATAACTTTAGATCCAGATGAGACGCCAAGTTACTCGGCGTCTCATCTGGAGCCAAGCTGTTTACAAATGACACTCATGTCGCGATCGGTATAATTAGGGATAACGTTTTCCCTTATATAAACGATTTTGCACGCTTTCGCAAACAGAGTAGACCCAGATCAGACGGCTCCTGTTGGAGCCGTCTGATCTGGGTCTGTTCTGTTTGCTTATGAGTTTCAAATAGATCCGACTCTACAGTTTCTATCAATGCCAAATCAGCTAATAAATATTCATAATGTCATTGTTTCTTACATGAATATTCAACAGGGAAAGAGTAAATCAACTGTTTATGCGGTATGAGATGGGATAGTTGTGTGGATCTATACGAACTGCACGGGACATTAAACTCCGAAGACACATTTCTTCTTCCCCAAAAAACTCATTTGGTAAGTGGAATACAGAAGGCTACGAACGTTTTAAACATTTAGTAACTAAGCCTTGCATCGCGTGTGTTTAAATTTTAACTGTTTTAACCTTCGGCACTCTACTGACGACTTTGTGAAAACATTTGCAAACAGTTTGGATCCAGATGAGACGCCGAGTAACTCGGCGTCTCATCTGGATCCAAACTGTTAGTCACCCTGACACGGACTTCTGAAAAGAAGTGGAAGAAAAATGTATTTTTAGAAATTGAAACAAACTTTAATATTTGCAGACGACAACTGCTCAGAGTGCAGAAGATTAAGTATCTGAATACAATATTTACTCTTTCTTTGCTGCTTGTGAAAAAAGAGTGCCACGAGGATGCCTAAGACAGCCTCTTAACCCTTTCCCCGATCTATGTTTATTCCAAATTTCAATACCTACGGAATACTCATGGTCAAACTAGTTATAATGAAATATGGAAGGTGGAACACTGTATCCATGTTAGAAAGTAAAGAAATAGATATTTCAAACTCCACTAGCAAATAGAGCAGACCCTAATCAGATGGCTCCTATATGAGCCGTCTGATCTGGGTCTACCCTGTTTGCAAAGGCGTAGAAAGGTTTATTTATGGAGCAAAGGGATACCGATATAACCAGTTACTTTTGTGAAGTTATACGGTTTGTAAAAGCAATCATCATCGGTAAGCCGATAGCAATATTTTAACCCTTAGCACCCTTCTTCATGACCTGGCTCCCACTGGCAAACAGCCTGGAACCTGACTGAGACGCCGAGTAACTCGGCGTCTCAGTCTGGTTCCAGGCTGTTTGTTACTATGACTTTTTTTAAAAAATAAAAAAAAATGAAGGAAATTAAACAATGAAAATTGAAGCAGACGTCTAAGTTTGCAGACGACAAAATTTGGAAGCGAAAGAGTTAAGATCAGGTTTTAAGTTAGTAGCGCAATGCTTTCATTAAATATTCATAACCTAGGTATTGCACTGCTGTAAAAAACGATCTGTTGCGAGTTTCACTTCCGCTTCGATAAAGCTGATGAGAAACTTTGTCAGAGTGTCAAACAGCTTGGATCCTGATGAGACGCCGAGCTCCTCGGCGTCTCATCTGGACCCAAGCTGTTTGCAAAAGCGAGTCAGTCGCACTTAGCACGAGTAGGGTTAGGTATAATTCTTGTCTTTGAGAACTTCGTAGGCTTATGTTTATACAGTTGGGACTCGTTATGTCGGGGTCGTAGGGACTCGTTAACCCTTTCGCTGCCAAATGCTGTCGTCTGCTAACTTTGTCGTCTGCTACAAAATTTCATTTTTTTTATTTTCTTCATTTTTGTTTCAAAAACATAGTAACAGTAACAAACAGTTTGGATCCTGATGAGACGCCGAGTTACTCGGCGTCTCATCTGGATCCAAACTGTTTGCATAAGTAATCACAGATCCGGCAATGGCAGCGAAAGAGTTAAAAATTTCGACCTAATCAAAGTTCGTCTCAAAAATCACGTGAAATCCGTAATAAATTCTGTATCAATACTGTTTCAATACTAAATAATTTTTGTCATGTACAGTAAAACCTCTCTATAACGACCACTGAATTACATCAATAATCTTGTGTTAATGGCAGGTGGCTGCTTAAAGCAAGGTGAAAGTAAAACAGAACGCTCCTATAGGAGCGTTCTGTTTTATTTTTACCTTGCTTTAAGCAATCACCTGCCCAAAATACCAACTAATTAACACAATTTAGTGGTCGTTATAGAGAGGTTTTACTGTAATTGATATACAATGTATAGTAACACTGGTACACACTTCTGTCACACACCTTTCTTTCAGTAGGCAACTTTTAACCAGAAAAGATACAGTGTTTGAATTCGCAAGATCAAAACTCGAGATTAAGCTCAAACATGCGCTTTACAGAGAATAAAAGAAGCTGGGAACAAAACAAAACATGTTCTTAAGTTCAACACTTAACACTTCCCTCATATAAAGGCTTTTTCCTCATAGAAAGGCCTTTTCACGCCTTTGCAAACAGAGTAGACCCTGACCAGACGACTCCTGTAGGAGCCGTCTGATCAGGGTCTGCACTATTTGCTTGTGGTATTAAATCGATCTGATCATGCAGCTTGTGTCTAAGACAATAAATCATTTGAAATGTTTTCATTATGAAAATTAAGTTAAAGAATATTCACGAAGCGATAATTAATGAATATCAAGAAATTGTGACGTCAGTGATATAATCACATACAGTAAAACCTGCCTTAAGCGACCATTCATCTATTGAACATAGAAGTCTTAAAAGGCACCTGGTTGCTTAATGCAGGGTAAAAGAAATACATAAAGCACCTATAGGAGATTTCTGCATTACCCTTGACCTGCATTAAGCTACCACATGCCTTACAGACCCATGATTAGACGTCCTTTTGATTGCCGCGTAAGACAGGTTCTATTGTATACAGCAAGTTTTCTTATGAGGAACATTTTGTTAACATTACCCATTCCCTCATATTAACGACTTTTGACGATTCTGTAAAAGTCACTTTGTGAAACGATTGTGATAAATAGAGCATTTGCTCCTATAGGAGCAAATGCTCTATTTATAACAATGGTTTCAATCTACACAATTCTAAAAGTGTCCTTTTCTCTAGTTAATGCTCCTTTTCGGCAGATTTATTCAAAGAGGCTGGATCTAAAAATAGCCTATGAGGGAATGGGTTATGAACGTTTCAGTCGAATCTGAGACCAGCTGTGCAAACAATTTGAGTCCCATTTCTCGGTGTCTAATCAGGATCCATACTATTTTAAACTCTACTTGCAGTTTTTGTAAAGACCGCAGTCTAAAATACGAATCTAAATCTTTAATATTTTATACAAATGTATTTTTGGACAAAGAAAGTAGAGTTTCTGTAGGAGCTGTCTGGCCAGAGTCTACTCTGTTGCTTATGATGTAATACAGATCTGATTCTACACGGTGTGTCATGGTCACTATTTCCCTTGCTCACAAGGCCATTACATGTACAGAAAAAACCCTCGATTATTCGAACACTCAACAAATACCTCGATTATTCGAACACTCAACAAATACCTCGGTTATTCGAACACTCAAAACACTCAAACACGGATCATTATCGCACCTTAAAGACAGTTGACAGTTTAATGTTGGGTGAAAGTCACACAGACTTCCGTCTTGCATTAAGCAGCCACCTGTCTGAAAGGGTCTAAAGTTTTCTATACAATGTACAGTAAAACCCCGCTAATGCGACCACGTAAAAGAGGTATAAATATGGGTGCTAGAGACAGGTGGTAGCTGAATGCAGGACAAAAGTAATGCAGAAAGCTCCCAGAGGAGCTTTCTGCATTACTTTTGTCCTGCATTAAGCAACCACTTATAAAGACACCATGTTTATTCATTAAGTGGTCGCATTAGAGGGGTCTACTGTACTACTATTTCGAACTATGGAGGTTTTACTGTATAAAAGTTCAAGACCCGTATTCACTTACATTTGGAGTCGAACTCTTAGACTTAGACCAGAAACAGCAACATTGAATAATGTTGAAAATTCACTACTTTTAACCTTTAGATCGCTGTTGGATACAGATGAGACGCCGAGTAACTCGGCGTCTCATCAAGATCCGAACTGTTTGTCACCCTAAAAATGCTGTTGGTGAAAATTGTGTAAAAATAATTTGCTAAAATTGGAAATATATCTAAAATTTAGATGAAGTCACTTGTATACAATTATGCATATAGAACACATATTAGACAAAATGCTATAAAATGGCGAATATGCATCATTTATCTCATCTAGGTCCAAGCTGTTTGCAAATGTAATCAGCCATAACTGATTTCCCCACGTTAATGTTTGTTTTGAATTATTAATAGTTCTTGTACGGTCCAGCCACAGGTCGATTCTATCGTAAATTGAATTATCGTCGGATCGGATACATTAGTCTTAAATATTTATAGAGTACACTTAATTTCAGTAGGAGACACACCATATATCACATTTAGCTATAATTCCTACATGTTATATTGGCCAGTTATGTGTCAGTTCCCAGAAGAACGAAACTCCTGTGGTATTATTTCTATATGCAACTTTTGATTATACAGTAGAACCTGTCTTAAGAGGACATTCATTTATTGAATATAGGAATCTTAAAAGCAAGTGGTTGCTTAATGCAGGGCAACGTAATGCAGGAAGCTCCTATATATCTGCATTAAGCTACCACCTGCCTTACCGGCCCATAATTAAACCTCTTTTGATGACCGCTTAAGACAGGTTCTACTGTATGATAATCTTACTACAGTAGAACCCCGCTAATGCGACCACTTAATGAATAAACATGGGTGCCTTTATAAGCAGGTGGTTGCTTAATGCAGGACAAATGTAATGCAGAAAGCTCCTCTAGGAGCTTTCTGCATTACTTTTGTCCTGCATTAAGCTACCACCTGCATATAGCACCCATAATTATACCTCTTTTAGGTGGTCGCATTAGCGGGACTTTACTGTATTGGCTCAATGAATGTGGAAAAGGAATTAGTTGGTATTTGCAAACAGTGTAGATCGAGATAACGGAGGAGACCTCTGATCAGGATACACAATGTCTGTCATTTGAAGGGGTTTTCAAATATGGTTACACTCTTCACGCTGTCATTATACACATATTAAAAGACAATAGAATATTCCACTTTGCGAACACAGCTTTCAAAGGGTTAACCCATATGGACCTGTATTTCAAAGCGAACTCAAAAATATATGTATAAAGTAGCGCCTGTATTAAATGGCAATTAAAAGTTCTAAATCTGGGTATTTAACCCATTACCTCATAGGCTATTTTTAGATACAACCTCTTTGAATTAATCTACCGAAAAGGAGCATTAATTAGAGAAAAGGAACATTTTACAATTTTGTAGTTTGAAACCATTGTGATAAATAGAGCATTTGCTCCTATAGGAGCAAATGCTCTATTTATCACAATGGTTTCACAAAGTGACTTTCACAGAGTCGTCAAAAGTCGTCAATATGAGGGAAAGGGTTAAGTCGGGTGGTAACTTAATGCAGGTCAACCGTAATGCAGAAAGCTCCCATCGGAAATTTCTCCATTACCTTTTCCCTGCATTAAGAACACACCTCCTTTTTCAGACTCCTATGTTCAATAAATGAAAGGCCGCTTAAGACAGATTCTACGGTATCGAATGAATTTAATTTCCACATGATAGAGTATTTGTGTAGCTTGGAACTTAATTTCAGGAGCAGATATAACAGTCCCTGTTCAGAGGGCTGTTCGTGGTGCACCTGATCAAAGGTTGTTCTGGTTGCCTTGTCATCTTTTATAGACGCAATGCATATAAGGTGTTACATGTGAATGACAACAGTAAAATGACACCAGTGACTCTAACTGTAAACTGACACCAGTGACTGTAACTGTAAACTGACACCAATAACTGTAACTGTAAACTGACACTAGTGACTGTAACTGTAAACTGACACCAATGACTGTAACTGTAAACTGACACTAGTGACTGTAAACTCCTATAGGAGCTGTCTGTTCGGGGTCTGCTCTATGTGGTTATGGAATTATATAAATATATGATTCTATTTTTTCTGCAAAAATATCGTGTTTTTGTGTCAGTATAAAGCTTCTGTTAATAAATATTCAAGATAGCGTTATTTCTTACATGGATATTCATTAGGTAAAGGGTTACTTATATTAAAAGGGGAGGGCCGTACATTAATGTTGTCAGAACTTGTGGCCCGACCCTTTTAATTGTTAGTATACATGACATTGATATGATCTGTTTAATTGTATGATTATCCTATGCACTACCCAGATTGTATATGCATTGTGTATTAGCAATAAAATATGTTTAAACTAACTTATGTATGCATGTATTGTTTATATATCTGAGTTCAAGCAACTGCTGTGTGCATATCTCAAATGTTACCGTGATAAAGAAGTTTCAAGTGATTTACCCTTTACCCTTGTGTGAAAAAACAATGTCAGCTCAAATTTAGATCTCGTGCAATATACACTACTTCCGATTCGATCAAGCTTTTGAAAAAGTATTGACCAAGTGTCAAACAGCTTGGATCCTGATGAGACGCCGAGTTACTCGGCGTCTCATCTGGATCCAAGCTGTTTGCAAATGCGAATCAGGTCTGGTATACATGTACATGTATATGGGTAGATCTAAGGGTTATTGCATACCGCCTTTACTACATGGCAGTGACAATGCATGTTGTCGTTAGTTTGGCCATGTGCATTTACTTTATGCGTTAACACTTTCTTTCATATAAACGTGTTTTCACGCACTTGCAAACAGAGAAGACCCAGATCAGACGGCTCCTATGGGAGCCGTCTGATAAGGGTCTGCTCTTTTTGCCACTGGAATTTGGTAGATCTGTTTCATCTTCCATATTTAATTATAGCTATATTGTCCATGCATATTTAGCAGGTATTGAAATTTGGAATAAACATAGAACAGGGAAAGGGTTAAACAATGCAGTTTGTGTTATGCAAGCTTATGGTTGGTATTTAGTCAGTCTATTCGTGCCTAGCGTGTATTATAACGGGTCATATTCAAACAGTGTAGACCCAGTTCTGAGGGGGCCAGGATGAGAAGCCCCTTGCTATAGGTATGCGCTATTTGTTTCATAAACGACAAATCAAGCTGAAAGTTAATTAACATACATAATACCGCATATTCATCATTCCAAGACAAAGTTGGAATATTTCAAAATACCGAATTATCTCTGATAAATGCTCCCGATAGCATTATATATCTTTTAAAGGAGCTTCTTGCATATTTGTACACAGGTGGTTGCTTAAAGCAGAATGAAAGCAATGCAGAAAGCTCCTGGAAAAGGTTTTTGTATTCCTTTCAGTCTGTATTAAGCTACCTTCTGTAAAATATTTTTATTAAAAACTATATTTCTTCAATGTTTATTATGTAGGGTTTTAGTTGTTTTGTTGACCCCATCCCCTAGAAGCAAATGATGTTTACCAGGGTGAATACGGCATAAGTAGAAACTGTCTTCAGCGGTCATCAAAATGTGGTCTAATTATGGGTCTGTAAGGCAGGTGGTAGCTTACTGCAGGTCAAAAGTAACACAGGAAGCTTTCTGCATTACGTTTGTCCTGCATTAAGCAACAACCTGTATTTTAATACTCATGTGTTCAATTAATCAATGTCCGCTTAGGACAGGTTCTAATGCACATACATGTGTAATTAATAAAGACTTAGAGATGGTATTAACCTTCAGTACACTACTGGCGACTGTGATAACATGCAAAAACAGTTTGGGTCCAGATGAGACGCCGAGTAACTGGCTGACGCACTAACGCTCTATTTTTGGAAAAGAAAGTGGAGAAAAGTGTATTTTTAGAATCCGTACTTAAACGGCAATATCTTCAGGCGAAAATTGATCTGTGGTCAAAAGATTAATCCTTATTAACTGGATATTCGACCAGTAGTTTCTTGAAGAGGTCTGAAATATATAACTAAAAAAAGGCAAGGGGCCAGCGTTTTAGCGGACATTATTTTTACAACAGGAATAAAACACATACAATATGCTACTTACATTTTTCAATGTAAGCGAAGTTCGTTATTTCATCAGGGTGGCCTTCTATGGAAGAATATTTCTTGAACCTTGACAGAGGCATTCCGAATTTTGATGAATTTAAATATGTATTCCTCTTCTTGCACTTAATATTCCATATTTAGTTCCACGTCTGATAAAAACACACATACACACTTTGGGGTTGGTTAAGAACCTTTGGAAGAGTATTCAGAAACCCCTATAAACCGGACAGTCAAATTAGTATTATTGCCGGTCTGTAAGACAGGTGGCAGCTTAATGCAGAATGAAAGTAATGCAGAGAGCTTTCTGCATGACTTTCATCCTGCATTAAGCAGTCGCCTGTCTAAAAAGACCCAAAATCTTCTTAACTAAAATCCCGGTTTAGAGGGGTTTTGCTATAGTCCATGTAACCTCTATTCATAATTACTTATTATTCCCCGGTGTCCTTCAAGAGTTGCCAAATTAGTCGCCGTGATTTATACATGTTTAATGTTCCGAATAATTATATTACTACACGTAATATAGATACCCACTAACTAATATAAACATAGATACCCACTGCCCAATATAAACAAGTTTTGCGTTTATATTGTACACAAATCAATCAGTTTTAAATAAACAAGTCTTGTATCGTGAACAATGTCTGCCATGGATTAACAGATTATCAGACTAAACTCAATACACGTTACCCGTAGGCCTGGGTTTGTAACTTTAACTATTTCGCTGGTCACACATATTGTCGTCTGCGATATTTGTCGTCTGCTGCAATTTTCACATTATTTAAATTTATTCCCTTTTGTTCCAAAATACATAATCACAGTAAAAACGCATTAACTCCCAACTAGACGCCGAGGTACTCGGTGACGTATCTGGATCCAAACTGTATGTTAAAATGAGTACAGATCTGCCAATGGCAGCGAAAGAGTTTGGGATTTTGAGTGCTTATGACTAATCGATATTTTAAATATTTTTTTCTCAATAAGAATGGATTCTAATGAGATCACTAATAAATTAGCTTCTCATTAAGATCAAAATTGTTTGACACAAAAAAAGTTTGCAAAGAATAAAAACTAACTTAAGAGCTAAACAACAATATAAGCAGACGACAAAGTCCTAAGGTTTTTCCGATAATGGCTAGGGATTTCATGCCCTATATGGTTGAAGCTAAGTTAACTCTTTGCACGCTAGAGGCAGATTTGTGATTACCTATGTAATCAGTTTGGATCCAGATGAGACGCCGAGTAACTCGGCGTCTCATCAGGATCCAAACTGTTTTAAACTATGGTTGTATTTCAGAAGATACACGGAAGAAAACTTAACTTTTAGAATTGTTGCAGACGACATTTGTTCTACAGGCGATATTTACTTAGCGTGCACTGAGCTAATTTAGGCTTTTGGCAACAATATTGGAAAAGTATTGTCTGACAGAACACATTTTCACTAGAAACAATCGAAGAAAAAACAACTTTAACTTTTAGAACGCCAAGAGTGCCAAGCAACTAAGATCCTAATGGGGAATTGAGTTAATTGACTTATCATCTGGATCCAAACGGCTCGCAGGGAGTTTAACTACTTCCACTCTAGTGGACAAAATGAGTTGACTAATTACCTTGTGAATATTGGTGTAAGAAATAATGTATCCTGGATATTAATTTGATGATTTGTTATTAATGGTATACGAGCACAGGATAGGCAGAAACTGTAATATCAGATCTATACGTATACAGTAAAACCTCTCTATAGCGACCACTAAATTACATCAAGTAGTTTGTGTTAAAGGCAGGTGGATGCTTAAAGCAAGGTGAAGGTAAAACAGAACGCTCCTATTGGAGCGTTCTGTTTTACTTTCACCTTGCTTTAAGCAACCACCTGCCCAAAATATAAATTAATTAACACAATTTAGTGGTCGTTATAGAGAGGTTTTACTGTAGTTCAATATATAAGATAGAGCAGATCGTGATCAGACGGTTCCTACAAGAGCTGTCTGGTCAGGATCGACTTTGTTTGCAAAGGCGTAAAAATGATAAAGAATTAAAAGTTCGTATTTATGGATTCTAATTATCGACTGAAAATACAGAAATTTATTCGTATTATTATGTTAAATTACAACAATACATGGGTCCATTTAACAAGTTCCCTCATATAAACGTCACTTCATGTATTTACGCACAGAGCAAACCCCAGATCAGAGGACTCCCGTAGGATTCTTCTGATCCGGATGTGCTGTTTGCATATTGAATCATATAGGTCTAATTCTACACCTTGTGCAAAAGCAAAACTATCCCGAATTCATCAATATCTACCATATCATTATTTCTTACATTGATATTTATGAGCTAAAGAGTAAACATTTTACTTCATAGATATGCCTTTTAACACATCTGCAAACAAAGCAGACCCATGTCGGAAGGCTCGTGTAGGATCCTTTGACCATGATCTGTTCTGTCTGCCTATTATGGGATTTAACCGGGTCAAAACGTGCCTTGTTCATATGCTACTTCAAACATTAGTTAACCCTTTCACTCATATAAACGTGTTTTCACGCATTTGCAAACAGAGTAGATCCAGATCAGACGGCTTCTATAGGACAGGGACAGGGATAACTAATATTCATTCACGAATCTTCAAGGAGGAAAAGGATAAACTAGCATATAACATTAAACTGTGAACTGTAGCTAAGGCATTCCAATTGGAACCCATCGGCAATGTATGTCGGAAAAGCCCTTTCCGGAATTTGACGAGGATTTCCGATCGTGCCTGGTCCAAATGTAATCATTTGAATGCGGGGGGTGGGGGTGTTAAACTGGCATGGGCAAACAGTGAAGATCCGGGCAAGAGAGCAACCGGAGACGTCTTCTGACCAGGGTGTGCACACACTGCACAGTTTGCCATTCAACACCATCTCGCAAAATTAAGTCTCATATACTAAATTGACTAGACGGAACATTCCACTTTGAATATTCAGCATTAAAAACAATTTTATTTTTACTAGATAACCTCTTCAAATAATTTCAATTACTATTCCTATAGGCAATGCAAATACGTAAGTCAAATGTAAAACGTATTTTTATATCGCTTTTTCAACAACCGTAACAAATGGCGAAGACCCTGGTCAGATGCAATAGCCGGTGAATTCAGACTTATGCAGAAGAACGTTTCAGTAAGTAGATTACGTAGCAGTGGCCCCCGGAAGTTTAATTACTTACGCAATTCAATTGTCACCTACTTCAGTTCTCACTGTAGATACCATTCTCTAATGTTTCTATATAAACACAGCCAGACAGTCAAATACTTTTGATTCGGATGTGTACTTTCAAAATATTTTCACGTTCGTAATGCCATTACATGTATAATAAAATCTGCTAATTAATATTCTTAGTCACTTTTTCTTACTCAATATTCCTAAAGTAAACTGGTGGTAGATATTTGACATAGTCAAGTGAAGTTAAGTAGGTACTGTAGGAAAGGAAATGATTAGGTATTGTATGAAGTAACAGTGATGTCATCCCAAAATTGGTGTAGAATACTAGAGTACGTTCAGGCACGCGACCGTATCATGGTGTCAACCCAACTGTGGTGTAGAACACGAAAGTACGTTCAGACACGCGACCGTACCACGGTGTCAGCCCAACTGTGATGTAGAACATGAAAGTACGTTCAGACACGCGACCGTAACGTGGTGTCAACCCAACTATGGTGTAGAACACGAAAGTACGTTCAGACACGCGACCGTAACGTGGTGTCAACCCAACTATGGTGTAGAACACGAAAGTACGTTCAGACATGCGACTGTGGCATTGTGTCAACCCAACTGTGATGTAGAACACGAAAGTACGTTCAGACACGCGACCGTACCATGGTGTCAACCCAACTGTGGTGTAGAACACGAAAGTACGTTCAGACACGCGACCGTACCGTGGTGTCAACCCAACTATGGTGTAGAACACGAAAGTACGTTCAGACATGCGACTGTACCATTGTGTCAACCCAACTGTGATGTAGAACACGAAAGTACGTTCAGACACGCGACCGTAACGTGGTGTCAACCCAACTATGGTGTAGAACGCGAATGTACGTTCAGGCACGCGACCCTACCGTGGTGTCAATCCAACAGTGGTATAGAACACTAAAGTACGTTCAGGCACATGAGTGCACCATGCATTAAGCTGACATCTGTCTTAACGGCTGATAATAATGCTAGTTTAGTGTAGGAACTATATGGCTTTAACTGTATATGGTATCTCATGATCCACGCTTTTGAAACAACATTGATCAAATCAAACAGCTTGGACCCTGGTGAGACACCGAGTAACTCAGCGTCTCATTTATACCCAAGATGTTTGTTAATGCGACTCAGCTCGTGTTTAATGAAATATGGGCTAAAAGGAAAAATGAATTCTTTCACCTTCTATGCTAAATCTTTTGACCCAGTCCGGTGGTTCCCAAAATACGTCGGTATTGAACTGTCTTGCCATTTCCTCTATGTATTTTCATACGACTGCATGAGTACTCGAACCGGTATCAACGCTTGGCACAGACAGTACATTTTCAAGGAATGGTCAATGTATTTTCCAGTGTTAGAAAATCCAACTGATTCACAGATCTAACTGATATCGACTCAATCTTTCCATCTACATACCTTTATAAGTGTTACATCTTTATATATCATTTTATTTATACAGTAGAACTTGTCTATTCATTTATTGAACACAGGAGTCTTAAAATCACGTGATTGCTTAATGCAGGATAAAAGTAATGCAGAAAGCTCCTATAGGAGCTTTCTGCATTACTTTTAACCTGCATTAAGCTACCACATGCCTTACAGACTCATACTTAGACCTCATATTGATGACCGCTTAAGACAGGTTCTTCTGTATATGATGTCACATGTAGATTCACAAGCTAATTATGACTATTGTTTCAACTCCGATAAACAAGCCAAAGGCCGAGATTAACCCTTATACATCTGTTAAAAAATAAGGTCTACTTAAAGATGGACCTAGTATAATTTTTTGTCTACTTTCGATTCGAGCAAGCTTGTGAGAAACTATTGACAGAGAGCCAAACAGCTTGGATCCTGATGAGACGCCGAGTTACTCGGCGTCTCATCTGGATCCAAGCTGTTTGGCCAATATAAATCAAGCCGCGGTTAGTTGGATAAGAGTTTAAGACATGATAGGGTCACCAGTTATCTACTTATTCATATACAGTACAGTATCTGTATACCGATCTTTAAAACAGGCGATGGCTTAATGCAGGGTGAAAGTCATACAGAAAACTCACATAGAAGCCTTCTACATGAGTTTTACCCTGCTTTAAGTAGACGCTTGCCTAAAAGATTTAATGTCTTCTTCAATAAAAGTCCGTTTAGATCAGTTTGCTGTATCATTATCAGATATTTAATAAATAACATTTATTTTGAATCAAGACTGTGTTTTTCTCATGTTTTTTTCTCAGAGTTTTGGTCTTTAGCCTACGGAATAAATTCTAATCTATCATTCGCCTATTCTGCACTGTTTTGTTAAACCTATGTCAGTGTGTCAGCAGATGTGGTCCTGATGATGACGTCGAGTTACTCGGCGTCTCATTTGCATATAAACTAATTGTATATACAATTACAAATTGTTGTAAATGTAATTATGATTACAATTAGCTCCTTAAAGTCCGGCATTTGTGAAAATCATGATTAACCTTTAGCCTGCTATGGGCGGATGAGTGAATACCTTTGCAAACAGTTTGGATCCAGATGAGACGCCGAGTAACTAGGGGTTTCATCAGGATCCAAACTGTTTGACACCCTGATTGCATTTTGGTAGACAAATTAATTATAGCTTGAATTTTAAAAACGTAATAGGTGAAACTTTCGGTAAAAATAATTTGCTCAGCAGGCTAAAGGTTAAATCAATATGGAGTTAAAGATAAGATATTGTAGTGGAAAACCCACTTAAAAAGTCCTGGTCCCGCGATCCACGACTTCAATCACATTTGCAAACAGTTTGGGTCAAGATCGGATGCCGAGTGACTCGGCGTCTCATCAGGATCCAAACTCTTTGGACACGCAGTCAATAATTTCTCAAAAGCTTGATCGAATTGGAAGTAGACAGATTGGCAACAGATCCAAGTTTGAGCTGACAACCCCCCTCTAATGCGACCAGCCAAAAGGGACATAATCCACACTGGCAAAGGCAGGGGGTAGCTTTATGCAGGACGAAAGTTATGCAGAAAGCTCCTATAGGGGCTTTCTGCATAACTTTCGTGCTGCATTTAGCAACCACCTGCTTATAAAGACAGCCATGTTTATTCATTAAGTAGTCGCATTAGAGGGGGTTTACTGTATACAACACTTAAAACTCCTTCACCGCCACTGTTGCCGGAGAGCGACATACAGTTCCTACTGCAATGGGCAAATTCATAATTTGGATTCAGTAACTTGGCCTTTTGAAACACTACTTACGTTTTAGAGAAGAAATTGAAGAAAAGTCATCTCTGAAACTTAAAGCAGACGACATCGTCTGCGGACGAAAATTATTTGGCGCTAAAAGGAGTTAAAGAGTTCCCTGAATGTATTGTTGTTGAAACCATTGTGTTGTAAAGGGGAACATACCAATAAAGACCACCGCAAACTTAACCCTTCGCTTGCTATTCGAGTCAATATACCTACCTGTAAATAGTGAAGACCCAGATGAGACAGCTCCTGTAGGAGCTGTCTCATCAGGGTCTGCACTTTTTACAAGTTGATTGTGCAACCAATGCACTCCAGAGCAGTGATTGCACAGCGAAATACTTGTACACAGTGAAGATGTATGTAATTATACAACAGGGCATGGGTAAAGAAGGAGAAATGTATTTTAAAATTCAGCAAGAGAAGGGTTAAGTCAACTTCCTCAACACTTTATCCCATGACTATTCGATCATTTCATAAATAATGGCACAATGGATATTAATTATTTTTTATTTCTTTATAATGACGTCATAGCCACGGAATAAATTCTAGAATCATATCTATATTATTCATAAGCAAACAGAACATAATTATCCTGATCAGAAGGATCGTACACGAGTCTCTGGTTTGGGACTACATGTACACGTACTCTGATTGCAAAGGTATAAAAATGCGTTTCTGTGGAGTATGTGTATTTATGTTGGTCCGTTCTGTTCACCAGAAAGGGGGGAGGATACACAGAAACCCGGGTGCGATACCCTATACTCTTATTGTCGACAGAGATTCTCTGGTTCTTTTAGATGCCCAGTCTAAACTGTAAAGCACCGATGCATCCGAAAACCTACCGGGCTATAGTCTCATCCGAAGATGGAGAGAATTATTTCGACATAGAATACACAATTATAACAATGGTTTACGCTCATTTTATAGAATCAGATAACAGCAATTATAATATACCATAAATGTACATGTAAACCTTGAAATGTTTCCAATGACCATGAAAAAACACAATAAAGAGCAAACTCTTATTTCCATTATGGTCCTTAGCATTGGTAGCATGACACAGAGAGGTTATCATAGGCATACAGTATGAGACACTGAGTTACTCGGCGTCTCATCTAGATCCAAGCTGTTTGATAAGTCGCAATCTACATACCTGTTTGCAGATGGCAGCCTGGTCGCAATCAAAATAAGAGCTGCTAATAAATAAAGCCAGATTTACTGGTCCCAATGAGGGTCGTAGTATTGATTGTTCACTATACTGGCATGTATTAACCCTTTCGCTGCCAATGCCGGATCTGTGATTACCTATGCAAACACTTTGGATCCAGATGAGACGCCGAGTAACTCGGCGTCTCATCAGGATCCAAACTGTTTGTTACTGTGACTATGTTTTTTGAAACAAAAATGAAGAAAAGTAAAAATCGAAAATTGTAGCAGACGACAAATGTTGCAGACGACAAAATCTGGCAGCGAAAGGGTTAATTCACCTGCTATTCTCAACTTGAATCTTATTCTCAAACAGCTTGGATATACATGAGACTCGGGTTAACGTTGACTCTCGTTACAATCCAAGCTGTTTGACACTCGGTCAGAATTTTTAAAAGCTTGAACGAATCAGAAGTCAGATAAAATTGCTCAAGATCGATGTTTGAGCGGACCTTTAATTTTATAGCAGTATAAAGGCATCACCCTCATCTGCACGTTCCAGGACTTTAACCCTTTCGCTGCCAAACTCTGTCGTCTGCTAACTTTGTCGTCTGCTACAAAATTTCATTTTTTTGATTTTCTTCATTTTTGTTTCAAAAACATAGTAACAGTAACAAACAGTTTGGATCCTGATGAGACGCCGAGTTACTCGGCGTCTCATCTGGATCCAAACTGTTTGCATAGGTAATCACAGATCCGGCATTGGCAGAGAAAGGGTTAATTGTGTGTGGTTTAGAAGTTATACACTTGGAACGTGACGGATGGCAGGATACGCAAACTGTGACTTCAAAGGCAATAGGTCTCTAAACGACGGCTCTAAAAGTCTGCAAAAATGGGACAAACTTATTGGTTAATCCTTAACTATATGAATATTCATGTAAGAAAAAATAACTCCATGCATATCAATAAGATTAATTTTTATAGCAGCACCCAGACACATGTAGTTTTGGTTATGATAGAACACATAAAATCATATCTCTGTATTTTCATAAGCAATCAGTATCCATGCTTATAAAACTTTTAGTTGAGTCTGAGTTCGTTCTCAAGCTTTTGATTGGTCAGATTTGAGCCTTTAAGCTTTTGATTGGTCAGATTTGAGCCTTTCTGGCTCAAATCTGACCAATCAAAAGCTTGAGAACGAACTCAGACTCAACTAAAAGTTTTATAAGCATGGACCCTGAGCAGATCTCGATCAGAAGGCTCTACTCTGTTTGCAAAGGCGTAGAAACGTGTATTTATGGGGTAGAGGGCTAATGAAAAGTAGAAGAATATGGAAATAACTAGAGAATAATCACTGAAGTTAGAACCATTTACCTGTCCAATATTCACGCAATAAATCATGACATCATAACTATTTATTAGCTGAATTTTATTATGCATTTTTTTTCAAGCGAACGGTTTGCTTCGACAAAAACTATAGAATGAGATCTATGTTCTGTCATGTCATAAGTAAATAGAGCAAGACGCTGATCAGACTAGGAGCCGTCTGATCGGGGTCTGCTCTATTTGTAAATGCGTGAAAAGCGTTTATATGAAGGGTAGGGTTAAATTACGGGACAATTGGTATCGCAGGAGGTATTCGCTCACGAACAGACAAAATTCATGTGTGTTTTAGTTCCGCGTGTGTTAGCCATATCGAGAAATAAGAAATTACGAGTGACAACGTAAATCTGTTTCATTGATTTACACGTGCATTTTTACGATACATGTATATGTTGATAAGGGACATACATGTATACATAAAATGGCATAAAACAATTTTGTTTAAATAGTTATGACATATCGAAACAACTGATGTGCGAGGACGGAGTATATTAAAATATCTTGGCAAACAGTGCAGACCCAGAAAATAGGCATTTGATCAAGGCATGCACTGTTTGTCATAAAATTCATTTTTGTCAGTGATAAATTTTGATACAAATTTTTGGTTTAATTGGTATTCAGACAGGGATGAGCAAGTTTTAATTACTCAGCAGTTATTTATAGACATGTTACCGTTACAGTTAAATTTGATAAAATGTTGATCACTGATAACCTTTGTAACAGTTAATAACCATTTAACCCTGAATTTATCAAAAAAGTATCTGTGTTTAATTATAGAATCCACTAAACGTAAAAGGCGTATACATGCTAGAGGATATTGAATGGCAAACAGTGCAGGCCCTGATCAGAGGGCTCCTGTAGGAGCCCTCTGATCTGGGCCTACACTGTTTGCAAATAACAGTGCTTGCGTGTTCCGGGTTGAAAGGGGTTAACTGACACCTGTTATACATTGACGAAACTGACACCAGTTATACATTGACGAAACTGACACCTGTTATACATTGACGAAACTGACACCAGTTATACATTGAGACACCTGTTATACATTGACGAAACTGATACCAGTTATACATTGACGAAACTGATACCAGTTATACATTGACGAAACCTGTATTGATCATCTTACTGAATGAATATTGATCATGGATATACATGTATGTAAAAGCAGGCTGTTGCGTAATGCAGAACGAACGTATTTACAGACAGCTTCTATGGGAACTTTCGTTTTGTATTAATCCATTACCTGATAGGCTATTTTTAGATACAACCTTTTTGAATAAATCTACCGAAAAGGAGCATTAACTAGAGAAAAGGAAAATTTTAGAATTTTGTAGTTTGAAACCATTGTGATAAATAGAGCATTTGCTCCTATAGGAGCAAGTGCTCTATTTATCACAATGGTTTCACAAAGAGTCGACAAACGTCGTCAATATGAGGGAATGGGTTAAACTACTGCCTGCTGACAGTCAATCCTCGGAATTAGACTTCTTATGAGTGATTGTTGTAGAGAGAAACATGGAAAGTACGACTCTACTGGTAGTGAGAAACATGGAAAGTACGACTCTAATGGTGGAGAGAAACATGGAAAGTACAACTCACTGGTAGAGAGAAACATGGAAAGTACCACTCTACTGGTAGAGAGAAACATGGAAAGTACGACTCTACTGGTAGAGAGAGACACATGGAAATTACGACTCTACTGGTAGAGAGAAACATGGAAAGTACGACTCTACTGGCATTTGCTCGGTGCCTCATCATGAGCCAAACTGACTGACACTCGGTTAACCCTTTCCTCTATGAATATTCATGTAAGAAATAATGACGTCATGAATATTAATTAGATTAATTTGTTATAATAACACAAGGTCAGTAGCAAACAGGACATGCCCTGATCAGACGGATCCTATAGGAGCCGTCAGATCTGGGACTTCTGTGTTTGAAAAGGCATAGAAAGGCGTATTCATGGAGTAAAGGGTTAACATGAGCGAATCGGATATAAGTACAGTAAACTCCCTCTAAATCGGAATTCTAGTAGAGAAGAATTAAGATACTTTTAGGCAGATGGCTGCTTAAAGCAGGGTGAAAGTGCGATCAAACAAGAAAAGAGAAACTGGAACTGAAAAAATGCAAGCATCTGGTTTCCATATTCCCCAAACAGACTTTTTCCATATAAATTACGGCCAATGTTCATGTGATTCGCTGTTAGCATACACGCGCTATTTTTTCTGATTGATCTGCGATATTTTTTGTGTTGTTTTTGAGCAAATAAAACGTAAAATGTCACAACACTTAATGTGTAGCTATCTGAAAGCTAACTGAGCACTGACATTAATGCATACGAAATTTATAATGGGACTTTAGATGCTTAGCAGTTTTCTCATATACATATGTAACGACATTTACAGGAAGGAGGCTTTCTCATAATGATGACTTGAACAAAGTAATGATAATAGAACGGGAATATAAATCTAATCGATCCCGGTGCTTAAGACTCAGGTGTTTCATCTTTTTATTCCTCTTAACAACATAATGTTTATACCTTTAAGAATTATTTTCCACACAGTTCGTTTCACAGGTGAAATGAATCCACATATGTTCACTAGAGTCAGTGTAAGCACATTGTATTTAATTAAGATACAGTAAAACCCTTATAAAGTGACCGCATTATAGATAAAACATGCACGTCTTTAAAGCAGATCGTTGCTTAATGAAGGACGAAAGTAATCCCGATGGAGCTTTCTGCATAACTTTCATCCTTCAGTAAGCTTCCACCTGTCTTTAAGACCGAGGACAAAATACTTCTTTTGGTGGTCGCAGTAAAGGGGGTTATATTTGAACACGGAGTTCGTTTAAGGTTAATAACCTCGGTGCTAGATTTTTAGGTCAGACTTAGTAATTCGGTTATGCTACCGTTTTAATCGTGTTTAACCCTTGCCGTCAAATAATCGTGTATTCACGCATTTGCAAACAGAGTAGACCCTGATCAGACGGCTCCTATAGGAGCCGTCTGATCAGAGTCTGCTCTATTTGCTTATGACATGACACAGATCTGATTTTTGCCAAAGCCAAACATTTGCTTGAAAAGTTTGCATTATAAAAATTCAGATTATTAATATTCAAAATATCATTATTTCTTACATGAATACTGAACAGGGAAAGGGTTAATGTATAGACTGCTAAAAACACGCAAAAGTCAGATCTGCTACACTTGTTTATTTACTTACGATTTGTTAAAACTTTTGAGAAATCAAGCCATTTTCAAAAGCCATTCAAGTCACGTTTTGCAGGCGAAAGTTTGCGATATAGCGTTGTCCTAACGAGAATTGAACCCACAGGTATCCGAACTACAAGCGAGTGTCTTCAATAAGTATAAGTAAAACTAAACACTGTCGAAGCAGGCGGCTCTTATGCATGTTATGGTAAGGATAAATAACACCAAGTCTAAGTATCTATTATGTATGTTATGTCGCCGGGACATCGAAGAAACATTTATATTCTGGCATTGTCTGATAATCGAACTAGGGACTTCCAGGTTTTAATTCTGCTACATCACCATGGAAAAATAGCACACGCGGCAATAGTATGATCTGAGACAGTCTATAAGCAATCAGAGTAGAACCTGATCAGACGGCTCCTACAGGGATCGTTGGTCTGAGTCTATTCTTTTGTTAAGGTCCCTAGAGGCATCTTTCAGGTAAATAGTTAAAATGCCATTTTTGATTTCCTTCAAGAAAACATACAAGAAAAGAAGCCATAAAATGAAACATGTACACTGTGGTACATTTTTTAAATTCCAATAAAACCACAGTTAAACAATGTAGATGCCATTTTTGAGACAGACGATATAGTACAGTAAAACCTCTCTATAACGGCCACTAAATTACAACAAGTATTTTGTGTTAAAGGCAGGTGGCTGCTTAAAGCAATGTGAAAGAAAAGCAGAACGCTCCAATAGAAGCGTTCTGTTTGACTTTCACCTTGCTCTTATCAGTCATCTGCCTTAAATACCAACTAATTAACACAATTTAGTGGCCGTTATAGAGAGGTTTTATTGTATATTGTGTGTTAACACTTACGCTGCCAAATATTGTAGTCTGCAAATATTGTCGTCTGCTTAAATCTTCTTCCAGTTTCTTTAAAAAGTTCATACTCACAGTATCAAACAGTTTAGATCCCGAGGAGACACCGAGATAATCAACGTCTCATCTGGATCCACCCTGGTTGCATTAGCAAACAGAGCATACCCTGATCAGACGGCTCCTATAAAAGCTCTCTTATCTGGGTCTACTCTGTTTGCAAATGAGTGAAAACATGTTTATATGAAGGAAAGGATCTATGGTAAAGTGGGCACTTAACACTTTATGCGAATCTATAACAACCTTTTCAAACAGTTTGGCTCCAGATCAGATGCCGAGTGTTCAAACTGTGTGGTAGTTTAGTTATATTGTGTATATAAAATTCGTACTATGAAACTGAAGCAGACGATAATCTTGGCAGAAGAAAATTGTCTGTCGGTGAAAGGTTGCACCTATTCCCCGCTGAATATTCATGTAAGAAATCATGAATATTTATTAGCTGAAGTTTTGCAATGGTATGCGAACACATCATAGTTGACTTGAGTAGAAACTGAATCAGATATCAATTATACCGTAAGTAAACAGAGTCAATCCTGGTCACACGGTTCCTATAGGAGCCGTCTGAACTTGGTCTGCTCTGTTTGCAAAAGCATGAAAAAGGCGTTTATATATATGACGGAAATGGTTAAAGAGGAGTTATCCTGTATTTCAAATTTGTATAACCCTTTCCTTCATATAAACGCATTTTCACACATTTGCAAACAGAGAAGACCCGGATCAGTGTATGCACTGTTTGCTCACGGAAATTGATGGATCTGTTTCTTTAGTTACTAAAATGGCTACAATGTTCCACCTTCCATATTTCATTATAACTAATTTGTCCAAGAATATTCAGTAGGTATTGAAATTTAGAATAAACATAGAACAGGGAAAGGGTTAAAGATGAGTTATCCTGTATTTCAAATTTGTATACATGTAAATCCTTATGTTGATCATGAAGGTATTGATCGCTCAATATATTTTACACTTGGCGAGCCTGTCATGTCCTATGCAAACAATTTGGATCCTGATGAGACGCCGAATTACTCGGTTTACTCGGCGTCTCATCAGGATTCAAAATGTTTGATATTGTGATTACGTAGTTTGGAAGAAAAGGGAAGAAAATTAAAAACAAAATAAATTAGTAAGAGATGACAAATTCTGCGGACGACAATACTTGACAGCAAAGGAGTTAATAAATTTTGTATTGTACCGTATGTGTAATTCAATCGCACCGTAAACAAAGCAGTGTCCTTGAAGATTAAACATTTACCTCAGAGATACGCTTTTTAGACGTTTTTGCCAACAGAGCAGACCCAGGTCAGACGACTTTTGCAGGAGCAGTCTGATCAGGGTCAGGTCTGTTTGATTAACCTTTTCGCTGCCAATGCCGGATCTGTGATTACCTATGCAAACAGTTTGGATCCATATGAGACGCCGAGTAACTCGGCGTCTCATCAGGATCCAAACTGTTTGTTACTGTTACTATGTTTTTGAAACAAAAATGAAGAAAATCAAAAGAACGAAAATTTGTAGCAGTCGACAAAGTTAGCAGACGACAGAGTTTGGCAGGGAAAGGGTTAAGAAATAATGCAGATTTGATTCTACAGTGTCTACTCTGGCCAAACATTTCCTATATGCTATGTTAAAAAATCTGCTGATTAATACTCATTAATTGGCTGACAATGTCGAATCTGTGATTACCTATGCAAGCAGTTTTAAGTCAGGGGAGACGCCGAGTAACTTGGCGTCTCATCAGGGTCAAAACTCTCTGTTTCTGTACATAGTAATGTCTTTGAAAGGAATAGGGAAGAAATTTTGGACAAACGAAATGTGTAGTTGACTACAGCGTTTGCAGTCGACACTAATATATTTTGGGAGCGAAAGAGTTAAGTCAATACATGTACGTTTTACATGAAAATAGAGTTAACGCGGCAAATCCGTATTGTAAAACCCCTCTAAACCGAACGCCCAATTTAGTATAAATATCGGCATTGGAGACAGGTGGCAGCTTCATGCAGGGCGAGAGTCGTGCAGAAAGCTCATAGAGGAGTTTTCTGCATGACTTTTACCCTGCATTATGTAACCACCTGCCTAAAATTATCTAAATTCTTCTCTACTAGAATTCCCGTTATACAGGTGTTACTGTAATTGTGGTAGTGATTATCTTAATAGTATGTGCCCGTGTTTGAGTGTTGTGGGTCTCCATTGAAGAATGCACCGGTACGTTGCAGTCATAAACCACTTTTGATGCCGGAATTGTCACAGTCAGTCAAATATTCACGAGAACGTCAGTTAGCATTTTGAGAGCGACGAAAAGACAGAGACATGAAATGAAAACTCGACATGCATAAAGGTCAAAAAATGAGTACAAACAATAGAGGGACTAGGTAGAGAGATATGAGTCATGAGATAACAGAAAGGTTTATAAATTATATACATGTACAAGTACAGAACGCGGACAAAAACACGGAAAAAGGAGAAAGAAAAACAGAGAAAGAGACTTACCGTCCTCATTGTAGCAGAAGAGCCATTTGGGCACCTCCCATTTCACTGTGGTAAATTTCCTTGCCATTTGTAGTTTGCAGTTTTCACTTTAATATACACAAGTATGATCTATTGGCAGTCTTGATCACAATGCGGATTTAGTGCAGTTCACACTTCACTGTATTGACTTAAGATCTATCTGTATTCTCCATTGAATAATTATCAGCGGAAGACAGTAATTGGTAATTTGTGAGGTACATGTATGTTTTGGTTGCCTTAAATTATGTATACACCCTCTGTAAAGACGACTTCACTTTATACTCTTCGCATTTTTCGGTTGAAAACACACATGATCCTTTAATTTCCAAAGCTGAAGCGTTCTATTTCCTTTCAGATAAAAATAAATAAAACAGTTTGGATTCTTAACCCTTCCAACTCAGTACTGTCACATGGACCCTTCCAGATATGACATTGGACTATCTCATGCCGATTCAAGAGGGGTAATTTTATCAAAAAGTGTAAAATATGGCAAACGATGCAGACCTAGATCAAAGTGTTTCATTAGGAGCCCTCTGATATGGGTCTACATTATATACAAAGGCTATTTAACTCAGTTCCCGCGCTGTAAAGGGTTAAGAAGGTCTTTATCCCCGACCCAATTTGATTGCAAGGGTCATCACGAATCCCTATCTAGCGTGTCAGATGTTAATATAATACACAATAAACACCACTCAATATGTTCTAATTTAAAATTTCAAAACAATCTACTTTGATATAAAGTCCTGTTGAGAACATATTTCATATAGGCGTAATATACTATTTTTTATACAGATAACGGGTTTGTTGATTTAAGGGATTTCAACTACACACTCATAAGTTAAACATAGATTTGAAACCCTTTGCACGCTCACGGCGAATTGGCGATAATATATTAACCAATTCCCTCATATTGACGCCTCTTGGCGCCCCTGTAAGTTTCTTTTTGAAACCAATATGATAAATAGAGCATTTGCTCCATAGGAGCAAATGCTCTATTTATCACAATGGTTTCATCACTACACAATTCTAAATTTTTCCTTTTCTCTAGTAAACGTTCCTTTTCAGTAGATTTATTTGAAGAGGTTGTGTTTAAAAAGAGTCTATAATTGGATAGGTTAAGCTAACAGGTTGGATCCAAACTATTCGATGTACTGACTTCATTTGTTTATAGAGAAATGTTAGAAAAACGTAATGTATACAATAAATAGATGACAGCCACATAACGTTCAAAGAGTTAAACGCACACGTGACTAAACGTATATCACCGCTTGTATCACTTTACAAGCTGCGAAGGTCGTGCATAATTAAGTGTGGTCCCTTTTTCATAATTTTGGTCTTCAAAGAGTTAACGTTTTCCAGCTTTTCTTTGTAGAGCTATTTTAAAATGATAGTTCCTAAATTTAATACCATACAACTTTGTATTTGTCATGTTAAAACATATTACTGTGAAGCTTATCTCACACACGCATACACCCACGCACGCACGCACGCACGCACACGTGCGCATGCACACGCATGCACACACACGCACGCACATACACACAAACACAGACACACGCACTCACGCATGCACACATGAACGCATGCACACACACACATGCACATTCCTCTCTTGTTCGCTTTTGTTCTATCTCACTCTATCTGTATGTCTGTCTGTATCTCTTCTCGCGAACGTATGCATTTTTACGCCTCCTCCTCTAAATGAAAAAAAATATTTCGAATTAATAAATCAGATTTTATACGAATCACAAGAAATCTGGAGTTGTTACCTGGAGATGGTCTGCGATGGAAACCACAATGTCAAACTTTCACGTACACCTTACCTACCTAAAACAAACAGTTTGTCAGATTCAATAGAGGTTAGCTGACATATTCTAACGGTGGCCATCAACCTAAGTGGATGGTTCCGTTTTATTCCATTACAAATATGGCCGAAGTTGCAGGGCTAATTTTCGATATATGACTACATGCAGAGTGCAATATAAGTATTTTCTGATTTGTCTCTCCATACTTAACCCTTCGCTTGCTGAATTTTAAAATACATGTCTCCTTCTTTACCCATGCCCTGTTGTATAATTACATATATCTTCACTGTGTACACGTATTTCGCTGTGCAATCACTGCTTTGGTGTGCACTGGTTGCACAATCAACTTGTAAATAGTGCAGACCCTGATGAGACAGATCCTGCAGGAGCTGTCTCATCTGGGTCTTCACTATTTACAGGTAGGTATATTGACGTGAATAGCAAGCGAAGGGTTAACTATGTCTCTAATCTCCCATGCTCTTCCAGCGCTATCAGCGCTTCGAGTTTTGATTGAACCCGTTGCCCAATAATACAGTGACCCTTGCCAAGGGTCGAGTTTAACCTTTTCCCTGTTCTATGTTTATTTCAAATTTCAATACCTACTGAATATTCATGGGCAAAATAGTTGTAATACAATATGCAAGGTGGTACATTGTAGCCATTTTAGAAAGTAAAGAAACAGATCTTTCAAAGTCAACTAGCAAACAGAGCAGACCCTGATCAGACGGCTCCTCTAGGAGCCGTCTGATCTGGGTCTACTCTGTTTGCAAATGCGTGAAAACACGTTTATATGAGGGAAAGGGTTAATAAAAAAAAAAGATAACAAGAAACACACATGTGGGATCCTCTGTTTACGTTTAACCCTTTCTCTGCTATGTTTGAAATACAGCAAACCCTCGATTATTCGAGCACTCAAATGTGTATCATTATCGACTTTTAAGACAGGTGGTAGCTTAATGCAGGGTGAAAGTCATATATATACAAGCTCCCCTGGAAGCTTTCTGCACAACTTCCACCCTCCATTAAATAGCCACCTGCCTAAAATGGTAGATTTTTCTATACTAATATCTCGTATTAAATATTTTGAACCTAGGTGATTTGCCAAGACAATCGACGACTCACAAGCATATTAGGTTTTGACAGGAATTTGAACAAAATTGTTCTTTGAATAGATAACAATTATCTAAGATGACAGTTTCTTAGTTTTGAAATGATTAAAAGGCTGTTTTCAGAGATACTGACCCAGATCAGACATATCCTGCCCTTATTTCACTTTATGAATATTCATCAGGTGAAGGGTTTAACCCTTCCCCTCATATAATTTGCCGATGCATTTGCAAACAGAGTAGACGCAGATAAAACGGTTCCTATATGAGCCATCTGATCAGGGTCTGCTCTGTTTGCTAATGGAACTTGATATATGTTTCTTTACTTTCAAAAATGGCTACAATGTTCCACCTTCCACATTTCATTATAACTATTTTGTCCATGACTATTCAGTAGATAATGAACTTTGGAATAAACATTGAAAGGAAGTATTTATTGCTGATAAGCCAACAGAATAGTAAACTGTAAACATGGTAACACTTTGAATGAGGGACACGCATGCACAGGCATTTATAAACAGAGTAGACACAGATCAGAGGGCCCCTAGAGGAGCCTAGAGGAGACCCCTGATCAGGGTCTGCACTGTAAATTTAATCCTTTCACACTGAGAAGAGTATATAGTTAAAAACTGTTTGGCCATTGCACTCTGATCAATCAGCGTTGAGGTACCCTCTGAACAGGGTCTGCACTATTCCATAGCAGATTTAATTAACCCTTTCCCTCATACAAACGTGTTTTCACGCATTTGCAAACAGAGAAGACCCAGATCAGATGGCTCCTAGAGGAACCATCTGATCAGGGTCTGCTCTGTTTGCTAAAAGAATTTGATAGATCTGTTTCTTTGCTTTCTAAAATGTCTACAATGTTCCACCTTCCATATTTCTTTATAACTATTTTGTTAATGAAGATCCAGTAGGTACTGAAATTTGTAATAAACATAGAACAGGGAAAGGGTTAAGCCTTTCACACTGAGAACAGTGTATAGTTAAAACTGCTTAGCTATTCCACTCTGACATATCAGCGTTGAAATGGCTCAACGTTACCTTGTACAGCGTGACCCAATTTGCCTAAACAAACAGTCTGTAACCATATTTGACGCCCAGTAACTCAAGATCCGAACTGTTTGACACAGTTTTGGGTAACTCAGGATCCAAGCTGTTTGACACGCGGTCAATACATTCCAAAAAGCTTGACTGTAATTTGCTCCAGATCAGAACTTGAGACAGCATCAATTATTACACTGCATGCTAATGGTTAACCCTTTACTCCATAAATACGCCTTTCTACACCTTTGCAAACAGAGTACATCCAGATCATCCGGTGCAATGAGGAAAAGTGACCCACGTAGTTGATCGACCGGGTGGGTCGATAGATTATACTATAACATATAGTAACGCCCTTGTCGTAATATAAATGACCCCCTTATAAAATTGTGACTCACTCTTTTTATCGTAGTAGGTCGACCGAGGGGACTATATATTTTATAGTACCATGCCCCTGTTCTCTTTACTATAAAATATATGACTCCCTTGCCAAAATACATCCATACGGCGGGGGGGGGGGAGTTCGATATATTATATAATACTATGACCCCTTGCCTTTTTACTATAACATGTAGTGACTCCCTTGCCAACATACACCCACACCGGGATCGATATATCATATAGCACTATGACCCCGGGCCATTTTACTATAACATATAGTGACTCCCTTGATAAAATACATCCACCAGGGTGGGGGTGGGGTCGATATATATTATGAAGAACTATGAACCCATGCCGTTTTACTATAAACTATGGTGACGCCCTTGTCATAATGTAATGACCTTGCCTTATGATATTGTGACCCACTCTCTTTATCGTAGTAGGTCGACCGAGGGGTTTATATATTATATAATACTATGACCCCCATGCCATTTTACTATGAAATATAGTGACTCCCTTGCCAAAATACATCCACCACGGGGTTGATATATCATATAGTACTATGACCCCGAGGCCATTTTACTATACAATATAGTTACTCCCTCGATAAAATACATCTACCAAGAGGGGGGGGGGGGGGGGGGGTTCGATATATATTATAAATTACTATGACTCCATGCCATTTTACTATAAACTATAGTGACCCCCTTGTCGTGATATAATAAACCCACCGTATGGTATTTGACCCACTCTGTTTATCGTATGGTTTCACTTTTTCTCGTATTATAAAGTCTCTAAGCGCGGAGGGGGTGGGTGGGGGTGTTGGCCCGGGCCCTATCGATTTTCTCTACTTGGGAAAAATATTTTTTTTTTAAAAATGGAACATAATACATGTTTTGCTCGTCATTTCATATAACCAGACCACCTTCCGTGGGCACACGACGTTGATTCAAAGTTGGTGGACACCCTACACTTTCGAAAAAAATCGGGATTTGGGCAATGTGTCTAAAATTAACTTTGAACTATATCACTCCCATCGACATGTTTTAACATTACACTTAAAGGTACTCATCTACAAACCATACTCAAGAACGCAAAATTTTCTGTTGTATCAACACTTATCCCATCAAAGAAGTTTGGTTCCAAACGTTGTTGTTTTATGTTTGCGTTCCCCGAAGAGAATGGGGTATGTATTGCGTGGTACTGCGGTTTTTGGGTAGAAGGCGCCTGTGAGGCCCCGCACCGCCGACTTCGGCTCTCTTCGGTTTTCTGTCAGGGTCCTCGCCCTTAGCACTTCTAGACAGATGCGCCTATTTGTTGAAGAGAAAGACCTATAATCGGATACAAGTGGGTCCGGGACATCGCCCTAGCTCGTTTCGAAGAGATCCCTTGGTTCTTTATCATGCTCGGTGTAATCTACCGATACATCGGACCTCGGTTTTTAAAGTCTCGTCCGAAGGAATTGGTCCGGCGGGGGTAGGGGCGAACTCGCGACCCCTGGATCTGCAGTCAAGCGCGTTACCACAAGACCACGTCCGCTGAAATGGTTCCAAATAACCTTTGACCATATTTTACATGTTCCAAAACCCTAAATTTGAAATCCTGTGTAGTTTCAAGATTCCAACCTTACCAGTTTTTTTAGTTACGCGTGCAGTAAAATTTGTGACAGACTGACAGACGGAAGAACAACTCTGGCAAAAACAATATGCCCCATATACATTTGGTGGAGACATTTATAATGATAACTAAGTAGGAATTTACTTCCCTTTTATGCACACTTTTCATGGTCAGTTTGTTATCCCGTATGTGAGGTACGTTTCTTATACGTAAGGGGTGGGAGTTACTGCTGTAGACATTATATTAGACATTATGAGTTACTTCTGTAGACATTGTATTAGACATTATGAGTGACTGTTGTAGACAGGTAGCTGTATGATGGATGGGGTGTCTGGAAAACACTATATTAGACATTATGGGTTACTGCTGTAGACAGATAGCAGTATGAGGGATGGGGTGTCTGGAAAACACTATATTAGACATTGTGAGTTACTGCTGTATAGACAGGTAGCTGTATGAGGGATGGGGTGTCTGGAAAACACTATATTAGACATTGTGAGTTACTGCTGTAGACAGGTTACTGTATGAGGGTTGAGGAGGTATGGAAACACTATATTAGACGTTCTGGATGGCTGATGTAGATAGGTAACTGTATGAGGGTTGAGAAGGTATGGGAAACACTATATTCGACATTTTGAGTGATTGATGTATACAAGTAACTGCATGTGTGAGGGAAAAGGAGGTATAATAAATGTATTATTCATTCTGAATGATTGCTGTAGACAGGTAACTGTATTTGGGACGAGGAGGTATGGAAAATATTATATTAGACATTCCGAGTGACTGGTGTAGACATGTAACTGTATGGGGATGAGGGTGTATGGAAAACACTATATTAGACGTTCTGGGTGACTGCTGTAGATAGGTAACTGCATGTATGAGGGACTAGAGTGTATGGAAGACAATATATTAGATATTCCGAGTGACTGATGTAGACAGGTAACTGTATGAGGGTTGAGGAGGTATGGAAAACACTATAATGGACGTTATGAGTGACTGATGTAGATAGGTAACTGTATGAGGGTTGATGAGGTATGGGAAACACTATATTGGACGTTATGAGTGACTGCTGCAGACAGCTAGTTGTATGAGGGTTGAGAAGGTATGGGAAACACTATATTCGACATTTTGAGTGATTGGTGTATACAAGTAACTGGGTGGAGGAGGTATGGAAAACATTTTATTAGACGTTATGAGTGACTGTTGTAGACAGATAAGTGTATGAGGGATGAGGAGGTGTGGAAATCACTACTATCGTGCAGCAAAACATGATGTCTACTAAACCCCTGACCTGTGGCAATAGTTGACTCTTTCAACTCTGAAGTATCAGTTAGAATGGAATAACCCAACAGTGGTCAACTATAGATTCCACACAGTATGGAAAGCTTAAACATGCTACAGGATTTTGAATGACAAATAGTATAGACCCTGGTCAGAGGGATCCTCTATGCACCCTCTGACCAGGGTCTGCACTGTTTGCAAATGTCAGTTTTGACGGGTTTAGCATTATAATGGCAATTAAATACATTTTTCCATGACATTTATGTTTGTTAAAATCTTTTGAATTTTAGTGGTGCACTTTAAAACCGTTGGTATTAAAACGTAATTCATCCCTAAAAGTAACTAGTTACTAACTACTCGACGGTTTCCGGCAAGCTCGGAAAAGTACGTTTCAATATCCGAGTCATTCCGATCGTGTATACCCCTTGATATAAATATTCGAGTCACCTTGACTGGCGCTACACTGTATGCAATATTTTTTTATGCCCATGTGCATGTTTCAAATAAAACATCTACGGGATGAGGAGAAATGCTTAAACGTCAGCATTTTAGCCCTTTCTCTGTTGAATATTCATGTAAGAACTAATAACATCATGAATATTAAATAGATTATGTTTCATAAGATCATAATTATGCACACATGACATTTTGGCATAGGCAGAAACTGTAGAATCGGATCAATATTAGACTATAAGCAAAGAGAGCAGACCCTGATCAGACGGCTCTGGTTGGAGATGCGTAAAAATGCGATTTTTATGAAAGAAAGGGTCAAGCAGCTTGATTATTGATGAAACACCGGATTACTAACCCCTCAGGCTGGTTTAGTATTCAAATGACCATAAATTCGACCACAGCATATTACAGGTTACCCCTTTCCCTGGTCTATATTTAGTTTACGGACAAAAAAGTTATAATGAAATATGGAAGATGGAAAGAAAGTCAAGACAGATCTTTCAAATTCCATTAGCAAACAGAGCAAACCCTGATCAGACGGCTCCTACAGGAGCCGTCTGATCTGGGTCTACTCTGTTTGCAAATGCGTGAAAACATGTTTATATGAGGGAAACAGTGAAGTAATGAAACACTTTGTAGCATAAATTATACATTTATGTAGTCAGTGCTTCATGTATAACATGTACACAATCAAACCCGGATTGTATACTCTCTAAACCGGACGTTCAATTTGATATCAATGTCGGTCTTTAAGACAGGTTACAGCTTAACCCATTACCTCATAGGCTATTTTTAGATACAACCTCTTTGAATAAATCTACCGAAAAGGAGCATTAACTAGAGAAAATGATTTTTTTTAGAATTTTGTAGTTTGAAACCATTGTGATAAATAGAGCATTTGCTCCTATATGAGAAAATGCTCTATTTATCACAATGGTTTCACAAAGTGACTTTTACAGAGGCGTAGAAAGTCGTCAATATGAGGGAAAGGGTTAATGCAGGGTGAATGTCACGCAGAAAGCTCTGTAAGGAGATTTCTGCATGACATTCATCCTACATTAAGCAGGCACCTGCCTAAAAAAGATTTAAATTCTCCTTCATTGAAAGTTCGTAATAGAAGGGTTTTACTGTATTGCGTGTTTTCAGGTGTACCCCCCCCCCCTCCCCTGAAACGTTAGAAACTCTGACATCTGATATGAAAAGGGTGATTTAGCCAGCGCCGAGCTGCAAAGGAAGATAAGACAACCTGTACCGTACTTAATGCTCAATGATGATTAGATTTATCTCCCTTGTTGTCAAACTATGTTTCGCTTTTTGCTGGAAGGTTAGCTTTAACACAGCCACAGCAACATCTAGATATATGTCAAATTACTTAAGGCAATTGCAATTGTTCATATACTATTCAGCCACACTACGTTAATCACCAAAAAACAAAGGCACGATACGGAAAAGTTTTCGCTACTTCCAAAGTACACGCTATCTACTTTCATTTTATCTGAACGTCGAATGACAACTCACACTAACATCTTTCAGAATTACGCCGCTGCAAATGATTCTCATATCACACGTAATAGGCAAAGATCTTTCAGAAATCAAGCAAAACCATCTCGTCCTCATAAATCCACATTTAAGATTTTAAGAACTACTGTTTACTATAGGACGACCCCAGGAAGCAATTAAACACCTGCTCTCCATTCATTTTATCGGACTCTGAATTACAAGAAAGACAACGTACACCATGCTTAGTACGTGACGATTGCATGAATTATCTCCCTTGGTATAAAAAAAAGTACAATATTTTTGAAAGACGTCTGCATTTTTTTTAAAAAAAAACTAGTGGGATGGGTGGGTGAACTCCGGGCAACTTAACCATTTACTCCATGAATATGCATGAAATAATGGCATCATGAAAATTAATTAGATTATTTTTTATAATGACATATGAAGACAGGGATATTGAGCCATGACAAAGCCTGTAGAATCACCTCTATATATTACAACATGTATTACATAAGCAAACAGAACGGACCTTGATCAGACAACTCCTGCAGAAGCCGTCTGATCTGGATCTACTCTGATTAAGATAATCCTTACTAAATCACCATAACCCTTATTAGGTACAGTAGAACCTGACCTAAGCGGCCATTCATTATATTGACGACTTTTGACGACTCTGTAGAAGTCACTTTGTGAAACCATTGTGATAAATAGAGCATTTGCTCCTTTAGGAGCAAATGCTCTATTTATCACAATGGTTTCAAATTACAAAATTCTACAATTTGCTCCTATATAGTCTTAGCCATGGTAGAAACTGTTAAATCACATCTATATTATTTCATACGCAAACAGAGCAGACCCTGATCCGACGGCCCCTACAGGACACTAAAGGGCCTGACACTAAAGGACCTGACACTATATTTCAAACTACGAACTTCTAAAATTTTCCTTTTCTCTAGTTAATACTCATTTTCGGTAGATTTATTCAAAGAGGTTGTATCTAAAAATAGAATATGAGGTAATGGGTTAATGCAGGGCAAAACTAATACAGAAATATCATAGAGGAGATTTCTGTATTACTTTTAACCTAAATAAGCCACCACCTGCCTCACACATCCATAATTAGACCTGTTTTGATAACCGCTTGATTAACCATTCCCATGTTCTTTGTTTATTACAAATGTCAATTGATACCTACTGAATATTCATGCACAAAATAGTTACATTGTATAATGAAATATGGAAGGTGGAACATTGTAGCCATTTAGTAGTTTATGAAATTATATACATCCGATTTACAGTTTCCGTCACAGCCAAAACACCATGTTTTCAGACACCATTATAAAATTATACAGTAAAACCTCTCTATAACGGCCACTAATATGTGTTAATTAGTTGGTATTTAGGTCAGGTGGCAGCTTAAAGCAAGGTGAAAGTAAATCAGAACGCTCCTGTAGGAGCGTTCTGTTTTACTTTCACATTGCTTTAAGAAGCCACCTGCCTTTAACACAAAATATTTGATGTAATTTAGTGGCCGTTGTAGTGAGGTTTTACTGTAACGTACATTATTTCTTAATAAAGGCTGTATCGGTGACAAATCGGCATCCGTTTGCGGTAAGCATATTTCCCGGTTTTATTTAATTGCGGTACAGAGTATATGTTCAAGTAGATATAAATTATATAACAGTGAAAAAAAGCATCCTGTTTCACGGAAATGTCCGTATTTAACTCATTCAACCGTCAAACATGGCAGTTTTAAATGTCAGATCACTTGACAACAATAGCGGTTTCAAATGTACTGCCACAAGTGACTAGTCCGACTATTTCTGTTGCAACATGTATGATTTAATAAATCAATTTTCATTGTTATATTCATGAAAGACAGCTTGAGTCATTCGAGGGTCAAAAACTGGATGGTGGTGATGATAGTGGTGGTGGTGGTGGCGTGTGTGTGTACGCGTCGTTGTGCGTATGCGCGTGCGTGCGTGTCCTCGCGCGACTGTACGTGGTTGTGCGAGCGTGTGTGTGTGTGTGCACGTGTGTATGTGTATATATATGTGTGTGTGTATGTATGTATGTGTGTGTGTATGTGTGTGTGCGTGCGTGCGTGCATGCGTGCGTGTGTTCGTGTGTGTGCGCGCGTACGTGCATATGTGCGTGCGTATGAACGAGCGAGTTTAAGTACTGTCATATATGTGGTGAAGGATACGACTACGACGACAACGACAACGACGACGACAACGATGATGATGATGATGATTATGTTGACGATGATGACGACGATGGTGAATATATGACGATTACGACGCTAGGATCGCGATCGGCAGGATAAGCGTTAAATTTCAGTTTGTTCAAGATAGTATGCATGCTGTTGAGACATCATGGTAACACCTACAACTATAGTGAAACCTGTCTAGCGACCATCAAAAAGGTCTAATTACGAGGGCTTAACGCAGATGATTGCTTAATGCAGGACTAAAGTGATACAGAAAGCTCTGCATAACCCGTATTCTGCATTTTGCAATCATTTGCTACCATGTTTATTCTTTGACCTTTAGCCTGCTATGGGCGGATGGGTGAATACCTGTATGCAAACAGTTTGGATCCAGATGAGACGCCGAGTAACTCGGCGTCTCATCAGGACCCAAACTGTTTGACACCCTGGTTGCATTTTAGCAGACAAATTGATTATAGTTTGACATTTGAAAATGTAGTTGGTGAACAATTCTGTAAAAATAATTTGCTCAGCAGGTTAAAGGTTAAATGGTTGCTACACGCAGGCTCTTCTGTTATTTGAATCCAGACGAGGCATTTTGAGTCAGGATCCAAACCATTTGACCATCTCATATTATTCTCAATTAACCTATTACCTCATAGGCTATTTTAGATACAACCTCTTTGAATAAATCTACCGAAAAGGAGCATTAACTAGAGAAAAGAATAAAAATAGAATTTTGTAGCTTGAAACCATTGTGATAAATAGAGCATTTGCTCCTATAGGAGCAAATGCTCTATTTATCACAATGGTTTCACAAAGCGACTTTTACAGAGTCGTCAAAAGTCGTCAATATCAGGGAATGGGTTAATGAAAGAAAATTGAAATTTAAGGAAAAAAAAGCAAACACCAATTGCTTAAGAAATTGTTCATACATAGTATTCAATAAATGAACACTCTGATATGCCATATTAGTTACGTATTAACTACCTTAACCCTTACAGTGCGGGGTACGAGTCACTAACATCCTTTGCAAACAATGTAGATCCAGATAGGCTCCTAGAGGAGACGCCTCCTCAGGGTCTACATTGTTTGCCACATTACACTTTTCTTTAGAAAAAATCCTAAATATTCCCCATAAGCTTGACCTGTTTGAAGTTTGGAATAGTCCATTTGAAAATTCAGCGTTGTAAGGGTTAAATAGTTAACCAGGTATGGTTCGCTTCTTTGATCTAACACGTGTCTGACCTGGATCCAAACAGTGTGCAAATGGCTGTTTAGGTCGAGCACTACATGTAGGTATATTTTTGTGTCAACGTGAACTTTCAAGTCTTTCGATGTCAGGTTTTGCGGTCTGCAAAATATGCAAAATTTATCTTGAAATGTTCTTCCTTTTTTAACTCCCCCCAACATAATCAGGGTTTATGCTTATAAAACTTTTAGCTGAGTCTGAGTTCGTTCTCAAGTTTTTGATTGGTCAGATTTGAGCCTCTGGCTCAAATCTGACCAATCAAAAGCTTGAGACTCAAATCTGACCAATCTAAAGCTTGAGAACGAACTCAGACTCAATTAAAAAGCTTTATAAGCATGTATCCTGAATTACAAACAGTTTCGATCCTGATGAGACGCTGAGACAAAAGGCGTTTCAGTTGAATCCAAAAATTTGCAAAGCGTTGGCGTTTACCTGGAGAGTTTCATATTGTATTTAACTGATAAGTATCATATTGTCAAAAGTGTTGACGCTTACCTAATGAGTCTCATATTGTTCAAAGTGTTGATGCCTAACGGAATTTTATCTTGTTCAATGTGTTGACACTTACCTGACGAGTCTCATGTTGTTCAAAACGTTGACACTTACCTGACGAGTCTCATATTGTCCAACGTGTTGACACTCACCTGATGAGTCTCATATTGTCCAAAGTGTTGACACTCACCTGATGAGTATCATATTGTCCAAAGTGTTGACACTCACCTGATGAGTCTCATATTGTCCAAAGTGTTGACACTTACCTGTTGAGTCTCATTTTTTCTAAAGGGTTGATACTTACCTGTTGAGAATAGTACTTTCTAAAGTGTTGACACTTACCTGATGAGAATAGTACTTTCTAAAGTGTTGACACTTACCTGATGAGAATAGTACTTTCTAAAGTGTTGACACTTACCTGATGAGAATAGTACTTTCTAAAGTGTTGACACTTACCTATTGAGAATAGTACTTTCTAAAGTGTTGACACTTACCTGATAAGTGTCATATTGTTTAAAGTTTTTGCACTTACCTGATGCCTCATATTGTCCAAAGGGTACCTTATGATTCATATTGTTTAAAGTGTTGACACTTACCTGATGCCTCATATGGTACAAAGTGTTGACACTTACCTGACGAGTCTCATATTTTCCAAAGTGTTGACACTTTCCTGTTGAGAACAGTACTTTCTAAAGTGTTGACACTTACCTATTGAGAATAGTACTTTCTAAAGTGTTGACACTTACCTGATGAGTCATATTGTCCAAAGCTATGACAGTTACCTGATGAGTCTCATATGGTTTAAAGTTTCGGTACTTACCTGATGCCTCATATTGTCCAAAGGGTACCTTATGATTCATATTGTTTAAAGTGTTGACACTTACCTGATGCCTCATATGGTACAAAGTGTTGACACTTACCTGACGAGTCTCATATTTTCCAAAGTGTTGACACTTTCCTGTTGAGAACAGTACTTTCTAAAGTGTTGACACTTACCTATTGAGAATAGTACTTTCTAAAGTGTTGACACTTACCTGATGAGTCATATTGTCCAAAGCTATGACAGTTACCTGATGAGTCTCATATGGTTTAAAGTTTCGGTACTTACCTGATGCCTCATATTGTCCAAAGGGTACCTTATGATTCATATTGTTTAAAGTGTTGACACTTACCTGATGCCTCATATGGTACAAAGTGTTGACACTTACCTGATGAGTCTCATATTGCTCAAAGTGTTGACACTTATCTGATGTGTTATATTGTCAAATGTATTGACATTTATCTGACGAATTCCATCTTGTTCAAAGTGCTACTTACCTGATTAAGTCTCATCTTGCTCAAAGTATTGGTATTTAATAACCAATTACCTGATGAATATGCATGTAAGAAATAGTGGCATTTTGAAGCTTAGTTTTATTTTAACCCTTTCGCTGCCAATGTCTCATCTGTGATTACCTATGCAAACAGTTTGGATCCAGATGAGACGCCGAGTAACTCGGCGTCTCATCAGGATCCAAACTGTTTGTTACTGTTACTATGTTTTTAAAACAAAAATGAAGAAAATAAAAAAAAATGATAATTTGTAGCAGACGACAAAGTTAGCAGACGACAGAATTTGGCAGCGAAAGGGTTAAAAAGTGAAAACAGGAATAGGCCATGGCAGAATCTGTAGCAAAGGTGTCAGCAGGCAATGTTCGTGAACTAGTTTAAGACTGAAGTCTTTCTTAAGCTGCTTCTGGTCGCCCATTCGTGAACATAGAATGAAAAACGTGACTTATTTTATTTTTATTGCCTTATATAATTTTAAACGTTTACTTAAATAAATATACACTGATTTCATGCAGATGAAATATTTCATTTTAGCTGAAAAACAAACTACACCCAACCCTCGATAATTTGAAATGTTATTTTAACGCTTTCTCTGTTTCGTATTTATTCAAAAGTTCTTCACCTCCTGAATATTCATACACAGAATCAATAAAATGGAACATGGAAACGTTTTTTCACTGTAGCATTACAGCATTACCAGATCTATAAATTTCCACAAGCAAACAGAGCAGACCATGATCAGACTGTTCCTTTAGTGACCGTCTGATCTGCGTCTACTCTGTTTGTAAATGCGTGAGATGCTGTTAATATGAGGGGAAAGGGTTAAAAGAAGTGATGGAATTTTAGGTAGGTGTCTATAGGAGCTTTCTGAAAAATTCAGCTACCACCTGCCTCTACGACCTAAAATTTGACCTATGGGGGTTATTGCATTATGCAGACGATGATTATAGCACACTGTCATTAGATTATCCATTCTGGGTAGGGCACTATTTTAGTTACAAACATGATGTGCTTCAAGTTAAGTGTCAGCTGTCAAGTATCGCCTGTTTTATTATCTCCGTCACCTAATCAGAGTGTCAAACAGTGTGGATCCTGGTGAGACGCCGAGTTACCGAGTTGCTCGGCATCTCATCTGGATCTAAACTGTTTGGATAAGTATTCACAAAAGAACTTGTTGTGTTGTAGATACCTTCATGTATCATTTTGTATGTTTCTACTGTAGTTTAGTTTGACTTGTAGAACTATACAGCTGAACTTCGATAACTCGAACTTCAAGGAACCATACAAATCAGTTCGGGATAACAGAAGTTCGAGTCATCCGATTTCTAATCTGAACTATTTCTCAATGCCCCAGCTTAATACAGGTCTAAAGTAATGCCGAAAGCTCCTGTAGGAGCTTTCATCATTACTTTAGACCTGTATTAAGCTGTCACATGTGTTTCTAGATAGCTGTAGAGATACATTATTGAAGCAATTCTGTATTGTAAGTTTTGGAAGGACTGAAATTTTTGTTCGAGTTATCCCGAAGTTCGAGTTATCCGAGTTCGAGATATCGAAGTTCAACTGTACAACATAATTATGTTACATTGGAAAACGTCCACCAATGCAGTTAAAATGCGTCAAGGAGAGGATCCTAATATGCATTTTACTTTCAATCCAATCCTTATTCTAAATCTAGTTATAAGTGAATCGATGTAATTTTCAGGGAAAAAAATAAACTGAAAGTAGTCACTCCTTGTCACGTGAAGGGTTATCATGGTGTTCAAGGTCGTTTGACATCTCGTGCAATGCAGATTCTTTAAGTTTCTAGATGTTATATCATGTATGACCGAATCTTACGCAATCACGTAGCGGCTCTCATCAGTTTATCTCAATTCACGTTAAGTAGCCTAATTATATAATCTGCTCAAAGTGTCGCTTGCTACGAATTTCCAGCAAGTCAAACAGTTTTGATCCTGATGAGACATCGGGTTACTCTGTGTCTCATCCGGATCAACACTGTTTGTAACGGTATCTGATCTAGTTCTAAGCAAGATGCCGGTGTCCATTCGTACAGGGTACATTCAGTTTGAGTGGAAGAGAGGGTTTTGAATGACAAGTAGTGCAGACCCTGATCAGACCCCTCTGATTTAATCGTAACTGTTTTCAAATGCCAGTACGCTCGTTTTCGCCGTTAATAACCCGTTACTCAATAAATATACGCCCTTCTACGCCTTTGAAAACAGAGAAGACACAGACTACACGGCTCCTATAGGGACCGTCTGTTAAGGTCTGCCCTGTTTGCTTATTGAATAATGGAGATCTGATTCTACAGCTTCAGCGTCGTCAAAAAATCACGTTTTAATGTGCCATTTAAAAAAATCTAGTTAATATGCATGGTGCCACCACTTCGTTCATAGATATTCATGGAGCAAATGGTTAAAGAGTTAATTGGTACCAAGGACACTGATTATACTGGGAGTCCAGCTAGTGGTAAGCGAACCCAATATTGACTAATCCATTTGTCGTCTGCAAAAAAAGTCGTCTGCTTAATCCTTCAATATATATTGTTGTTTCGTGTATTCCCTTCAAAAACAGCGATCGGGATGTCAACCTGTCCGACTCCATGTAAAAAGCTGAGTTAATCAGCGTCTCAGCTGGATCTAAACTATTGCAAAGGTAATAACGAATTCGATCACACGTAGCGAGCTGTTCCCCGTGCCGTGCCCCACGCTGATACAGCGAGTCCTAGATAGAATAGAGCGGGGCACTATGTAAAACCGATAAAGTGCGTGAGAAACAGGCGTGAGAAAAAATGGAAATTGTTACTACACTAAGCGAAACGACCGTTAAGAATGGCTGGTTGTTTGATATAATGCAGTTTACGGACTGATTATCAAAAAGTTGGGGGTTCTATCAAATTGAATAGTTTCATTGGTTCGGTAAAAAATTCTAATCTAAGGCAGAGCCGTTGATAAGATGTGTACAGACCTCGCTGTTATAAAACGTTTTGCTTGAGTCTGAGGTCATTCTCAAATATCTGATTGGTCAGATTTTGAGTTTGCTCAAAATCTGACCAATCATATACTTGAGAATGAACTCAAACCCGGACTCATAAGTTTTATAACCTCGAACACTGGTTCATCAAACTCTCTTTATTTCCAAACCAACATTTTTTGTTGCAAGCAGCAACCCACAAGAATCGCTGCAAGACAGGAAATGGTGGAGAAATATGGTATAAAAATATTTAGAATTCTAATACGCTTCTTAATAATAGTCCTGGATATTCTCGGTTAATATCTTCATATTATTTCTCAATAGCAATGTAAATGCAGGACTCAATTTCGGACGACACAATAGAACACACTATAACAGTAAAAGTGTTATTTTTACTAATTCATCTCCTCCTAAAGCTGACCAGTGATCTTAATATCAGTTATAGTTGTTTTCAGTTCTAATATCGGTTTGTTGTTTTCAGAAAATTCTATAATACGTTTCACCACGTTTCCTTTGGCCGTCTATCGAAAGCTCAGTGCGCGGTGTCTTATTTTCCCACGTTTTAACATACAGCCATCAACTAAGAAATCTAGAACTCCAGCGATCCATACTATTCTACTATCAATAGTTTACGTTACTATCAATAGACTGTTCAGTCACGCGCGGGTTCGATTAAGCTTGAAGTGTTTTAAAATATTGTATTCAAAAAGATTAAGTAATTAGCCATGTAATTACCTTGCAGCAGTCATACCCGAATCACGCGTTTTGTCCTTAACCAGCTATTCGGGACTTGACTCGGATTTGCAAACAGCTTCGATCCAGGTGAGACGCCGAGTAACTCGGCGTCTCATCAGGATCCAAGCTGTTTGACACTTGGTCACATGTTTCTCAAAAGCTTAATCGTATAGGAACTAGCCGAAATTGAACTGATCCAAATTCGAGCAGACATTATTTTTTCCAGAGTGAGATAAGGGTACATATTAGTATTACATAGCTAAGCGAATTTTAATCTGTATTTGAACCCCCGTGTACGAACAACAGTCTCCAGGCTTTGCGAATGATTCTGAACCAGATCAGTTGCAGGGTATGGAGCCCAGCCTGTGATCAGTTCAAGCACTGTTTGCCACCCAAACTGGAGCATATTCTGTTCCCCAGATAGGGCTGATTAAGTTCAACACTGTTTAACACTGTTTGCTAATTCTTAGCTTAGTGTGCGTATAGCGGGACTCATTTCTTAGTGAAATCGCCAAATCAAGTTTTGAATGTATTCTGGAAATTAACCCTCTGATCTGGGTCTACACTGATGCACATGTTTCTGTTCAAGGGAATTTAACCCTTTCCTCCGTAAATACGCCTTTCTACGCCTCTGTAAAAGTCAATTTTTGAAACCATTGTGATAATTAGAGCAGTTGCTCCTACAGGAGCAAATGCTCTATTTATCACAATTGTTTCAATACTACACAATTCTAACATTTTCCTTTTCTCTAGTAAATGCTCCTGTTTGATAGATTCATTCAAAGAGGTTGGGTCTAAAAAAAGCCTATGGAGGAAAGGGTTAACACAAATGATTAGTCCTTTACGTGACAGACAGCTTCTGAAGCCTTTGCAAACAGAGTAGACACATACCAGTCGGTCTCTGTAGGAGCCGTCTGATCAGGTTTTTTTTTTATCACGGCCAAATGTTGCATTGTTCATTGAAAGTTATATAGTATAACCTGTATAGAGGAACCATTAAACTTAAGCTAATCCGGGAGTTATAAGAAAGGCGGTAGCTTAATGCAGGACGAAAGTGACCCAGAAAGCTACTCTAGGAACTTTCTGCATGCTTTTTGTCCTGCATTAAGCAACCACCTAGTCTTATCGACCTCTAATTGTACATCACATGGTCGCTATAGACATTCTACTGTACAGAAAATTAGACAAAACCAGATTTCGGTCTACATTACTTTTTCTGCTGTACAAATAACAGTGTCCAAAAATAACCTTGCAAAAATAACCTTGCTTATTTTCAAAAGAGAAAACTACACCACATCATTTATTAAACAAATAGACAAATTGATCAGGTTTAGCGACAGACCTCCCGGTAAATACCCCATGTGAGCTAGATTTGACCATGGGGTCAAGTCGTTCATTTAAAAAGAGTCACGCGGCTATGATTTTATCGAATATTGTTGTATTTAATCATGTTCAAACTCCAGATAACACTTTCGTGTCTTCACAAATCCTACTCATGTTTAGACAGAATGAAAATGAACGAAACACATTTCTATGAAGACACCCACTAATTGGGCACAAGTTAACAAGTGAATCCCTTATCCTGTTATGTTCGACATGACTGGTATTTGCAGACAGTTTGGATCCAGATCAGACGCCGTTTGACACTCGGCCAGTAGTTTCTCGAACAGCTTGAAGTAAACGGGAGAACGCTTTAACCCTTTCACCGCCGAAGTCGCATAAATGCACCACAACAAATAGTGCAGTCCCAGATCAGACGCCGCCTTTTCAAGGCGGCGTCTGATCAGGGACTTCACTTTTTGTCTCAAAATCTATTGCTATATCTGTGCTTTATTCCTTTGAAATTTGCATTTATTTATCTCATTTCCTTATTGTACCGAAGGATTTTAAAAAAAATATGGATTGCAGACGACAATTAGAAATTTGGCGCTAAAAGGGTTAATAACAGCAGGTTAGAGTTTGGGCAAGCATCAATTATTTAAACAGGATAGGGTCAAGCCCCTGTCAAACGTCTCCCAGAGGAGCTGTTTGGTTAGGGTCTGCATTAACCCTTTCAACGCTGAATTTTCAAATGGATAGTAGAACTCCTCTAAACGGGAATTCTAGTAGAGAAGAATTTAGATACTCGTAGGCAGATGGCTGCTTAATGCAGGGTGAAATTCATGCAAAAAGCTCCCAGAGAAGCTTTCTGCATAACTTACATCCTACATTGAGCTGCCACCTGTCTCCAAGACCGATATTCATTCCTTATTCAACGTCCGGTTTAGAGGGGGTTTACTGTACATGTATTAAAAAACCAACAAACATTTCAAGCTTACCGTGACTATTCAGGGATTCTTTAAAATAGAATTGTAACATGACAAGCAGTGCAGAAGACCCTGATGAGAGGACTCTTCTAGGAACCCTTTCATCTGGGCCTATACTGTTTGCAAAGGACACTAGTAACAAGTCTTTGCACTGAGAAGGTTAAAGCTGTTTACATATGGTAATATATTTGTTCATATATATACCCCAAAGAGTGTTCTTGAAAAATGTCACCCTATGTAATAATGAAAGGTAATTGACAGAACTGTTTTAACCCTTTCCCTCATATAAACGTGTTTTCACGCATCTGCAAACAGAGTAGACCCAGATCAGACGGCTCCTATAGGAGCAGTCTGATCTGGGTCTACTCTGTTTGCTAATATAATTTGATAGATATGTTTCTTTGCTTTCTAAAATGTCTACAATGGTCCATCTTGCATATTTTGTTAATGAATATTCATTAGGTATTGGAATTTGATATAAACATAGAACAGGGAAAGGGTTAATATGCTTCGATTTAATACAATGCAAGATGATACAATATGCCAATACAATCAATGCAATACAAGTGCGAGGCAATGCAATACAATTCAATATACATGTAGTATGACTTTGTCCAATTAGCTTAAAATGCACCATAGTGTTGTGCTATTAAATTCAACACATTGCTTCGATTTAATGCAATACAAGACGATACAATATGTTATTTAGTTTGATACAATATAAATGCGATGCAATGAAATTCAATATAGTATGACTTTGTCCAATTTGTTTACAATGCAACATAGGGTGGTGCTATTATATTTAACACATTGCTTCGATTTAATGCAATACACTATTATACAAAATGCTATGTAATTCAATACAATATAATTAAATGCGATGCAATACAATAATGTAATTCAATATAGTGTGATATTGTGCAAGTTGTTTACAATACTCCATAGTGTGGCGCTATTAACCCATTACCTCACAGGCTATTATTAAACCTAACCTCTTCGAATGAATATACTGAAAAGAAGCATTTACCAGAACAAATGAAATTTAAGAATTGTGTATTTTTTAAACCATTGTGATAAATAGAGAAAGTGTCTTTTACAGAGGTGTTTACAGAGGCGTCTAGGCGTCAAATGGCATAAATATGAGGGAACGGTTAAAAGTTAACCCTTTCACCGCCAATGTCGCCAAAATGCAAAACAAATAGCACAGCTTCAGGTCAGACATCGCCATGTAAAGGCGATGTCTGATCAGGGGCTTTACTTTTTTGGTTCTGTATATATATCTTTGCTTAATTTCTTTGAAGTTTGCATTTATTTATCTCATTTTACCAAAATAGTTTAACACAAATGGGTTGCAGACTACAATTAGAAATTTGGCGCCGATAGAGATAACACGTTGCGGTGGCTTGAAGTGCAATCCTACGCGCATTCGACGCACATTCAACGCGACTGATATAATATATAACATTTCATCTCCAAAAAAAGGACATATACTTAGACACGCTCTTACATGTATATATCTTACCCCCATATACACATTTTCTTGCAATTTTAAACAGAGTAGACCCAGATTAGACGGCTTCTGCAGGAGTTGTCTGGTCTGTGTCAGCTTTGTTTGCTTAAAAAATCATATAGATGTCATGAAAGAATGTAGTGGGCATGTTATTAAATCTATTTGGAATATAATGTAATTACTAAATCAATATTTATGCATTCAGCAGCAATGTCTGTGATAAGCAATTTGAGACAACATTTCGTGACTCTGTCATGCCACTATTATCAAGGACCACGATGGAAACAAGGTAGACGTTTGTTTTCCATTTTCGTGTTATCCTTGACATTACATGGCTTTTTGTGTTCTTTTTGTAACTCCCTGTTGTTATTGCCATGTGATGTACACAGTTATACCGAACTAAATTTCTATATACCGGTATTTACCATCATACAGATTTTGTCTAAACCAAAATCTCCGTTGAAAAAATTACCTTATAAATATCAATTTAAAATATGTGCCAAATAGTAATCAGAGATGCAGAGACATGAAACTAAATAGCTGAAGTCCAGCTTCATTTATGTTGTTGAATGGTCCAATGAGACTTTCAACCAGCATAGAACCTGCTGATAGCGACCGCATAATAAATAAACATGCGAGTCTATAAGGGCAGGCAATTACTTGCCGCAGGGTCAAGGTAATGCAGACAACTCCTAGAGCATAGCTTTCGTTCTGCATTAAGCTACCATCTGTCTTTTAAATCCCGGATTAACCCTTCGCTTGCTAATCGCGTCAATATACCTACCTGTAAATAGTGAAGACCCAGATGAGACAGCTCCTGCAGGAGCTGTCTCATCAGGGTCTGCACTATTTACAAGTTGATTGTGCAACCAGTGCACTCCACAGCAGTGATTGCACAGCGAAATACTTATACACAGTGAAGATATATGTAATTATACAACAGGGAATAGGTAAAGAAGGAGAAATGTATTTTAAATTTCAGCAAGCGAAGGGTTAAACCTATTTTGGGAGGTTTTACTGTAAAGTCCATTTACAATTATATTTAATCCATTGGTGTCCCTCTGACCAGTGTCTGCACTGTTTGTTAAATCCATCGATGTCAATGGCTTATATCAGCAAATAGTTGGTTCGCTGTGTCCTCTCACTAAAATAAGAAGAAATCTACTGGAAATAACCCTTTACATATTGCAATCTTCATATAAGAAAAATGTCTGCAGGAGCCGTCTGATCCAGCTCTACTCTGTTTGCCAATGCATCAGAAGGTGTACATGTCAGGTAATGAATAAAATATGGAACCGCGCCCAAAACGGGCTTACTAAAGTATTTTGATTAAGAGAAACATGCAGATTGTCCATGTAGAGTTCTGTTCCATACTCTGATATTTTGTTGATTATATTTATGCGAGAACATTAGTAATTGAATACAACCAGTGAAAATGTGTTTCATGGACAAACTGGTATGGACTCACTTGCCCTTAATGTTTCAAAACTGGTGTTTGACTATTTAATCACAATAGGGTTTGGTCGAAGAATGACGAGTTTAGTTTCACCATTTTGACTCTTATTCTAGATAGAACTCTCATTTCATAGTCATTCTCAACCAACAATAAAATAATACCAGAACTATGAATAACAAAAATAGATTAAACTCTTTCCTTAGTACTGACTCCTTTATATCCCCACTAAACCCTTTCCCTGATGAATATTCATGTAGGAAATAATGACGTCGTGAATATCAATCAGATTGTTTTTATAATTGCATATGAACACAGGAAATTTTGGCTCAGGCAGAAAGCCGTATAATCAGATCTATATTACACCATAAACAAACAGAGCAGACCCTGATCAGACGGCTCCTATATGAGCCGTCTAATCTGGGTCTACTCTGTTTGCAGATGCGTCAACATGCGCTTACATAAAGGAAAGGATTAAACCTATGTTGTGACGACTCTCGAAGAGACGATTCTAAAGAGTGGTAACAACATAGGGTCGGTGGAGGATTGACGGTTTTAGTTTTACCATGTTGACTCTTGCTCTAGATAGCACTGTCATTTCATAATAATTTCAAACCAACAATTGTATACAATACCATTATAACAGAGGTATGAATAAAATGCATAGATTAAACTCCTTTTTAATGCTAGATCCGTTATATGTCCATTAAACCCCATAGTGTGACTCCTGTTTAGAATCGTCTCTAAGAGAATATTTTAAAGAATCAAAACAACAGACAAATGTGTGTACAGTAGAACCCCTCTAATGCGACCACTTAATGAATAAACATGGGTGTCTTTATAAGCAGGTGGTTGCTTAATGCAGGACAAAAGTAATGCAGAAAGCTCCTACAGGAGCTTTCTGCATTACTTTTGTCCTGCATTAAGCTAGCTACCACCTGCATTTAGCACCCAGAATTATACCTCTTTTAGGTGGTCGTATTAGCGGGATTTTACTGTACTCAAATACTAAACCCGTCAGTTCTTCGTCAACCTCTATGGTGTGACATCTTTTCTGGACCTCTGAGAGTGGTCATAACATGGGGTTTTAAACTTTATGTATGAGAAATGATCAAAGTGATGACATTTTCTTTCTCTACTTGCACTTGTACATATTTATAGGCTTGTTAGTAAAATGATCTCCATCATTGGAGGAAATAAAGATAACTTAATATTAGTTAGCTTAATTAAATATTTTATATGAAAGAGACCCATATGTAAACATACGTAAACTCCTGTAGGAGCTGGTTGAGAAGGGCCTACTCTGTTCGGGTACGGACTAAGATGGATCTGATTTTACAGTGTATGTCATGGCTAACATTTCCAGTGTTCAAATTGTCTAACATTTCTATAACATTTCACTCCATTAATAGATTCTGATATGCATATCTTAGCGATCAACTTCAACTGACCTTGAATTCGTCACAACTTGTACTCGGGTCAGCAATATCAAGGACTCCATTGAGTACTATCAATAAAACGTCTCGGGTCATCAATATCAGTACCCCCTAGAGTCCTATCAATAAAACGTCTCGGGTCATCAATATCAGGACCCCCTAGAGTCCTATCAATAAAACGTCTCGGGTCATCAATATCAGGACCCCCTAGAGTCCTATCAATAAAACGTCTCGGGTCATCAATATCAGGACCCCCTAGAGTCCTATCAATAAAACGTCTCGGGTCATCAATATCAGGACCCCCTAGAGTCCTATCAATAAAACGTATCGGGTCATCAATATCAGGACCCCCTAGAGTCCTATCAATAAAACGTCTCGGGTCATCAATATCAGGACCCCCTAGAGTCCTATCAATAAAACGTCTCGGGTCATCAATATCAGTACCCCCTAGAGTCCTATCAATAAAACGTCTCGGGTCATCAATATCAGGACCCCCTAGAGTCCTATCAATAAAACGTCTCGGGTCATCAATATCAGGACCCCCTAGAGTCCTATCAATAAAACGTCTCGGGTCATCAATATCAGGACCCCCTAGAGTCCTATCAATAAAACGCCTCGGGTCATCAATATCAGGACCCCCTAGAGTCCTATCAATAAAACGCATCGGGTCATCAATATCAGGACCCCCTAGAGTCCTATCAATAAAACGTCTCGGGTCATCAATATCAGGACCCCCTAGAGTCCTATCAATAAAACGTCTCGGGTCATCAATATCAGGACCCCCTAGAGTCCTATCAATAAAACATCTCGGGTCATCAATATCATTACCCCCTAGAGTCCTATCAATAAAACGCCTCGGGTCATCAATATCATTACCCCCTAGAGTCCTATCAATAAAACGCCTCGGGTCATCAATATCAGGACCCCCTAGAGTCCTATCAATAAAACGCCTCGGGTCATCAATATCAGGACCCCCTAGAGTCCTATCAATAAAACGCCTCGGGTCATCAATATCAGTACCCCCTAGAGTCCTATCAATAAAACGTCTCGGGTCATCAATATCAGGACCCCCTAGAGTCCTATCAATAAAACGTCTCGGGTCATCAATATCAGGACCCCCTAGAGTCCTATCAATAAAACGTCTCGGGTCATCAATATCAGGACCCCCTAGAGTCCTATCAATAAAACGTCTCGGGTCATCAATATCATTACCCCCTAGAGTCCTATCAATAAAACGCCTCGGGTCATCAATATCATTACCCCCTAGAGTCCTATCAATAAAACGTCTCGGGTCATCAATATCAGGACCCCCTAGAGTCCTATCAATAAAACGTCTCGGGTCATCAATATCAGGACCCCCTAGAGCCCTATCAATAAAACGTCTCGGGTCATCAATATCAGGACCCCCTAGAGTCCTATCAATAAAACGTCTCGGGTCATCAATATCAGGACCCCCTAGAGCCCTATCAATAAAACGTCTCGGGTCATCAATATCAGGACCCCCTAGAGTCCTATCAATAAAACGTCTCGGGTCATCAATATCAGGACCCCCTAGAGTCCTATCAATAAAACGTCTCGGGTCATCAATATCAGGACCCCCTAGAGTCCTATCAATAAAACGTCTCGGGTCATCAATATCAGGACCCCCTAGAGTCCTATCAATAAAACGTCTCGGGTCATCAATATCAGGACCCCCTAGAGTCCTATCAATAAAACGCCTCGGGTCATCAATATCAGGACCCCCTAGAGTCCTATCAATAAAACGCCTCGGGTCATCAATATCAGTACCCCCTAGAGTCCTATCAATAAAACGTCTCGGGTCATCAATATCAGGACCCCCTAGAGTCCTATCAATAAAACGTCTCGGGTCATCAATATCAGGACCCCCTAGAGTCCTATCAATAAAACGTCTCGGGTCATCAATATCAGGACCCCCTAGAGTCCTATCAATAAAACGCCTCGGGTCATCAATATCATTACCCCCTAGAGTCCTATCAATAAAACGCCTCGGGTCATCAATATCATTACCCCCTAGAGTCCTATCAATAAAACGTCTCGGGTCATCAATATCAGGACCCCCTAGAGTCCTATCAATAAAACGTCTCGGGTCATCAATATCAGGACCCCCTAGAGTCCTATCAATAAAACGTCTCGGGTCATCAATATCAGGACCCCCTAGAGTCCTATCAATAAAACGTCTCGGGTCATCAATATCAGGACCCCCTAGAGTCCTATCAATAAAACGTCTCGGGTCATCAATATCAGGACCCCCTAGAGTCCTATCAATAAAACGTCTCGGGTCATCAATATCAGGACCCCCTAGAGTCCTATCAATAAAACGTCTCGGGTCATCAATATCAGTACCCCCTAGAGTCCTATCAATAAAACGTCTCGGGTCATCAATATCAGGACCCCCTAGAGTCCTATCAATAAAACGTCTCGGGTCATCAATATCAGTACCCCCTAGAGTCCTATCAATAAAACTCCTCAACTCCTTACCAGATGAATATTCATTTGCATGAATATTAATTACCTGAATTTTTATAATGACATTAATATGATCAGGGGTCTTTTGCCAATGGTAGAAACTACGTTATATCATAAGCAAACAGAGCTGGACCTGATCAGACAGCTACAATATGAGCCGTCTGATCTGGGTCTGCTCTGTTTGAAAAGTCTTCAAACGATGTCTATACCAGCTAAAGAGTGAAGGTATCATCAAATTACATCGTTTAATTGTCCAAAGTTTAAAACACTTTTCATGTTCTTATCCATAAACATGAATAAATCGACGCAACCGCAAAACAAAACATTAAAAGCCAATGTAAACTTTAACACGCTATTTGGGAATCCGTGATCATAGCAACAGATAAAGGTGCGTACTCAAATACTAAAATCGTTATTTCTCCACCAATCCCTATGTTGTGACCACTCTTTAGAATCGTCTCGAAGAGATGATTCTAAAGAGTGGTCACAACATAGAGTTTCGAGACGATTCTAAAAACTGGTCACAACATAGGGTTTGGTGGAGAAATAAAGAAGCTATTCTTTAAAATGTTTTAATTTACGCATCTTATCTGAACTTCTGGTAATACAATATTACCGTTGCAAAATCCCATATGAGGTGCCGAATGTTTTAGTTGGACTCAGATAAGGTGCTAAGTGACCAGGTGATCATTACGATCTAAAGTAATTGACACTTTGGTCGTATTTTGACAGAAATATAAAGTGAATGTTGAAGTAGGCGATATTTTCTACCTACAAAATTTAATCAGCAACTGAAAGTAAGTAGATATATATGCAAACAAGACGACCAAGACCAATACAAGACGACCTCTGAATGATACGGCTGGTTATGGCATGTACTGTTTGCTTAACAAATTATTTATCTGGTAACTGGAATTGGACGGGAACTTTGGACATTTCTGTCCGGCAACAAAGGATCATGTTCCTTGATGATCCATTTACTCCATGAATATTCATGCAAGAAATAATGGCATTATGAATATTAATTATATTGATTTGTATAATGACCTTTGAACACAAGACTACTTGGGCATGACAGAAACTGTAGCATCAGATTATTTTACTTTATAAGCAAACAGAGCAGATCCTGATCAGACGGCTTCTGTAGGAGCCCTGTGATCATGGTCTGCTCTGTTTGCAAAGGTGTAGAAAAGTACGACTGTTAGTCGCTTACAACATTCATATATTTGTTATATTCATTTTGACCTTTCTCCTTTGACCTCCCTTTTGGAAAATGAATGGCTTCTTCATTGGTTACATACATGTATATGGCTTCTTCATAACATATATTTCAAATATGAAGCCAGTCTCTAAGGATACTAATTGTGTAAGTATACAATCTTGTGACAATGAATTGTTGACTACATTATACTGGGCCATTTGGTCTTGACCTTGACCTTGAGTCATGAAAAGCAGTAGGTTGGTTCAGTTCAGGATAATAATTATTATTTGCAGCCTTGTTAACAGTTCGTAAAGATTTTTCATCTTACCTGTCCAACATGTGTCATGATAAGAGTAGTAAACAATGCAGACCTTGATATAAGGGGCTCTTCCGGAGGCACTAAGCTCTCTATCTTTGTCTATATGTCATTAGGCACACGATGTTAACTGATACAGTAAACCCACTCTAAACTGGGCTCTAACTGAAGACGAATTTAGATATTGTCACACAGATGCATGGCTGCTTAAAAGAGGATGAAAGTCACGCAGAAGTCCCCTGGGAGCTTTCCATGTAAATTTCGCCTTACATTGAGTTACCACCTGTCTTAAAGATCGACATTCATACCAATTTAAGCATTAACTCCATAAATACGCAGTTCTACGCATTTGGAAACAGAGTAGACCCTGTTCAGACGGCTCCTGTAGCAGCCATCTGATCAGGGTCTACTCTGTTTGCTTATGAAATAATATAGATATGGTTATACAGTTTCTACTATGGCCAAACATTTATATGTCCATGTGCCATTTAAAAAAGTAATCTAATTAATATTCATGATGTCATTATTTCGTGGATGAATATTTATTGAGTAAATGGTTAATTAATAGTGCTGTTCAAAGCGGGTTTACTTTACAAGGGGTAACCCAATGTGAAGGTCAATATTGTTCAATATTGTCCGGAGTTCTCTCAGTAATTTTCCCCATTACACGATGGATTAAACTTGATTTCAAATTATTGAAAACTTTCAAAGGCTTATCTATTAATGATGCATTTGAACATTTTGTGCTGTTCAAACATAAATGGGGGTTATGTTGATATACATACATTTTCTGTTGTGTTGAGTCAATGTTGACTTATTTCTTTAATACAAGTGTACACCACTCATACTCTATACAGAGGAATCCCTCTTTAGCGACCACTGAATGAATACACATGGGTGTCTTTAACCTTTCCTCCATACATGTATAAACGCATATGCAAACGAAATAAACACAGCTCAGACGATTCCTATACGAGTTGTCTGATCAGGATCTTCTCTGTTTGCTTTTGGCATGATATAGATCTGATTCTACAGTTTTTGGTCAAAGCAACACATTTCATTGAAAGGTTTACATTATTAAACTTCAGCTAATAATTATTCATGATTCTATAATTTCTTACATGAATATTGAACAGAGAAATGGTTAAAGCAGGACGAGCGTAATGCAGAAAGCTCCTATGGGAATAGCACTCGTCCTGCATTAAGCTATCACCTGCGTCTACGAAACAATTAAAACCTGTGTCATGTGGTCACACTAGAGGAGAGTTACTGTAGTTCAAAAAGTATGTTAATCCCTTGGGTCAGATAAATTTACTAGTAGGTGGCAAAAACCAATATGACCTACACTCAGAGCAATTGTCGTCTGCAGAGTCAGTTTTGGATAAGCATTTTTTATTGCATTGATTAATTTAGTTAGTGTATCAAACAGTTTGGATCCAGATGAGACGCCGAAATACTCAGTGTTTCGTCTGGATCGACCCAAAATGTTTTCAAACGTTGTAACAAGTTCACTTATGTCGTGCAGTAGGTAAACTCTTTCGCTGCCAGTTTTTTGTCGTCTGCAAACTTTGTCGTCTGTTACACTTTTCGTGTTGTTTGTTTTACTTTTCTTCATTTTGTTTCAAACAAAATCGCAATAGCAAACAATTAGGACCATGATGGGACGCTAAGTTACTTGGCGTCTAATCAAGATCCTAACTGCTTGCTTTTGCATTAACAATTGGGACATTTAACTCTTTCGCTGCCAACTTTTTTCGTCTGCAAACTTTGTCGTCAGCTACAATTTTCACTTTTTATTTTTCTTCATTTTTGTGTAAAAAACCCAGTCACAGTAATAAACAGTTTGGATTCTGACGAGACGCCGAGTTACTCGGCATCTCATCTGGATCCAAACGGTTTGCATAGGTAATGACAGGTGCGACATTGGCAGCGAAAGAGTTAATTAAAGTATTACGTATACTTGACACACTTTTTCGATGATTATAACTGTCACTGGCTTCATAATTGTATTGTCTGCTTGATTGCAGCAAAACCATTGACGTAATTCTTTTGTCGTAAGCAATGTCACGCTATAAATCAATGTTGATTGTGACCCAGATTAGACGCAAGGTTTTCTCAGTGGCATATCTGAACTCACACCGAATTTTGCATTTTCCATTGAATTTAAAGTCACGTTCGGTGAATAGCATATGGCGGAGGCGAAATTCTATTAGCTTCACCCTGTATTGTGTTTCCAAAATTATACTTTCAAAGAGTGTATAGTTTTTGTCAGCCAAATATTAACCACGTGCTCCATAAATATGACATCATGCATATCAATTAGTTGATTTCTTTATAAAATTCGGACCATCTGAGTCTTCTCTTAGTAAAAAATGCGCCCCACGTTGCTCCTCACCATCCAGGTGTATAAATTGTAACGTGAGGGTGAACTAATGTATCATGGCGGCTGGCCTCGGCGTTGAATATTAATGGACGATCAGGGGCTAAAATATGAAAGTCGGAAAAATATATGTATATAAATTTCAGTAACTTGGATCTTGATGAGATGTTCAGTAACTCATTGTCTTATCTTGATCCCGACCTTTTGTTCCTACTTTCGTTTTGAACGGAGGTGGCTATTTCGCTGTGGCCCGAAAGTAGTAGTCAATTTGCATATCGAATAGTTTATGAGCCGGGTCACAGCAAAATGGTCGCATCCGTTCAAAAGGAAAGTTGGAGAAAGAAAACTGGCACCTCGTAGCAGACTGGAAATAGTAAGCGCCGTTTTAATTGCGGTGAGTTTAATGTTTTTCGATAGTGTTTCACCATAATTCGCGTTTTTGTTGAAAAGATTAACGAATACAGAGCTCCCTATATATGTCTATGCATCCTGACGGGAGTCACATCGTTTCGCTCTAGCGTTTTTTTCAAATTCGCAGTCTTGCAGTGACAGGACGGAGCAATATTTAAGAAAAGCACTAATTGTGCCGCTTAGCATATGGTGTTTGGAACGGATCAAGACCAAAATGATTGAAATCGGTGTTGAATTGGCTTTGCTGTAAGACTTTGAAAAACATGACTGTTGTATTTTCCGCCGTTGATCTGACGTAGTTAGATACCTTTCAATACATATATAGACCCGAAAGAAATTTTTTTCCGGGTCGTGTTTTTCTTGTTTTTCTGAGTGGTTTAAGGTTCAAGTAGATAGTTTTAGGCTAGTTTACATACTTCGATCACTTTTTTTTTTTTGGGGGGGGGGGGGGGGGGGAGGGGTGTTGTTGACTATTGGTGAGTCCAAGCATGCGTCGGGCACCTTTGCACTTACCAAGGGTTACTAAAGACAAAACATACAGGAACGGTAAGAGATAGCTACAATTGCCAAAGGTTACTGGAAACAAAAGCGACAAGGAAGGATACCAAACAGCTACACGCACCAAGGGTTAGTGGAAACAAAAACTACAAGGAAGTGTGCCAGACATGTCCTTGTCAAATGTTACTACATGTAGAAATAAAGACTGCAAAAAAGGTACCAAACAACTACACGTGCAAAAGGATACTGGTCACAAAAACTACCAATACAGGTACCAAACAGCTACAGTTGCAACTGTTACTAGAAACAAAACTACAAGAATGGTACCAGGTAGCTACCCTTGTCAAAGGTTACTGGACATAAAACTATTAGGAAGGGTATCAAACAGCTACACTTGCCAAAGGTTACTAGGAAAAAATCTACAATGCGATGAATGGTATCAAGCAACTACACTTGGCAAAGATTATTAGAAACAAACACTACAAGGAAGTGTACAAAACAGTTACACGTGTCAAGGATATTAGAAACAAAAACTGAAAGGAAGGGTACCAACATCTACACGCATCAAGGTAATTAGAAACAAAACATACAAGGAAGGGTATCAAACGGATACATAAATTTTGTTAAGGTTATTAGAAACAAAACTACAAGGAAGGGTACCAAACAGCTACACGTGTCAAAATTATTAGAAAAAAAACTACAAGGAAGTGTACAAAACAGATACACGTGTCAAGGTAATTAGAAACAAAACCTACAAGGAAGGGTACCAAACATCTGCACGTATAAAGGTTATTAGAAACAAAAAACTACTAGGAAGGGTACCAAACAGCTACACGTGTCAAAGTTATTAGAAAAAACTACAAGGAAGTGTACAAAACAAATACACGTGTCAAGGTAATTAGAAACAAAACTACGTGGAAGGGCACCAAGCAACTATACGTACCAAGGTTATTAGAAACAAAAACTACAAGGAAAAGCACCAAACAGCTACACATGTCAATGTTATTAGAAACAAAAACTACAAGGAAAAGCACCAAACAGCTACACATGTCAAGGTTATTAGAAACAAAAACTACAAGGAAGGATACTAAACAGCTACACGTGCCAAGGTTATTAGAAACAAAAACTACAATGAATGGAACCAAACAGCCACAAGTGTCAAGGTTATTAGAAAAAAAACTACAAGGAAGGGTACCAAACAGCCACTACAAGGAAAGGTACAAAACAGCTACATGTGTCAATGTTATTAGACACAAAAACTACAAGGACGGGTAAACAGCTACACGTAACAAGGTTATTAGAAACTAAACTACAAGGAAGGGTACGAAACAGCTACACGTGTCAAAGCTATTAGAAACAAAAACTACAAGGAAGGGTACCAAATAGCTACATGTGCCAAGGTTATTAGAAACAAAAGCTACAATGAAGGGTACCACACAACCACACGTGTCAATGTTATTAGAAAACAACTACAAGGAAGGGTACCGAACAGCTTCACGTGTCAATGTTATTAGAAACTAAACTACAAGGAAGGGTACCAAACAGCTACACGTGTCAAAGCTATTAGGAACAAAAACTACAAGGAAGGGTACCAAACAGCTACACGTGTCAATGTTATTAGAAATGAAACTACAAGAAAGGGTACACATGACTATGTTATAAGAAACAAAAACTACAAGGCAAGGTACAAAACAGCTACATGTGTCAATGTTAATAGAAACAAAAACTGCAAAGAAGGTTAAACAGCTAAACGTGTCAAGGTTCTTAGAAACAAAACCTACAAGGAAGGGTACGAAACAGCTACACGCGTCAAGGTTATTAGAAACAAAAACTACAAGGAAGGCTACCAAACAGCTTTACGTGTCAAAGTTATTAGAAATAAAAACGGTGCAAAAATACAAAACAGCTTGTAATATGTCAAAGGTTACTAGAAACAAACTACAAGGCAAGGTACAAACCAACTGGTGTATCCCCCCCACACACACACACACACTCAGACAAAAGGTTCCATGTAAAAATTTCAGAGTCCCATAACTCTGCAGTAAATATCAAACCGGAACAGGAATAAGATGTGGAATTTTATAAGCATGGTGCTAACCAATCTTTTGAAGTTTCATGAAAATCCGACCAAAGTGTTCGGAGAAACCACACGGACAAACTTTTCTGTGTAGAAATACAGTCCCATAAATCTGCAGAAAATCATTGAACCGGAACAGGAACAGGAACAGGAATAAGATGTGCACAATGTGCACTATGAAGTTTCATGAAAATCCGACCAACGGTTTTGGAGAAACCGCGCGGACAAATTGAAATCGGACGGACGGACGGACTGACAGACGGACAGTATACGGGGGAGACATAATTTATTAGGTCTAAACACGTATCATGTTGAAAAAATGTTGTCTTCTCAAATTCAGAACTGTATCAATTTATACTTACTTTCATTTAAATGTTTTAGAAAACCGATTTAAAGCTACCAATCAAATTAAAAGGTTATATAATATTTTTACAGAGTATATTGGTGAAAATCTAGGGCGCTGTCTCAAATTTATAGTCAAGACTGTGACAAATGCCGTTGAGAGATTTTACATCGCGTATTAACTTATATAGTGTTACTCGCCAATAGTGAGTAAAACAACAAACGATCTTGAATGGTCGATTCACCCTTTACCTCATGAATATTCATGAAAGAAATAATGGCAAAATACAAATGAATTACCTGAATAAAATGGTCAGATTTGACCATGAGAGAAGATGTAGCATCCGATATACAGTAAAACCTCTCTATAACGGCCAGTAAATTACATCAAGTATTTTGTGTTAAAGGCAGGTGGTTGCTTAAAGCAATGTGAAAGTAAAACAGAACGCTCCTATAGGAGCGTTCTGTTTTACTTTCACCTTGCTTTAAGCAACCACCTGCCCTAAATATCAACTAATTAACACAATTTAGTGGCCGTTATAGAGAGGTTTTACTGCACATGTATAATATTTCATAAGCAAACAGAGCAGACCCTGATCAGACATCTCTTCCAGGAACCGTCTGATCTTGGTCTGCTTTGTTTACAAATGCGATAAAGGTGTATCTTTTAAGTACATATTTATAAAGAATATGGGTGAAAATCTAGGGCACTATTTAGCGTGTTATATCCCGTATTTATGATCAGATTAAACGAGTAAATCAAAAATACCCTGAATGACTGGATATTCATGTCAGAAATTATGATATCATAAGTACAGTAAAACCTCTCTATAACGGAAAGTAAATTGTGTTAATTAGTTGGTATTTAGGACAGGTGGTTGCTGAAAGCAAGATGAAAGTAAAACAGAACGCTCCAATAGGAGCGTTGTTTTTCTTTCACCTTGCTTTATACAGCAGCCACCTGACTTTAACACCATATACTTGATGTAATTTAGTGGCCGTTATAGAGAGGTTTTACTGTACATATTAGCTGAATGTTTTAAAATGGTATTATGAACAGGGTACTATTTGTCCATGACAGGAAGTGTAGAATCAGATCTGTGTTGTTGCATAAGCCTGTAGGAGCTGTCTGTTTTGGGTCTGGCGTTGAAATACGCATCTATGACGCAGAGTTATAGATAAAGGTGCGTACCCCAAATAATTATCAAAATCGTCGTTTCTCGACCAAACCCTATACTGTGACCACTCTTTAGAAGAAATAAAGGAGCTATTGTTGAAAATGATTAAATTTACGCATCTTACCCGGACCTCTGTATTAAGAAGTTAAGCGTTAAGCACTATATTTACAGAGGATATAGGTGAACATTTAGGGCGGTATTAAATGTATTGTATCCCGTACTTGTGACTTCAGGTGAGATTTTAGATCGCGTATTAGTTCACAATTACCCGCCAATAAAAACAAATCGACACTACCGTGGAGTACTGGTTAACTCTTTACCTCGTGAATAGTCGTGTATGAAATAATGACTTCATCATGGAAATTAATAATGATTTTCGTTCTTTTTCTTTCATATACATAATCATAGAAACAAACAGTTTGGATCTTGATGCGACGCCGAGTGTGGATCGAAACTGTTTGCAAACGTAATTACTGATTCGACATCGGCAGCGAACCCTTTCCCTTATGTAAGCGCATTTTGACGCATCTGCAAACAGAATAGACTCAGATCAGACGGCTCCTATAGGAGCCGTCTGAACAGGGTCTGCTCTGTTTCCTTATGGTGTAATATAGATCTGATTCTACAGCATCTTCCTGAGCCAAAATGTCATGTGTTCATAAACCCTTAAAAAATAATCTTATTAATATTCGTGACGTCATTATTTCCTATATGAATATTCATCAGGGAAGGGGTTAAAGAGGTTAGTATTCAACACTCTATCAGCGAATAGTAAACAGTTTGGATCCAGATTAGACGCCAAGTACCGGTTAATCAGTATTTCATCAGAATCTAAACTGGTTGACGCACTGACTACAGTAAAAACACTAATGCGACCACTTAATTAATAAACATGGCTGTCTTTATAAGCAGGTGGTTGCTTAATGCAGGACGAAAGTTATGCAGAAAGTTCCTAGAGGAGCTTTCTGCATAACTTTCGTCCTGCATTAAGCTACCATCTGCCCCTAGCACCCAGACTTATGCCCCTTTTTATTGGTCGCATTAGAGAGATTTTACTATATATTTTTAAAAATGAATTTTACGAAACATATACTTCAATAATTCAAGCAGACGGTAATATTTTCAGACGCCAATTGCTCTGAGTGGAGAGGAATAAAAAGGAAGATTTACAAACGTTAGATTTGAAACTCTAGGGCGGGGTTTTAAGTACATATTTCCTGAATATGAGGACACTTTCTTTTCAACACTTTTTATTTGGTTTATTTCTATTCACTTATTGTATTTTGTTTTGTTTGTATTTTTGTACAGATTAAAATCTTGTAATCATATTATCGTCTGCAATATTTTTTTCTTGTCGTCGTCACTACAAATGTCATTTATTTGTACGAAAAATGCGATACAAATCCAAATGCAACCTTTTTATCCACAATTGTGATCCACAATGCATACAATAGAAATTGTATGAACGTTTCTTTAGTTTCCTTTATGTATTTTCTAATAAAACACGGAATACTCTGAAGATAAAATGGACTCGATTTCATCAATACAATCTCACAACCAATATCAGGAATATTCTCAAACATGGTTGTTAACCCATTCCCCCATATTGACGACTTTTGGCGACTCTGTAAAAGTCACTTTGTGATACCATTGTGATAAATAGAGCACTTGCTGCTATAGGAGCAAATGCTCTATTTATCACAATGGTTTCAAACTACAAAATTCTAAATGTTTCCTTTCCTCTAGTTAATGCTCCTTTTCGGTAGATTTATTCAAATAGGGTGAATCTAGAAATAGCCTATGAGGTAATGGGTTAAAGGGGGTGGAAGGGATTGGGGTTATTGAGTCTCTCAAAAATACGAAGACACTTTCACCATTTCGAACCTTAACCCATTCCCTCATCTTGACGCCTTTTGACCCTCTTTAAAAGTCACTTGTTGAAACCATTGTGATAAATAGAGCATTTGTTTAATAGGATCAATGCTCTATTTATCACAATGGTTTCAAAACTACACAATTAAAAAAATCCTTTTGTCTAGTAAATGCTCCTTTTCGGTAGATTTATTCAAAGTTGTTGGATCTAAAATTAGCCTACGAGGGAATGGGTTAATATATTTCCTCCTAGAGACGCCTTTCATCGCCTTTACAAACAGAGTAGACCCTAATCAGAGGGCCCCTACAGGATCAGGGTCTGCTCGGTTTGCTTTTCGAATTAAGAACATTTAATTCTACTGTTTTGTTTGCAATTCTATAAACATCCACGTATTCATATAAATAAATGCGCAATACAGGAATACTACTACCACTTCCACTACTACTACTACTACTACTACTACTACTACTACTACTACTACTACTACTACTACTACTACTACTACTATTACTACTACTATTACTACTACTACTACTACTACTACTACTACTTCTTCTACTACTACTACTACTACTACTACTACTACTACTACTACTACTACTACTACTACTACACTAAACTACTACTACTACTACTATTACTACTACCATTGAGAAGACATTTTTTTCCACAGCTGGGTAAGAGATTACCCATTCCCTCCTTCTGGCACCTATTTGCGTCTCTGTAAAACTCATTTTTGAAACCATTGTGATAAATAGAGCATTTACTCCATAGGAACAACTGCTCTATTTATCACAATGGTTTCAAAACTGCACAATTCTTCTTTTTTTTCTAGTAAATGCTCTTTTCAGTAGATTTATTCAAAGAAGTCGGGTCTAAAAATAGTCTAGGACAGAATGAGTAAGGCTATTCAGTCTGTATTTCTCAGTGAGACGATCCACATGTGTACTTTTGAATGAATCATTCTGAGGGATGTTTCTGCAGCTATTATTTTGGAAAATGATTTGTGAAGTAAACAGTGCAGACTCTGGTCAGATGACTCCTTTACGAGTTTTTTAGTCTGGGTCTACATTGTTCGCATATTCCCATGTTAGTGGTTACTATTCAAAAATGTGTGATACTGTTGACTGGCATGTGAATGTTACAATGATAGCTATATCAAGTATCGAACCAATGCAGGGCGCAGAGGCACTTAAGTCGAACACTCTTTAGTCGAACACTACGCCGAGTCATGATTGCACAGTTTAGATAAACTACTCGCCGTGAGATGAATCCCCTAGCGTAAAATACGGTTATGGAGATTCAGAAATCCTCGCTAAAGCTAAACAAACATTGGAATATATGTCAACAAGTTAACAAACACACCAAAGTAGGGCACGACCTTAATGATTAACACTTCTTATGATGAAAAAATAAGGTCTGCTTAAATCCTGACTTGTTATATTTTTTTACTTAAAAACCATTCGTTGAAGCGTTTAAGAAACTATTAACAGAGTGTCAAACAGTTTGGATCCTGATGAGGGGCCGAGTTACTCGGCGTCTGGAATTGATCCAAGCTGTTTGCAAATGAAAGTCTGGTTAGCTTGAGAAGAGTTGTTAGTCAAGGTCTACTTACAAAACTCCTGTCGTAAAAGTACACATATCTGAAATATAGTAAAACCCCTCAAAACCGGATGTTAAAATTAGTATAAATATCGGCTTTGGATATAGGTGGTAGCTGAATGCAGGGTGAAAGTCACACAGAAAGCTCCTCTATGAGCTTTCTGTGTGACTTTCATCCTACATTAAGCAGCCACCTATCTTAAAGTGTTTAAATTATTCTCTACCATAATTTTGGTGAAGAAGGGTTTACTGTATTATTAAATGGACTATGGTCATCAGGTGATTCACCCATAGTATTTTACAGGTATATCTCTGATTTCATTTGTAAACAGTTTGGGTCCTGATGAGACGCCGAGTAACTTGGCGTCTCACCATGATCCAAACTGTTTGAGACTTCCGCCTGATTATGCCGTAGAAACAATCTACTCCGAAACTGGAATATGGAAGCGTTTTCTGTTGACGAAAATTTGTCCAGCAAGCTAAACATTACGCTTTGTATATTTGTAATACATGTAGAACCTCCATCAAAGGCCTAATTATGGATTGTAAGGCTAATTGTAGATTAATGCACGTCAAAAGTAATGTTGAAAGCTCCTATAGGAGCTTTCTGTGTTACTTAATGACCACTTAAGGCAGGTTCTACTGAACAGTGGAGTCTCGTTAATGTGACCACATAATTGATTAGCATTGTTGTCCGTAAAAAGCAGGTGGTTGCTCAATGCAGTGCAAAAGTGATACAGAACGTTCCTATGGTTCTCTATCATGCTTGCTATAAGCATACTATGTATGTTTTATGCAATAAAGAAATTGAATTGAATTGAATTGTATAACTTTTGCCCTGCATTAAACTGCCACCTGTTTTAAAAATGCAGAATATGACTTCTTTTGGGTGATCGTGAGAGCGAGACATTATTGTACTAAGTAGTTCAAGATCAGTTTGAACACACATACGTTTTTCACGGTAATTAGTAATGGTTTAACAATTTCACCTTTAACCTTTCGAAAGCGGGACACGCGTGCACTCTAATTTGCAAACAGTGTAGATCCAGATCAGAGTGCTCACATGGGGGGGGGGGGGCTAATCTGGATTTACGCAAAAGGCCTCTCTATCAGCTAATGGGTTGAAATGAAAATGTATCCATTTAGAAAAAAGTATCGACTCTCTTCACTCAGCAGATTTTTAATCCGATTACTGAACATTGTATGTTCACGACATTTACGTCAGTCAATGACATATTAGAAACGAAAGAGTGTATATACGGACACATGCGTGCCACAGAAAATTACATTCCCCTCCCGTGAACGGGCAAATGCGCGGACACACAGACAGCTTTCTGCATAACTTTCGTCCTGCATTAAGCAACCACCTGCTTATAAAGACAGCCATGTTTATTCATTAAGTGATCGCATTAGAGGGGTTTTGCTGTATTTTAGAAAGCAAAGAAACAGATCAATCAAATACCATTTGTAAACAGAGCAAACCCTGACCAGACAGCCCCTGTAGTATCTACTCTGTTCGCAATTGCGCGAAAACACTTTTATCTGAGGGAAAGTGTTAAGGTTTTCTCTTTCAGAGCATTACGCCTTTTCCCCGTCAATACCTCTCGGCCCACCAACATCTCTCTTCTCGCCACTATCTCCCTTCTCTTCAATGTCTCTGGTAAAATCACCTCTTTCCCAAACCAAGATCTTTCTCATTACCACTACTCTCTCCTCACCATTGCCTATTTCCTCACCACTATCTCTTTCATCACTACTGTCTATCTCTTCATCAATGTCTCTTTCCTCGTCACTACATATCTCGTCCACACTATCTCTATTGTCATAGTTACATATTTCCTTGCCACTGTCTCTTCCTTTACCACTATTCGTTTCTTCATCAATGCCTCTTTTCTCACCACTATATGTATTTTCACCGCTATCTCTTTCTACACCACTCTCTCATTACAGTTCTATCTTTTCTCGCCACTAGTACTCTCCTCTTCACTATGCACTCCCCCACCATTAGCCCTCGCCTCACCACTGTCTAATTATTATTTCTCCTCGCTCCCAGTCTCTCTCTCTCTCTCTCTCTCTCTCTCTGACTGTCTGTATCTCTCTTTCTCTCCTCTCTCGAGCTGATTCTGTCACCACCCCTCTATATCTCTCCCTGTCTTGGTTTGTCTCTATTTGTCTCTCTTTCTCTCCTCTTTCATACTGTGTCTGCCCCCATCTCTGTCTCTGTCTGTCTCCATCTATCTCTCTTTCTCCCCTCTCTCTCACTGTGTCTGCCACCTTCCCATTCTGTCTCTACGCATCTCTCTATATCGGCATGTCTGTATCTATCTCTCTTTCTCTCCTCTCTGTTACTGGGCCTGCAACCTTCTCCCACAACTTTCTTAACGTCTCTCTCGAGATCTCTGTATGTGTATGTCCGTGTCTGTCTGTCTTTCTGTCTGCCTGCATGTGTCTGTCTGTCTGTCTGTATCTGTCTGTCAGTCTTCTCTCTCTCTTACTCTCTCTCTCTCTCTCTTACTCTCTCTCTCTCTCTCTCTCTCTCTCAATGTAACAGTCCGTACTGTCCGTCTCATTCTCTATCTACTCTTAACCCTTTGAATTCTGAATATTCAAAGTGGAAATAACCCATTACTGTTTAACATCATCGTCTATTCAATAAGAAAGGCTTACACTTGCAAGAAGATTATGATAGACAAACAGTGCAGACAGTGATCAGGGGGGGGGGGCTGCTCTAGGGACCCTCTGATCTGGGTCTATACTGTCTGCAAAAGTCCGCATATTGTTCCCCGCATTCAAAGCGTTTAATTGCTTATTTGAAAAAAAAATTGACTGATATTTAACAACTACTCCTTATGTGGCAAAAATGTTTCGTACCATCTCGCACACATAGAACCATATAGGCTCAGACCACGCGAATTGTTGAAACTCGACCTTATCTTTTTGTACGCCAAGTAATATTATTGTCGGTCTAAAATGTTGCCGTCAGCTAAAATTATCAGTCAATTTCATTGTACTTCTCTACAAACATACAGTCAGCGTTTATTAATGAAGTTTGGATCCTGATTAGATTACCTTGTCCAGGGTCTCGTCTCGATCTAAACTATCTTTGCCGACAGCGAGTAATCTGGCTAATGGACAAATCGTCGCATTAACCTAGTGTTGATCTGAGATGGCCTTGTGCCGTTGATAAGACATCTGAAGAACCCGTTCGTATAAAATTACCTGCGTGATTAAAACTTATATTTCGAAATATGCAAAATACTAGACTGTTCTACAGCTCATTGAATCTTTTTTTTCTTCAAATAACTGGGGACTTTACCTGGCACACTACTCATCGCTCAGTATAGTCAGTTTCCCATTGGGTGCCTCTATATAGTAGGTCACGTCACAGTCACATGATCCAATGAAATCTATGAATGAATGTACACAAGACGGTTAGACCTGGGACTAAATGCGATAGAAGTTTCAAGAAAGTGTAAAAATTCAGCTGTATTGAAGAATTTTCCTCTGGAAATTGGTAAGTAAACTATTATTTCTTCTTTTTATCAAATTGTACCGTTATAGTTTTATGTCATTTCCAAGTTTTCATCTAAAAGACAATTTTTAGCATGAGCCGGTTCATTTGGAGGCGTGGTTCACGTGTAAACATTGTGGTTGCAGGTTACGCAACAGCTGTATAAGCTGTTCATTAAGATTACGATGGAATTCTTGAATCAAGAAATCAGCGCAATATTGGACACATCATTTCAATGTTTACTATCGTTAATTTCATAATCTATCGGTAGCCATTCCTCCAGGTAATGAACATAAGGGGCTTTGCAATCAGTGTAGATGTAGATTTACCCGGATCACAGTGCGAGCTTTAGAGACCTCGACCGGCGTCTGATCGGGGCCATTGCATAACTGTTGTTTCCTTATTTTTTCAACCCTTGATCTCACAGAATCCGCCTTTTCACTCCTCAGCAAACAATGTAGACCGAGATCAGACGGCTCCTATATGATCCATCAGATCAGGGTCTGTTCTGTTTGCTTATGGAATAATACATTAAACTGGATTCTACAATTGTTATCAGGATCAAAACGTTTCAGGTATATATGCCATTATGAATATTAAGCTGATTAATATTCATTCATACATTATTTCTTACATAAATATTCATGGAGTGAAGGGTGAATCCATTTTAACTTGTATTTCTTAATGCGCTTAATATATCCACTAATTGTATGTAGCCTACGTGCATTTTGAATCAGTCTAATGGTCATTTTTTACGGAACTAGTGTTTCTTCTGATGTGCTCTTTCCCTGTAAACTATGTTTATTTCAACTTTCAATACCTACTGAATATTTATGGACACATACGTTTTAATGAAATATTGAATAGTGTAGCCATTTTAGAAACTAAACAACCAGATCTATAAAATTCTATTAGCAAACAGAGCAGATCCTAGTCAGGCGGCTCCTCTAGAAATGCATGAAATCACGTTTAATAAATGAAGGAAAGGGTAAGTAAACACTACGGATCCTGATCCCGAGACCTCTAGTTTGGATCTATAGATACGCGATGCGCATGCGTACCCATTAAGGGAGATGAATGTTAAACATTGTGATGTCCACGAGTGTCGATTGATCACTGTGAATCATGAACCTTTCAACTGTTTCAATATGTTTGCAAAACTCCAAATGGGTAGATTTACAATATATCTCATCGCACACGTACGAGTTTATATAGATTTCATTTCAATTACAGCAGAACTTGTCTTAAGCGCCTACCAAAAAGAGGTCTAATTATGTGCCAGTAAGGCAGGTTGTTGCTTTATACAGGTCAAAAGTATTGCAGAAAGCTCCTGTTTAAGCATTTTGCATTACTTTTGGCATGCACTATTAAGCAACCACCTGTCTTTTAATACTCCTGTGTTCAATAAATGTTGGCCTCTTAGGACAGGTTCTAACAGTACTACAAATAGTAGTTAACACATTCCAAGTTGTTATAAATCACATGTTCTGATACACACATTGTGACTACCTTAGTACTAATCGAGACTGTGGACGAGTAGGGCATACATGTATATACAGTAACACCCCTCTAACGCGACCGCTTAACGAAGACGTTAACGTCCTTAAAAGCAGGTGATTGATTAACCCATTCTCTCATAGGCTATTTTTAGACCCAAGTTCTTTGAATGTATCTACCGAAAAGGAGCATTGACTAGAGGAAAGGAAAAAAATAGAATTTTGTAGTTTGAAACCATTGTGATAAATAGAGCATTTGCTCCTATAGGAGCAAATGCTCTATTTATCACAATGGTTTCATAAAGTGATTTTTATAGATGCACACAAATGCGTCACTAGGGGATAATGTGTTAATTAGTGCAGGACATACTATCGTTAAAACAATGATGGACCATTCCACTTTGAAAAGTCAGCATGCTAAGGGTTAAGACAGAGTTCTTTCAGCAGACGACATGTTCGGCATGTGTCATTGTTATGCACCCACCCCTTTTAACCCTTTCCTTGTTGCATATTCATGTAAAAATATAATGCGAATTATGACATCATGAATATTTATTAGCTGGAATTTTACAATCGCTTTTGTAGACAGGATTGTTTTAGTATTGGTAGAAACTGTAGAGTCGGGCCTATTATAATTCCATAAGCAATCAGTACCCTGATTATGGTAGCCGTCTGATCTGGGTCTACTCCATTTGCAAATGTGTGAAAATACGTTTATATGAGGGAAAGGGTTAAACTGTTGACATTCATGCTAGTTTTAGAGAACGAATTTGTTTGCTATTTGAAGCAGACAACAATCTGGACTGACATTTTACAGCGCATGGCATTTCGTATGCAGTTATCTTAAGCAATTAGTATTTTCTTCACTGACTGGGGGCCATCGATTCTTAGATCAAGCTTATGGACTGAGCTTTGCAGATTTCTCATTTACTGTATAGCATTCTCACAGTTATCTTGTAGATCTAGTCTGCATCTGACATAGCCCCCTCTTTGTATAATTATGTATAGAAAACGCAACTCATTACAAATTCAATTTTACGCAAACATGAAAATCACGCGTGTCAAACGACGAGACCTTGAGTTAGATCTCTTACTAGATCTATATCCTTGCCATCCTTGGGACTGTAAAACTAGATTTAATCTACCCGAAGTAAGTCTTTGCACAGTAATTAATTGTCGTCTGCAACTATTGTCGTCTTCTACAAATCTCAAAGTTATTAGTTTTCGTTCATATTTCCTTTAAAATACAATCAGTGTGCCAGACAGTTTGGATTCTGATTCTAGGCAGAGTTACTCGGCATCTCATCTGGATCCAAACCGTTTGCGTAGGTTAGCTGGCGCGTTCGCAATTTTCCACGCACGGTTAGACTTTGTCGTTTACCATGCCCTGTTAGATTATGCACCGAGTCACTCTCAGTCTCCGCAACGCAACGTCGATAAGTGTGTTATCATTGGTTTAACATAGTTACGAAACATCTCGCGTGATGGTTCCGTCTGACCTACTTAACTAACCGCGTACCCGTATACTATACGATTATACTTATTTTATTGAGTCAAGTACATGTTCATATATATCCAATATCAAGGCCGAATTGGATACAACTGCTCTTTGATTTTGCTTGCAACGGAAATACTGAATCTAATATTGACCAGTTAATCGTTTGAATTCGGAATCGTACACCAGTGATAATAATTAATAGCTTCTTTCAATTTGAAAGGATTAACATTGTTAGATGATTTTGAATAACAAACAGCGACGATCAGGCTGACAGCCAACATTCTCTATCGTGAAGTCTGTCTCTTCTTATCCATTTGAACACATTAAAAAATAAATGTTTGCATCCGCTTTTGGTGCTCTTGTTAACCCTTTCCTTCATATATACGCCTTGCAAACAGTAGACCCAGAGCAGATGCTCCTGTAGGAGTCGTCTGATCAGCGTCTGTCCTGTTTCCTTATGGTATGATATAGATGTGAGTCTACAGTTTCTATCTGAGCCAAACGTTCACGTGTTCTTACGCCTTTATAAAATAATCTAATACCAATCACGTCTTTATTTTTATATGAATAATGAAACGTGCAAGGGTTACTATATGATGCAACGTTTTACCGTATCAAACTATCCCGTGTTCAACAGATAGCAAGAGATTGGTGTCTCAAAACCTCAACAGATAGTAAGAGATTGGTGTCTCAAAACCTCAACTGATAGTAAGAGATTTGTGTCTCAAAACCTCAACTGATAACAAGATATTGAGGTCTCAAGGCCGTCAGATGATGCTTAGATTGAGCCATAACACAGTGTATTTTAGCAATTGCAAGTAACCCTTTCAGTACTGATTTTTTAAAGTGGAATGACCCATCAGTGTTGAACTACAGAGTCCATTTAGTATGAAGGGCTTAAATTGGCGAGATCGCTTTGAATGACAAACAGTGCATATCCTGATCAGAGGGATCCCCTATGAACCTTCTTAGTCTAGGTCTACACTGTTTTCAAATGTCAGTACATGCATCCACCGCATTCAAAGGGTTAATGTGAGACTTACATTGGTTGATGTACATTGTACAGGTATATCCATATATTAAAAGAGTTTAACTACTTGTTCCATACAGTTGTAACTTAATTGTTTTCGCAAAACCCTTGTAGTAAATGTACAGCAAAACCTGTCCTAAGCGGTCATTCATTTATTGAACATATTAGTCTTACAAAGCAGGCGGTTGCTTAATGCAGGGCAACATTACAGCAGAATGCTCCTACAGGAGCTTTCTGTCATACTTTTGACCTCATTAAGCTCTCACCTGTCTTACAGACCCATTATTAGACCTCTGTTTTGATGGCCGCTTAAGACATATTCCTTAGTATTAACCTCCGAGATGGTTCATTTCAAAAGCTCTTAGGGAATCTGAGTTATGTACATGTATATGTATTTTCTATAATTTTCTGCCAAACCCTATCTTGCTGGTACTCACTGGAGCCGTCTCTCTGATGCGATTCCATTGAGTACTATACTAAGATATTCAATGTAACGGATAAAGGTGCGTACTCAAATGCTAAAATCGTAATTTCTCCACCAAACCCTATGTTGTGACCACTCTTTAGAATCGTCTCTTCGAGACGATTCTAAAGAGTGGTCACAACATAGGGTTTGGTGGAGAAATAAAGGAGTTATTCATGAAAATGTTTTAATTTATGCATTTTGTTTGGACGTCTGAGGTATGGTTTGGATTTAGTTATGTATACTTAAGCATCTTATCTACAGTAGCAAACAGAGGTTTGGCATTACGAGAATAATCGTCCCCCAACTAAATTATGCGCGAGCGTGTACGAGAATGAAATTATAGTACCGAACGCTTCCACGCGCATTTTAATGTATCATTAGTATTCAAAATTAGCAAGGGGTAGAAATAATCTGGGTACGAATAGGTATTTCTTTTCCTTCGACAAGTGGAGTACGTCTTGGCAAGAATTTCCCAGGCTTCTCTGTGGAGAAAAATCTTTTTTCCGCAGTCTAAAGGTTGATAAAGACGGCAATATTTGTGCCAAATAAGTTCAGTCAGACTCATACAAATTGTATGAGGTAGACGTTTTGGTAGTATTTGGTGTACAAGCACTTAAATGAAACTGTAACATTATCTTAAACAAGAGAACACCTCTACAGCGACATCTTAATGGTGGGAAATTGGTGTATATTTTACAGGCAGGTGGTTGCTTAATGCAGGATGAAAGTAATGCAGAAAGCTCCTGTAGGAGCTTTCTGCATAACTTTCATCCTGCATTAAGCAAGCCACCTGGATTGGAGATAAACATCTCATTTAAGTAGTCGCTTTAGTCATGTTATACTGTATGACTATGTGCTATCAGTTGCATAGTTAAGTTTCTATCGTGTCATATGCGGTCGTTTATTTTGTTTTCGTAAATGAGGCTTCTTCTATCTCTTTTAATGCTAAATAACGTGGTCGTTTAAAACGTCGTTTGCTTATTGCGTAGTTTACAAAAGTTTCTTCTGAAATAAACGACCAAAAATGTAAACAGTTTGTATTCTGATTTGCTGTTGACTTTGATTTGGATATAAACCATTTGTGATGATCAATGCGAATCCACAGGCAGCGTTTTAAGCGTTAACCTATATATATTGGGCGATTTCACAAGAGGTCACAGAAAATATGTCACGGCTAAATTTTTATCCCCCGGCCTATCAGAAAAAGCAGCTCACATGACGTTCTCGTGGGACCATACTTCATACATATGTAGACAAACAGGTCTTCACCAAACCACTTTGTATTCTTCACCCTTCTTGTTCGAACAGTTGTGTACATAATCTAGCACTATTAAGTTGGACGATTACGCTTGAATAAATTTACTTATATTAATAGATCCAGTTACTGCAAAGTCATGTTCGAGGGAGGACAGGAGTTTGGCTCTAGTTGCGGTAACATGGCGTTCTCAGATTATAATAGCGACTTTCCTTGTGATTTGTTTGGTGGCGGGTTCGATTTGTCGTTGGTGAAAACGGAACCGAGTGACTGGTCTATGTTTGAAGAATCGAATCTGTATAAACCAGTGTATCAGACATTGAATACTGTAAATAGGATAAAGAGTGAATCTTTGGCGTATAGTGAATATGGAACAGAAGTAGAGCATTCCTTTCTTGAACAAACATCTCTAGATCTTCAATATTCTACAGGAAAGAACAAACGGACAACGATCCCGTCAAGGAAACGTCATCGGCCATCTCCGGAAATGACTGAAGTTCTACACAAGCCCGACCTCACAACGCCTGGGCGCAAACGAGGAGAGGGAAAGAGGACTGGACGTGGCAGCAGCACCCCATACACAACCGTACCCCTACCACCTTGCAAAGTCTGCGGGGGTGTGGCTACTGGGTTCCACTTTGGTGTTATCACGTGTGAAGCCTGCAAGGTAAGAGAATGGAAGCATTTTAAAGATCTTCTCATAAGCTGAATATAAAAGAGAGCGTATTCAAAACAATGCATCTGTGTGTAATTAGCTGTGTAAACAGTTTGGATCCATATTAGATGCGGAGTAACTCGGCATCGCATCAGGATCAAAACTGTTAGTTACTGTGACTGTTTTTTTTTAAAACAAAAATGAAGAAAAATATGAAAATTGTAGCCGACGACAATGTATAAAGACGATACTAGTTGGCAGCGAAAGAGTTGCAAGTGTACTGTCGCCTCTGTAATGAAACTACATGTATTCTTTTTGGACTTAAGAAACTTTCGTATGTGTTACTTTGAAAACCCCTTTATATAAAACGTTAGTTGTTCGTTGAAAAACTTTGGGAAAAAATAATGTAGGAGTGTTGCACTTTCAGTCAGTAGCTGTTACGGAAGTTAAATTTCAGTACTTAATTAAATATATTTCATGCAGGCCTTTTTCCGCCGAGCACTGATTCACAAGCAGGCCTACAAATGTCTCAAGGATGATAATTGTGAAATCGTCGACAAAAAACTAGGGAACTGTTCCGCATGCCGCCTGAAGAAATGCTTTGCGCTAGGAATGTCAAAGGGAGGTAAGTCAAACATCGACTATAAATAACTAATGTAAAAGTGGTTTCCCTTTGTACAAGCGCACTCTGTCACTTCAGCTATTAACAATGTTTCCTTAAGATATCTTGATTCAAGTGTATTAGTTTTGATTCTGAGCTGATGGTTGTATATTAGGTGTTGTTTTTAAATGCGGTTGGTTTTTATAATGACCAGATCCCCAATACATTATTGTATACAATTAGCATTATTTTTTGCAAACACAATTGGTAAGAGGCTGAATGAACACTTTCCTTGTTGAATATTTATTTCAAAAATAATTATATCATGAATATTTATTTGAGGAAGTTTTATAATTGAATATGTAAAGATGAATATTCGTATTGGTAAAAGGTGTACTGAGATCTATTATGATTTCATAAGTAGAGCAGACCCAGATCAGATATTTCCTGTAGGAGCCGTCTGATCAGGATCTACTCTGTTTGCCTATAAGATATCCATACTATTTTTCACAGCATTGTATCCCCTTCTGTTATATAAAAATGTAAGAAAATTAGTTAATAAATGTTCATAATAGTTGGGAGTCTACCATACATATTCACTAGTTAAAGGTCTACTCAGTATATCACCAGTATTCGAACTTTATTGCATTCTCATCATAGAAGTTGGAAGTTGGAAAAAACCCATTTATTTTAAATATTAAAGCAGATAATAATTTCTTTACTTTCTCCAAGATAATTTCCATATTTCGGTAATTTTTCAGGGGTACGTCGTGGTCGATATTCCATTGCTATCCGAACCAAAGCCATTGTAGAGGCCAAAGCCATGGAAGGCAAAGACGCTGAGGCAATGGTCAAAAGCAATAAACGAGCCAAGTTAAGCCCAACAGATGACATGTTCCTTCGCAAATCACCTCTCCTCTCCTCAGATTCTGGGTATGGGGATGAATTTGATAGCTTGCTGGAAATATCAGGTTAGTAAAAATCACTTTTAGAAACCATTGTGATAAATGGAGCATTTGCATCATGAATATTCATGTAAGAAATAATGACAACATGAATATTAATTAGTTAATTTTTATAATTGCATTATGTACCCTTTGGTATTTGTAGAAACTGTCAAGTCCTGTCTACAAGTTATAATTTCATAGGTCAACAGAACAGACCTTGATCAGACTATACCTACAGAAGCCATCTGATCTGGGTCTACTCTGTTTGCAAAGGCATAGGAAGTCCTATATACCGTATGGAGTAAAGGGTCAAGTCTTCAACTAAAAATATAAAATAAGGAAACGTATTGTCATAGCAACAGCAGATAAATTGTAACCTATGTGCAAACAGAGTAGATCCTGATCAGGCTGCTACAAGTTTGGGGCTGCTCAGTTTAGCAAATATTTAACTCTTTCGGCGCCAATGTCGCCTGTTGGCACCATTGAAAACAGTGCAGTCCCAGGTCAGATGCCGCCTTTTCAAGGCGGCATCTGACCTGGGACTTCACTGTTTTCTGTATTTTTTTAGCCCAAGCATACAGGTTTTTAAAAACAAATGTTTTACTAATATACCTGTATTATTTAGTTTAGAATTATATTTAATATGAAATTATTATTGCAGACAACACTTTTAAATTTGGTGCCAAAAGAGTTAAAAGGGCAGATTATCGAGTAAAGGATTAAGGGCCATTACCTTATTTGTGCTATTTGTGCCATACTTTGTTTTCCAATGATCACATCACTGGCCAAACAATTGTTGCAGAATCATCCCTAAAAGTGGCAACAAGGTTCAATCAAACTATATATTTAGTTCAATAGCTAAGAACCACAGGTTAAACCTTTACTCCATAAATATCCATGAATATTAATCAGATGAATTTTTAAAACAGCTCATAACACAGGATTGTTTTTGCCAGAAACTGTAGAATTGGATCTATATTATTCCATTAGCAAACAGAGCAGACCCTGATCAGATAGTTCCTACAGGAACCATCTGATCTTGGTCTACCCTGTTTGTCAAAGGTGTCGAAATGTGTTTTAATGAGCTATAGGGTTAAATAGATAAGTAATGACACTATATAATTATATTTCAGACTTGGATGAGGATTTGAATATGACAGTGACAGTAATCAACAAATCAGCTCTATCTCAACAACCATCTGTGCCCAGAAACAGCGAGCTGGAATTCCTTATTGATGCACTCATTTCCTGTCAAGATGCTGTATACCCAAAACTAAAGAAACAGTATGAAGAATTCCGTGAGGATATGCATATGAAAACTTTTGTAAGATGTTACAAATTTCAGTACTTATTAAAGACACCTGCACCATCATATAAACGCCGAGAAAGAAATTGAAATTTAGTTTTCTGGAGCCATTTTGTATTAACCCTTTACAACAAAGTAAACCCAGATCAGCTTTTTCCAAACAAAGTAGACCCAGATCCTGTGGGAGCCATCTGATCAGGGTCTGCTTTATTTGCATGCAGAATAATAATCTGCAGTTTCTGTTATGGCCATATTCATTTCCCATGATATGAATCTCATTAATATTCATGATGTCATTATTTCTAACATGAAAAAAGGTTAATAAGTATTCATGGAGCAAAGGGATAAGTTATAATGAAAATTAGATTCAGTATTCTGCTGTAAAATTAAGTCTTCTTAACCCATTCCCTCATAAGCTAATTTTAGACCCAACCTCTTTGAATAAATCTACCGAAAAGAAGCATTTAGTAGAGAAAAGAATTTTTTAGAATTGTGTAGTTTTGAAACCACTGTGATAAATAGAGCATTTGCTCCTATAGGAGCAAATGCTCTATTTATCACAATGGTTTCACAAAGTAACTTTTACAGAGGTGTCAATATGAGGGAATGGTTTAAGCTCTGAGATGTTGCAATTTTTACTTACTGTTCAAGCTATTGCTGGGGTGTCAAACAGGTTTGGTCCTGATGAGTTGCGAAGCTTCTCAATGTTTCATCTAAATCTGAGCATTTTATCAGATGCCAGTCATGATAAGATTTAAATATCATAAATATTGCATGTATCTGTTCTATCAATGCTGTTTACTTCTATATATCCAACAGGAAAAGATGGTCATCAAGGAAGAATTGTTTGGAGAAGTTTTTGGCAAGACGGAGACTCTATCAACTGAGGAGTTTCAAACAGTATTTGCAGAGACAGGCCTTGACATTGATGACAGACTAATGCACTTTAACAAGAAAGGGAAAGCAATGGAAGAGAGTATAGCCCAATATGTGAACTTTGCTAAAATCATACCTGGCTTCAAGAGTCTCAACCCAAAAGATGTATCCAAACTTTTGAAAGGTAATTTGATCACAGTTTATTTCAGTGTTAAGTTTTTACCATCATGGTGAAAGTACTATGCTCCAACTTGTAGAATTTAACAACGCTGAATTTTCAAATGGACTATTTCAAAATTATTATACATGAGTACTGGACAGGGAAATGGATAAGATGCCAAGTGACTCTGGTGTTTTATTTCGATTCAAACTTCTTGACATTGAGATTGCGTTTTTCTATAGAGATGAAATAAAAATTGCTGTTATTTTGTAAATGCTTATGCTTATAGTGAAGTTACACTGACCTGGTTCTACACTGATTTCAAAGCCTAAATGTTTTTGTTTTGTATAGTGAAGCTCATATGTTTTGTTTTACTTTAACAGCTGGCCACATGGAGTTCTGGATATTTGGACACTATAAGCTTTTCAACAAACAGCTTGGAGTCTGTACCGCCTGGGACGGCAATGACGGTTCCTCTAAGGAGATCATGGCCAAGTTCTTTGATATGGAGTGGATTGACAGAACGCTAGACTTCGCTGATAACCTCAAGAAGCTGAATTTGACCATTGTTGAGTTGGCTCTGGTCAGAGTGATCATCCTCACATATACAGGTAGGCACCATTGATTGACAGTACAGTAAGACTCTAGCTAATCAATTAGCCAATCAAATGAAGACTTAGTCATAGGTCCAGATAAGATGTGTAAATTTAAACATTTTCAAGAATGGCTCCTTTTTATTTCCACCGAACCCTATACTGTGACCACTCTTTAGAATCATCTCAAAGAGACGATTCTAAAGAGTGGTCACAGTATAGGGTTTGGTGGAGAAATAACGATTTTAGTATTTGGGTATGCAACTTTATTTGTAGCTCTGGTCTTCATTCTTGGTGTTTAAACCCTTTCCTTATTCAATATTCATTTAAGATATAATGACATCATGAATATTTGTAGCTGAAGTTTTATCTTGGCATATGTAGACAGGATATTTTGGAATTGGTAGAAACCGGAATGTTAGATCTATTCTTAATTCATAAGGAAACAGAGCAAACCTTGATCGGATGGTTCCTACAGGAGCCTTCTGATCTGGATCTTCTTTTAAGAAGGCATTAAAAAAAGCGTTTATATGAAGGAAAGTTCATAGTTTTATTTTTGCTTTAAGCAGCCACCTTCTTATCAAAAAGCCAATGTGCATCTCATGTAAGTGGTGGCTTTAGAGAGGTTCGCATGTATTGTACAGAAATGTTGTAATGTGACAAATAACTGTTTTTACATCTTCTGCTGGCATGTTGCATATTAAAATCTGAATCTGTGACATACAAATTGCAGAAACTCTTACTCCATGCATATGCATTTTTACACCTTTGCAAACAGATTCAGAGAAGACCCAGATCAGACGGCTACTGTAGGAGCGGTCTCTCCAGGGTCTGCTCTGTTTGCTTTTGGAACAATATAAATCTGGCTAACCGTTTATGCTATTGTGAAAAAATTCATGCCATTGTGTATCGTCAATGTATTTAGTTATTCAAAACCCTGTATTCAAAAAGTCATAAATTCTTCTATAACCCATTCCCTCATATTGACACCTTTTGACTTCACTGTAAAAGTCACCTGTTGAAACCATTGTGATAAATAGAGCATTTGCTCCTATAGGAGCAAATGCTCTATTTATCACAATGGTTTCAAACTACAAAAAATGTAAAATTTTCCTTTTCTCTAGTTAATACGCCTTTTCGGTAGATTTATTCAAAGTGGTTATATCTGAAAATAGCCTATGAGGTAATGGGATAAATATTCATGAAGTAAAGGGTTAACATACCACACCATTGTCCCCTATACACTCTGCTTTTTTTTTTACTTTATTTACATATCTTATAATTTATTCTCCCTCAGATCGATGCAGCATAATGGAGCGTGAAAAAATCCAAGCTCTACAGGAGAAATTTGTTGAATGTTTACAATATCATCTGGAGCGCACAGTATCCAACCCTGGTGAGAGACTTGCACACATATTTGACCGATTACTAGTTGTACGGGACCTTACAGACATGAATACCAAATCCAACAAGAAATTCCTAAATGAATGGGGATTCCTCATGCACGACTACCCACTGTGGAAGGAGATGCTGTCTTTTGATGAAGTTTAAGACAAGTAGTGGTCAACATTGTTCATATTCTTACGTACCCTAATTACCCTGAGTATTGGGGACACCCAGTAAGTCCTCTCCCTATCGGTTTGTAAAGCTGAATAATTTAATCCTTTACTCTATGAATATTCATGAGAGCAATTATGACATCATGAATATTAAGTAAATTAATATTTCTGATTGCACATGAATGCAGGGATTTTTAGCCATGGCAGAAACTGTAGAATCATATCACTACATTATGTCATAAGCAAACAGAATAGACCCAGATCAGATGGCTCCATTAGGAGCCATCTGATCTGGGTCTACATCTGATTCTACTCTGTTTGCCAAGGCATAGAAAATCATATTTATGGAGTAAAGGGTTAATTTGGCATCAGTTTTGATAGCTTTAAATTAGACTGGCATAGTAGTATATAGTGAAGGCTGGGTCTGCACTATTTGCCTAGTTTTGTCATTTCAAATACTATTGAGTAATTAGGGTGTGTGTGTATGTGTTATAAAACAGCATTGACATGTGTATTAACCCTGCACTCCATGAATATGCCTTTCTATGCTTATGCAAACAGAGTAGACGCAAATCAGATGGCTCCTGTAGGAGCCGCCTGATCAGGGGCTGCTCTGTTTGCTTATAATATAATTTAGATATGATTCTACAGTTTCTGCCACGTGTCCTTGTGCTATTTTAATAATTTAACTTATTAATATTCATGATGTCATTATTTCTTACATGGATATTCATGGAGTATAGGTTTAACATGAATATAAATAAATAAAACATATATGTTTGAAAAACATTTTGTGCTTGTGTTATTTATAGACTTAATCTAAGGAAAAAGATTCCAGATCTCAGTGACATTAATGAACGAGAAAGACAGAATGCTTGTCGTACAAAGTGATATGTGTTCGTGAATGCTGAATTATTCATATGGATGTATAGAATAGTAAACAGTAGAATTTGGCCTAAGGGGCCATCAAAAAGAGGTCTAATTATGGGTATGTAAGGCAGGTGGAAGCTTAATGCTGGACAACAGTAATGCAGAAAGCTCCTATAGGAGCTTTCTGCATTACTGTTGTCCTGCATTAAGCAACCACCTGCTTTTTAATACTCATATGTTTGATAAATGTATTAAATGAATGGCAGTTTAGGACAAGTTTAACATATAGAAAGTTATATGTATTGGCTGTAGATACCATGTTATCAAATAAACACTTCATGTAATTTGTACACAGGTGGTTGCTTAACAGAATGAGAGCAATGTGGAAAAGCTCGTAGGGGAGCTTTCTGCATTGCTTTCAGTCAGCATTAAGTCACCACCTGTATTTTTTGCTTTTAAAACCCCCCACCTATAGTTCTTTATTTAATGGGTGTTATACAGGGATTTATTTAGGGAGAATATGGTTAGAGGTGTACTGCTTTATCGAAATATGTTATTTCTTAGCCACACCCTGTCTTGTTGGTTACGATGGGGTTTGGTGAAGAAACACATGTAAAACTTTTCACCAGATGAATATTCATGCAAGAAATAAATGGCATCATGTATTTCAATTATCTTAATTAAATGAATGTTTATAGTGGCATTTGAACACTGGAGTGTAAGTACAGAGCGGACCCTGATCAGACAGCTCTTATAGGAGCTGTGTGATTTGGTTCTAATATGTTTGCAAGGCATCAAGTTTCAAGTAAAGGATTAATTGCCGTTTGAAGAAGTTTTTGGAAATACAGCTGTTATTTTAGAGGTTATCTGATGAATGATGTTTGGTCTATCAAGATATTTGCCTTGAAATGCCAATGTGATGTTATTATCAAACTGAATGTAAATGTTGTTGATAACTTGTTATGGTTGTGCACGTGTAAAGTTTTATTGTTAGAATTCTATTTTATTTTGTATGAATAGATTTGAAATATTAAAATACAGTGATATGTTTATATATATTTTCCTTCTTGACATTTCTGTCCAGGGTTTTTCTATATACATGTATGTGTATGAACTTTAATTTTCATTTGACAAACTTTGCATTCCATGTACAAGTGCTTGTTTATGATAATTATGCTTCAGCGGGTGAGTAGCTGATCTGTCCTAGTTGATCTGTCCTATCAACCCTGAATTACCAGAGTGGAATAGCCCGCCAGTGTTTAACCCTTTCCTCCATAAATACGCCTTTCTACGCCTCTGTAAAAGTCACTTTATGAAACCATTGTGATAAATAGAGCATTTGCTCCTATAGGAGCAAATGCTCTATTTATCACAATGGTTTCAAACTACTAAATTATAAAATTTTCCTTTCTCTAGTTAATGCTCCTTTTCGGTAGATTTATTCAAAGAGGTTGGGTCTAAAAATAGCCTATGAGGTAATGGGTTAACTATAGAGTACTTATAGAGTTCGTTCAATTACAGATGAACGACATAGAGTCCTTTCAGTATGAAAGGCTTAAACTTGCTGGAGGAATTTAAATGGCAAACTGTGCACACCCTGACCAGAGGGCTGCTCTAGGAACCATATGATCTGAGTCTACACTGTTTGCAAATGACAATGCATAGGGTTGAAAGGGTTAACCCATTACCTCATAGGCTATTTTAAGTCCAATCACTTTGAATAAATCTACCGAAAAGGAGCATTAACCAGAGAAAAGGAAAATTTAAGAATTTTGTAGTTTGAAACCATTGTGATAAATAGAGCATTTGCTCCTATTGGAGCAAATGCTCTATTTATCACAATGGTTTCAACAGGTGACCTTTGCAGAGGGGTCAAAAGGCGTCAATATGAGGGAATGGGTTAAATGAATTATCCAAGGTACTCAATTGAGTTCAAGAGCATAACACTTGCTATTGCTTTGCCTTTCTGCTGAAGTGTTTCTTAAACAAAGTAATGGTCCTCTTCAAAATTTATCACATGGTGCAATTCTAGATATAAGTTTTTCTTCACTTCTTCTGAGTGTCAAACAGTTTGGATCCTGATGACATACTGAGTTACTCAGCATCTCATCAGAATTCAAACAGCATAAGACTTTGGTGTGCAAGGAGCTTCGCGAATACAAAAGAATTCTATCCATTTTATTACCCCAGCCATAAGCAGTTGTCGCAACATAGGGTAACTGGGTTTGATGGAGAAATAATAAAGTTATTCTTGAAAAGATCTTAACCCTTCGCTTGCTAATTGCGTCAATATACCTACCTGTAAATAGTGAAGACCCAGATGAGACAGCTCCTGAAGGAGCTGTCTCATCAGGGTCTGCACTATTTACAAGTTGATTGTGCAACCAGTGCACTCCACAGCAGTGACTGCACAGCGAAATACTTGTACACAGTGAAGATATATGCTATTATACAACAGGACATGGGTAAAGAAGGAGAAATGTATTTTAAAATTCAGCAAGAGAAGGGTTTAATCTAGACCTCTGTTTATAGGTCTTATCCATGTCTGAAAGGTACCGATACCACTTGGTATGCATAGTATTTTACTATTGTAATTGCACTGTTGATTGAATTTTTAACTCTTTCCCTGTTCTATGTTTATTCCAAAATTCAATACCTACTGAATATTCATTGACAAAATAGTTATAATGAAATATGAAAGGTGGAACAATGTAACCATTTTTAAAAAGTTAAGAAACAAACCTTTCAAGTTCCATTAGCAAACAGAGCCGACCCTGATCAGATGGCTCCTATAGGAGCTGTCTGATCTGGGTCTACTCTGTTTGCAAATGCACAAAAACACGTTTATATGAAGGAAATGGTTAAAGAATGGGGTTGCAATAGAATTGCTCAAAGCTCCCTTTAACTACCTTAATCTTATTTACTCCATAAATTTATCTTTACTATGCAAAAAGAAGTTCATGTCTGAACATAATTTACATTTGTACATTCATATTCACTGCAGGGGTTGTACATTCATATTCACTGCAGGGGTTGTACATTCATATTCACTGCAGGGGTTTTCTGATAGGCTTGTTGTTTACAGTGAAAACTAGATTATTCAAACATGCAGATACGTAACATTATTGATCTTTAACACAGGTGACAGCTTAATGCAGGGTGAAAATCAGGCAGAAAGCTCCTCTAGGAGCTTTCTGCATGGCTTTCACCCTGCATTAAGGTGCCACCTGCATACACAGACATAAATTATTTTAAAATTTCGTAGTATCACGTTTTTACTGTACTTATATTTTACACACATACTCACTAAAGGGGTTTCCTGATAGGTTTGTTGTATACATGTATCTATATTGAAGTCTACATGGTGTACCATGCCATATGAAAATCTGTATTTTCGGGTATAAAAATAGTGTAGGCCAAAACATTTGTTAAGAGACACATTTTTTTAATCAAGGTCCACTACTAAGTTCAAAGCTGTCAGATGTGAAGTAAATACTTAGATGCTGTAAGTGTTAAATTGTGTATATGTGCAGTGAAACCTTACTGCTATGGCCACTAAAATTAAACCAAGCCTAATTCGTGGGGCTGTAATCCTTTACCTAATAGCAATGTCTATTAACGCCTTGCAAACAGAGTAGACCCAGATCAGACACTTCTGTTGGAGCCGCCTCGCTAGGGTCTGCTTTGTTTTCTAACCCTTTCCTCCATAAATATACCTTTCTACGCCTCTGTAATAACCATTTCTTGAAACCATTGTGATAAATAGAGCATTTGCTGCTATAGGAGCAAATGCTCTATTTATCACAATGGTTTCAAAGTACATAATTCTAACATTTGACTTTTCTCTAGTAAATGCTCCTTTTGGGAAGATTCATTCAAAGGGGTTGGGTATAAAAATAGCCTAGGAGAGAATGAGTTAAGAAATAATAAAGATCTGATTGTACAGTTTGTGCCATGGTATAAATACCATTGGTTATGATGCCATTATAAAAAGCCATACAGTCGTTAAGTATTTCTTACATGAATATTCATTAATTAAAAGGTTTACCCTTTTCATTCAAATATACGTCTATTCAGGTGTTTGCAAACATAGTAGACCTAGTTAAGACGGCTCTTATTGGAGCGGTATGATCAGGGTCGGCTATGTTTCCTTTAAGTTCGGATATAATATGATTCTACAGCTTTTGCCAAAGCATAAACAAAAATCCCTTGAAAAGTTTTCACTATGAAAAATCAGCTGATAAATATTCATGCTGTTATTTATTTCTTACATGAATATTGAACAGTGAAATGGTTGAGGCAGGTGGTGGCTTAACACATTATCTCCTAGAGACTCATTTTTGCGCATCTATAGAAGTCACTTCATGAAACCATTGTGATAAATAGAGCATTTGCTCCTGCAGGAGCAAATGCACTACATGTATTTATCACAATGGTTTCTAATTTTTTCCTTTCCTCTAGTTAATGCTCCTTTTCGGTGGACACATTCAAAGAGGTTGGGTCTAAAAATAGCCTAAGAGAGAATGAGTTAATGCAAGATTGAAAGGGCACTATGCAATAAGTGGCCGTTCCCCATTCCCTCCTAGACCTATTTTAGACTCAACCTATTTGAATAAATTTACCGAAAAGGAGTACTTACTAGAGAAAAGGATTTTTGAGAAACCATTGTGGTAAATAGTGCTCCTATGGAGCAAATGCTCTATTTATCACAATGGTTTCAAATAATGACTTTTCTTATAGAGGCGTCAAAAGGCACCAGTAGGAGGGAATGGGTTTACCTGTAGGTGAGTGTTATTGGGCTTGTCTATCATACATAGGTGTTTCTATCATACATCAGATACTGTGGCAGGTTCCACGGGAACTTTTCTTCATGCTATGGCGCATTGTATTTATTCATATTTAGTTATTGTTTGTGAATAGACATAAAAAAAAAATGAAAATAAAATTACACACAGAAATATTGTAATTTGTATTTTTTCAGAATTTCCGTATACATTCAAAATTGCCAGAAAATATCTTTATGATATTGATAGAGAGACAAACAATTGCCTGTCCACTCTTACAAGTTCTTCTTAACCCTTTCCCTGTTCTATGATTATTTCATTTTTCAGTACCTAATGAATATTCATGGCCAAAATAGTTATAACGAAATATGGAAGGTGGAACATTGTAGCCATTTTAGAGAGTAAAGAAACAGATCTTTCAAATATCCTAAGCAAACAGAGCAGACCCTGATCAGATGGCTCCTCTAGGAGCCGTCTGATCTGGGTCTACTCTATTTGCAAATGCGTGAAAACACGTTTATATGAGGGAAAGAGTTAAACGAATATAGACTGTGAACAGTGAATGTAAGTTCACTAAACTTTGGAACACTTCCCCAGTTCTTTGAGCGAGGTCTAATGTAAACAAAACCTTTTCCCTTCAAAGAACAAAGAGAATAGGTTAAAGGGTTAGTGTTCAACGAAGTTGATAAACCACAAGTCCCTGTGCACTATGGCATCAGGTTTATTGGACATATTGTCAAAGCTATCATAAACATGTTATACATGTACATTTAGTGAAACACAAATCTAGCATCATACCGGATTTGATTTATAATTATTTCATTTATAACATATATCGATAGTTTGACATTATTTTAACCCTTTACTCCATAAATACACCTTTCATCGCCTCTACAAACAGAATAGATCCAGATCAGACGGTTATTGTAGGAGCCGTCTGATCTGTTTTCTTATGATATAATATAGATATAATCCTACAGTGTCTGACATGGTCAAAACGCCCTTGTTCAATCATAAAAATTAACCCTTCTCTTGCTGAATTTTAAAATACATTTCTCCTTCTTTACCCATGCCCTGTTGTATAATTACATATATTTTCACTGTGTACAAGTATTTCGCTGTGCAATCACTGCTGTAGAGTGCACTGGTTGCACAATCAACTTGTAAATAGTGCAGACCCTGATGAAACAGCTCCTACAGGAGCTGTCTCATCTGGGTCTTCACTATTTACAGGTAGGTATATTGACGTGAATAGCAAGCGAAGGGTTAATATAATTAATATTCATGATGTCATTATTTTTTATATTGATATTCATGGAGTAAAGGGTTAATGAATCTTGTGTTTTGGATCATAGTTAGCGCTGGGTACCAGTGTTATAAACCCGATCAGTTGTTTGCAATATTTCTGAGTTAAATTCTTAGCCTGTTCTCAAGAATCTGACCAATCAGGGTCCGATATTATAAAACTCCTGAGTCTGAGATAGAGTTCATTCTCAAGGATTTTGAGCTTGAGTTTGGTCAGATACCTGAGAATGATCTCAGACTCAAGCAAGATGTTTTATAACCTCGGTGCCAGATATATGAGGATGCGACGCGATTAACCCATTCCCTCTTAGTGACGCATTTTAGCGTCTCTGTAAAAAGTTGTTTGAAACGATTAATAGAGCATTTGATCCATATGTTCATATTATATCTTACTTGAACATTCATCAGGTAAAATGGTAGTAGAGGTCCAGATAAGATGCGTCAATTAAAATACAGTAAAACCTCGATTATTCGAATTTTCGTAGGGAAACGAATTAAGATCCTTTTGGGCAGGTGACTGCTTAATGCATGATGAAAGTCATGCAGAAAAGCTCCTAGAGGAGCTTTCTGCATGACTTTCACCATGCATTAAGCTGCCACCTGTCTTAAAGATCGATAATAATACGTATTTTAGAGTTCGGATAATCGAGGTTTTACTGTATTTACAAAGAGTGGTCACAGCATATAGGGTTTGGTAGCAAAATGACGATTTTAGTATTAGAGTACGCACCTTTATCTGTTGCTCCGCGTTAGTACGGTAAAACCCCGCTAATGCGACCACTTTATAAACAGTCACTGGCGTCGTTTTAAGCAGGTGGTTGCTTAATGCAGGACGAAAGTTATGCAGAAAGCTCCCGCGTCCTGCATTAAGCTACCACCTGCCTTTGCCATCCAGAATTATTCCCCTTTTTTGTGGTCGCATTAGAGGGGTTTTACTGTACAATTATTTATATTGGATGGATATCTACATGGACATTCATGACGGAAATGGATAGTTGGCTTCTCTGTCAAGCATCTGGTGTTGGTGTCTAAAACTGAAACCATGGCCCATCATACTAATTGAAAGTATCAAATAGGTCCGGCCAATTCAAAGGTTGAGCGCAACACTGTAGTAACTATACAATCTATAGGGCGAAGGTGTGACGAGCTTTGCAAACAGTTTGGATCCAGATGAGACGCCGAGTAACTCGGCGTCTCATCAGGATCCAAACTGTTTGACACACTGATAGCGTTTTTGAATAAAATGACAGAATCGTCAATTTTGATAGTTTTAGAAAAACACTTGTTTAGAATGCTAATAAAAGCTAAATAATGCAGTTACTACAGTTTTGCATTCAACTCTCGGGTTGATTCTTTTCACACTTATTTACGTTCGTCTGCAAATAATCGCCGTCTGCTTCAACTTTCAAAGTATATATTTTTATTTTCAATTTCTTATCAGAAATACAATAAAAGTCAATTAGTCTGGATCCTAGTGAGACACTGTTTCATCTGGATCCAAACTGTTTGCACCTATGATCATAAATGCCACTCTGCATGAAAACAGTTTTTAACCCATTCCCTTATAGGCTATTTTTAGATAAAACCTCTTTGAATAAATCTACCGAAAAGGAGCATTAACTAGAGAAAAGGATTTTTTTTAGAACTTTGTAGTATGAAACCATTATGATAAATAGAGCATTTTCTCCTACAGGAGCAAATGCTCTATTTATCACAATGTTTTCACAAAGTGACTTTTACAGAGTCGTCCAAAGTCGTCAATATTCAAGAGAGAATGGGTTAAACTATTTCGTTGCCATGTAGTGTCGTTTGCAAACTATATCGTCTGCTCCCAAACATTATTTTTAAACTGCATGTTTTGCGTCAAAATACATAATCACAGTAACAAAAAGTTTGGACCCTGACAAGACACTGAATTATTTGGCGTCTCATCTGGATCCAAACTGTTTGCAAATGTCATCACAAATGTATCCATAGCGTTGGCAATCAATCAAAATAACGCAAGTAAGTAATTCGTTCGTACATAAATGATCGATGAATTTAACCCATTACCTCATAGGCTATTTTAGATATAACCTCTTTGAATGAATCTACCGAAAAGGGGCATAAACTAGAGAAAAGGATTTTTTTTAGAATTTTGTAGTTTGAAACCATTGTGATAAATAGAGCATTTGCTCCTATAGGAGCAAATGCTCTATTTATCACAATGGTTTCACAAAGTGACTTTTACAGAGTCGTCCAAAATCGTCAATGTGAGGGAATGGGTTTGATCACTGGTGATTGACAACCCATTTTTACTGATTTCTAAATATTGCACATTGCATGTAGAATCATTAACACCAAACAGATACCCAATAATCCTTTGGCACATGAATATTCATGTAAGAAATAATGACTTCATGAATATTAATTAGATGCATGTTTTATACCGGTATAGGGGACGTCTTGACCATGACAAACAAACTGCTCCATATTATAGTATAATTTTGTTTAATCGGCCATTCATTTATTGAACATTTATGAGTCTTAAAATACGGGGTTGCTTAATGCAGGGCAAAAGTAATGCAGATAGCTCATATAGGAGCTTTGTGCATAACGTTTGCCCTGCATTAAGCTTCCACCTGCCTTACGGATCCATACTTTGACATCTAATTGATGGCCGCTTTAGGCAGGGTTTACTATTTTCAATAAACAAACAGCAGAACCTGGTCAGACGGCTCACTAAGGAGCCATCTGATCTGGGTCTACTGGGTCTACACTGTTTTCAAATGCCCCATCAGGCGTCCATATCAGGTACAGGACTAAATATTCGCTTCGTACATTGTATTTTATGCAAATCGGTAAAAGTGCTTAACTGTTCCAAATACATGTACAGTAACCCCCCCCCATACAGGAATTCTAGTAGAGAATAATTTAGATAGTTTCAGGCAGGTGGCTGCCTAATGCAGGATGAAAGTCATACAGAAAGCTCTTGTCTCAAAGATCGATATTTATACTAAATTGAACGTCCGGTTTAGAGGGGTTTGACTGTATTATTAGTTTAACATAATCCCCCGACATGTAAATTCGACTTTTACCCTTTACTCCATGAATATTCATGTACACATAATGATATCATGAATACTAATTAGATTAATTGTTTCCAATAACACATGGACACGGGAAGTTTTGACCTTGGAGGAAACTGTAGAATAATATCTATATTATATCATAATATATATAATATATCATATCCTATAGCAGCCGTCTGATTTGGATCTACTCTGTTTAAAAAGGCGTAGACAGGCGTATTTATGGAGGAAAAGGATAAATGTATTTTCAAACAGGTTGAACTCGGGGCCCACATTAACTAAATGTTATCTAAATTCTTCTCTACTAGAATTCCGGTTTAGAGAGGTTTTACTGTATGTACTCAAAGTTACAAGGGAAGACAGCAACTATCTGTAATTTCCCCCCAACAGCGTTAATCCTTTCCCCGTTGTGTAAAAAACAAAGTCTTCTAAAATTTGAATCTGGTGCAATTTTGAATACGTCCGGTTCGACCAAGCTTTTAAGAAACTATTGACCGAGTGTCAAACAGTTTGGATCCTGATTTGTTCAGCGTCTGATCTGGATCCAAACTGTTTTCAAACAATAGAGAGGTCGCTGATAGTGAGATAATGGTTTATACAGTTTCAAAATGCCAGTCTGTCATGTTTCGAGCCTTGAATAATTAAACTTTTATGCATCTGTTGCAAAGATCATTAAAATTATCCAAAATAATGCATTTAAGACACGGAAACCTGTTTTAGTTCCGCCACTAGGAATCGCATCTCCGCCTAATTTCAATACAATTTCTATATCCGATCTAATAATTAACCCTTACCCAGATGTGCAAAAACGATGTCTGCTTCATCCCTGAGCTGGTGCAATTTTATAGGATTCTTATGAGAACCTATTAACTGAGTGTCAAACAGACTGGGACCTGGTGAGACGCCGAGTTACTCGGCATCTCATTTGGATCCAAGCTGTTTGCAAATGCGAGTCAGGCTGCGATTGGCGGAATTAAAGGGTCAATCCGTTGAATATGAAATTCAAAATAGCTAGCATTTGTAAACAGTATAGACCCAGCTCAGGAACTCTCTGGTCAGGTATTACGCTGCTTGTCATTCCAGGTTCTCCAGCGAATTTAAACCGTTTGTATTGAATGGACCCTACCATTAAAGGATGATAGAATACCCCACTTCGAATTTCTGCATTCGAACAGTAAACTCTTTCCCTGTCGTGGGCGATTTGTGATTACTTTTGCAAAAAGTTTGGATCCAGATCAGTCGCCGAGTAACTCGGAGTCTTATCAGAACCAACACTTATTGACACCCTGGTTACGTCTTGGAACAGAAATTGAAGAACACTCCAACTAGTAACCTAAAATAACCGATTCTCTTGGCAGGAGAACTTTTTTTGACAACAAAAGGGTTAAAGAGCATATTGCAGGGGAATTGATAAATTAGATTATGGGAGATAACTATGATAGAACACAGCTTATGTTTAAATCCTATCTTGTCTTCATCTTATTATATTCCCTTGCACCGAACATAGGGATATCCCACAGCTCCAGCGGGCATATTGGTATCGTTTTCTTCGAAAGTCGTTTCCCCCTGTCTGCGGGTTAATCCTTTACCTACTGAATATGTATGTAAGAACTAATGACGGTAGAAATATCAATTTAACCCTTCGCTTGCTAATTTTTAAAATACATTTCTCCTTCTTTACCCATGCCCTGTTGTATAATTACATATACCTTCACTGTGTACAAGTATATCGCTGTGCAATCACTGATGTGGAGTGCACTGGTTGAACAATCAACTTGTAAATAGTGCAGACCCTGATGAGACAGCTCCTGCAGGAGCTGTCTCATCTGGGTATTCGCTATTTACAGGTAGGTATATTGACATGAATAGCAAGCGAAGAGTTAACCCTATTCCTGTTCTACGTTTATAAATTTCAAATTTCAATACCTATTGAATATTCATGGACAACATACATGTAGTTATAATGGAATATGGAAGGCAGAACTTTGTAGAATTTTAGAAAGTAAAGAAAGAGATCTTTGAAATTCCATTAGCTAACAGAGCAGACTCTGATCAGACATAGGAGCCGTTTGATCTGGGTCTACTCTGTTTGCAAAGGCGTGAAATTGCGTTCATATGAGGGAAATGGTTAAAGTGAAAATCTGTACGATAAACGCATATTTTCAATAAAAACATAAAGCATGTTGTTGGTTATGTTCAATTATTATCAATTTAAAACTGTTATCGAAAAATGTCCCTGTGATACAAAATAAACCGTTTTCGTAGATACAGATGTTTTGTTGTACAACAAAATACTATCAGCCTATATCGAAGTAATGGAACTAAAACGCGGCCGGAATAAATACAGCGAGAGCTGTCTTATGTTATCGTTAAAAAGAGGAATAATTATTGGTCTTTAAGATAGGTGGTAGATTAATGCAGGTCAAAAGTAATGCAGAAAGCTCCTATATTACTTTTGTCCTGCATTCAACAACCGCCTGCTTTTTAAAACTCCTATGTTCAATAAATGAATGCCCGCTTATAATATAATAGATCTAACTCGACAGTCAATACCAAACACTCCTGTGTTTACATGTATATGTCATTATAAAAAATCAGCGAATAAATATTCATGATTTTACTATTTCTGATAAATGTATTCAAACAGGGAAAGGGTTAAAGCGGTTTTATTGTATATGTTTAATTACATACGAAGCAATAAGGCAAATGCATTTTACTGATACGCAAAATATGCGATGAAGCTGTATGAAATATAGAATTACTATGGGTAAAGTGTTTTTATTATTTATAATATTATTAACCATTTACTCCTTAGATATGCATTCTATAGCCTTTTGCAAACAGAGTAGACTAGACCCAGCCTTGCTTTGTTCTATCCGATTCTACGGCTTCTGTCATGATCAAAACATTTCATGTTCATATGCCACTATAATAATGTAGATAATTAATATGCATATATTCATTGTATCTGATATAAATATGCTTAGAGTAAAGTGTTACCGCCATATCATTACTCTACAGTAAACCCCCTCTAATACGACCGACAGAAAGGGGCATAATTCTGGGTGGCAGAGACAGGTGGTAGCTTAATGCAGGACGAAAGGAGCTTCCTGCAATACTTTCGCCCTGCATTAAACTACCACCTACTTTAAACGACGCCAGTGGCTGTTTATTACGTGGTAGCATTAGTGGGGTTTTACTGTAAATACTTCAGCATTGATAGCATTAGATAAATAACATTACCGATGAAGGGTAAACATATCAATTATTCAACATGTTTTGCTTTGCAGACCTGTGTGCTAGCTAATAAAACTTCTACCGCTTGGGCCACATTTCGATAACTTGATATGCATTATTTAAGAATACAATTCCTCTCAAATAGTCTCACAAGCAATAGCGCGCATGCTCTTCCTCCAGCAAATTGTTGATTTACACTTTAACACTATGAACCAAATTGTGATCTTTTAGGATAACTATTAGACTTATTATGTCGTGGCTTTGACTTCACTTCACCTCTGCATCAAATTGTCGCCTTCTTTTAATTTTTAAAATACAATTTATCTCATTTCTTTTAAAAATATGTCAAAAGTGGAAAACTGTTTGGATCCCGATAATACACTGCATTATACAGCGTCCCATCTGGATCAAAACTGTTTGCACATACAATCACATATTTAGCCGCTAGCGTGCAAACAAGTATTATCTCGTGATGGCGACTTAACCCTTTCCCTCACAACCTATAGGAGATTTCTGCATTGCTTTCATTATGCATTGAACAGACACCTCAATGTAAAACAATGTAACCCCGGGAATTTTATTAGGATAATAGGGTTATACAAAACATCTTGACACTGATTGACATTGATTTCAGTTTTAGTATATTTAGACTATGTATCTATAAACTAAAGTAGACTACATGTAAAACCTCTCTTAACCGGCCGTTAAATTTAGTATGAATATCGGTCTTGGAAACAGGTGGCAGCTTAATGCAGGGTGAAAGTAATGCAGAAAGCTTCTCTAGGAGCTTTCTGTATGACTTTCACTCTGCATTAAGCAGCCACCTGTCTAAAAGTATCTAAATTATTATCTACTAGAATTCCGGTTAAGAGAGGTTATACATGTATTTGAAGACATATACGAGTAGATCTAGATCTTTTTTATGTCCCCCTTGACGAAAGTAAGGTAGCATTATGTTTTGCACCTATCCATACGTCCGTCCGTCTGTGTGTCACGCTTGTACGTTGTGTTTGGTTCCTTCATGGAATGGCTATGCACTATTTGAAATATATATTACAATGTATATATGTTTTTATATTTACTGAATGTGGATTGATGAGATGTAAATAAAGATAAAGATTCTATCTCAGTTTTTGCATTGTCAAGCACTTCCACGGGGGCATCGCTGTGTCTTACAGGCACAATTTTCTAGTTCTAATTTATCTTGACATTCAGATCTTAACCCCCCTTAGTCGTCATTTTATTGCATTTTAACCCTTTATAGTTTTTCGACTTCTGAAATAAGTGTAGGCCCGTGCCTTTGGGTCTTATATGAAGCTACGCCAATAATTGTTTTTATCTAATATCGTTTCAGTTTGTGAGTTGTAATATTTTGTACATTAAATTCCATCATCAAGACAAATATCACCGCATGTAATTTATTTCATAAAAAGGATAACAGATGTGTACTTTGTAATAATGGAATTTTGAAAAGTAGAAAGTACTGTATATAGCTAAATCTCAGCGTGGGGGAAATTGATAAAGTTAAAAGTTAAAATGGAGAGAAATGATCTAATAAAACCTATACTCCATGCACGCTCGGAATTTATTCGAAAAAGATCATGACGTTGATGTTTCACAGGAGGTTTCATTCCCAGTGCACAAATCTAAAATAACATGGGCTTGCGTCAAGAAATTTGAATTCATGCTTGTCGATCACTCACCGTTAAAACAGAACACATATTTATTCAACTTGTACAACCAGTCCACGTACACTTTTGGTACAAATAAACATACATAACACATGCCACATAGATCAAATGAGCATTAATACTGACTAACAGTAATGAAAGACACAATCAATTTAATTATGAGCAAAATCATTACATGAAGGTGTCGGACGGACAATTGTAAAAGAAAGTTTTTGAAATGGCGACTCGCTTGCTAGTATGGGTACCGGTGTGCGACGACTTTATGGGGCTGTAGAAAAATGAAGATCCAGAGAGTCCTGTTAATACGTGTACTTTAATTAGCAAATGGAGCAGAGGTGAATGTATATAAGTAAATCATCTTATATATCATATACAGTAAATCATTCAAGCCTTTACTTAAGAGACTCTGCCCCTTTAACCCTTTTAAACAGTTTAGACCCGGGTCTGATCATCTGCTTGCAAGTGCAATACATTTTCACTGTTATAACCAATTGCATGAACCAAGCCATTTTTCAGCATGGGCAGAGTCTTGTATGAATATGCATAAAGTATAGGGTTAACTAGAAATACAATGACTGATCGAATTATATTGACATAAACATATACAGAACAAAACTCTAATAAATTGTGTACCATACAGTTGTCAGTGTGTTAAGACTCTTAATACTCTAACCCCAGTGATATTACTTCATCTATCTTATATGGTTGTCAACGGATTCGCAAATGTAAAGAGGTTATTATATCATTCAGTTAACAACAAAGCTAGCACCGACTGACTGATTCCACCTGTTAAGAATATTAGGGATTTTCAAAGTAACAAATATCTGAAATTATACTGGCGTACTATCACAGATACTACCTCCGATAAGCCTATAACAGATAATGACTTAGATGCATTCTTCATCAGGATCCAAACAATTCTCAGTCTCTGATACACATACCATACGTCTTGTATTATTAGGTTTACTATTATTTTCATTTTTCTTAGACACATGAATACTATTTGTTATATGAAACTTAAATTCTAAATTAATTAATTATTTTTTCACCGAAAGTGTTCATGTTTAATATTGTGCATTTGAGAATTAGACCGACTTAACATTGGTATAACAAGCTTAGAATAGAACCATCAAGTGTTGATATACCTGTATAACAATCCCCCCTGGTTTCACAAAGTTAAGCTCCCGCTTAACAAGATAAGTATTAATTGAACAATGATTATATACATGTATATTTCACATATTCTAATTTACTGTCACACCGGTCAAAAGTAGAATTTCGCGATATGTACCAGACACAAAGTGTGATTGCTGAATAAAGCTATACAATGGTATTTATACTGATGCACACGGTGTTATGTACATGTACATAGAAGCTAAACCGGTTAAATCTGGGTAACAAACTTGCAGCTGACGACATTTTCATCTAACGCCTATAACAATTTAACAATCCTACCTGCGAAGGTGTAGTATTTTAAGTATACATGCATGTAGTAAACTGTTCATTCTTTTATAAAACTAATTGATACCAATAATGTCTCGAAACTTGTAGAAATATTGTACGGTGTTAAACTATGTATTCCCTTCGTAATTAACCGTAATGAAATTTCCAGAATAGCAAAATTCGACCAGCACGCGGGTCAAATATATATGGATCCCTGGAAGCACCATCCCTTAGTGTAATAATCGTTTTTTAGGAACATTTTTAACGTGGCTTATTTGGCCGTTTTTCTGTAGTCAGTTTTTATATGCTTTCTAATTTAAGTAGTTTTTATATAAGCAGATATATGTACTCATGATTGTGCAGATGTCTGGTTTGTAGGATTAACAGAGGCTATATACTTCTTAATGTCTGTATACTTTTTAATTCTTGTATAGAGATAGTGCAATAATTATGAAATGATAATGTGATATATGTATAGTCTCTTATAATTCAATTATGAATGACATGGTTATTTTATAGATATAGTGATGACTTTGTATTATTGTTACCAAGAAGAGACTCAAATAAAGAATATAATTATATATAATAGAACCATCAAGCGCTGATATACCTGTATAACAAAGGAAAATTGACAATTTGGTTGAGTATTATAATTACTGACTATTCGGGTTTGAGATGACAGTCAGACTTACATATAAGCGTTAGCAAGCGCGTTTCTCCAGCAAAATGAATGTTTTATATATAAAGCAAGTTTTAACTCTGCAAATATTTAGAACTATTACCACTTGTTCTCTAAAGACAGGTTGGTATATCGATATTTTGGACTGTCACTCCGACCACTGTTGGAAATCGAAGACGGCGACTGATGGTCAGATCCCCGCCCCCAAACTGATTTATTCCTTTACTCCACGAATATTCATGTAAGATATAATGACATCTTAGATATTGATTACATTACCTTTATAATTGCACATGAACACGGGGAATTCTGGGCACAGCACAAACTGTAGAAGCATTTCTATACTATGTGGTGAGCAAACAGGGCAGACCCTGATCAAGGTCTTCTCTGTTTGCAAAGGCGTAGATATGCACCATGCAGTAGTCCAAATTCAAGTTGACTTTACATGTACCGTTTTATTTCTTATGTTTATATCGTATTATAACATAACTCGTGGCTTCAGCGTGACGTAACACTATCATTTATTTTTTGATAATCACGGGCATATATTCACTAGTGAATAACATTCGAACGACCGAACTGTATTCATACGCGCTGTCAAAACAAACAAACTGGCGGACGGTGATCGACCTACCTGTCCACGATTGAGTCACGATAGATGGCAAAGGATTGTTGGCACTTGCGCCTTAATTTCGATAAAATAATACAAATTGTAATCGCTGTCAGTAATTATATACAAAATGTATGCCAAAAAAGACCTACCAGCTACTCTGACCCATACAATCCATTCTACATAGAAAATGCCTCCACAACTTTGCATTTTCGTCACCGCATGTCCTTTTGTTTATGCAGATTTCTACTAATAAAAATATCTCGTCAATCAACAACTATAGTCATCTGAATCCAGCACAGCACAAACATATTTCAAATATGCTATACTCAGCTGATCGCGAAAATCTTCCTCCTGTTCCAACACATTTTATGCAGCAGTTCGTACTGAATCTTTTATCCATTTCAAACATTTTCACTGAACTTGAATCGAGATTTTTTTCTCGGTGGAAATGTCCATGTCCATGTGTATACATACAACACTAATGAAAGGCTTAATATACCAAAACGAAGGCGCATTTCGAATCCCATTGACAGTGAGTGTCGGACGTGTTGGCGACTGTATGTGGGTCTTCATGTAAATGGCGCACTTTACATAGACACATGTTGTGTACAATGACGTCATAATATGACGTGTTTGTAACTATGTATGTCAAAACTGTAACTCAAAATTTATTTTGACGTGTTTCTGTATGTTTTTGTATCATAAACTATCACAGTTAAATTGAATACCAGAGAGGTCTGAATTAGATCCTGGTTGATATGACAGTAAGTAAAAGAAAAGTTGGAAAATTTGGACCTACTTTGTCCCAGTTACCTAGCGAACCTAATAACACCTTTCATTCATCATTTCTATATGTAAGGAGAATTTATAACAATCCACGTTACTGCTGAAATATTGGCTGCAAATAACATTTGTGTGTGTTATGTTATAAATAGGATCTTGCATTCGTGTTCATGATTATTGGATTTATTAAATTCGTCTTTTTAAAACGATAAAAAACTCGCTAAAGCTCGTTTTTTATCATTTTAAAAAGACTCATTTAATAAATCCAATAATCAAGAACACTCATGTAAGATCCTCTATTTATTAACCCTTCGCTTGCTATTCACGTCAATATACCTACCTGTAAATAGTGAAGACCCAGATGAGACAGCTCCTGCAGGAGCTGTCTCATCAGGGTCTGCACTATTTACAAGTTGATTGTACAACCAGTGCACTCCACAGCAGTGATTGCACAGCGAAATACTTGTACACAGTAAAGATATATGTAATTATACAACAGGGCATGGGTAAAGAAGGAGAAATGTGTTTTAAAATTCAGCAAGCGAAGGGTTAACATTGATTTGTATTTAGTCCATAAAGTGTATGACTAACAAAAGGAAGAAGTTGTTTCCGCCGAATTAACGTGTTACATACGGATAGAATTCGTTCTATACGGAAACAATGTGTCCCATACGGAAACGCCTTTTTATGAGTAAGTCTGATGCAAATAACACTTACCTTTATTGATAATTGATATTCACTATCTAATATTGACACATTCTGGTGAATACGTCTAATATAGTTTATAATCTAAGCATACAGTAAATTCTCGATTATTCGGATACTAAAATACGTATTATTAATTTATGATCGATCTTTAAGACAGGGGCAGCTTGATGCATGGTGAAAGTCATGCAGAAAGATCCTAGAGTGACTTTCACCATGCATTAAGCAGCAACTGTCTAAAATGGTCTAAATTCTTCTATACAGAAATTTCGAATAATCGAGATTTTACTATATATAGAATTAAATAATGCTTTGGTCACAACCCCTTCCGATTAGGCTCAGGATGTACTCCCGGCATGATTTTTAGCCATTTTGGCTCGGTCCCCGGCCGGACACCAGACATGGCCGGCCGGTGGCCGGGGCTCTCAGGCAGAATCGGGGAGGTGCCCGAAGAGTTTTAACTCGAAGTTAAAATTTCTCCGATGTCCCGTATATTTTCATAATCGGCCACATATCCTTCACACATCGTTTAAGTACCGTCCGATATCGAACCAGCGGTGTACTCCCGATTACCCCCTATCCCCGGATACCGACCGATCTTTGTGACCATAGCATAAGGTGACATTGTCATTGTCAATAAGTATTACAAGACCTTTGCGTTACGGTTTTACTCTAAAATGGACTCTAGAAGAAGTTGTTTTCGCAGGTCATGCTTTTCTCTACGTTAATAACATTTCACGAATAAGCTTGTAAATAATATTCGGATGATTTTTTTCATCATTTATCAACATTTATCTCTGACCAAAGAATATTATTATTATTGTTATTATTATCATCATGATTTAATAATATAATTATTATAATTATTGTTATTATTATTATTATTATTATTATATAATTATCATTATTATTATTACTACTACTATCATTTATTATGATCATTTTCATGGTGTTTTGTACTGAAACTTGTCTTTTAAATGGCACCTTTTACATCGATGCTTTTCTTGTAATGCATTGACTAACACTGTTTGAAGGCAGAGTTTTTTTTGTTTTAAAACAACAACTACAAGACAACAACAAAAAACAAACAAAAACATAAGTGCAATATAAATGTCGCCTGCTAAGATTATAGTCTGTTTCACGTTTCAAAATTGATTTTTCTTTCTTTTCAAAACAAATACATGTATGCAGAGTGTCAAATAGTTTGGATCCTTATGAGATGAAGCGTTACTTCGCGTCTCATCTGTAGTTCAAACTGTTTGCCTACTGTAGCTATAGGGGTAACAGAATCTCGCTGTAGTAATTCCAATCTACAGTAAACCCCCTCTAATGCGACCAGCAAAATGAGCATAATTCACAGTGGTAAAGGCAGGTGATAGCTTAATGCAGGACGAAAATTATGCAGAAAGCTCTTTCTGCATAACTTTCGTCCAGCATTAAGCAACCATTAAGCAACCACCTGCTTATAAAGACAACAATGTTTATTCATTAAGGGTTGCATCAGTGGGGGTTTACTGCACTTACAACAATCACAAAACTGTTGATATTTTGACATTGTTAGAAAGTGTATAAATATTAACTCCATTCATATTCCTTTTGAAACAGAGAAGACCTAGACTAGACGACAGCATAGTCTGCTCTGCATGCTTATGGAATGCTATAGATCTGATTCTACAGTTTCTGCTATGACCAAAAGGTCCGATGTTCATTTACCAATTCTAAAAAAAATGATTTTCATTGTGTCATTATCTGTTACATAAATATTCATGGAGTAAAGGGTTAAGTATAAACGAAGCAAGTTTTATTTCCTACAAAGCTACACGTCATTGAATACATAACATACCCTGATAACCATTATATAATTGCAAGATACCCGGTATCCGGTGAATACCAGTGTTTCTCTTCTTCAACAAATAATCTAGCTAGAACCCCAACATACAGTAGAGCCCCTGTAATGCGACCACTTAATGAATAAACATGAGTGTCTTTATAAGCAAGTGGTTGCTTAATGCAGGAAAAAAGTAATGCAGAAAGCTCCTCTAGGAGCTTTCTGCATTACTTTTGTCCTGCATTAAGCTACCACCTGCATCTAGCACCCATACTTATACCTCTTTTAGGTGGTCGTATTAGCGGGGTTTTACTGTACGTTTTAATTCTTTGAAGAAATTCTTATAAGACCATCATCTGTCCCTGTAGTGTAATTTCTCTATTTTAAGTTTATAATGGTAATTCGAACGTCTTAATAAGTTCAATTGAAAAGTTTTAGTACTCCTCAGATAGTTTAACCCTTTCGGCGCCACATTTCTAATTGTCGTCTGCAAACCACTTTTGTTCAATCATTTGGTAAAATAAGGAAATGAGATATATAAATAATAATAATAATAATTATTATTATTGCCTCTGATCTGGGACTGCACTATTTGTCGTGGTGCATTTTTGCGACATTGGTGGTGAAAGGGTTAATTTGCTCAATATTTAACTTATAGCTATTCTAATAATAGAAATCTATACGCGTTACTGCTCATGTGTTTAACTATTTACCTGTTGAATATTCATGCAAGAAGTAATGACAGCATAAACCCGGTACTCCTTTGCAAACAGAGAATATCCAGACCAGGGTCTGCTCTGTTTGCTAGTGGAATTTCATACTCTTTTACCAGGGGACCAACGCTTTTCTTTTTCATATGTCATTTAAATATCAAGCTACTTAATATTCATACATACATTATTTCTGAAAATGAATATTCATGGAGTAATGGGTTAATATTTATTACATTAAATCTTATAATGGTATAGTAAAACCCCTCTAAACCGGAAGTTCATTTTAGTATAAATATCGGTCCTTGAGGCAGGTGCAATGGCAGCTTAATGCAGAGTAAAGGTCATGCAGAAAGCTCCTTTAGGAGTTTTCTGCATGACGTTCAACCTGCATTAAGCAGCCACCTGCCTAAAAGTATCTAAATTCTTCTCTTCTAGAATTCCGGTTTAGAGTGTTTTTTTTCTGTATATGAACATACGATATTTTGGCTCAGACAGAAACTGTAGAATCAGATCTATATTATACAATAAGCAAACAGAGTAGATCTTGATCAGACGGTTCCTATAGAAGGCACTACTCTATATGCAAAGGCGTGCAGAGGAGTTTATATGAAGGAAAGTGTTAACTATTTACTTGATGATATTTACGCCTTCGCAAACAGAGTAGACCCAGTACAAATTGCTCCTGTAGGAGCCGTCTGACCAGTGTCTGCTCTGTCTGCTGTACATAGGGATTACATAGAACTGATTCTTACTGACTCGGTATGGTCAAATAATATTGTGCTCATAAACCATTATACTAATTTAGATAAATTAATATTCACGACGTCATTATTTTTGGTATAATATATATTCATGAGGTAAAGGGTTCGTTCTTTCATTGATAAAAACGTCTTTTTCACATTCACAAAAGAGTAGATTCAGATTAGACAGGAGCTATCTGATTAGAGTCTGCTCTGATCACTTTTATGTAACAGACATCTTCTTTTTGCAATTACAATAAAGTTCCATGTTTAATATATTTCAATATAAAAGTTAAAGTAATTAATATACTTAATCCACTACCTCATAGGCTGTTTTAGATACAACCTCTTTGAATTAATCTACCGAAAAGGAGCATTAATTAGAGAAAAGGAATATTTTAGAATTTTTTAGTTTGAAACCATTGTGATAAATAGAGCATTTGCTCCTATGGAACAGATTCTCTGTTTAACAAAATGGTTTCCTAAAATGATTTTTACAGAGGCGTCAAAAGGCGTCAGTAGGATGAACTGGATTAAGCAATCAGAACAACTCGTCGATTTCTTGGCAAACCACCTCAGTTATTTAATACGGGGGTCGACATGTGAATGGGCTACTTTCAAGATGACATCGTCGCAGAATCAGGCATAGGAATGTTTTAAATGTAATTTTGAGAAACTAGTAACACATTTTGAAACATAACATGACTGGAACGTTATATTTCATTTAAGCTAAACCCTTTCCCTGTCCTATATTTAGGCCAAATTTCAATACCTACTGAATATTCATTAACAAAATAGTTAGAAATAAATATGTACGGTGGAACATTGTAGACAGTTTAGAAAGCAACGAAACAGATATATCAAATTCTATTAGCAAACAGAGCAGACCCTGATCAGACGGCTCCTCTAGGAGCCGTCTGATCTGGGTCTACTATGTTTGCAGATGCGTGAAAACACGTTTGTATGAGGGAAATGGTTAATTGAAAATGTTCTTTTTGTTTGACTGGATAAATCATTAATGTGATTATTTGCTGTATTAACCCATTCATTCTCCTATTATATAAAAAAGCCGTCCAAATCTTATTCTGGAACTCATACATTTTTTTCATATTTGGGGTCACGTCAAATAGAATATTTGCTGTATAAGCAATTGATATCTATGGATTCAGCAACCAATACAGACCATGATTAGACTCCTTCAGGAGCCCTCTGATCTAGGTCTACATTGTTCGCCTTTTAATCGACACTTGGCACAAATGGGTTCAAGTGCATACGAAGTGTTTATCAGAGATTGTCGGAAACTGCCGAGTACTTACGAGTGGAAAAGAAGAGATTAGAGGGGTTTAAATATAAGATGTGCCTTATCACAGTCACATCCCAAAAGCTGATTATTTATTTCCATGTAGTATGCCCTTTATGTATTATGTCGGATATAGAAATAATTGTGGAGACTTGGGCAGAAACGCGATTGTGATAATTAGTTGATGTGTTCTGTATTTTATTTTAAACTTCTGCATTATTTTTGATAATCTTAATCGTCATATTTGCAACAATTGCACAGAAGGCACACATGGTTAACCCTTTGAATGCGAGAACCGTGTGTATTGGCGTTAGAAAACAGTGTAGATATAGACCTGAGAACTAATAGAGTCATTCCTGTTTGTCATTCAACAGTGTGTAGTGAATATAAGACTTCCATACTGAATTAAACACTGTTTAGTCAGTTCACTTTGAAACCTCAGTGCTGAAAGGGTTTAAAAGGAGTCGATCATCCCTACCACAGGTGCCCTTCGCATGCTATGTCTCATCAATAGCAACAACAACAACAACACTATCACAAATACATTATATTTTAATCACATGTCATAAGTATCCAAAACATACCAAAAGATAGTTTTCTGACACGATATCCATTTATGCTATCAGACCGGGGCAGTTATATGGTGTTTCGACTTGAATTATAGCGTATTTCTATGTCGAACCTCAGAGTCAACCTGTCTCCTAGAGGGGTTGGTTGTCACTTTGGCGACTCGTTGTAAAAGCGTTTTAATATTCTGAGAAAGAATAGATGACTGCTCATCAAGAGTGATGATTTCTTTGATAAATGAGACACATTTTATGGAAATCGGTTGTCAAATAAACTTTCAAGAACGATCGCAGTGAATGAACCCATCGATTTTTGAGCAAATTTCCGCCGGAGTTGAATACCTTTTACTTATTATATAGAGCAGGGGTGTTTGCGAGGGTGTTTTTCGGTTGGGTCAGAAAACTATCTTTTGTTATGTTTTAGATACTCATGACACAATAAAGAATATATATATGACATGTGATTAAAAACAATGTATTTGTGATGGAAATGCTGTTGTTGTTGAGACATAGCATGCGAATGGCACAGGTCTGTGATCCCTACGGTATTCTCTTGGTCACTTTTCAAGAAATAGCAATGCCTTTTTAACAATACCATGTGAGGATAGCGAATTACAGTTCGATAGCTTAATGAAAAGCTATTGTAACTAAATTAGCCTTCCTACCGGGGGTGTCATTATCAACCAACCTCATTGTTACAGAGTGTGCCACAATCAAGCTGTTTCATTCCTGCTGAGCGTCGTCTCACAATCAAGCAGTTACTACATTCCTACTAGGAGTGTCATAATTAACCCTTTCGCTGCCAAACTCTGTCGTCTGCTAACTTTGTCGTCTGCTACAAACTTTCATTTTTTTTATTTTCTTCATTTTTGTTTAAAAACATAGTAACAGTAACAAAGAGTTTGGATCCTGATGAGGCGCCGAGTTACTCATCGTCTCATCAGGATCCAAACTCATAGCATAGGTTATCACAGATCCGGCATTGTCAGCGAAAGGGTTAAACAGCTTCGCCCTTACTCAAGCGGGTACATCACACCGAGAGTCTCGCAATGGTACAGCTTCATTGCTACCGAGTGTGTCACAATCAAACTGTTTCTTTCCTTTCAAGAACAAGTTTCATTCCTACTGGGAGTGTCATAAACAATCAGCTGCATTCCTACCGAAAGTCTCACATTCAAGCAGTTTCATGTCTACCGAGACCAAGAGGGTCATAATGAATCTGCGTCATTCCTACGGAAAATGTAACAATAAAACAGTGTCATTCCCATCGAGAGTGTCACAATCAAGCAATGTCGCCCCCGCAAAGAGTGACACTAATCGAGCAGTTTAATTCCTACCGAGAATGTCACAATTAAGCTGTTTCATTCCTATCAATAATGTCACAATCAAACATTTTCATTCTTAACATTCTAGAATATTACAATCAGCAAACATTCATTCCTACCAGGTATCGTACAATCAAGCAATTTCGCCCCTACCGAGAGTGTCAGAATCAAGCAGTTTCATTTGTGCTGAGAGGTCGTACGACTCGGTACGTTCCCATCTGGATACAGTGAGTTTGAGGGGCTGTATATCATACATCTAAGCACAGAGCCTAGCTTGAGTAATGCGGTATTATTTTCAATTGGACAATTCCTATATGTATCATTTGAAACATGCCAGACAAGGATTGAAGTCAATAAAGTAGTGACAGTTCGTTTGAGAGGATTAATGTCTTGCTCTCCAAATGTATCTGTCTTTGTCAAATATGTCTCTTTTTCCTGTTGGCGTATTTCCGTTTACACTTTGAAATCGTCACAATATCATTTCAAATACAGTAAAATCTCGCTAATGCGACCACATTGTTTATTAACATAAAGGTCTATAAAGGCAGGTGGCTGCTTAATGCAGGGTAAAAATAAAACAGAAAGCTCCTATCAGTATAACTTTTGTCCTGCATTAAGCTACCACCCGTTTGAAAATGTAGAATTATACTTGTTTTGAGTATGAACCAGGTTTTACTGTACTAAGTTGATTACCAAAGCAATTGACTAGAAAGATGCAGACATTACTAGAAACATGTTTTTTCCAAAGCTTATACCATGGTGACTAATCATATACAGGAGAATGAACTCACACACAAATACTGATCGCTATGCTAAGAAACTTCGGAGTCTGAATTTGAGTTCATTCTATGAGCGACCAGAGTTTGAACTATTGCCAATCTGATATTTGTGATCTTTGAAAAGGAACCCGGATTTATAATCTCAGGCCTCTGTCACATGAGAAATCAATCGGAACATCTCGGCTATATTCTACGAAATAGCATCTCTCCCGATCTTGGCCGAAGAGAACCGAGTAGTTACGATTGTTGAAAAAGTTGTTCGCATCGTCAGCGAGAAACTCTCGGGACTGAAGGTCGAGATAGCAGTCATTGGGTGCCATGTGTAGGATAGCAGTAAAACCTCTCTGTAACGACTACACACATATCGGATTCCGGATGGAAGCTCAATGCAGAGGAAGAAACATACAGAAAGTTTCTATTCTGCATTAGTTTCATTCAACATTAACCATTTTCTTCATAATTATAAAGGCATTTTCACGCATCTGCAAACAGAGTAGACCCAGAAAAAACAACCCCTATAGGAGCCGTCTGATCTGGGTCTGTTTTGTTTGCAATGGCGCCAAACGGCATGTGGCAACCCTTTCATGCAGTTTCACGCATTTCCAAACAGAGTAGATCCAGAACAAACAGCTCCTATAGGAGCTGTCTGGTCAGGGTCTGCTCTGTTTGCTAACAACATTTGATAGATCTGTTTCTTTACTGTCTAAAATGGCTACAATGTTCCACCCTTTATATTTCATTATAAGTATTTTGTCCATGAATATTCAGTAGGTACTAAAATTTGGAATACAGTAAATATAGAACATGAAAAGAGTGAAGCAACCATATGTCCTATAGGAGTTAGTGACTCGTGTTTATCATGTCGCTTACGCGATCTTCTACTGTATCTTTGACCAAATTTAAATCTGCATTCATGGAGAACAGACAATCCTTAACCCTTTACTTCATGAATATTCATTAAAGAAATAATGACACCATCGATATTTATTAACTGATTTTTATATTGACAGTTGAATATATGGATTGTTTTGGCCATGTCCGAAAATGCATGAAAAGAATAAACTCTATATAATTTCAAGAGCAAAACCAGAGCAGATCCTATTGGAGCGGTCTGGGTCTGTTCTGTTCGCAATGGCGCCAAACGACATGTGTTAACCATTTCCTGCATTTTCATGCAATTGCAAACAGAGTAGACCCAGATCAGACGGCTCCTACAGGGGACGTCTGATCGGAGCCGTCTGGTCTGGGTATTATGTTTGCTAATGGAATTTGACAGACATGTTGCTTTAGTTTCTAAAATGGCTACACTGTTCCATCTTGCAAAATTCATTATAACTATTTTGTCCACGAATATTCAGTAGGTATTGACATTTGGAATAAACATAGAACAGGGCCAGGGTTAACAGCATTCAACACCTTTACGATCCAATAATCTCCTCTTACTGAAACGGAAACACCGAACATTGCAGTTATTGACGTCAACGTTTCTGCATATTCGCCCGGAGAATAGAAGTACATGTGCATGAAATGAGATTTTGTATAAACCCATTCTCTCTACCTAAAGTCACGAAAGTTATTAATCAACTCTTGCTGGCGGAGATTCATTTCCATCGGCTGAAGCTTTCATTATTATAGGCCAATCCCAAAGGACTTTACATGGCCAGTATTAGCCCATTAGTCAACTATAGGATACTCTAAAATTTAATAAATTCGGGTGTACCAATTTTATTTATTTTTTGTTAGTCTTAGCAGTGTTAACCTTTTGTCCTAGATACATATTGCAAACAGAGTAGACTAAGATCAGAGTGACAACTCCGGTAGAAACACGTGACATTTACAGTACAATCAGATCTATAGCATTCCATAAGAACGAGACAAGACGGTTTCAACAAGAACTGTCTGATCTGGTTCTACTCTGTTTGCAATGCACTAGAAGACATATCTATATGGTTAATGGATAAGACCGACATGGCAGCCTTATCTTTTAACCAGCATATTTCCGTATTCTGTATAATTTCAAATGTAAATACAACTTTCTGAGCAACAGATAAAGGTGCGTACTGAAATACTAAATCATTTCTCCACTAAACCGTATGTTGTAACCGCTCTTTAGAATGTTCTTTTCAAGAATTTTTAGTTTGGTGGAGAAATAAAGAAGTTATTCTTGAAAATGTTTTAATTTATGCTTCTTATCTTGAACACTGGAGAGTTTTTATGCATCTGATCAACTCCTGTACTCAAATACTAAAATCGTTATTTCTCCACCAATCCCTATGTTGTGACCACTCTTTAGAATCGTCTCGAAGAGACGATTCTAAAGAGTGGTCACAACATAGGGTTTCTAGAGACGATTCTAAAGACTGGTCACATCATAGGGTTTGGTGGAGAAATAAAGAAGTTATTCTTGAAAATGTTTTAATTTATGCATCTTATCTGAACCCCTGTCTTTGTTACCAATTATAAAATACTGAATTGCAGATTTCTTACTACGACATTTGTGTGTTATTCCACTAAGCCGCTCTGATCAAATAAACATAAACCCTGTACTCCATATATAGACCCTGGCAAACAAAGTTGACCCTGATCAGATGGCTCCTGCAACCGTTGGACCAGGGTCTATTCTGTTTGCTTATGGACTACTGTGGATATGATTCTAATATGATTCTAATTTGTTTGTTAATGCTAACATATCCTGTGTCCATATGTCATTATAAACACTCAGCAGATTGACATCTAAAATGTAAGCACAGTAAAACCTCTCTAAAGAGGATGTTATACTTAGTATAAATATCGGTCTTGGAGACAGGTAGCAGCGTAATGCAGGTTGAAAGTCATACAGAAAGATCCTGTAGTAGCTTTCTGTATGACTTTCATCCTGCATTAACCAGCCACTTGGCTAAAAATATAAAACAATTCTTCTCTACTAAAATTCCGGTTTAGAGAGATTTACTGTATTTCTTACATGAATAGTCATGTCATGAAGGGTTAGGTACATTTACAAGCTCCGATAGTTACTGGGCGTCTAGTTTGGATCAAGCCTGTGTTGCAAAGGCTGCTCATGTACTTGTCTAGCATATTAACCATTTACTCCTCCATGGATATTTATGTAATAAATAATGGCTTCATGAATATTAAATAGTTTAAATGTTACAAAAACATAAAGACACGGGGATGTTTGGCTATGACAGAAACTGTAGAATAATAATAATAAAAATAATAATAATAATAATAATAATAATGACTCTCTTTAATGAGGATTACATATTTATTCTTTGTCATATGATAAGCAAATAGAGCAGACTCAGATCTGGGTCTACTCTGTTTTCAAAGGCGTAGAAATGCGTATTTTATGGAGTAAAGCTTAATAGTTAACATTTAAAGTGAAATTTATATTCTCTATTAGATTCCCATCCTGAAATATTCCTCGTCAAACAAAAAATAATAGAAAGAAGTTTCTGTGGGCAGAATAACTCCTCATGTTTCTGACAGATTCAGAGGTAAATTGATGTATCAATTTATTTTGTAAACAGTAACCACGCAACACTGCCTGTCACGTGACCCAGAGGAAAATACTGTATCTGCTATTACAATTCAAACGATATCGAAAACAAGTGTTCTGTTAACCTGTTCTATAATTATTACATATTTCAATACCTACTGTTAATTCATTAACAAAATAACTAAAAAGAATATGGAAGGTGGAAGATTGTAGACATTTTAGAAAGCAAAGAAACAGAATTATCAAATTTTATAAGCAAACAGAGCAGATCCTGATCAGTCGACTCCTCTAGGAGCCGTCTGATCTGGGTTTACTTTGATATAAATTTGTGAAAGCACGTTTATATAAGGGAAAGGGTTAAATCAGTGATTCTAGTAGAAATAGTGTTAGAGTGGTATGACGTCCAGATAAGATGCGTAAAGTAAAACATTTTCAAGAATAACTTCTACATTTCTCCACCAAACCCTATGTTGTGACCACTCTTTCGAATCTTCTCAAAGAGAACCCGTCTAATCAGGGTCTGCCCTGTTTGCTTGTGAAATGATATAGATCTGATTCTACAGTGTTTGTCAAGTCAAAACAAATCCATTGAAAAATTCACATAACACACATTCAGCTGATAAATAATCATGATAATTATCATTGATTCTAAAATGAATAATCAACAAGGAAAGGGATAACCACAGTAGAACCTCTCTATAACGGCCACTAAATTACAGTAACCTAACGGCCACTAAATTACAGTAAAACCTCTCTATAACGGCCGCTAAATTACAGTAAACGGCCACTAAATTACAGTTAAAACCTCTCTATAACGGCCACTAAATTACAGTAAAATATCCCCACTATAACGGCCACTAAGTTACAGTAAAACCTCTCTATAACGGCCACTCAATTGTGTTAATAAGTTGGTATTTAGGGCAGGCACCTGCCTTTAACACAAAATACTTGATGTAATTTAGTGACCGTTATAGAGAGGTTCTACTTGATGTAATTTAGTGGCCGTTATAGAGAGGTTCTTCTGCATTTTGCCGCTAATCGCTACCCGGTGCGCATTTTTTGCAGAACAGAACAGAATATACCGATTATTTCGGTCACAGTTTACGAACATAATGTATACATTTTGCAACAACATGTGAATGAACCAACAGAATGCTTTTAAACCGCAGGAGGAAGTAGAATGATTAAATTGTTGTGGTATATTTGAATAAATATACCAAAATGGCGCATTTACTAGAAAAAAATGGGATCTTTTTTAATTGTCCAGTTTTGAAACCATTGTGATAGTTAAGAGATGGAGCAAATGCTCTTTTTATCAGAATGATTTCAAAAAATGACCTTTACAAAGGCATCAACAGGTGTCAATATTAGGGAAAGGGTTAATAAGTCAGTCAAGCCATTATACTATTGTGTAATATTTTCAGTTGGGACAACACGCCCTACATGATAAAATTAACAATAATTCCCATCCAACTTGTTTGTGTGGGCAAAGTGTGATATTGAAATTAGTGGACATAAGATAAATGAGGCTCCCGTGATCTCCTGAATGTGCAATATCGTACAGAAAAGTCTTAGTCATTTGAATGCCTCATGGACGTTTTATACTGGTCAATGGACAAGGGCTATTTTTGATGACAGGAACTGTAGAAACAGATATTTAATTATCCCATAAGCAAACAGAGCAGCCCATAATCAGACAATTCCTATAGGAGCTGTCTGATCTGGGGCTGTTCTTTTTGCAAAAACCGGCGAAAGTCGTCTCGATCAAGTAAAGAGTTAGAACAGAACACTACCTTCATTTGTAAACGTGACTTGTAACAGAAAAAAAGATTCGGCATCTCATCAGGATCCAAACTGTTTGACAGTGTTTTGAGAAGATCAGAAGCAAATTCCACTTTTCGATTTAAAGCAGATGACAATGTGTGCAGGCGGAACTTATTGGCGCCAAAAGAGTTACAGTAGAACATGTCTTAAGCGGCCATCAAATAGAGGTCCAATTAAGAATCTGAAAGGCAGTTGGTGGCTTATTGCATGTCAAAAGTAATCCAGAAAGCTCCTTTAGGAACTTTCTGCTTTGCGTTTGTCCTGCATTGAACAGCCACCTGCTTTTTAACATTTTTACTGTAAATAAACGGAATAGACCAATATCAGTCGACACGTGTTTACCAATATTCATAATATCATTTACTCTTACATGAATATTTATGGCCATTCATGGAGTAAAATTTTAAGACAGAAACTTAGAATAACACTTCATTCGTTTGAAATTGCTGATACAATTGTACTTAACTCATTCTCTCATACGCTATTTTTAGACCCAACCTCTTTGAAATGTATCTACCGAAAAGGAGCATTAACTAGAGGAAAGGGAAAAAAATAGAATTTTGTAGTTTGAAACCCTTGTGATAAATAGAGCATTTGCTCCTATAGGAGCAAATGCTCTATTTATCACAATGGTTTCATAAAGTGACTTCTATAGATGCGCAAAAATGCGTCACTATGGGATAATATGTTAAAGAGACTTGTAACTAAAAATAAGGATTTGCCAGGTAATTCCCGCCAAATTTGTTTAGTATCTGATATTCCAATGAATAAACTGACGACTAATGTATAGTGACCTGCAATTTCTCTGTTCAACTGAAGACCTCTTCCAACGAGTGTATGTTTCCCATGCCGTTGATTCTTAACCCTTTACCCCATGAATAGTCGTGTAAAAAGTAAGGACACCATGGATTATCAACTGGCTGCATATTTGAACGCTGGAGCATGGGATAGTATAACGCCTCGGTGGACATAACCAACCTCGGGTTGACTGTACGTGCTGTCTCTCTTCATATGCTGTGATATTTATATACTATAAACGCATTTGTAAACTCGTAAGAATGTGTAGTTCCATAAATATGCATTTCTACGCCTTTGCAAACAGAGTAGACCCAGATCAGACGGCTCATATGCATAGAAGCCATCTGATCCGGGTCTGCTCTGTTTGCTTATGAAATAATATAGATGCGATTCTACAGTTTCTGCCATGGGCAAACGTTCCTGTTTCAATGTGCTATTATAACAAATTAATCGCATTAATATCCACGACGTCATTGATGTTATTATCTTACCTTAATATTTAGTGAGGAAATGTTTAATCAGTTACTAAATATATACCCGAACAAAGCACATCCAGCTCAGACGGAAGGTATCGCCTGATCTGGGTCTGCTCTGTTCGCTTACTAAATGATATAGAGCTGATTCTACAGTTTCTGTCTTGGCAAAACAATTCATGTGTTCCCATGCAATTATAAAAATAATCTAATTAATATGCTTAATGTCATTATTTCTAACGACCATATTCATGAAGTAAATGGTTAAACACACCCTACCCGTGTGCTGCCTAGTCACAATCATTATTTTTAACCTTAAGCCTGCTGAGCAAATTATTTTTACAGAAATGTTCACCTACTACATTTTCAAATGTCAAGCTATACTCTATTTGTCTACCAAAATGCAATCAGAGTGTCAAGCAGTTTTGATCCTGATGAGATGTCGAGTTACTCGGCGTCTCGTCTGGATCCAAACTGTTTGCATAGGTAATCACTCATCCGCCCATAGCAGGCTTAAGGTTAAAGGCTATTCTACACATGTCTGTCATTGGAACTCGCCAATCCTTACGTGATTTATATCATTACGATGTGAAAAAAAATAAACAGGGCGAGCCCACATGTTATATGAGAACAAATTTAACCTTTTACTTCATAATGCCACTTTTTACGCCTTTGCACACAGTGTAAACATAATCAGACAAATCCTGTAGGAGATCAGGGCCTAATCTGTTACAAATCGGATTCTTTAGTGCTGTGAAAATGAATGTTTAACCCATTACCTCATAGGCTATTTTTAGACCCAACCTCTTTGAATGAATCTACCCAAAAAGAGCATTAACTAGAGAAAGGGGATATTTTTTAGAATTTTGTAAATGCTCTATTTATCACAATGGTTTCAACAGGTGATTTTTACAGAGGTGTAGAAAGTCGTATTTATGGAGGAAAGGGTTATTGCAATAGTTAAATGAATTAATATTCATAATAGACGTAGTCTTGCATGAATATCAGGAAGTAAAGAGGTAACCCTTTATCAACTAAATATTCATGTTAGAAATAATGAAAACATCTAAAATAATGTCAGGAGTTTAAAAATATCACATGAACAAAAGGATTTCGTGCCATGGTATACATTGTAGAATTCGATCTTAATTCCACAAGCAAGCAGAGCAGACTGATCCTACGGCTCCCGACACGTTAGCTGTTCTATTCCGTTCTGTTCGGACACCATAGCCACTCTGGATCTGCAATGTTTGCAAAACACAAATAATAATAATAATAATAATAATAATAATAATAATAATAATAATAATAATAAAGACTTTATTTAACGAGAGTACTCATTTGGTTATGACCAATCTTCCATGAGGCCCTCGAACAGAGAGAAAACATATATACAATTACATATATAGAATTTGTAATGCTTTCATAATAATTTTGCATAGGCACCTACCTTGCACTGGTGATAAACAGATCTGAGTTAATCCATTATGTGCTAAGCACGATTTTTACCACACACAGTGTAGACCCGGATGAGTGAGTTCCTGTAGGATCCCTCTCATCAGGATCTGCATTGCTTGCAATGGGAAATTGAAATTGAAATTCAAAAATCGTTGGCTCTGGTGCAAAAAAGGCTGCATGTGGAATTCATAGGTAAATGCAACCCCATTTCACCGAGTTGACGATTTAGATCGATTAGAACTGACGATATCAGTGACAAACTGCATCATGTACATATAGGACTGTGTCAGCAAAAGATGACATGGATAAATGACGTCATGAATTTCCAGGCGGTTTCAGGACTATTTTTAAACACTAGTGGACATGTTAAGTGCAAAAAAAAATGGTGTTTGACTTCAAATCATGATGCAAAGGTCCTGCTTGGTATAGATGCTCCCTAGGGCCACAGGAAATGAATTATCCAAAGACACAGCCTCTATATCAAAATCCAAGATGGCTGCCGTCGGCCATCTTGGGGCCGACGAAATGACCGACGTCAGCCATCTTGGACCTTGAGATATTAAGAGACACAAAAAACTCACATGTTCCTTCGCAACAGTTCACACAACCTGTCGATGCAGATGATAGTGTCATTAGATGAGCGATTTAGCATGTTTCGGGATATCCTATTCTGTTAGTTACAGCGAAACCTGTCTTAAGCGACCACTTAAAGTACGTCTTATTCTTGGTTTTTAATGCAGGTGGTAGATTAATGCAGGTCGAAAGCAATGCGGAATGCTCACATGGAAACTTTCTGAAATACTTTCCTCCTGCATTTAGCAACTTCTTATGTTAAGTCTCCTTTATTCTATCAATACATGGCCGTTTAATACAGACGCTGTGGTACTGTATGTTTCTTCGTGAAATTGATTTGAAATATACATGTATTCGATAAACCTGGATGATATTTGTGATGACAGCTGTAACAACCATTCCTTCTGGGAATTCCACAATGATTTGAAAAAGACAGCTTCATAATTCACAACGCTTTACTTCAGTATCGAGTTCAATCATGCCATTGTTATAGGATAGTTTAACCCTTATCCCGCTACCCACTACGTGACTTGCATTTACAAACAGCTCGGATCTAGACGAGACACCGAGCCATTCGGTGTGTCACCAGAGTCCAAGCTGTTTGAATGTCAGTAGTCTCTCATAACTATTTCCTTCATATAAACGTGTTTTCACGCATTTGCAAACAGAATAGACCCAGATCAGACGGCTCCTAGAGGAGCCGTCTGATCAGAGTCTGCTATATTTGCTAAAAGAATTGCTAAAAGAATTTGGTATATCTGTTTCTTTACTTTCTTAAATGTCTACACTGTTTCTCCTTCCATAATTCATTATAGCTATTTTGTTCATGAATAATCAGTAGGTATTTGAATTTATAATGAACATATATAACCTGGAAATGGTTAAAAGTTTTATCGAAGTAGTCAACATTTGAGCAGACATCATTTTTTGACTGCTGGCTAAGTGTTAAAATTGAGCATCCAGCTATGGCGCTTTCTGCATCTTTAACATCAGAATGCTGTTCTCTCTTCCAAACACAGTAAAGTCTCACTAAAAGGACCATACAACTTATTAACATAGGAGTCTTTAAAGCAGACGTCTGCTTAACCCTTTCCTCCATAAATACGCATGTCTGCGCCTCTGTAAAAGTCACCTGTTGAAACCATTGTGATAAATAGAGCATTTGCTCCTATAGGAGCAAATGTTCTATTTATCACAATGGTTTCATATTACAAAATTCTAAAGTTTTCCTTTTCTCTAGTTAATGCTCCCTTTCGGTAGATTTATTCAAAGAGGTTGGATCTAAAAATAGCCTATGAGGTAATGGGTTAATGCAAAGCAAAAGTAAGACAGAAAGCTCTTTTTTCCTGCATTAAGTTACCTACTGTTTTAAAAAATGCAGAATTAAACTTCTTTTGAGTGTTTGTATTAGCCACACTTAACTGGATCATGCTTTGTGTTCTCCATATTTTGTTATATGTAATGTGAATAATTCATTGTCGCCATTGCATCATGTTTTCAAATAAAAAGTAAGAGTATGATATGTGAAACTGACAAGGTAATTGTTATTAGAAAATGAAAGTAGCCTACGTGGCATATTAAGTTGGTCATCTATGTTTTTCACTTGTGGGTCGTCTTTATCTTAAATTAGGTTAAATATTTTTATAACAGCATATGGACGCATATGTTTGGCCAAGGAAGATACTATACAATAAGAAAATAATATTTTATAAGCGAACAGAGCACATATTCGTATGTGTGAACATTATGGTTCAACAACGGTCCAGACTGTTCCCCCGTCTGATCTGGGTCTACTCTACAAAGGTGTAAAAAGACTATAGAGTAAAGGGTTAACAGAAATTTGAAGAATATTAAAATCATGGATAGAAGGTGGTATTTTTGGGCAGAGAAGATTACTAAAGCGTTAAAGGTCAGCCCTTGGTCCTGCTAAGCGCTATCTGACTGGCATTTGCAAAAAGCTTGGGTCCAGATGAGATGCCGAATTATTCGGCGTCTCATCTGGACCCCAGCTGTTTGATACTCGGTAAAACCTATCTCAAAAGATTGAACAAATTAGAAGTCAGTGAAAATTGTACCAAGTCGGAGTTTTACTCATTCCCACCATAAGCTATTTTAGATCAAACCTCTTTGAGTAAATCTACTGAAAATGAGCATTTACTACATAAAAGGAAAACAGTAGATTTGTGTACAAGCATTTTTTTTAACCATTGTGATAAATAGAGCATTTGCTCATAAGGAGCAAATGCTCTATTTACCACAATGGTTTAAAAAAGTGACTTTTACAGAGGCGTCAAAAGGTGTCAATATGAGGGAATGGGTTAAGCAAACATCAATTTTGACAAAGGAATAGTCAAAATGTGTAAGGTTCTTGTTGATGGAATTAGCAGCTACAAATTTAGCACTGAGTGTCACGAACTGGTAACTTCAGTTATCTAAAGAGCACTTAAAAATCCAGTAAAACTAATTAAGTCACATTAAGGACTTAATAATTGCATTGTGACTGTATTGCATGTAGCAGTCAGAACTGTGGGACGAATTATATTCTTTAACCCTATAAACATAAAGTAATTTTCGTCTGTAAAAGTTGTTGTCTGCTGGCGTTCACAAAGTACATTGATTTTCAAAAAGAACAGTGTATCAGCATTAAATACTTGGATCCAGATGAGACGTCGAGCTAATTAGAGTTTCATCTGGATCCAAACTGTTTGGAAAAGGTCATCAAACTTGGTCTATGGTTTTGAAAGGGTTAACCCTTTCCATAATATACATTTGCAAACAGAGTAGATCCAGAACAGACGGCTCCCGTAGAAGCCGTCTGATTAGGGTCTACTATGTTTGCTTATGAAATAATATAAACCTGATTCTACAGTTTTGTCAAAGCAAACAATTCCCTTGAAAATTCTAATGATAAAAATTCAGATGCTGAATATTGGAAAATATGAGACAATCTCGCCCATAATGTATTCTCTTTTCACTGAAGACCTCGAATTATTTTTACAGGACAGCATTAATAGTGGGGTGGATTTTGATGATATTATCATTATATTATTACTAAAACTGGACGAAACATGGACATACAATGGGCAGCTTTTGGAAATTGTAAATGACTTTAATTACTTTGGGGTGGTATTTAATTATACTGGTAATTTTACTTTAAATCAAGAATATTTGGTAGAATATTTTGGGATTGAAAGATATGAACGTTTTACTTGCAAATTGTAAAATCATTAAGTTAAAACCCAAAGTCATGTGTCAACTTTTTAATGCTTTTGTTGTATCAACAGTCAATCATGCATGTGAAATTTGGGGTTTAACAAAGTCTCAAGAACTAGAACGACTGCATCTCCGGTTTTATAAAACTATTTTAGGCGTAAATATGCGCACGAGTAATGTTGGTGTCTATGGTGAGCTAGGTCAGTATCCCTTGTACATAAACAGATATGTAAGAACAGTAAAGTATTGGAGTAAGATAGTCAATTCAAATACTTTGCTTATATCTGTTGTTTACAAACAATCTCTATTAGATTGTAATAATGACCTATAAACAGGGATTCACGTATCATAGATTTACTGTATGTGTTTGGATATTGCTATGTTTGGGAGTCCCAGAATGTTATAGAATTTTAACCATTTCATAATGAATTTAAAAGAAGGCTTATTAATAAGTTTGTACAGACTTTGAATATTGCTGTTGGCAATAACAAGGTAATGGATTTGTATTCTAATTTCAAAGAGGATTTTGAATATGAACAGTATTTAGATGGTATACCTGCTGAATTAAGATGTTATGTTTCTAGACTCCGTTTGGCCTCTCACTCATTCGGAGTGCAGACCGGACGTTTCGGAGTGAATAGAATAGAGACATTTAAGAACCTGTTTAAGACTCTTGGGTTGCAAGCACCTTTCAGAAATTAGACATAAATACATTAAGAAACACTTTTATACTATACCTAGTGTTTTTAAACTTATACAGTTGTTACAGAGTACAGAGAAAAAGGTGCGATTATTGCTAGATTTGGCTAAATTTATTAAAGAAGCCTTTATCTTCCGCAATAACGTGCTTAATAATGTGACTTAAATGTTCTTGGTTTTTTTCGCTGTTTTTGTATTGACCGTATTAGGTCTATGTTTTAGTTTTGTTCGCTATATTATTATATGTCATGTCATGAAACTGTTGTATATACATGTGTGTAGCAATGCGGTACTTAATGTAAAACTTGCTGATAAATATCCGTTCTGTTCTGTTCTGTTCATGGTGTCATTATTTTGTAAATGAATATTGAACAGGTAAAGAGTTAACCAGGTCCCACTAGGTATTTATCGTCGCTAAGATGATAGAAACTAACATTTTTAACCCCGTACATGATATCGACCCCCTTCAACACATTTGCAAGTAGAGTAGGGGCCGCCTGATCAAGGTCTGTTCTGTTTGCATTTGAAATAATATAGATTTGATTCTACAGTTTCTAACATTGCCAAACACCACCTGTGTTCATTTGCCATTATAGGAATGTTGCCATGTTGTCATAATGTCTTGAATGAATATTATAGATCTGATTATGCAGTTTCTGCTTTGACAAACACTTCATGTGTTCATATGCCGTTTTAAACATTAATCTAATTAATATTTATGATTTCAATATTTTTACATACATATTCATGGAGTAAAAGGTTAAAAACGGATTCACTAATGTGCACATGAATAGAGCTAGATGGTGGAATTTCCGTATAGAAATACATGCTCGTTGCATACAGTAAAACCTCTCTATAACGACCACTTAATTACATCAAATATTTTCTGTTAAAGGCAGGTGGCTGCTTAAAGCAAGGTGAAAGTAAAACAGAACGCTCCTATAGGAGCGTTCTGTTTTACTTTCACCTTGCTATAAGCAGCCACCTGCCCTAAATACCAACTAATTAACACAATTTAGTGGCAGTTTTAGAGAGATTTTTACTGTATTTACAAATAGTGAAACCTTCCAAGAATGTACAAGCAAATGTACCTAACATCGAGATTAAATGATTTTATATCCAGTTTTACCAGTCCCTGGGTAAAACTAATGACAACTATATGCACCCCAGCGAGTCCTTTTCGATTGTTGGGACACGTATAATAGAACAGATGACAGGCAGAACATACCACACAGACGTCCACAGAAACACCAGAAGCACAAATGAAGTGTACCCCACCTACACACAACCTTCACAGACCTCTGCCCGAGGTTATAGAACGAACTTCTGAGAATGAGTCTGAGATCATTCTCAAGTATCTGACTGATCAAATTCTGAGCTTCAGATGCTTGAGAATGATCTCAGACTCAAGCAAAATGTTTTATAACATTGGGGCTTGTTCCTTGCCTGCTCATAAGACCATATTGAGTCACAGTTCCGTTCAACCAAATCCAAACAATTAAAAGCATGGACTTCCAAGACAAGGCGTGGCGCCATAACAATAAAACACAACGCGAAACAAACGCCTGTCTGAAAATCAGCGTATTTGTTGAGTCTAGGGCTTTGTGAAACTGAATTGGTTGGGCTGGAGTATAGGGCACGGTGACACAATGGTTTTAAAGCTACACAATTCTAAAAGTTTCCTTTTCTCTAGTATATGATCCTTTTCAGTACAGTTATTGAAAGAAGTTGGGTCTAAAAATAGCCTATGATGGAAATCCCTTTCCTCCATACATACGCCTTTCTATGCCCTTGCAAACAGAGTAGACTCAGATCAGACGGCTCCTGTAGGAGCAGTCTGATTAGGGTCTGCTCTGTTTGCTCACAAGGGTCTGCTCTGTTTGCTCATTAGGGTCTGTTCTGTTTGCCCATGAAATAATATAGATGAGATTCTATACAGTTTCTGCAACGGCCAAACCATCATGTGCTCATGTGCATTGATTTTAAAAATCGGTCTAAATAATATTTATTATTTCATTATTTATTACATGAATAACCGTAGAGGAAACGATTAACTAGAACTTTAGAATCCTTATCCTCACGATAGCGATCTAAATATCATTTTCAAACAGCTTGGACCCAGATGAGACGCCGCCGAGTAACTCATTGTCTCACCAGAATCCGAACTGTTTTATACACTTTCAATAGCTTCTTAAAAGTATAAACGAATCGGATGGAAGTAAAAATTGCAACACATTAGAATTCAAGCAGACTTCATTTTTGTTAATGCGGTGAAACTGGAGAGTAAATATTGTACTGTTTATATGAACTAAGCGACATCTGCGTACACCCATAATGTCACATCTTTGAACAATATTGTTTTGGCCAACCTTGTTTTCTCTTGGAGTGGCGCTCCTATTAAACACTTTGTCATAACATGTGTCCCACTTGAGTACTGTCAGATAAAACTCTTCAAACTCCTCTAATTATCCAGTGAGTGTTATTTCAGAATTGATTGCAATATTTGTCAACACATAAGGTTCAATTTACAACCCGTGGGTTTTACCTGGTCACACTGTTTGTAATAACCTTAACCATTTACTCCATTTCTACGCATTTCCGTGTATTTGCTTACAGAGTAGACCCAGATCAGACGGCTTCTTAAGGAGCCGTCTAATCAGCCTACTCTGTTTGCTCATGGAATAATGTAGTTAGTATTCTACTTTTATGTGTTAATAACCCATCTAAAAAAATCTAATTAATATTCATGATGTCATGATTTCTTTCACGAATATTCATGGAGTAAGGGGTTCAGCGTGGTAAGTAAATTTTCACCAGTTCAAAAGTTGGTCTTCTTCGTATTTAAGACTATACGCTATGTTAGACCACATTCGTAACGAATCACATTCGTAACACGTGTTAAAAATGTGATCCGGAAATCGAGCACAATTGTAACACATTTTGCGAATGTGGTCAATGCCGATTTTTGATGTGACATAGGGCAAAATGTGATCGATGCCGATTTTTGATGTGACATACAATCACATTTGTAACACGTCAAATTTCATACAGAAAAGGAAGCTAAAACGTGCATGTGTACAACTGAAAGACATTTGTCTCAGGTTGTGAGCGATTACATGATGTGTTATTTCCAGTCAGTTCATGATTAGTTTCGGAATGAAACCATGGCCCTCCAATCATCATCATCATCATCATCATCATCATCATCATCATCATCATCATCATCGTCGTCGTCGTCGTCGTCGTCGTTGCCATCATTCTTCGCAAAAATGAAACCTTTTTTTTTAATTTAATAAATGTTAGTTAAGTTACCTTGACTTTCTGTCAAAACATTAGAAGTACGCTATAACCAAATTCAACTGTGTCAAACCATAATGACGAAAGACATTTTTGTGAGGATCTGTAACTCCCCGGACTCGAACACGCGATCCCGGCAACAGAATACAGTCCTCGTAAGTTTAAACTTTATTTATTTAACATTGACTGCGAAACAAAATATAAAACTATATATATTTAAAGCACTCGATGGTGCGGATGTTGGCGTACACTATAAACAATGTGAGAGAAAACCGGAGTACCCGGAGAAAACCCACGAGACGTGACCGGTGATCACTGTACCGTTTCCCGTACTCCACGGGGTAACGAGCTTATAAAAACTTTGAAATGAATTCGGTGCTCAAGACTCAATACTTACCGAAACGTCTTTTCTAAAAGTGAATAGTTCTATTACATGTAAGTAAAACATAATAGCTATTAGCTTTTAGCTATTAACAGTTAGAATAAAACATCAATCCGTCTCCAACCACTACAACGTTCAACAATTTCTGAAGATTCTGAGAATCGGGGCCGGGATTCGAACCTGGTGCTCAATGTTGAAAAGCGATTGCACTAACCGCCGCGCCATTCATTGGCTATATAGATTCGGCGTGTGGTGAGTAGTGATGATAACTTTAAATGGTATGTATGGCAAATATACAATGATAATCCTATTACTATTAACAAATTGAACATTGTCAGCCAGGAACTCAACCTGTTACATATGTGATTCTAATGTCAACCCCCATGTCGGACACTGGCATTTGTAACACATTTTATCTGTTACGAATGTGATCACATTGGTAAAATATCTGTTACAAATTTGATCCGTTACGAATGTGGTCTAACAAAGCTACATTGCCTGTTTACCCACACATATATAACCAGTGTGTCAAACAGTCCTGGTGAAACTTAGAATTACTCGCTGTCTAATCTGGATTCAAACAGTAGAGTCTGTCTACAGCGGTCATCAAACAGGTCTAATTATGGGTATGTAAGGCAGGTGGTATCTTAATGCAGGTCAAAAGCAATGCAGAAAGCTCCTATAGGAGCTTTCTGCATTACTGTTGTCCTGCATTAAGCAGCCATCTGTTTTTTAATACGCCTATATTCAATAAATGAATGGCCGCTTAGGACAGGTTCTACAAATTCGTCTGTGACGAGTTAACCCATTCCCTCATATTGACGGCTTTTGACGACTCCGTAAAAGTCACTTTGTGAAACCATTGTGATAAATAGAGCATTTGCTCCTATAGGAGCAAATGCTCTATTTATCACAATGGTTTCAAACAACAAAATTCTAAAATTTTCCCTTTTTCTAGTAAATGCTCCTTTTGGGTATATTTATTCAAAGAGGTTGTATCTAAAAATAACCTATGGGGTAATGGGTTAAAGATTAAACTTTTTGTATTGTTCTGATGAATTAATATGACTGAAACTGGTTGACCCTTTACCACATGGGTATTCATACAAGACTGAATGACAATAAACACATGCATTATTGGCCATGGCGGAAACTATAGAATCAAATCTGCAGTTTTCCAAAAGCAAACAGTGTAGACCCTGTACAAGCGAGGTAAGGCACATATCTTAATAATTACTGAGAAAAGTATCCATGTGTAAGAATGCTTCTTTCAATGGTGTACTCCAGATAACAATTAAGCCGGTCATCACAGTATTTTTCATACTGAACAGAGTTCCAGATAAGATGCGCAACTTTAAACATTTCTATGAATAACTCCTTTATTTCTCAACCAAACACTATACTGTGCCAACTCTTTAGAATCGTCTCGACGAGCCAATTCTAAAGAGTGATCACAGTATAGGGTTTGGTGGGGAAATGACGTTTTTAGTACAGTAAAACCTCTCTATAACGGCCACTAAATTACATCAAATATTTTGTTTTAAAGGCAGATGGCTGCTTGAAGCAAGGTGAAGGGAGCGTTCTGTTTTACGTTCACCTTGCTTTAAGCAGCCACCTGCCCTAAATACCAACTAATTAAAACACTTTACTGGCCGTTATAGAGAGGTTTTACTGTATATGGGTACGCATGTACACCTTTATCCGCAGCTCTGCTTAAACGTTACCACAAAGAAATGAAAAGTAGACCGACAACCTCTCTTCAACGACTTCAAAGAAAGCTGGAACTCTGATGGTATTTGGTAGTTTAAATCGTTACTAAATGAATATTCATGTAAGAAATAAGGACTGTGTGCTCATTAATTAGCTGTTTTTTTTCTTATAGTGGCGCTTTCTACAAACTAATTTATTTCATCATGGTACAGACTGTAGAATTTATTATATACAGAAACTCTGCAGTTTCTGCCAATACCAAAACATCCTGTGTAAATATGCCACCAGATCAGCTAGTTAATGTCACTATTTCTTACATGGTTATTCAAAAGGAAATATATCGTAGATCTTTATCTGAAAACGAATTGCGAACAAGCAGCTGACTTACCACTGCCTCATGTATGAACCAATTCTCTCCAAGACTATCTTAGACCCAACCTCTTTGAATAAATCTACCGAAAAGGAGCAAATGAAAAGGTAAAGAAAAAGAAAAGAAAACTAGAGGAACGGAAACTTTTAAAATTGTGTAGTTTTGAACCATTTTGACAAATAGAGCATTTGCTCCATAGGAGCAAATGCTCTATTTATCACAATGGTTTAAAAAGGCGACTTTTACAGAGGCGTCAAAAGGCGTCAGTAGGAGGGAATGGGTAAACTGAATATTTATAATGGCATATATATGTATATATACATGGTATTTTAGTCATGATTGATACTATAGGTTCTGATCAATATAATCAATATAATCAGATAAACAAACAAAGCAGACCCTGGTTGGACGGCTCCTACATGAGTCGTCTAATCTCGGTCTACTCTGCATGAAAAGGTGAAACAGATTGAATCTTGATAATAATTGATGGTTTCATCTGTATATGAACTGTTTGTATTTAAATACGTCAAGGATAAATGTTTAACCATAAACTGTTACGGATGAGTTTGCGACTGCAAACTGTTTTAATCCTGGTCGGTTATATACAGTAAAACCTCTCTATAACGGCCACTAAATTGTGTTAAATAGTTGGTTTTTGGGGCAGGTGGCTGCTTAAAGCAAGTTGAAAATAAAACAGAACGCTCCTATAGGAGCGTTCTGTTTTATTTTCACCTTGCTTTAAGCAGCCACCTGCCTTTAACACAAAATACTTGATGTAATTTAGTGGCCGTTATAGAGAGGTTTTACTGTACATGTATGTATATTTAACTCTTTCACCGCTACAGAGGCAGGAAAGCGACACTAACTGTATTTAAAGAATATGTGACAGCCGTTGTAAACAGTTTGGATCCAGATAGACGCCGAGTAACTTAGGGTCTTATCAGGATCCAAATTGTACTGTTGGACTTTCCAATTATGTTTTGAGGAAAAAAAAACGTTGACGAAAAGTTTACTGTGAAACTAAAATCAGACAACAAATGTTTGCAGACGGGCATCATAAATATCAATCAACAGAATATCTATCTATACTGGCACATGAACACAGAAATTTTAGCCATGACAGAAGCTGTAGAGTCATATCTATATTATGTCATCCTGATCCTGTAGATATGTGTATTTGTGGAGTAATGCGCGTCACTCCATACATACGCGGATAGCGCAGACCCATATCAGAGCGCCCCTACACGGTCTGCTATGTTTGTAATGAAATAATATAGATCTGATTCTACAATATATGTTATGGCTAAAACTTTATTCATTCCCAGCATTCATCTAATAAATATTCTTCAAGAAAACGGTTAAGGAGTGCACATGTTACACATTAATTCAAGAAATGTCACGAAGTAATCAACTACAGTACATTTTAATTATATCACAGACAATATATTTCCATGTGATGTACACGTTTTACCGAAATAAATATACCAATATAAGTATAGCTGCACACACTGATGTGCATAATTACCTTTGGCAAAACATTATGTTTCAAACACTCATGATGTGTAGCTTTTGCACCTAACAGCAAAAATGGAAATCACTTATTAGACTAGATTTGATATACAATATAATCTCTCTAAAGCGATTGCTTAATCCTTTCCCTCATATAAACGCTTTTTCACGCATTTTCAAACAGAGTAGACCCTGATCAGACGGCTCCCATAGGAGCCGTCTGATCAGGCTCTGCTCTGTTTGTGTTTAATATGATATAGATCTATTCTACATAATTTTCTTTCTAAGCAAAATGTTTCCATGAAATATTTACATTATAAAAATGCAGTTAATAGATATTCATGATGTGATTCTTTCTTATATGAATATTGAACAGGGAAACGATTAATTAATGGATGAGGATGAATGGCTTTATAAAGCAGGTGGTTGCTTAATGCAGGACAAATTAATGCAGGAATGTCGTTTGGGAGCTTTCTTCAATACTTTTGCCCTACATTTACCCAATCCCTCATATTGACGCCTTTTGACGCTTCTGTAACTGTCACTATTTGAAACCATCGTGATAAATAGAGCATTTGCTCTATAAAAGCATGTGCTCTATTTATCATAATAGTTTCAAAACTATGCAATTCTAAAAGTTTCCTTGTTTTCAAATAAATGCTCCTTTTCAGCAGATGTATTACAAGTGGTTGGGTTGGGTCTAAAAGTAGTCTAGGAGGGAATGGGTTCATACAGGACGAAAGTAATGCGGAACTCTCATATGGGAGCTTTCTGCGTTACCTTTGTCCTGCATTAAACTACCACCTGCCATTTAGACCAAGGATTTACTCTGTGCAACACTTGCTCCATCAACAAACCTTGCTTCGGGAGACGTGTTCATCGATGTTTTTAACCCTTTCGGCGCCTAATTTCTAATTTTCGTCTGCAATCCAAGTTTGTTAAATCATTCAGTAAAATAAGGAAATGAAATAAATATATGCAAATTTCAAAGGAATAAAGCACATATAAAGAAATTGAGATTGAGACAAATAGTGAAGTCCTGGGACTGCACTATTTGTCGCGGTGCATTTATACGGCTGTGGCGGTGAAATGGTTAAGTAGTGAAGAGATCAAATATTAGACGACGTCAGGAGATCTGTTCAGAAGCGTAGGCGCTTGAATGGGCGCTTGCCTGAGCAGAATTATCACTGCTGAACGCGATCGAGCGCCCTCTCTAAAATCAAGATGGCCGCGATTTCAGATCTGCGGCAAGTTGTCCTTTAAATAGCATTGGGCGAGCTATCGAGATCCAAAGATTTTAGGAACGTGACATTGGATAGACTGTAAAATGTTGACTTTTGAGGGGTTGTTGAAAATATGCTTGGACTTTATACCAAATTGTTTTAGCTGCATCACGACTGGTACACCATGGTCTAACATGTATTCGAACACTAGACCAATGAAATAAAAGTGGGCACGGCATACGGTTTGATGGAGAAATAAGGAGTTAGTCTTGATTGTTGTTCATGTACGCATCTTGTCCCTCTGCTATCCATCAAGTTTAGGAGTCGAACTATGCAGATCTTATGGATTTCGACCAGCAACCTGTCATGGAACTAACCCAAACTCTACATTTCGAACAAAGTGTTATACATGTACAAGCAATATTAACCCTTACGGCGCCAAATTTCTAATTGTCGTCTGCAATCCAATTTTGTTAAATCATTCAGTAAAATAAGGAAATGAGATAAATAAATGCAAAGTTCAAAGGAATAAATCACATATATAGAAATAGAGATTGAGACATATAGTGAAGTCCCTGATCAGACGCCGCCTTGAAAAGACGGCGTCTGATCTGGACTGCACTATTTGTCGTGGTGCATTTATGCGACTGCGGCGGTGAAAGGGTTAAAGATGAAAATGTACAATATTGTGTAACATGTAATCATTTGCAATCATGATAGTTTCATCTAGATAAAACGCGAACCAGATACCTAAATGATATCAAAATTCTAATCCATTTATGTGCGCTCGAAACAGTGATATCGAGCTTCTTGTGGTTTGACGATATTCCCGCCTCAACATTTGATACGTTATATGAAGATATTTAAAAAAAATATTAATAAATAACAAACATCAAAACCTTTTAGGGCATGCGCCTTCAAACAATAACTTGTTTATGGTTCTGCTATCATTTTACAATTTATGTCAGTAACTAACAGCATGGAATCTGGATTATATGGAATCACACTTTGGCAAGCTCGAAACCGCCTACACGGCTGAGCACTGTAGACACGTGAAAAAACGAGAAAAAAATCAAACCCCGTTAAGAAAGAGGACATCGTAACGAGAAATGATTTTTTTTTCAAATCACGTTAAAAGTTTTGGCAGCATAACTTAATTTGATTTTTTTTTTCAAATTCCGTGGACCCTGTGGCTATCGTATATTGTTTTAGTTAATACAATTTGAAAACAAAGGTTTATATAAATTAAAGAAATAGCAGCATACACTTGAATAAAATACAAACAGAAGCTACATTATATGTATCGTTATTTATACATTATATTTGATAGTAATAATAATGAACTAAAACCGACTTACAGTTCAGACACATCTATGCCTCGATGCAAATGTGATTTGGACAAACACGAGCTACTAGATATAGACCGCCTAGCTGTAGATGAGTCTGTTTTAGACGCGGGATTTAAGCTATGTCCTTCTGTTTTAAAACAGTTATAATGACATATGGAAAGAGGAACATTGTAGCCATTTTAGAAAGTAAAGAAACAAGATCTATCAAATTCCATTAACAAATAGAGCATACTCTGATCTGACGGCTCCTATAGGAGCTGTCTGATCTGGGTCTGCTCTGCTTGCAAATACATGTACATGTATGTTAGAACAAGTTTATCTGGGGGGAGGGTTAATTAAGTAGGTCGTTTTAAACATTTTCAATGTAGACACATATAGAAATTTAGCCCTCTCTCTGGTGGCCATGTTTTCTTGCATAGTAACTTAATTTTAGTAACTCTGAAAGTTGACCACCCGAGGACTATTTCTACCAAATGCTATTTAGATCCGACCGCCAATTTTGGAGGAGAATATATTTTCCTCTATAGTCATATAAAGCAATTTAGCCCCAACCGTGACAACCTGTTTTTTTCAGGTATCGGCGTGTTTTTAGCATTGTTGAGAAAAGGTTGCCATGCGACTATTCCTACCAAATTCCATTCAAACTGGAACACCCGTTTTTGGAGAAGACGGCTGTTAAAGGAAGGTCACTAGAAGACTATTCCTTTCAAATATTAATTCTGGCCACTGGTTTTAGAAAAAATATATTTAAAGTATTGTTTTGGTTTCCATGACAACTAAGGTTCAACAAATTCATTTAGCAGTTTTGTTATACCATGATACTAATATCATTTATGTACAGTTTGGTTACATTCTGCCTTGTGAATTTGGAGGAGCTGTCGTTCAAAGCACGGACGGGCTGAAAGACGAATGGACGGACGGACACCGCATCACAAAAATACTCATCTGAGCAAACGGTGTGTAAAAATCCGGAAACTACAAAAGAGGTGTGTGTAGCCGGGTAGAGATTATGGTAAAACAGTTGATAGGCTTAGACTGTGTGGCTTGATAGCTCAGTCGGTAGCGTGTTGGCATGGTGAGCCAAAGGCCCTGGGTTCGTGTCCCAGTCGAGTCACAACTTTTTCACCATGTTACAGAAGTAAATAGAGTGAATCCTGGCTTTAAAACAGATTCATCTACAGCTAGGCAGTGTACAGCTAGTTACGTGTGCTAGTGCAAATAGCATGTGTATCGTGACATAGAAGTGTCTGAACTATAAACCGGTTTTAGTTCATTATTACTAATATAAAGTATAATATGTAAATAAATTAAAATAATAATACATACAATGTAGTTTCTGTTAGTATTGTATTCAATATATATGCTGCTATTTATTTATTTTATATCAACTTGTTTTCAATTTGTATTAATTGAACACAATAATACGATAGGCACAGGGTCTACGGACTTTGCATTTGTTTTCAAATTACATTACATTGCCGAATTTTGTTAACGTGATTTGAAAACAAATTCCTTTCTCGTTACAGTTTGGTTTCAAATTACATTACATTGCCGAATTTTGTTAACGTGATTTGAAAAAAAATCCTTTCTCGTTACGATGTCCCCTTTCTTACCGGGATTTCTCGTTTCTCGTTCTGTTTTTTTCATTTTACGTGTCTACAGAGCGCACCTCTGAGTCATTTTGAGACTTGATGGTTTCGTTTCTCGGCGCTATTCGTGGGAAACCGTGACAGTTTTGGGGCAAACCGTTTGAGATATGTATTTCGATGTCTCATCATGATTTAGTTTGTTGAGTATACTGACAAATTGTAAAAAGAATTTACCCTTTCCCTGTTCTATGTTTATTTCAAATTTCGATACATACTGAATATTAATAGTTATGGAAGGTGGAACATTGTAGCCATTTTGGAAAGTAAAGAAACGGATCTTTCAAATTCCATTAGCAAACAAAGCAGACCCTGATCAGATGGCTCCTATGGGAACCGTCTGATCTGGGTCTACTCTGTTTGCAAA